>CM031375.1:14745595-15451777 GCA_018208015.1 Medicago ruthenica
CAAAAGACTATATAAAATAGTAACAATACATTCTTTTATGTAGAGTCATCGAAGAGTTACACAAAACACAACATTAAAAATCCCCTAAACTAAAATATTAAAATTGTATAGTTTGAAACTACAATTTTATCAAACGTTTATATAAGACATCCTAATAAAAACTTCATAAGAAGCTCATGACATCCAAAACGAATGTTCTTCAAATGTAAATCCATGTTTTAAGACTAGGTAAATGTAAATCCATGTCAAGAGATATATATGTCGTGAGTTAATTCAAAATGAGTTAATGGTTAACTTGCTTTTGGCGCAAGTATAACTGATATGAAGTTCGTTTTTCTGTTATGGAAGTTAGTTGTTCGACAATTATTTTATGTATGTACGTAAGATAATCTAGCTAATTCTAGTGTTGTATAAATAGTTGATAAATTAATAAACAATCATAAGTTCATAACTTAATGATTCATCCATATTGTGTGTGTTTGATATATCTCTCTCTCTTAATTTTCTCTAATCTTGTCCTTCTCTCATTAACCAAAACAAAGACGAGTGTGGTGTATGTGAGTGTACGCAAGAAGTGCAAAAGTGAATTGCTTGCACTATCTTTTGGTATTCAGAGCTACTAGTATGATCTCAGAGAGATAGTGCAACATTGTCTCATCCAAATGGAAATTTTCTTGTAAATTTTTCCATTCTTGAGTGAAGGTCGTATTTGGGTATCAAGATGTGTGGGATCGTGTGCAAAATTGTTTAACTCTGATTCAGTGGCGGAGCCAGGAATTTTATGTAGCCTGGGCAAAATTTTAACTATAAATTCACATTGTGACATAATATATATAAATAGTCATAAATCGAATAGTGTGTTAAATAAGAGAGATGAAACATAACCTGGATCACGCACAATCTCATTTGGATTAAACTCATTGACCACATTAGGCGTTGGTTCTTCTACTTCTACTTCGGCTTCCGGTTGCACAACATTCACATTTCAATTCTTGTTCTATCAACCAAAACCTCCTCATCACTAAAAAAATAACAATTCACAACAATCAAAATTCAAAACAGCCATAATCATGATTTTCGTCCAACAAATTAAGATTCTTCAAAATGTGACTAATATAAGTTCTTCAATAGTTCAATTATGATTATTTAATTTTGGCAGTGCTATGTCTAAAACATCCACCTCCATCCACTTTTTAATTCTGTTTTATATAGTCACAAATTAAGATGGGTAGATTCACAATGGGTAGATTATTTAAGATGCACAACACCAAAGTAACAATCAGAAAAGAATCAGAATCAGAATCAGAATTTTTCAACAATTCCTAACCTAAAATCCATAATCCCTAAATCAGAATTATCAATTCCTAAATGCTAACCTAAAATCCATAATCTCTAATCCCTAATAACAATCAGAAATCAGAATTATCAATTCCTAAATCCCTAAAACTAAAAGAAAAGAAAAGAAAAAATAACAAGAAAAGAAAAGAAAAGAAAGAAGGAAAATACCAGAAGAGAACTAGAGAAGGATGAAGGAGGAGAGTGAATCACAGTCAGTTGAAGCAGAAGTTGTTGTTGTGAAATCGCAGAAGTTGAAGCAGAAGTTGTCGTTGTGAATTGAATCGAAATTGCAGAAGTGAAGGAAGCAGAACGCGCGTTTGTGAATTGAATGACAGAAGTTTTTGTGTTGTTGTGGTTGAACAGAACACGCGTTTGTGACTTTGTGATGTGATTTTTTGCCTTGCCCTTTTTTTTGTTGTTGAAGTGGGTTAATGGATTATTGGGTTAGGCTAAATACTAAAAAAAATATGGGTTGAGCCCGGGCATGTGCCCAGGCTTGCTGGGGGGTGCTGCCGCCCCTGCTCTGATTGGTGATCGTCCAACTGATGATGAGAAAGATGTGTACAAAGATAAAAAGAAGAAGGATTACAAAGCCCTTTTCATTATCCATCAGTGTGTGGATGTTAGCAATTTTGAAAAGGTTGGAGATGCTTAATCTGCAAAGGAAGCATGAGATTCTTTGCAGAAAACATTTGGTTGTGTAGAAAAAATCAAGGAAGTGAAACTACAAACTCTCAAAAGACAATATGAATTAATGAAAATGGAAGAGAAAGAGAGCATTAATGAATTCTTTTCAAGAATCGGTAAACTAGTGAATCAAATGAAGGCTTGTGGAAAAACTGTGTCAACTGGATCTTTGGTGGAGAAAATATTAAGATCTTTATCACCAAGATTTGATAATGTTGTGATATCTATGGATGAATCAACGAATATTGCTTCAATCACAAAAGAATAATTGCAAGGATCTACGGAGGCACATGAACAAAGCATGAATGAAAAAGGTTCAAACAAAATCAAAGTTAGTTTTTTTGCCAATCACAATCAAACAAAAAAATAATGGTAAAAGGAACTGGTCATGGAATAGAGGAAGACGTGGCCATCAAAACTATCATGAAAGAAGCAATCAAGAAAGCATTTCCTCAAATCCAAAACATGGTATTTACCAAGCAAATTGTAATGTAAACTATAGAGGTGGAGGTAATAGCAGAGGTATAAGAGGAAAAAAGAGATTTGATAGAAGCAATATTAAATGTTATAACTATCAAAAGTATGACCATTTTGAAGATCAGTATTATGCAAACAAGAGGGATTTAAGTGAAGATGATGTAAAAATGGGAAGAAAAGATGGTGATGAAGTCTTGATAATGGTCATAGCAACTGAAGAAGTGAATTGTGGTGATCAGTGGTATTTTGATACTGGACGTATAACTCATGACTGGAAGAAAATACAGGTTTGTGAAGATCAATAGTACATCTAAAAACAAAGTGAAGTTTGCAGATGACATCACACTATCAACTGAAGGCATCGATGATGTCTTGATAAAGAAAAACGATGGAGGACATTCACTAATCTCAAGAGTGCTGTATATTATTATATTCCAGGTATGAATAGAAACCTTCTTATCATTGACCATTACTTGAAAAGGTTAGGTGTTTGAAGTTTTCAAAAAATTAAAGTCTCTGGTGGAAAGATAAGGTTGTCACAAAATCAAAACATTGAGAAAGAATGGTTGAGGTGAATATGTATTAAATGACCTTGGTGCTTTATGTGATAGGAGGGGAATAGTTCATGATGTGGTGCGACATTACACATCTCAACAAAATGGAACTTCTAAGAGAAAGAATAAAACCATTATGCATATGGTAAGAATCATGCTTAATTGTAAGCACTTACCAAAAGATTTATGGGGAGAAGTTGTATCCACTGCCACTACAAGAAAACACAAATTTTCCTAGGAAAAAATTCCTAGGAAAACAGCCTAATTTCCTCGGAAACAGTGTTTTCCGAGGAAATTACCGACGAAAAAATTCGTAGGAAATTTTCAATCTATTCCTAGGATTTTCCGAGGAATTTCCTAGGAATTTTTAGTCAGAAGCTTTCCTAGGAATTTCCGAGGAAAATTTCCTAGGAAAGCTTCCTGCAAAACTGCTAGCGTCTGACACATGTTTTCCGACGAATTTCCGACGAAACTTTATTAATATTTTAATGGTTAGTTTCCGAGGAATTTCCGAGGAAAATTTATTATAGTTTAATAGTTTGTTTCCGAGGAATTTCCGAGGAAAATAATTAATTATTAAAAAAAAAATAAATAAATTTTGGGATTTTAAAAAAGCGCCAAAATTTAAAAAAATTTGCGCCAAAAAAATTTGAAAATTTTTAAAATTTTTTCCGAGGAATTTCCGAGGAAAATATTATTTTTTAAAAAAAAAAAATTAAATTTTTCGAATTTCAAAAAAAGCGCCAAAATTTTAAAATTTTGCGCCAAAAAAATTTGAAAAATTTTTAAAATTTTTTCCGAGGAATTTCCGAGGAAAATAATTAATTTTAAAAAAAAAAAATTAAATTTTTCGAATTTTCAAAATTGCGCCAAAATTTTAAAATTTTGCGCCAAAAAAATTTGAAAAATTTTTAAAATTTTTTTCGAGGAATTTCCGAGGAAAATAATTAATTTTTTAAAAAAAAATTAATTTTTAAATTTCAAAAAATTTCAAAAATTGCGCCAAAAAATTTGAATTTTGAAAAAAAATTCGAAAAAAAAATGCGCGAAATTCAAATTTTGAAAAAAATTCGAAAAAAATGCGCGAAATTCAAATTTGAAAAAAAATTCGAAAAAATATATATTAAAAAATGATTTTTAAAAAAGAAATATATGAAGTAAAAGTGATTTTTATTAAAAAAATGTAGGAATGAATTATTTTGATGGAATATTTTTGAAAGAAATAAATAGATTTTATGGTTGAAGAAGATGAAAAATTGTTGTGGTATAGTTGTTGAAAAAGGAAGAGAATTAGAAGAAGGAAATTAATGAAGATAGAAAATTGTTGGGAGAGTTGTTGAAAAAAAAGAAGAAGAGAAGAAGAAGATGAAGAAATGAAGAAGAGAGAAGAAGAAGAAGGAGAAGAAGAATAAGAAGAAGAAGAAGAAGATGATGATGATGAAAATAGAAAGAAAGAAGAAGAGAAGATGAGAATAGGAAGAATGATAAAGTTTATTGTGTGAAGAAGATAAAAAATTATGTGTTTAAAAATTGTTGAAGAAGATGAAGAAGAAGATGAAGAAGAAAATGTAGAGATAGATGAGAAGATGAAAAATTATGAGTAGAGATGATGAATGAATGATGAAATGTGTAGTGTAGAGTGTGTTATTATAGAGAAAAAAATTCTGTGATGTTTTTCGAGGAATTTCCTAGGAAAAATTCCTAGGAAAACTTCCCCTTAAAATTTTAAATTTTCGTTTCCCTCTCTGCAATTTTCATTTCCCCCTTAATCTTTCCTAGGAATTTTCTAGGAAATTCCTAGGAAAACATCCATTTTTTTTTAAAAAAAAAACAGTTATTTTAAAAAATCGATTATTTTGAAAAAATACATTATAATATTTTATGGTCTTGTATAAAAAAAATTAGTTAAATTTAATAAAATAAAAAAATAATGATTTGAGTACACAAGGACAATTAATATTCATAAATTACTCGCTATCAACGACAATATTCATAAATTTACCTGACAAAAAACATAAAGTACTCGTTATCATCCTCCTCCTCCTCATCGTCGTCCTCGTCATTATAAAAAAACAAATTTGGTTAAAACACTTAAATAAAAAATAATGATTTAAGTACACAACGACAATTAATATTCATAAATTACTCGCTATCAACGACAATATTCATAAATTTACCTGACAAAACATAAAGTACTCGCTATCATCCTCCTCCTCCTCATCGTCGTCCTCGTCATTATAAAAAAACAAATTTGGTTAAAACACTTAAAATAAAAAAATAATGATTTGAGTACACAACGACAATTAATATTCATAAATTACTCGCTATCAACGAAAATATAATAAATGTACCTGATAAAAACATAAAGTACTCGCTATCATCCTCCTCCTCCTCATCGTCGTCCTCGTCATTATAAAAAAAATTTGGTTAAAACACTTAAAATAAAAAATAATGATTGAGTACACAACGACAATTAATATTCACATAAATTACTCGCTATCAACGACAATATTCATAAATACCTGTAAAAACATAAAGTACTCGCTATCATCCTCCTCCTCCTCATCGTCGTCCTCGTCATTATAAAAAAAGAATTTGGTTAAATTTAATAAAATAAAAAATAATGATTTGAGTACACAACGACAATTAATATTCATAAATTACTCGTTATCAACGACAATATTCATAAATTTACCTGATAAAAACATAAAGTACTCGCTATCATCCTCCTCCTCCTCATCGTCGTCCTCGTCATTATAAAAAAAAAATTTGGTTAAAACACTTAAAATAAAAAATAATGATTTGAGTACACAACGACAATTAATATTCATAAATTACTCGCTATCAACGACAATATTCATGAATGTACCTGATAAAAACATAAAGTACTCGCTATCATCCTCCTCCTCCTCATCGTCGTCCTCGTCATTATAAAAAAAGAATTTGGTTAAATTTAATAAAATAAAAAATAATGATTTGAGTACACAACGACAATTAATATTCATAAATTACTCGTTATCAACGACAATATTCATAAATTACCTGATAAAAACATAAAGTACTCGCTATCATCCTCCTCCTCCTCATCGTCGTCCTCGTCATTATAAAAAAAAATTTGGTTAAAATTAAAATAAAAAATAATGATTTGAGTACACAACGACAATTAATATTCATAAATTACTCGCTATCAACGAAATATTCATAAATTACCTGAAAAACATAAAGTACTCGCTATCATCCTTCCTCCTCATCGTCGTCCTCGTCATTATAAAAAAAAATTTGGTTAAAACACTAAAATAAAAAATAATGATTTGAGTACACAACGACAATTAATATTCATAAATTACTCGCTATCAACGAAATATTCATAAATGTACCTGATAAAAACATAAGTACTCGCTATCATCCTCCTCCTCCTCATCGTCGTCCTCGTCATTATAAAAAAAAATTTGGTTAAAACACTTAAAATAAAAAATAATGATTTGAGTACACAACGACAATTAATATTCACATAAATTACTCGCTATCAACGACAATATTCATAAATGTACCTGATAAAAACATAAAGTACTCGCTATCATCCTCCTCCTCCTCATCGTCGTCCTCGTCATTATAAAAAAAGAATTTGGTTAAATTTAATAAAATAAAAAATAATGATTTGAGTACACAACGACAATTAATATTCATAAATTACTCGTTATCAACGACAATATTCATAAATTTACCTGATAAAAACATAAAGTACTCGCTATCATCCTCCTCCTCCTCATCGTCGTCCTCGTCATTATAAAAAAAAAATTTGGTTAAAACACTTAAAATAAAAAATAATGATTTGAGTACACAACGACAATTAATATTCACATAAATTACTCGCTATCAACGACAATATTCATGAATGTACCTGATAAAAACATAAAGTACTCGCTATCATCCTCCTCCTCCTCATCGTCGTCCTCGTCATTATAAAAAAAGAATTTGGTTAAATTTAATAAAATAAAAAATAATGATTTGAGTACACAACGACAATTAATATTCATAAATTACTCGTTATCAACGACAATATTCATAAATTTACCTGATAAAAACATAAAGTACTCGCTATCATCCTCCTCCTCCTCATCGTCGTCCTCGTCATTATAAAATAAAAATTTGGTTAAATTTAATAAAATAAAAAATAATGATTTGAGTACACAACGACAATTATAATATTCATAAATTACTCGCTATCAACGACATTATTCATAAATGTACCTGACAAAAACATAAATTACTCGCTATCATCTTCCTCCTCCTCCTCCTCGTCCTCGTCATTATCATCATCGTCGTCGTCATGTATATAATGAGGTCTTGTCTAAAAAAAAAATTTGGTTAAATTTAATAAAATTCCAATAATAATTTGAGTACACAACGACAATTTAATAATATTCATAAATTACTCGCTATCAACGACAATATTCATAAATGTACCTGACAAAAAACATAAATTACTCGCTATCATCCTCCTCCTCTTCCTCCACCTCCTCCTCCTCCTCCTCGGCGTCCTCGTCATTATCATCGTCGTCGTCGTCATGTATTTGTTGAGGTGTCGACGATGCAGGCGACGATGAATCAGATGTCTTTCTACTCTTTTTCCCACCCATGAACTTCTTTGTCATCATCCTTTTCCATTTTTGAAAGACATTCATTTGTTTCAATAGCTTCTTCTCTGTCTCATTTTTCTTTGCCAACTCCAACTTTTGGCTTTGCAACTCCTCGTTCATTCGAGTTATCATTGCTTGAATCTCAGGAGACAACTCTGCAGAACGAGCTGAGCTGGACTCTGGTAGAACAGGAGCACGGTACAAATTTCCATGCACCACGTTGCCGGCTAACGCTCCAAGACCGTATACTCTATCCGGTCTTTGTTGTCCTCCTGCAGCCTTTGCCCATAATTCAATTTTTATGGAGTCGGGAATTTCTTCATGCGATTTAATCTCGGGATTCTGCTCCAAAAACCGTGCTACGTACTCGTCATAAGTTGCCTATAAAGAAAAGTAAAGAAAATTAGATAATAATAATTGTTTACAAATAAAGTCAAATAAAAATTATATAATAATAATAATAAATGAAATTAACATATTTCATATTAGTTAATAACATAATTCTTTAATAATTCATTTTATTTTTCTAATTAAAATAAATTACGAATATTTGCAAATTTACCTGGGTATTGCGTGCCCGAGCATCGACATACTGACCAGTACGCTGGCTGAAATGAGTCTCTCTATGGAGCTCATTTGGATAAGGATCCCTCTCCAAGGATTTTGCCTAATTGTACACGAAAAGTTGTATAAGCAATTAGAACATTTGAGTTTATTTAATATATACATGTATAGAAATAGAAATAGTGAAATATTTTTTTACCATATGTCTGGCATGGGTAGGGACACTGACACATCCTTGTGCGTGTTCATGTCCTCCAATAATAGATGCTCTATTTTGCTTGTTAGCTCTTGAACGGTTCTTAAATTTTGGATCTTCTAGCCAATACTTGGTCAACTGATCCCACGCTATTTCCCCGATCCAATGTGTACGGTAGTTGCCCTTATGTTTTTTCCATTCCTCCCGTTCATCATATAACAAATCTGATAAACGTTTGGAAGCTAACTTGTGAAAGAGCTTCTCTACAAGAAGATGGACATCTCTAGTCCAGGTACAACGCTCCTGCAATAAACAAAAAAATTATTAGACATTAAAATTTTTAAAAATATAGCATGTTATAAAGTAATTACAATTATTTAATATTTAATAAATTGTGTTTACCGAAAAGTATTTAAAAAGTGCCTCCTTGTCGTCTTTAGTAAGATGTTTATAGACTCCCCAACACCTATCTTTCGGGTAAAACATCTGGATGGCTCCTCGAATATGTTCTGCCACTCTCTTGGATGGCTCCAACCTACAAATTTGAAGTGTTAATTAAATTATGCATTTAAAAAACAAATAAAAATTAAACTACTTTTAATACTTACGATCCAGGTGTCGGTGTAATCTTAAGCAGCCCATCGGCATAATGCAAGTCTTCAACGAAGCGACGTCGTCCTCGTCGTGGTCCTGCTGGTGCTGCTGATGCTGATGCTGCTGATCCTGCTGATCCTGCTGATGCTGCTGCTGCTGTTGCTGCTGCTGATCCTTGTGCCTCTTCATGTTGGTGCTGCTCGTGCTGTTGAGGCTGATGTTCAGTTATATTCAATAACCGTAAGAAACTTGAATCATGCATAAAATCTTGCATGACTTCCGCTGATGAATGTCTTCTGGGATCAACGGGGGGAACATGTACGTTAAAGCCTTGTCGGATACCGAATGAGGTGGTATTGAAACCAGGCGAATGTGATGGGGTGAATCCAGGCATAACATATCCAGGTGTAGTGTATGTCGGAGGAATGGTCGAGGGAATGGTCGAGAATGATGTGGGGGGAATGGTCGGGAATGATGTGGGAGGAATAGTTGTGAATGGAGTGGGGTAAGGTGGTGGAGTAGTAGTAGTAGTGGTAGGAATAGGAGTACCAGTCCTTTCATCAATGTTACGGAAGGAAACCCCTGGTAGACGGCGCCATGATCTGGTCTCCTCTGAGGTAATATCTATTATGTTTTGATACTTGTTTTTCTTCTTCTTCTTCGTGGTCTCTACAACATGAGCCTTACCCCTATCTTTGTCTTGCCCAGACATCCCTGTCATAATACAATAAACAATAAACAATAATTAATATAATGAATAAAATATTGTCACATTATACATGCAAGATTAAAATAATTCATATGATAAAATCGTACATTAAACATCGTCATAATTAATAAACATCATCCACATTGTCTTCGGGGTTCATTGCATCTTCCCCATTGTCTGTAGAGTTGCTAGACTCATCCCCACTGTCAGTGTCAACAAGTAACATTTGAGCTAACATTTCAGCATCAACTTGCTGACCGTCAACATCTCTGTCAACCAAATCCGTAGCAGGATCGACTTCAATCACTTCTGGAACATGCGATATTTCATCATCTTGGTAAGGAACTTCTTTATCTTGATCTTCTGTCTCAATTTGACCTCTTGGTTTACACTTGATAGCAGCACACCATCCATGTTTGCGTCGGTGGTGAGAAGGATAAGGTACATAAGACACTTGACTAACTTTACTTGCCAAGATGAAAGGGTCAAATGCATTATACCTTCTGTCCATTCGTACATCAACTGTTTTATACTTTGGGTCAATTCTCATCCCATGTGCAGGGTCAAACCAGTCACAGTAAAACAATACAACTTTGTTGGGTTCATCTACATATAGGAAAGTTACTTCAAATATGTGTTTGATCACACCATAGAAGTCATCTTCACCTCCATCACTGATTCCTTTGACGTAAACACCGCTGTTAATTGTTTTTTTGCCCACCGACCGTGATTGAGTATGAAATTTATATCCGTTGACAAAGTAAGTGTGATATTGTTTGACTTTTCTTCCCGGACCTTCGGCTAACCCCCTCAACTTATATATCTGTGTAGTCGGATGATCATTTAGCAACTGATGTTTAAACCATCCTTGAAAAGTTGTATATATGTTACCAATATTTAATCCTTGAAACATCTCAATGTATGGTCCAACTTCGATGCAATTAATCATCACATGAATGGCCGCTGACTGCAACTCAGCATCGTTCATCCAATAATCTTTCTCTGGATGACAAAGACGTCCGTGGTGACGAAAAACTGATAAGGCTGACTGACACTCTTCACTTTCAACAATAACTTCATTTCGTGTATTTCTTGGGTTCAACATCAAGTTGTCGAAGTAGTGAGAGATGAAATAGTTTGTTTCCCGAACCACGTAAGCTGCAGCTATTGATCCCTCAACCCTTGCTTTATTTCTAACCATTCGCTTTGCATAACCCATGAACCTTTCAAAAGGATACATCCACCGATAATGAACAGGTCCACCAAGCCAAGCTTCATATGCGAGATGCACCGGAAGATGTTCCATAGAATCAAAGAAACCCGGGGGAAAAACTTGCTCCAACTTACAAAGAGTGATTGGAATATTCTGATCCATTTTAACAAGTTCATCCATCCTCAAGGTTGAAGCACATAAGTCTTTAAAAAATTGGCTAATTTCAGTCAACGGGTTTATAACATTTTTTGGCAATGAACTAAATGCAATTGGAAGTAAGCGTTCCATGAAAACGTGGGAATCATGACTTTTCATTCCACGCAGTCTTCCGGAGTTGACGTCGGCACACCTTGACAAGTTAGAACAATATCCGTCTGGCATCCTCAATTCTTTCAACCATTGACAAACAGATTTTGCTTCATCAGCAGTTAGACTATAAATAGCCTTAGGTTTTAGATATTTTCCATTTGGAAGAAGTTGTAGCTCCATATCTGGTCTCTTACAAATCAATGGCAAGTCCATTCTAGCCTTCTCATTATCTTTTGTTTTACCAGGGACATTCATCACCGTGTGAATTATATTGTCACAAAAATTCTTCTCAATGTGCATAACATCAAGATTATGTCTAAGTAAATTGTCTTTCCAGTAAGGGAGGTCCCAGAAGATACTTCTTTTCGTCCAATGGTGGGTGTCACCGTATTGCGGGTGTCTGACTCTTTTGCCAACATCTGGGAATTTCAAAAGTCCTAATGCACTGACTCTACGGAATACTTCATCTGATGTTGTCCTAGGAGGCGGGCCATCTTTTTCTGTTTTTCCTTTACGAAACAAATTCCTCTTCTTACGAAATTCATGCGTTGCTGGTAAAAACCTACGGTGGCAGTCAAACCACGAACTCTTTCTTCCGTGATGCAAGTTAAACGCCTTTGTTTCTTCCATGCAATGTGGACAAGCCAATCTACCATGAGTCGACCATCCAGACAACATTCCATATGCAGGAAAGTCGTTAATAGTCCACATCAAAGCTGCCCTCATCCTAAAATTCTCCTTCCTTGCAATATCATATGTTGATTCCCCGATCCACAATCTCTTCAAATCATCAATTAAGGGTTGTAAATACACATCTATACCATCTAATGGGCTATTAGGTCCTGGTATAACACAAGTCAAAAATAAATAAGGTTTTGACATGCACATGTCAGGAGGAAGATTATACGGGGTAAGAAGAATTGGCCAACAAGAATAAGGCGTTGCCGACTTTTGGATATACGGGACAAATCCATCAGAGCATAATCCAAGCCTCACATTACGTGGATCTTCTGCAAAATCAGGATGTACTTCGTCAAAGTGCTTCCATGCCACCCCGTCACAGGGATGTCGCATCACACCTGTATTTGTTCTATTGTAATAATGCCACGTCATTTTATCGGCTGTGTGAGTTGATGCATACAATCTCTGCAATCTTGGTATTATTGGCAGATAAAACATTGACTTGACTGAGACTGGCTTCTGCTTCCGAGAACTGGCATTACCACGTACTTGATACCTCGGTGCATTGCAAAATTTACACTCCACCAACGACCCATCATTTTTACCGAATTCGTTGTCGTAAAACAGCATGCACCCTTTAACGCAACAATCAATAGTTTTAACTTGCAATCCCAACTTCGACACCAACTTCTTAGCCTCATAAAAACTCAATGGCAAATTGTCCTTTATAGGAGTTGCGTCCCTCATCATTTTTGTATAACATTCTGCGCCTTCTTCGGCCACACTCCAATCTGACTTGGCAGCTAAAAGCCTCACACTCATGGATAACTTAGAATCAGACGACCCTTCAAACAACGGCTTGTTTACTTCCATCATCATTTTGTAAAACTTCAACGCTTTCTCGTTCGGAATTCTTTCCTCTTCATGATCAGCGCCCTCGTCCTCGTTGTAAGACAGGTTCACCCCAAGAGCATCACCAACCATATCTTCCATCATGCCAAAGTTTTCACTCTCCGTACGCGCCCCGCTGCTTGAAGCGCGCATATTAACATCATTTGTCGGCTCTTGTTCACCATGATATTTCCACACGTAATAATTCTCCATAAAACCAAGGTCCTTTAAATGATTTAGAACATCTTTTGGGCTCTGAAGCAGCCTACACGTACATTTAATACACGGACATCTTATCCCTCCCTCCAATGTAAACGCACGTTGCGACATGGCGTAAGCAACAAATTCACGAACTCCATCCACAAAAGCCGCTTTAAGTGTTCTTTTCCCCGGATATTTTCTATCGTACATCCAACTACGATGTAAAATATATTGATCCATCTTCCGCGTCACTAATATTAACTCAATTATTAGTATGTATTTATTCGTTACAATAACGCGCGAATAATTGATAAATTCTCGCGTTGCCGACAAAAGTTAATGACTACGTACAACCTAAATATAAATAACAATTTTTTTTATTTCTAAAAACCTAAATATTTAGAAATTCGTACAATAATTAACTTCATAATTCATATAAATTAACTTCATAATAATTCTTTACTAATTTATCTTTTTTTTTCTAACAAACTTTTTAAACATATTAAAACATATTTCTTAACTAATTAAAACATATTCATTAATTACATAAATTAGTTTTACTAATTAACTAATTTTTATACATATTTATTTACTAACTTAATTAACCCTCTTTTTTTAAAATAACTACGTACAATAACATTTTTACTAATTAACCACATTTTTTACTTGCATTTTAATTTATTAACTAAAACATATAATTTATTACATAAATTATTTTTACTAATTAACTAATTTTTATACATATTTATTTACTAACTTAATTAACCCTCTTTTTTTAAAATAACTACGTACAATAACATTTTTACTAATTAACCACATTTTTTACTTGCATTTTTATTAACTAAAACATATTTATTATATAATATCTCAAATGAATTGCATAAAAATTATTTAATATTTTACAACTAACATATATAACATTTTCTAATTAATCTATGTCACATTTTCTAAAATTTGTACGAATTCAACATTACGCGAATATAAAAATTACGAGCCACAAATAAAAGTTACGCGCGGATAATAATTCCGCGCGCCACCGACAAAATTAATTACAACAACTAATGTAGCAAATTAAAATAAAGAGAAGATATATACCAACCTCAAATAATTAGACGATGAACAAACTGGATGAAAAAAAACCAAGTAGCAGCTGCAGCAACAACACCAACCTTAAAATGGATCCGAAGCAAGAAACTACAAAAAATAATACAACATAATTAATAAAATCAATCACAATATTTTTTTAAAAAAACAAAACATTTTTACTAAACTACAATTTTTTTACAAGCTAACACTTTTTTTATTATAAACTAACACCATTTTTTATTAATATCATCTTTTAAAAAAATAAACATTTACTAACTAATATTTTTATAAATAATTATAGTAACATTTTTACCAACTAATTTTTACAAACTACACTTCTTTTACTAAGTAACATTTTTACTACTAATAACCATGACTTTCTTTTTTTCTAACAATTTAAAATAAAATATAAAAACTAACCTCAAAAAATATAAATGCAACCTTGAGTAGTAGCAACAATAATCTTGAGTAAAATAAAATAAAAATATGATAATAAAATAGAAGTTGAGAAAAAAAAATGAGTGAGAATGATTGAATTTGATGGTAGAGTGTGAGATTGAGAAAGAAATTGTGTGTTATATATAATAGAGAGAATAATTGATATTTATATGGTGTATAATATGTGATAATAATTTGAGATAATAATTTTATTGAGAGAAAATAAATTAAATAAATGAAAGATAGTAGTATAAGAATGAAGAAAATTAGTAAGAATGAAGGAGAAGAAAGGAAGGAATGGTGTGAATGATGCTGGTAATTGGATTATGAATGTATATATAGCCATGCCAATTTCCAACAAGCAACGGCTATTTTCATGCGTTCTACTGTGCCAACGTTCCAATTATTGTTACTGTGCAACGTTCACTTTCTTGTTACTGTGCAACGTTCCAATTCTGTCAACGTCCATATTACTGTGCCACGTTCCAGCTCTGCAAATTCAGAAAGTGCTTACCGACGAAAATTGCAAGCTTTCCGACGAATTTTAATAGAAAATGCTTACCGACGAAATTACCGAGGAATTTTAAAAAGAAATGCTTACCGACGAATTACCGACGAATTTTTGTAAAAAGCTGCTTACCGAGGAATTACCGACGAATTTTGTACTTTTCTTCACACAACGGGACCCATATTGCTTTCCGACGAAATTTTTCGTCGGTAAACATCCTGCTTTCCTAGGAATTTAAATTCCTAGGAAAAATTTGTAGGAAAATTCCATATTTTCTTGTAGTGAATCAATTATTGTCAACGTAGAACTTGCATATAGTCAAGAACCAAACATAGACAAAACACACAATCAAATTCATATTTGTACAACACATACAAGACCTGACAACAATCTTGGAAATGACCACTTGGCTCCAAGAGCTTGTTTCTTTTTACTCTTGTATAAATCCTGTATCTTTTCATTAGTGATAAAACAAACTCTATATTTAAACTATTATGTTATTTATAGTAAGGAATTTGCCTTAAGCTTAGGCATGTGAAACTCTACTGTTACAACACAAAAGGATAAAGGAAAATCCCCAATCATCTCATTAACTGAAAAGGTCCACATTATATCAAATTGAGAAATGATACACTTTATGGTAATACGCTTTATGAACTTGACATTATTGTTGAGATGCCATCATTATCAAATGTCACTAATCTTGTCAAGTATCCTACTATGTACTAGTTTTGGATTGTGTGAACTTATCTGTTTTGAATTAAGTTTTGACCTTTGAAAGGATCATTTCATGGTTATTTTTTTTAAGTAACTAGTTTGGATTATGACAAATTACTGGTATAGAATGGAATATTCATAAAACATGCAGACTCCTATGTAATTAGCTTTCTACCATCATTATTAAATTTTAAGAAAGAAATTAGTGTTCTTGTACCTTGTACGGGTCCTTATTCAAATTTTGAAGACAAACCAGTAAATGAGATAGTCACATATGTCAACAGACCACTAAATGATAGTGTGGAAAACAATCTCATGAGTTGTGTCATGTGGGGTGCAAATTGAATTTTGATTGGGCAATCGCATGTGGGGTGCAAGAGTGAAAAAAGTCAGTGTGTGTGGAAAAGAATCTCATGCATTCTCTGTGGACAAAATCAAAAGTTACCAAATCATCATAAATTCATACTCATGTAGTGTTTGTTTGATGTTTTTGGTGAACAAAAATTGATTTTGTTTGAATTATTTTTTAAAAATTAATTTTATTTAAAAGTTAGTTGAGTGTATAATGGTTTATGTACGAGTACATTTACGTAAAAGTGAATTGAAAAAAAATGTAAACTAAAAATCACATTAAAGTTATCGATTTTAACTTCAAAATAGAATTAATTCTTAAAGCAAAATCAATTTTACTCATCCTCAAAAAATCAATTTTACACATTAAAGATTATTTTGCATCAAACAACCAAATATAGACTTATAAATAGGATGCAAGGATCAATTAAACCACTCAGGAAGACTCTTAAAAAATCACTTTATGAAATGTGTGACGTAAAATTATGACATGAACAAAATGTTGTTGTGTCCTTGTCGAAATTGGATCCACTACTGATTCAATCTTCTATATCTCGTATATCTCTTCTCTACCACCATCCGTCCCAATCAAAATTCAAATCAAATCTTCCACAAACCACAACTAACAAATGGTTAGTTTTTTTTAGGCTTAAACACAATTTTGACCCCCTAAGTTTCAAAGTGTAGCGATTTTGGCCCCCTTTTAAAAAAATGGCAAAAGTGACCCCATGTTTAGCCCCTTTTGCAAAATATCAATTTTGACTTGGTCAAGTATATGTGTCACGCCACATAAAACTGCCAGCTGTGTTAATAAAAAAGAAAAACCCACCTGTGTATTTACATAATTAAAATAAATAAAAAATGAAAGGTTCTTCTTGTTCTTCTCAAATTTTTCCACCACCGCACCACCACCTCCCTCCCAACAACCACCACATCAAAATCAACAAACACCACCACATCCAACACCAATCTGAAACCTTGGAAAAGAACATCGACGGAAACCAATCATATAACGGTTAGGACACCACCACCGCCTTCGATAACACTGATTCATGTCCACCAATTCAATTTCTCTCTGAAAATTGTTTAACTGGCGACAACACACGAAGAACAACACTCCTTACCGAGTTGTGGTTCTTTGTGCTGATTCATAAACCCCTTTTTAAACCTCTAAAGAAAAACACTTTTCCCCTCCATCCATTCCCTCCCTTTCAACATCCGACAACTAACGTTCGACGCTCCTTCATCCTCCTCCCACCCCATTGAAACCCTCCCTGCCGGATTCTTCTCCAAATCAATTTCATTCTCCAAAATTCATAAACCCTTACTCCAAACTTTTGTGCAATTGAATTTGAGTGGGAAGAGAAAAAAGAGTGGGGGATGATGTGTGTGCCTGCGATAGTAATGATAGACATGTTTGGTTGTAGGGAAGAACATGGTGGTTGTGGGGGAGGGAGGTGGTGGTTGTTGGGAGGAGAAAGGAGGAGAAAGGAGGAGCTAGAGAGATGTTGCTGGGTTTGCAATTATTTTTTCTTTTTTCTGTTATTTTTTTTATTGGCTTAATAGGTCATTTGGTCCCCTAATTAATTTCTCGTTTTCATTTTGGTCCCATAATTAATAAAATCCATGTTTCGGTCCTTTAAGTTAATCTCCGTTTGTCAAAAAAATCCACCTCAGTTAAGTTTAACCCCAAATGTCTATGGTGGACCAACATTGTAGGTGGTCCACCATAGACCTTATTAATTTTTTTAATTTAAACCATTTGATCTTTTTTAAGAAAGAGAACCGTTTAATCATGCAAGTCTGTTGTACTTTCCAATGAACCATCAACACTTAATTTTTTTTTTTCCATTTCTTCATCTTCTCCCTTAATCTTTTTCGTCATCTTCAACAATCATCATCAACAACATCATCCGCTTCATCCATCTTCATACCTTCAAATCCAGAAAAATAAAAGAAATTAAAAAATCAAATTCTTTTTTCAATTTTCATCTCTTCTACTTACAAAACCCGTAAATCTCAAAATTACTTAATCTTTAAGTTACAAATTCATAATTTCATCAAGTCAAAATCAACAACACATAATCTCATCATAACCAAAGAAGAAAGAAGAATTTGGATCTGGGTTCCATCACCAATTTATCCATGAACAAGATTTATATATCTTCATTAAAACTCAACATGCAATAATCAAATCTAATTCGAACCTGGATTTAAGGATTTATTTTGAGTTAAAGAATTGTTGTTGTTGGTTATGATTGTGGTGTAGTAATTAGAGAAAAAAACGAATGGAACTGAGAATTGAAAAAAGGGTTTTTTAATAGAAAAAGATGAAAAAAGAACCTTTTTTCATGTCAATGGAGAAGCAAGAAAGTACATTTCGGGTTCTGCTACAGTGTTCGTGTTCGTGATTTTTCTTGGTTGTTTTCAGATTCAATTTTTGAGCTTTTTCAAACACTTATGGAATTTATGGGTTTGCAAATCAAATTTGGTACATTTCGGGTTCATTGATTTTTTTTGGAAGAAGGAGAAGGGTTTCGGATTCACTTATGGAATTTAAGGAAGAAGGAGAAGGGGAAGGAAGAAGGAAAACGTTACTGTTCATGATTTTTGTTTCTGGAAATTTTTCTGGAAATTTTTGTTCATGAGTGGAAAAGAAGAAGATGAAGAAAAAGAAATACAATTAGGTGTTGTTGGTTCACTGTAAGATAAAGTAGACTTGCATAATCCAATGGTAGCATTCTCTTAAAAAAGATCAAATGGTTTAAATTAAAAAAATTAATAAGGTCTATGGTGGATCACCTACAATGTTGGTCCACCATAGACATTTGGGGTTAAACTTAACTGAGGTGGATTTTTTTTACAAACGGAGATTAACTTAAGGGACCGAAACATGGATTTTATTAATTATGGGACCAAAATGAAAACGGGAAATTAATTAGGGGACCAAATGACCTATTAAGCCTTTTTTATTTAATTCCTTTGATGAATATGTGACTTTTTTTATTTTTTTATTTTAAAATTACACATGTGGCATCCTACTCACTTAGGTGAGATGCCACATAAGCGTTGACCGAGTCAAAATTGACCTTTTGCAAAAGGGGTTAAACATGGGGGGTCGTTTTTGCCATTTTTTTTAAAAGGGGACCAAAATCGCTACACTTTGAAACTTAGGGGGTCAAAAGTATGTCTAAGCTTTTTTTATTATTATTTTCTTCTTTTGCTTATTAACCTCTATATATATTCTAGCACATCCAACACAAATTCTACTTCTTTTTTTAAATTATTTGATGTAACCAACCAATATTATGAAATGAGGAAGAGGAGAGAGCAAATTATAATATACGGTCTAACCAATGTGTCGGACCAAGTATTTCCTGCAATAAAGGCAAAGGTGAGGAAAGCAGTTCTCAAAATGAAGCTCTTGAAAAAGTCAAAGCTGGTAAGATCTTAGTCAAAGGATTATCAATAGTTGTGAACTTATGAATTATGTAGTACTAAAACTTCATATTAAAAACTTGTTTGGTGTCCAAGACGTGTAAATGTGAGTGTCGTGTACGTGTCGTTGTTTCATAAAATTGCTATTCTCTTGGAGCCAAAGCAGTTTAAGACTTTAACTTATGTCGAGTTAATTTTCTTTCTTTGTCGAATAATAATGATGATAATTATTATAACCATTTCCATTTCTGTCATGTTTCTCTAAGCAATGCTGATTTCTTTTTTTTTTCTTTTTTTTTTGTTTTCAAAGAATTGATGGTATTAGGTTTCATTTCAATGCTTTTGATTTTTGGGAAGAGCTCCATTGTCAAATTATGTGTTCCTGCAAATGCGCCAGACAAATTGTTGCCATGCCCACCCATCAAGATGCAAATAACGATGAAGAGGAAACTTCTCTTTTAGGAACACAAATATTTATCACAAGATGCTACCCCTTATCAATGCAAGGAGGGAACAATGTTGCGTATGAAACTACATAATATAAGTGAGAAGACTCGGAAATATAATGTTTTAAAGTTTTGAGGTGAAAATATAGTTGTCAACTAACATGTGTGGCTGCTCTAATGTATTGATAGTCCTAAAATTATGGCTTTGATCTATGTAAGTTTGGTTGTTATTGTTTTTCTTTTCTTTTTGGATGTAATTTGTATGTCTAGTCAATGTAAAGTCATTTTACATATGCATATAATGATGTGTTGTCACATCATTGAATGGATGTTAAAAATAATTTTACACCGACAATACTTACAAACTAAGAATTCAATTTAATTCATTTGCCTCATAAACTAGAATACAAACTAGAATACATTTGCCAAACACTTGAATACAAACTATTTTACAGTTAAATTGAAATACATTTACAATGATGTGTTGTAATTCAATTTATCAAACACTTGAATACAAACTAGAATACATTTACCTCAGAAAAAACAAGAATACAATTGAAAGACCAAATTTCTTTCATAAAAAAATAAAGAAAAAGCAAAATGCATGCTCATATACGATCAAAGTTATCATAAAAATGTCTGTTGCCAAAGCGTGGATCGTTGTTGCATGTTATAAAAAGGGTAAAAGATTTTTTTTTTTTCAATTTGTTTAGTGGCTAAAATATTAAAAAAAAATTAATAGCTAAAATTTAGGCTTAATTGGACATTTGGTCCCTTAATTAATTTTTAAGTTTCGTTTTGGTCCCCTAATTAATAAAAGTTTAGTTTTGGTCCCTTAATTGCATCTTTGTTTGCCAATTTAGTCCCACTATGTTAATTTTAACTTAAAATGTCTCAGGTGGACCAACATTGTAGGTGGTCCACCGTAGACCTTATTAATTGATTTAATTTTAACCAATTGATTATTTTAAAACAAAACAGATCCTTGGATCATGCAAGACCGTTGAATCTATTCGTGACAACCAAATCAAGCATTTAATTGTTTTTAATTGCATTTCCGGGCCAACCAAATCAACCTATATATCATTTGTTTAGCTTGATCTGATTCAACTTCTAAAAGACTTTGAAAACCAAACCAAACCGAACCAAGCATTACACCTAAACCTATACTAAACTTCAACTTTGTTGTGGTGGAAGCTATTCAATTCAGTCAAGTAGGTGTTTATGAGTTTAGCGTTGTGCTTTTTCTGATATTAAAAGTATTTTGTTTTTGTATCATAACTTTGAGGTCAAGTTTGTTACGCGACAAGCGAATATGGTTGCTCAATGCTCATACTCTAGTAAGGGCAGCCTTTTATGGGATAGTCACTGATCTTTTACAGTATATCCCTTTTTGTATTGAGACTATTTTGATTAATGACATGAATTAATTGTTGAGACAAAAATATTTTTGATGAATGTTTTAATGATAACAAACCTCGTGGAATAAATGATAAGTTTTATGAATGGTGACCTATTGATGTCATTACTTGAGGTTTTGTTAAAAGAAAAGGAATCACATAAGTGGATAAGTTAAAAGTCACTCACATCAATAAGTGCATTATATATACTCAACAATTAAATGTTGAGGGTATCATCAATTACAACAATAGTATCAAAATATCCACAAAGATTTATAGCTAAAGAATCATGATGGAAGAAATTGAATCACGATGGAATAACTTACATCACAAGCTACGCAAGGATGTGCTTAAAAGTTATGTGATTGAGTTTTGTGTTATATGATTAAAAGAACCACTACAACAATATATTTTAAAAGGAAAATGCATACATTTTATGAAGATTCTCATAACCTACTCAAAGTGTCATACTTCCAAAACTTTCGAAGATAAGAAGTTCAGAGTTCATAATGTTCATAAGAACAGGGTTTAGAATGTTCATATAATCAGAGTTCAGAATGATCGAGAACAAGAACTGCTAAACATTCTGAAGTTTAAATAGATTCGAATGAAACAAACAACAACCTTCATATGGTTCAAAATGTTCAATAAAAGTATAGCTGCCAAAAAGGCAAGAATCCATAAACATTATAAAGTTCAAGCAGGTTTGAAAGAAACTCGTAATGTTCATCTAGATTTTCATACAAAAAGTACTTTGCACCAAAGGAGCACTTTGCGCAAGGAAAATTGATAAAGCATTGTTCCATGTACACAAATCTTGTAAAAGATGGACAATAAGTGAGAATACCACTTTCCTCTCTCATGCACAAAAGCTAAAAGGCAAAAAGACAAAGCAATAAGCACTGCTCAATGTTGCATACTCTTTCAACATGTCGATCTACATGAAAGAACATGACAGAACCACCTCCCTCTCTCTCCCTCCCCCCCTCCCCCCCCCCCCCCTCTCTCTCTCTCTCTCTCTCTCCCTCCCTCCCTCGCACAAAAAGCAAAGAAGAAACACAGGAACATTATAAATTCATGCAATTTTATCTAAAACTTATAATGCCCATCAAGTCTTCAAGTAAATCTATATCTCAAGGTTATCATGCCTTGGGGGACGTGTCCAACAACCATATCTAGCTTATGAGGCGTGCAAGTCTCACTCTCATTTATTAAGGATGAAATGACAACACACATGAACATTCTGAAGTCATCCAAAATTTTATGTTGCACAAGAAATTCAAAGGATGTTTTTCCAACATACTTTACGATTGAGACATGAGCCCAACAGTCATATATACAGCAGTATGAAGTCAAGAACATCTTTAAATAGAAAGGACATCATAACCTTGAAGATTAAGAGATAGAGCTTACAAGGAAATATAAACATCTTATTAAAAATGTTTATCATTCCTCTCATCAAGTCACTAAATACTCTTCAGCTCACAAGATTAATAAATCTTAGAGTGTGTATCAGCCTCTACTCATCATTAAGAAGAGCTTCTAAATCTCATGATTCTCTCTATTATTGTAAACATTCTCATCTCTCTTTTAAGAGTGTAAAAGTGAGATTGAGTGACATAAATTAGTGTAAAGTTATGTGTGACTTAGTAAAAGAATGTGTAAGCATGTTGAGATTAGATAATACAGTTTTTGCCTGCTAAGGCTAAATAATACAGTTTATAAGCCTAACGAGGCTATGATAATTGTTAGGCTATATTTTTAAGTGTTTGTTTTCGACTGGTTTGTTGGAGATTGAGATTGCAGGATTCTTTCTTTCCAAGAAGAGGTGGAGATTTCGACAGAGGTCACTAAAGGGTAGATTTCAACAGTTTGAGAGGAGTTCAAGAATACATAATTTTTCTAAGTCCATAATATGACTTAATAATTTCGACAGTTGAAGGATTTCGACTGGTATGAAGTTCAAACTGAAGAGTCAAACTCAAAGAGTCAGACACGTGGAAAATATGTTGAAGCTGTCGAAATGAATTGGTTTATAGTTGTTAGTTTGTCAGTTATTTTTCTTATGTATAAATAGTAGTTTTTCATAGGAAAAACGGGTCAGTCACAAATCATTTACAAAAGTTCTTAAAATCAAAATACCATCGTCTAGAGAAATGAGTACAAAATGTATGTAACATTGATTTGTTGTACCATCTTTATTATTCAATGCAATGCAATTACTTTCTTTTAAGTGTTTTTGCCTTTAAACTTTAAAGTTTCTACTCTTTTATCATTAAAGATATTATGTTGATTTCTGTCGAAAGATAGTTATCTTAATATAAAAACAGTTTCCTTCATCTTTCTATAAACAAACTCATAAAAAGATGATGAACATTCATAGCTTTTTGAAAATAATAATGCACAACATGATCTAGGATTTCTAGTTTAATACTGCTTGTAATAATCCAAACTAGTCTTATTGTTTACCAAAAACACCGTTAAACAATAATACAAAAGGTAAAGTCCCTAGTGGCATAAATGTTCGATGTAGAAGTTGAGAAGGTTATCTTAAGCATTATAATGAAAAATCGCATAGCTGTGAAGACTGAACTAACCCACATTAGATAAACTAGTAAAATTCTCGTATGTCAAATGAATTCTCTACCCTTACTCTTTATCTTTAACATTATAGTTTGAATTCACTTCACACACTATTATTACTTTGTTTATTATTTCACTAACAATTCAAAATGTAATTAGAACTTAACTAAGTTTTTATTTCTTTCAAGTATCAACTTAAGAATCATTTACCCCAAATACATCTACAAATGATTCTAACTTTAAATTCATCTAAACATAAATACATTTTACATACAATTCATTTTTAGTCTGAATCAATTTTACATAATCAAAATTAATTTTTGACATAGTAAACATACATTAAATTTGTTTTGGTAAAAAAATAAAAAAAAATCAAAACTTCAACTTTGTTGTCTTCTCTCAAACATGACACACACACAAACAAACTTTTTCTCACAAATGGAAACTACACAAGAGCAACCATCTAAACCTAACAACACCATCGACGATGAAGAAGACGAAGAAGAAGAATACGAAGACGAAAACGACGACGAAATCGACGAAGAACCGAATCAACAAACCCTAGAATCCAAACTACGCAATCAACGTTTCAAAGTAGAAACATTTTCTCGTCGATTAGCCTCCGAACCTGTTCCAGTTCGAGTCCACGACGTGTTCATAACTGGAAACACCAAAACCAAAGATTGGATAATCGAAGCTGAACTCGATGGAATCGAGAAAGCCACTACAATGCAGGAACTCATGCACGCTTCGCAGATTGCTGCTGCGAGGCTTCAACGGCTTGAGATTTTTGATTCGTGTAGGGTTAAGCTTGAAGCTGGACCGAAAGAGTTGCCGAATACTGCGAATGTTGTTGTTGATGTTGTTGAGACGGAGAGTAAGCTTACTGGTGGATTTGGTGTTTATATGAAACCCTCGGTAACTTTCTTATTTTATCTCTTTTTTGTAATGTGTTGATTTAATATGAGCAATGCTTCCGAAGCAATTACACAGACATGACATGTTGACACTTATAATTATTGAGAAAATTATTTAATTGAATGTAAGCACGTTTGTCAGTGTCGTGTCGACACCAGACATGCCTTTTATAAGAAATGTTGGTGCTACAGTAGTTATATTCCTATGATTTGAGGCATTGTATTGCAATATTCTAAAAACTGAACCGGATGGTACAACCTGTTGAACCGTGAAGCGACATTGCCTAGGGTTCAGTTATTTGAACATTGAGCGGTTTAAAGCAGTTGAGCCTAAAAGTCTCGTTGGTCCAATTTGGTTTTTAAAACATTGTTGCATTGTATAGAAGAAATAGGCAAAGCTGTTGACGTTTTAGGCATGAACAGAATGACATGCAAATATAGTGAAGTTTTGCAGTTTATGCATATGTTATTGTTTGTGTATAGAGATTAATTTCTATGCACTGACAATGGAAAACACATGCATCCAATTAAATCATGCAAAGTTGATATTTCTGGAGATTATTATGGGAACTAACCTAAAATATTGGCATCATGAAGTGATTTGATTGAATGCATGTGTAAAAAAGCTTTACACTGTCAGTGTTACAAATTAAATCCTTGTGCAGAGTATATAGGAAAGGGATGTATTAAGTGGGAGCTTGAGCAATGAGAAGATTAATGTGTGTGTGTGTGTTAGAATAGTTTTTCTATTAGGTCTGAGGTATGGATGAAGTACAGCAAAGGAATCTAATGTATGTTTTTTGGTTTTTGTGGAAATTATGTGATGCTTTTTGTAGATTAATGCATGGACTACAGAAGGAACTGTTAAGTACAAGAACCTTTTTGGTTATGGTGATCTATGGGATGCTTCTTTGGCTTATGGTGGCAACCAAGCGACAGAGGTGAGCTTAGGGATGAATGCTCCTCGTCTGAAAGGATTGTTAACTCCACTTGTGGCACGGATGTTCATGCTTTCTCAAGATTGGCAAGAATTTTCTTCTTACAAAGAGCAATTGTTAGGCATGTCTCTTGACTTGATATCAACAAAGCACCAGGACCTGGTGTACACTCTTGGATGGCGTACCTTAACAGATCCATCACAAATGGCATCAAGGTCTATAAGGAGGCAGCTTGGGCATGGGTTACTGTCGTCTTTGAAATATACATTTAAATTCGATAGGAGAGATTCACGTATTAGGCCTACAAAAGGATATGCTTTTGTTTCCACCAGCCACTTTGGTGGTCTTACACCGAATCACCAGAGCTTGCAGTTTCTGCGCCAGGTGATTTTAATTCTTCTACTGACTTCGATTTATCTGTTTCACTTCAATTTAATGTGTTATGAATAGAATATAATAACCTTCTAATGAGTGACAATGCTGTCAAACTTATTGAAAAAATATTGGTCCAGGCTAGAATTTCTAAACTTGTGCAGCTCAGATGTTTGAAAATGACTATGAATTAATAAGCCGAAAATTAGATTTAAACTATATATCTTTGGGACACGGTAGTAGGTGTTCATCTACTTGATCAGGGAAGAGAACTTCAGAACCTCTTTCCATAAAAGAGAATCTGTTCTGTTTTACGATTGCCATCATGTGGACATCCTTCTGCTTATATTTTTGTTTTTTATGGAGATAGAGGGATACCAGTTACTCTGCTTTGGGGTATAATCATAAAAGTATTGGCACTAGAACTTGATTGGATGTTTAGATACTTATGGCCTTATGTTTCTTGGATGAGTTTCTTTTGAGAGTGAGATGTTAGGATTACATTTTGGCGCAATTGCCTTGGGAAGCCTTTTACGAGGTTTGAGGAACACTTGCCTGTTACAACCAATTTTGCAGGAATTTGATGTGAAGTCCATCCAACGATTGAGTGTTAAAAAATAAGTTCTTAGTGATTTTTTGTTGTAATCTACAGTTGTTAATTATGTGCATGATTCATAGAGGTGCTTGTGATATTAACTATTTAACTTAAAAACATTCCACCAAGGTAATCTAATGGAAATCAAGATTTAGATGGACCAAAGAATCATCTATTAACCTACAACCCAACTAAACCACCCATTTAATGTGTAATTTAGGAGAAAATATGCAGGGTTAAAATTACGGTGATGATTGCAGTTGTTTCTGTCCTGCATGCTTTCTTGTAGAATATATATTTCAAATTGATTGTTTGGTTGGCTTATAGGCTTATGGATCATTGTCTGGTTCATTTAACTCTTGGTTCTGGTTGTCACCCTTAATGAGCAATAGAAATATTATCTTTATGAATGTCAGAACAGTCACAATTTTTCCTTCGGGTGGGGCTTTTTTTTTAAGGTAATACATTCTGAGGGATATACCAGTTACAACTCATTCCATATGTGGAAGTGTACTGATAATAGGAGGGTTCATGGTTTGGATATATAGGTATCCAATCCATATCAACATAAAAACCGATAAAATGGACTGGATTAACAACCAAATTATCAAAACCTGTTGCAGAAAAATTAAACCAGTTTTAAAAGTGAAAATTAAAATTTAAAACTGGTTAAGATATCAAAAACCGGTTATTAACACCAGCGAGAAAAACAATTAGAACCACTGAACCAAGAAGCAAATAAACCATTACAGTGGAGAATAGAAGAGAAAAAAATGGGAACAAAAGTTGTATAGCAAGCGGTTAGTACCAGCTGTGGAGTATGTCGCCCCAACCCTGCGCGAGGTACTGTCGCCGCCGTACAGGGAGGTTTTTTCGATCGCCGTGTGAATCTAAAACAAGATGATTTGTACAAGCTAGATCTGGATCTAGAACTTCTCTTTCTCCACCGTCATTTCAATCTCCGTCTAACGAAATTGTACTAATAGCATGTTTGTTCCAGCGGCGACATTGCCGCAAACGTGAGTTTTATAAGAAGCCACTCTTTATAGCTTTTATTTTTCACGGTAAAATTTGCCTCGTAACACGAGAATTGCAAATTAGCCAAGTTTCCAAACATAAGCTAATATGGTTTAATCTGAGAATAGCAATTACCTTCTGCATTAGCTACTTTGGCCATGAACTTGATTTGAACATCTGTTTTATAACCGGGTTTGAATAATCAGATAATCCAACTCTATTTAAGTGAACCAGTTAAACCATTTTTACAGGAATCCTGATTTTTAAGTATAGTTTTGGATATGGATGTGAGTTTAACTATAAAACAGTTCTTTTGTGCACCCCTATGATCTGTCAAGATGATGCATTCTTGGGTGATGCAATTCAATAACTTTCATATGATGTATTTATCTCTTTTACAAAGTTAAACAGTGATTGTATTTCTGTGCTCTTGTCTTCTTCTTCTTCTTCTTCAAAAAAAAAAATTCTGCGCTCTTGTGATTAGTTAAGTCCTTGGATTGAAGTCGATATAATATAGAGACAAAAAGAAAAAGAATAAGGAATCAAACATCCCCCAAAATAGATGGTTTATATCATTTTTTACTCCATTATAATTAGCATTAACCGTCTGTTTTATATTTCCTTCCATTTGTTTTTCGAGGAGACATTTGCACTAAATTGAGCTTTTACTTTGTCTTTTCCTTCCCTATGTTAAACATTTTGAGCTTAGACTGCATATGTGGTTTTAGCAAATACATGTGGAATGGCAAAAAAATGGGTATCTTTGTGTTATAAAGATCTTACGAATGCCGGGGTCTAGGGAAGGGTTGGACCATATGTGTATCTATTGCAGGAAGCCTTATCTTGCATTTGCAAGAGAGGTTGATTCCACAACTTGAACCAGTAAATTCCTAGTCACACAATATCCACTCCTATCATTGCACTAAGGCTCTCCTTGAGGAAAGCCAAAAAGAAAAAGTCATATGGGATTGGCTTGTCACCGGGTCCTTATTTTAACGAGTTATAGCTGTACGCAACCAAGACAACCCAACAACAATGTAGTTGCCATAAAGGATCAGTCATAAGACTCACAGTCTGGTCTTATTATTGTTTTCCTGGTGAGATTCTGTGGGTTTTTTATTACAGTAACTGTTGGGCATGGGGACGCCTTTCAGGCATGGACCATGATCACAGTAACATATATGCAATTATATCTGCCAATTTTGCTGTAATAACCCTTTTGCAACTTAATTTTCTTTTCTCTTTGCTCTTCTTTTAAAAAATGTTTGTCTTTAGTAAGTCCGTTATTTCTTCTAATGCAGGAGTTTGATGTTCGCTTTGCTGTCCCCTTTGGATTTTATAATACAGCATTGAACCTTGGCATATCTGCTGGGGCTGTTTTTCCATGGGGCCAAGGGTTCAGGACCAAGCCATCTCCCCTCCCCGAAAGGTTTTATTTGGGTGGTGATTTCTCTCCAGTTTGCACCCTAGGAGGACCAAGAACTTTATGGGGATTCAAAACTAGGGGAGTAGGTCCTACTGAACCGCGGAGGCAAAAAAGAGACGAAGAAAATGATGACACCCTTGACTTCATTGGAGGTGATCTTGCTGTGACTGCTTTTGCAGACCTCTCTTTTGATTTTCCTATTAGGTGGTTGAGAGAACAAGGAATACATGGACACATTTTTGCTGGTTCTGGGAATGCTGCTAAATTAACTCAAAATGAATACAGAAACTTTTCTCCTCGAAAGTTCTTAGATTCCTTTCGGTTGTCCGCTGGATATGGAATTGTTATTCCTACTAGACTCTTCCGCCTAGAGGTTAGCTTCAGTTTTAATTTCTTTATCTTTCATTTAAGAAGTAGTTTAAAGTAAAACTAACTAAAAGTTGGGGGATGGTGGGAAAAATTGAAGTAAAAATGTCAATGGTGTAGTCTAAATATAGAGAGGACTTTGGGGTAATCTTATTTTTTTATATTTGGACATAGGAAAGTATGAAGGAAAGGGAGAAAAATATAGAGCCTTTTACCCTAGAAATTGCATTGCTCATGTAATTCTCATTTTTTCTTCATTTTCATTGCTTTAGCTCTGAATCTGAACTGTGTGCCTAATAATACAGTGATAATAATATTGTCTGCATGCAATTCTGATCCTTGGACCAACGTATCTCGGGGAAACAATCTATTGAATTGATATTTTGACACTGTTCTAAAAATAGTCATATCTTGTTAGCTGTGCCCTCCCCTGTCCTCTCACTCTGCCTCCTCTTGATTTGGTATTTTGCTTTTTGTATTATTAAACTTTCTATAATTTATTCACCAGCATACTTGTTTTTTCAGGCTAACTACTTCCACATTCTTAGGAAGGATGAGCATGATAGTGGGAAGACTGGATTTAAGTTCAGCTTCTCAGCTCCTTTTGGCAGCTGAGTTCTCATTTTTTTCTTCCTGGTTTTGTAGCTCTTAAAAGTGTAAAATTTTGTTTGTTTTGTCATTGGATAGACGGTACTATATTTTCATCTCGGTTTAATTTAAATTCCAACAACATTAAGAGATGGGTGGGAAAAAGTTTAAGGATGAGATTGATAACACATGATAGAAAAAAACAGAGAGATATGCTACTCCATTGGGAATCATGAGATATCAGCAGATACTCATAAGGTGTATGAAATTCTAAAATGATGCATTAATGTACTGCATTCTGCAACCTTAGAAGGCCCTGATTACCACAGAGAATAAAGAAATCTTTTTTGCGCCAAGAACTACACTCTTATATTGTTTGAGATGACATCCTTGTGGAGATTGCCGATATTGTGTAGTGTTTTTCTTTCTATAAAACTGTTTTAGTTTCAAGTAGTGTTTGGATGAATTGAAAATAATATACAATGAACAGAAAATCATCTTAGGTTTCATTATTTGAATTATTTAAGTATATTGTCAATATCACAAAGCTGGTTTTTATTTGAGTTGTGAAATTCTCTTATCATCCTTGTTTTTTTATTTGATGAAGATTATATGGTTTTCAGTCTTTTTAAAATGATTAGTTCAACCTTGCAATGTACAAGGATGATTACAGAAAAAGAAGCCATATTCATTTTGAAAAAAATTATGAGAAGCTTATAAAAATTTTCAGCGAACATCAACCACATGGACAAAACTTAACAATGTTTCATTGTAAGTAGGTCGGGTTAGGTAAAGTCAATGGAGCTCTTTGCTCAATGTTGATTTTTTTGAAATAATATTTTATTTGATTTTACTTATTTTTTGGCCAAATTTTGAAATATCAAGGTAATAAGAGGTTAAGACAAAATATATCCGAAGCAAACACCACAACTTATTTTTTTGGGTCAAGGTAAACACCGCAACTTTAATAACATGCTTATCAATGCATAAACTCCTAATATAAATTCATTAAAAATCCAAAATCCATCACGAAATCAATTTTGGTTTTTCCCATAGAATTGGAGACAATTCTAACTAGTAAGGTATGAAAGGATAGTAGTCTGTAGACCGGTGTTGACCACAACTGAGTACCCTTCTTGTGTAGGGTGCACAGCATCCCAAAACAGATACTTAGATGGATCAGGGCAAATCATGTCAAGTTCATTGCAAACAGGACCCAACTCCAATGTCCCTGTTCCACAGCATCCTTCTCGTGAATTCTCAAGGCCTGTCCAAATTTATTTAGCAAAACTAGTTAACACTTTGTCAAACACATAATTCATAATTGATGGCAAATTCTAAGGTAGAGCACTTTATAGAAGTTAGTCTTAATGCACATTTAATGTTTTCTCTTAATTTTGTGAACGGTCGTCAATTATGTCAAGGATCATGAAGTTCTATTTTTCAGGACTCTCTCCGTCCCAAATTATAAGTCGTTTTGGAAAAAAATTGTCTCAAATTGTAAGTCGTTTTACAATTCCAATGAAACATTAATTTTATTTTTCCTATTATACTCATAACTATTTATTACCCTCTACTTTCAATTCTTTAATTTATCTTTTTCATACAATTTATTAAGACTTTGTTTGCAAGTTTTGAGGGGAAGGGAAGGGAGGGTAAACATTGACGGCCAATTCTATTTTTTAAGTGTCCAATATTTGTTTTTGTTTTTCTGTTGACAAACGTGTCTAATTTTTGTTCATAATTCAATTTTTCTAATAATGAATATGAAAAATTGTGAGTTAATAATAATTACCGTATTTGGTTGGGTATAGGACCATATCAAGAATGGGTGTATAGATATCAAAATATGCAATCTTAGCATCATGGAGTGTGGTTTGCAATAAATTCTGAATAAGGGATTGAAGTTTGGTGTTGTAAATTTGAGAATCAATGTTGTGTTGGTCGTTGCAAACACGTTGGAGCCAGTTTTGGCTAAGTGAGATGCTATCTATTGTCACTAGTATTGGAAGACAACCAATTGGAGGAAGACCTGCCACCATAATCCTTCGAGCTCCTGCTCCATACAATCTCTGCAAATTAATGAATGCATTCTTAGTTTGCTATTGAAAAAATTTACTCAATCAAAGTTTTTTCTAAATGAGTATAGTAATTAGAAGTTGTAAATACATAGAACCATGTTTAGATGAAAGTAGAATAAGCCTAGTAATACAAATCAAATGCTCCACATACCACTCATAGTAAAGAGTGAAAACTATGACATAATTGATCAAAGTGATTTCATTTTGTGAAGCTTTGTAAAAACTTGTCCTATGCAAACAAAAAAATTACTACTTTGGTTTTATTTGTTGTAAAATGAAGCTTTTTGTAACAATTGAACAAATTTTCCTAACAAATTTTAGGGTTAAATATGATCACTTACAAAACATCTAGTTTATATAAATGTTTAACATACTAAACTCCTAGATTATGTTTTAGGGTTCACTAGTTTATGTGAATACTAACTTGATTTGGATTCTTTAAACCCAAACAATGGATCATAATTTTCTTCTATAACGAAGTGAAAAAAGTAGGGAGGGAGGGAGGGAGGTATGAGGAGAGGAGAGAGAGGAGAGAGAGAGAGAGAGAGAGAGGAGAGAGAGAGAGAGAGAGAGAGAGCGGGAGAGAGAGAGAGAGAGAGATGAGAGGTGAGAGAGAGCGGAGAGGGACTGGGAGAGATAGGACGGAGTGGGGGGGAGGGCGTGGAGGGAGGGAGGGAGGGCTGGGAGGGAGGGCGGGAGGGAGGAGGGAGAGAGGCGGTGAGAGAGAAGAGGCGTCAGAGAGCGGGGGGAGGGGAGGGGCGAGCAGAGAGTGGGTCTGCGAAAAATGAGTAGTGGTACATAAACCTTGTCGTTATTTTATATATCTAAAATCTAAAATAAAATACCAACCTGAACCAAAATTCTGAAGATTTTGGAGCAAAAAATCTTGATAAGATGAAACAGAACCATGTGGAGTATTTTGTGTCATATAAACATTGTACAACATATCATTAGTCCCAATGCTAATCGCAAAGAATGCATTTTGGATTATATCATTAGTCTTTTCATTACCAACAATTTTTCTTATCCTCAACAAAGCTTGTTCAAATAACTGAAATTGTGTACCCAAATCCAAGACCTTAGCTAAGGCCACTGTTTGGCTATCCAACCCTGAACCCCCCGAGCCAAAACTAACCCCGGTTAACAAATCATTATCGGTAACTTGAGGGTCAAGAAAAGCGGGCACTAAATCCTTAATTCCTAGCTTTTGGCTAAGGTAATCGGTCGATAACTTTCCGTTTGTGAATCTACCGGTTGGGATTTGATTTGGCAAATCGCGACCGTAGGGCAAGTGGTCACAACGCATTGCGGTGTCTATGTGGTTGTTGTTGCCGGCATCAATGGTGGAGTCACCGAAGGCAAAGATGGCAGGGATTTTATTGAAGGCAATGGCTGAGTTTGGCATTGAAATGGATAATAGAAGAGAGAGGTGGAGGAATGAAGAGGCTGTTTTGGATGCCATGGCTTGGTGATTTCCACCTCAAAAATTATGCTATGCCATGTGTTGAGTATTATGTAAATATATATAGTTTGTTTAACATAGATACAACTTCTAGATGAATTCATTTTTATTTTACAAGTTTCAATTTTGTCAATGATTGGGCTTATTTTGGATTCGAATTCAAATTTCGATAAAGATTTCGTTAAGGATTTAATTCCTCTTAAAGGCTTTATATGTTAATGTGTTGAGATGATATCTAATGGTTGTTGTATCAATTGAATTTCAAAATGAATGTTATACTTGTTCCATACTGCATAGGTCACTTTTTTTGGATAAGTTTTTTTTTATCTATTATTTTTTTGATAAAAGGGAAATTTTTTATCTATTTTTATAAATAAGCGCAGAAGATATAGTTTGGTAATTATTGAAGTCTATTAATATGCGGTTCACCCTCACCAACTATGCGGGAAAATTGAATTGTGATGGACTTGATTTTTATTAGGTGAACACAATGATTTTTTTTAGGGGAACACAATTATTTTTTCAGTAATATTTTGATATGGTCGAACATTTATTGTTATTTTTTTACCAAATATTTATTGGTACGTGATGAAAAAATAAAAAAAATTAAGTTGAAGAAAAAAAGGTTAGATCAAAATTGATTTGGCTCTTCTCAAGTGAATATAGGTGAAAAAAAATTAAGAGTTGATAATGTAACCATTTTTTATTTGTAATGAATGTTTATATAATGTTAACCATTGATTTATTTATCAACGGTTAATATTGCTTACTTTACTCTCTTTTTTTCTTTTCTAATAACTCACTTTATTTTAAAGTGAATTGTTCACTTTAGACTAGCCTAATCCCATAAATATATATATGTATAGATATTTAAGGAAGTCCACTTATTTGAATGGATATTTTTTATATATTAGTAGTAAACTAGGTAAAAGCTTAAGACAAAAGAAACTAGAAAGTAGAAACGCTTAAGGAAATAAGGAATGGTTGAATTAGCCATCAGGCACTTGATTGGCTTCTCTAAAAATGTGTCAAATCTAGACATGATTCGAACATCGGATACACAAGGCAATAGTGACACTGTGATCCAAAGGACAGCCTTTCTCCAACATGTGATGTGAACAATAGAGACAGAATCACTCTCCAAAATAATATTACGAGAATTTCTCTAACAAGCCACCTTCACCCCATGAAAAATTCCTCACATCTTAGACTACATAGTAGAATACATAAAAAAGATGACACTAAACAAAGAAATAAAAGCTCAAAAATGATCTCGAAGAACACCCCCACATGCACACGCAACGTTCCCAACCGGAGGAGAAATAGAGCCATCCGTATTCACTTTGGTCCACATCTTAATAGAGGGCATCTAAGATAACGGTTCTACCAATCCTGCATAGAAATAAGAAAATTGCTCTTCCCCCAAACAACATTGCTCCCTTCCAAAGAAAATTACGAAAATATCCCTGCGTGACTTAAGTCACGCTCGGTACAAACCAACGTGACTAAGTTACGCTGTGTGTTTTTATAGGAACAGAACGACCAGAACACAGAACCATTCTGATCTTGTTTTCAAAATCGATTTTTCTTCCTCTTTTTGCGATTTTCATCAATCTTGAGCAAATCAACGTCAACTTCTACCTCAAAATCAAATAAGTGTTTATTATCCTATTGCATTGGCTTTTTATGGTTTAAATTTTGGTTTTTATTGTTGAGAAATTTAACATATTTAGGTTTTTAGAAATTTGGTTTGTGTGTTAGTTTTTAGGATAGTTAATGATGAATTAAGTTAGGAATTGTAGTTTAGATGTTGTTTAGAGTAAATTTGACTCCAATGTGGTAGTTTATGGTTTAGAAATTATTAGATTTTATGTTGATTGAATGTTGCACTCTAGGTGTTTGATAAAATGTCTCAATGAAAATTTGTTTGATTTTTGCATTGTTAATGATGAAATTAGTTAGAATTTGGATTGTTAATGTTGATTATATTGAGTTTGAGTGCAATGTGGTAGTTTAGTGTTTAAGATTTAGTTAGAAATTGGATTTTTAATGTTGATTGTTAATGTTGATTATAGTGAGATTAAATTTTTTATTTTTGCATTGATTTTTGCTTTTAAAAATGTTGTGTACATATGTCTCAGAGACCGGATAGGCTTAGAGGTGATAAAGAGAGCATGACCAGTAGTGCGCGGGTCAAAAAGGCGATTGCGCGCCCTCCTACTACTCGACGGAGACATGGCGTTAAGATACAGCAGGGGGTGGGATCGTCGTCCTAGACGGGTGCGTCTCAGATAGTGGAACCCACTCAGTATCAGCAGCAGCCTCAGTACGAGCAGGCGACTCACCAGCAGGAGGGTGAGGCCCAACATCAGACTGAGGAGGAGGAGGCGCCGCAGAGTTTCCTTGGGGGCCCACATGACTTGTCGCTCCTACCGTATTTCGGTAGACACGTGGCATGTCAGCTTTGGAGCGACTCCGAAGTAAGTATAATTGTTTAATTTTATTTAATTACGCATCAATTGATATGTTTATTTTAATTTAATCTTATGATTTAATTTTTTTGTTAAAATATGTTAATTACGCGCGTCAATTTTAATTACACGCGTCAATTAAAATTGACGCGCGTAAAATGTTTAATGGTTTGAAATGTTTATATTTTTAACGGTTTGTTGTTTGTTTAATATTTTGTATTTCAGTTGCAGATGACACGTAAAGTGACCGGTGTCTCGCACGGGAAGAAAGTTAAGAAGATGACACTCCTGACAAACGATCAGGTCTGATTCTGAAACCGGGCGAATCCATCCGGTCTTTTCCCCCTCATTCTCACTGGGTACGACAACATCAGTCATGCCCTCATCACCGCCTTCTCAGAGAGATGGCATGAGGAGACCAACAACTTTCATCTGCCCGTTGGGGAGATGACCGTCACACTCGATGATGTGGCGTGTATTCTACACATCCCCATCCATGGGAGACTCCTAAGTGTTGATGAAGTGGGATACGAAAGAGGTATTGTGCTGCTGCAGGAGGGTTTGGGTTTGACGGCGGATGAGGCCGATGAAGAGACAAAGGCACAATGGGGTGGTTATATCAGTATAACGAACCTGAGGACAAATTGCGACATACTCTCGCATAGGTGCAATCAGTTGGAGCATCCTTCTGTTGATGATGAGGAGGCTGAGGAGCGGACGTCGGTTAGGGCGCAGTGCACCAGGGCATTTTTGTTGTAATTGGTTGGCATCACCATTTTCGCCAACAGGAACAGCAAAAGAGTTCAGTTGTTATGGATGAAGTTGTTTATGGATCTGGACACATTGGGCGAGTGGTCATGGGGCGGGATGGCACTTTCTTGGCTATATCACGAGCTTTCTCATGTTACTGCCCTGACCATGACCGTCATTGGCGGTTACATGACTCTACTAGAGGTAGTATTTTTTTCTTTTTTCTATAACATATTATAAATGAGTTACGATATTATTGTGTATGTTTATGGGTTAGTGATGCTAAAATATTTGTTTGTTGGGATGAATATTGGCGCACTTTAGGAATATGTATACGAGGAAGCTGAAACCGACTATCATGTTGCTTCACCACTTGTAGCTAGATGGAGACCTCCAGAGGCCATGCTGATGCTGCACACTTTCGTGGCCTCATTGATCTGATGGTCAATGTTGATGTGACCTGGAGGCCGTACGAGGACCGACGGGACATCATGCCTTTCTAGAACATTTGCTGGTACTCTGCTTCGATCATGGCCGACAGTCAGACTATGTGTCTTCACTTGCCAGAGCGGGTTCTTAGGAAGTACGGACACGTGCAGACCATCCCCAGATCTCCTACTGATGTTCAGGATCTTCAGGCTGCGGCGGTTGTTATGGCCTTTCAGAACTTTCTGCTCCATGTCCTTCCACAGGGCTTCGGGGTCGGCCGAAACCAGAGGCTAAACCGTGGAAGTATCAGAAGGGGTACATGAGATGGTTCTATAGGGTATCTCATCCCATCATGACCGACCCTGTTGTCGCTGCTAAGGACGCGCCTCATGTCCCTCCTTACGAGGAGGTTATTGTTGAGCAGTAGTATGCCAGACAAGTTCTGGACCCACTGCAGATCATTGAGAACATCAGACGCAAAGTGGACAGTGCCTTCACTTCACCTGATGTGTTTCAGAATCCAACCGTCTTCGGTATATTTCAGGGCATCCAGTCAGAGTATCATATCTTGCAGGAGCAAGGGGTTCCCTAGATGAGGACTAGGAGCCATAGTCCAGCGGAGTAGGGTGTTGTGACTGATATACTTTTGTATATTTTTAATTTTTTTTGTTATGACATGGATGTATTATATTTACACTCGCGCCTTTGCGCATTTTTATGACATTTTGGTACATTTTTGGTTTTATTTTTGCGAATTATAAATTTGATTGAATTCGCGTATTTTAAGTTTGAATGAATGGATGATTGAATTATTGATTGAATGGATGAATGAAAACAGGGAGAATTGGGCATTCTGCCTGTTTTGTTTGCTAACACAAATAGAGCGTGACTTAAGTCACGTTGCGGTCTTTCATAACCCAGGCAGAACCTTACTTCTCCATTTCACTTCTCAAATCTCTACAAAATCTCCCAAATCATCCAACCTCAAATTTCTTCAGCTTCAAATCACCCACCACTACAACAACAAGTAAGTTTTCATAATCAAGTACCATTGTCATTTTATGTTTATATGTTACATTTTTCCTCTTAAATTAGAAATTTATTAGTTTTAGGGTTTGTTTAAATTTTGATTTTTTTTGGCAAGAAATGATACAATGTTTACACGTAAATGACTTATGTTGCTTAAATGTTTAGATGTTTGCATGTTTATGTTGTAGTTTTTAGTTTTAGGGTTTATGTATAATTTGCCCTCCATGTGTTTGATAAAATGTTTGAATGAGTTTTTCATTGATTGTTTTTAATTTCTTATGGTGTAGATCTGAAACAATGACTCAAGTATACGCTCAAGTATCCTTCAACGGTGGAAACCCTAATTTTTTCAAGGTTCGCGACGATGTCACGTTAAAAGAAATGAATGATCAACTTCATAAAATCAACCAACGACTCAACCACGGAGACACGAGGAGGGTGGAATACGTTTGGTACGAACGTCCATCGTTCAACTCAGAGGGGAATTTGACGTCCACTCGGCTGGAGTTAACGAACGACGACGACGTGAGGACCATGTTCTCGATATTTGCTCAGCACAGCATGATCCCCATCGAGATGAATGCTACATTGTTGAGGTCGCCTGAAGATATTCTCAAGAGTTTAATTCGGCCGGATGAAGATGTTTAGGTAGTATTATTATGTTGTGTCATTATTTTATTGGATTTTAGTTTAATTTTTGTTAGTTTGCTGAAGATGTTGGCATTGAAGTGTCTTATACTTAGTGTAAAGGTTTGCAAGTCTCTTTGGAAACTCAAAAGAATGAAGAGAACACAACATGTATTCTGCCGAATCAACTATATAGGTTCTCACATCGAATTCCTTCGTATAGGATGAGTGTCACAGAAGGGAATGCAGTTCTAAGATGTTGTTTTATGCTTGATCATGCTCCTCTGTCAATTGAAACTTGTCAGTTGGCAGGGTAGTAGGATTAAGTTCAAAATAATATATTGGGAAGCATTCCTTTATGTGACAACTCATCCTATGAAGGGATTCGATGTGATAACTTATATAGTTGATTCAGTAGAATACATGTGTTGTGTTCTCTTCATTTTTCTGAGTTTTCAAAGAGGCTTGCAAATTTTTACACTAAGTATAAGACACTTCAATGCCAACATTTTCGGCAACCTTTCATGAATTTAACTTTAATCCAACATCATAATGATACAACATATTTAGGGAGAATGTAATGTAATGTATTGCTTCGTTTATTTGAACGGAGATGAAATTATAACTAAATAAATTTGTCTATTCTATTAATTTTGGAATTTATTATGTGTGCTTGTGTATTTTTAGTTATGATTTATTTTGGATCATGAACGAATTGTTGTTATTGTTGTTTCTAAGACATGACATGCTTTTAAAAAATGAACACAACATATTGTTGTTGAGATAAATTCTAAAAAATCCCTTTTAATGTTTTAATGATAACAAAACATATAAATTATATTTAAAAGAATTTTGAGATTATTTAACTTGTGTTCTTGAGTGATTCTTAAAGATAGGTTACAAAGAAAGAAATATTTTCAAGAACATTTTCAGAACAAAGTTCATCTACGCTCCATATGTGTGCCTCGCAAAAGTCAGCCCAAGCAAAACAAATTGGAATTTATTGTTAATCATGGGTACAAAGATTTTGGCCTTTAAGGAAGAATTTATTCATCAAGGATCTTTGTGAAAATGAACGATCATAAAATCATATGCTACAAAAGGAACATATTTATTATGATACACTCTCAACGGAATGAAAAGAATTAAATAAATATACATCCTATGAAGAAACAAAAAGGAACCCATGAGCATTAGACAACACATCAAGAATGAAGGACAAAGCCAATGAGAAATGGACAACACATCAAGCTAAAAGTATGAGATAAAATCAAATCACTTGTACTTCTATCTTTCCCTCCAAGGCGTGAGGTTTTTACAGCTTACACTAAAAACAACATTGGCTGCCAACTAGCCAACAAAAATCTACAGAGCACTATTCATAATGTCACTTTATTGCAAGTTGTCCAAGCAGATTTTTTTTAGAACTTTCTCAGAATTTGGAGAACATTCTGCCAAGCATTGTTACACAAAAGTATTTCACTTTTATGAGTTGGCAAACTTTTCTCTTCCACTTTTGCCCTCAGGAATGTGTGTTTATTACCTCAGCAAGGGACTCCTTCCATCCATAAATACAAGGGCTTGCAAAGAGAAAAGGCATTGAGTCATAAAAGCAAAAATCTACTTACTTGATTTTTACTTGAGTTCATCGTGTGCATCACTATCAAAATCCAGCAGCAACTCTTTTACTTGAGTTCTTTACAAAGGCAAAAAAATTGTAAACCAATAGCAAAAGATTTCAAAAGAATCACTAAGTGTGTTAATGATTGTGGTTTGTAAAAGCTAGTGAGTGAAGCTAGTGATAGTTGTTTTGTAAAAGCTAGTGAGTGAAGCTAGTGTCTTGTAAAAGCTAGTGAGTGAAACTAGTGTGAAGCCCAAAGATGTGTAAAGTGTATAGGTCCAGGAAGTGATCTAAGAAAAGGCATAGTTGAGCTATAGTTAATACTCAACTACATATTGGAAAATCTCACAGTATTGTGGGGACTGAAGTAGATCACGTTGGGTGAACCAGGATAACTTTCTGTGTGTGATTTCTCTTTCCCTATCTCTCTTTATTTGTACAAGATCACACACTTCACAATTATTATTGTTTTACTTACTAACTGACTAACTTTCCAAGTATTTACTTGAGAAATTTTTATTGGTAATTTTATTAGATCACAATTCAAACCCCCCCTTTTCTTGTGATATTATTTTACTTCAATTGTATGTTTGAGGTCTTCGAAAAAATATTATCTTTGTGCAAAATTGGTGAAAACATAACTTACCTAAAACAAGCGTGACTTAAGTCACGCAAGTTATACACCAGTGTGACTTAAGTCACGTTGATATACCGAGCGTTACTTAAGTCACGCTGGTGTATAACTTACGTGACTTAAGTCACGCTGGGGGTATTTTTGTCAATTTGTATGGGAGTGAGCAATTTTCGTTGGGAGAAGAGCAATTTTTGTTGGGAGAAGACCTTAGAGAAAATTCCAGCTATTGCAGTGTGGTCTCAACCAACTCACATGTTCTACCAATGGTGCTATTATGAGATAACAGTTTCTGCTCAAAATTGAAGTCATCTCTCAGGTGAAGGTTAATTTCGCAAAAAGTTGTTTTTGAAGTCGTCTCTCTGGTGAAGGTTAATTTTGCAAAAAGTTTTTTTATAGGGCTGAATGTGGATGGTTGAACATTTCGCACCCCCTAAAATTACTTCGGAAGCACATATTCGAAAATACATAGTTATTTTCCCTTAGTAGTATACTTTCAAACTCGTGTGTTTTATATTTAGAAAAGTAAGGAGTGCTAACTAATGTAAAATGATGACATGTTCACTAATATAGTGTAACACCCATACTAATTTTATCTAGAATATTAGCATGCGCATTAGACTGATACTTGATACATTAAAATTTTCAATAATAATAATACAACTGAATGAGTACAAATTGGCTCGTTTATACAATTAACCAAATACCATAAAATATACTTATACAAATTTTTGATAAACTCCTGAGCTGATACACGACGAGCAACTACACTCCATTCAGCGTCTCCCTGATGAACTTCATCACGAACCTCTTGCTTACCTGCATACCTGCATCAGAAGGATTGGGATGAGACATAATGTCTTAGTGAGCTCCACCCAACCTATTGTTGGCAACCTCAGGGAATCCTAGGGTCGCCATGCACTAACTATTGGCAATCTCGGGGAAACCTACGATCGCCAAGCATTAAACTCTTCCCATATAGGTTTATACCTGCCTGTTCCTGCTATACTGTGTAGTCGTAAAAAAATCTGGACTACGTTCCACTAACTTAGTGATCGAGGGGAAACCTAGGATCACTGCCTGATAACTGCTACCTGCCTGATAACTGATAACCTAGTGATCGAGGGGAAACCTAGGATCACTGCCTGATAACTGCTACCTGATACCTGATACCTGCCTTAACATAATAAAGTATCCTCCTGATATAATTATGTTAGTAAGTTAGCGTGTAACGAACATTATTATCTGAGTTGATTTTACGGAATGCCCCCGAGTGGAGTAACCCCGGAGCACATTCCCCTGATTACCGGTGAAAATTCCTATCTGAGGCTAGTCACCGGACTCCTCTTGCCAGTGTGTGTGGTTATCCTCGCGGAAGATTCCTGCCCGTTCCAGCTGTATCTGGAACCCCCTGTGGTCTCTACCTGACGAGAGCACAGAAGACACACAATTATCTTTTAATTAAAACTTATGTGTGGTTATCCTCGCGGAAGGTTCTTGCCCGTTCCAGTTGTATCTGGAACCCCCTGTGGTCTCTACCTGACGAGAGCACAGAAGACACATAAATTTAACCTGATAATTAATTAAATATTTATTCCTGATAATTTATACATTATCCTGATATTCCTGATATTTTCCTGAACTGTTACGTGTACCCTCAGTGTCACTCTGATGTGAACAACTGAGGCACATCCTGATGTACTTATAAATGTACTTGAAACTGGGGAAAACCTGGTACCACTGACTAAGGTACACTATAATCTGCTTGGTTAAGAGTATCCTGGAAAACTAACCCTTAACTAACCTGAAAACCTGTGGATAAATTACCCATCACTCTGTATGATACACATGTTTATCCTATGTTAATCCTTGAAGGCTCATGAGTATCTATATTCCAAAGCATTTCAAAGATCATTGGCATGGTACAGTTATTTGTGAGTAAAAAGCCATCCTGGACCACGTCGCTTTGCGACTCTCAACTTCGCTCTGCGAGCACCTGGGTAGCTTCGCAGAGCGTTCAAGAACTTCGCTTTGAGTAGCTTCTGCCCAGATTCTGGGTATGAACTTCGCAGAGCAAACTCTAGGCGATGGCTAGGCGAAGTGAGTCAGTAGCGACATTCTACTACTTCGCAGGGCGAAGTCCTGGTCGCTCTGCGACCGTAGCAGAACTCAGAGTTCTAAAATCGTGTTTTAACCTCAAAATCTTGGTACCTAGCTATCCAGTGATCTTTGAAACATGTCAGGGACTCAATTTAAACTATAAAAACATACTGGAATAAAGGATTAAACAGGAATCAATCACATGTGTCAAAAAGGGGAAAAACTATCCCTTTTTCCTAAAACTTAGAATTATGTTGTGATCCTCACACAATTAAGACCCAAAAGGGATAAGCTACTCTAAGGAACTCACCTGAATCATTGCTTTGCTTCCTTGCCAAGTTTCCCTCAATCCTAGCTTGATTCTTTCTCCAAAACCCTAGCTTGCCCCTTTTTCCTTTCTTGTTCTCTTGATCCGAACTTCCTGAAATTGGTGCTTGCTTGGCTTGCACAAAGATTGAGTGATTGGAGATGAAGTTTGATGAATTTTGGAGGGAAGGGGAGAGGATGGCGCAAGAGGGGAAGAAGAGAGAGGGAGAGGATTGGTTCTAGAGAGAGAAGGAGAATGAGGAAATGAAGAAATTGTGGGGTTTTGCCCCTTTAATAAAAATCTTGGCGCGGCAATTACCAAATTGTCATTCCTTAAAATATCTCTGATACATCGGCAACATTGATAAATATCTGAGTCTTAAGCGGAATATTACATATAGTTTGTTGATGTATCCAGGATCCTAAAACAAAAGATTTGGTGCTAACTTATGAAAATGAGATTATTGGATATTTCCATCTTCTTTATTCCGCAACTTGACCTCCGCGGATCAAGTAGGATGGGGTGGTAGAGCAACAACATCTACGAGTTCCCCTAGTCCACCAATGGGTTCTGGACATTTCCCCGACGATGTATTCGGTCATGCAGGTTATTTTAATTTTGTTACATATCAGAATGCCTCTAGAAAAGACTATGGACCTGATAAGTTGTTGACAAAAACAATCTCCGACAAACTTAATTCCTTTTCTGCTAAGTACGATGGAGATTGAGGATGGGGGTTGGATGTTCTCTTCAATTTGGAGGACCAGGAGGAAAATGTGGTGATTAATTCTTATTATTTATGTACTTCTGCTGAAAATAAATAAAATTATGGTTGCACGATGTTTAGAACAGTTGATGTCATAATATAGTTTATTTTTAGCTTAAACTTGCTTCAAATTTTGTTATTTAGTTTTCAAAAGATTTACTTTTTGTCAACAAAAAAAAAATTACTTCAAAATAAATTGGTCTCTAAAATACATCTTCTACTTTTTGTTAGCAAGGATCCATAAATACTTATTTATACATGTGTTGTTCAAAATTGAAGTCGTCTATCGGGTGAAGGTTAATTTTGCAAAAAGTTGTTTTTATAGGGCTGAGTGTGGATTGTTCCTTCATGGAAGGAACTTTTCGCACCCCCTAAAATCACTTCGGAAGCACATATTCGAAAATACATAGTTATTTTCCCTTAGTAGTATACTCTCAAACTCGTGTGTTTTATATTTAGAAATGTAAGGAGTGGGTAAAGTTGCTTCCTTCATAGCTATGGCAGTTGGATTTTTAAACAAAAAAGATATAGCAAAAAAATTTAACTTCAAAAACTTTTGAACCTAAAAAAGAATCTACAACAACAAATGAACACAATTTTTTCATGTATAAGATTCACAAAAATATACACCTTTGTATCCACAATGTCATCTCATTACTCATTACACACACCCTACCATAATCCCCTCACAAAGAATGATGAGGTTGAGAACAACACCTATTAAGCAACCTAAGCAATGCATCAGCCTTTCTCCTAGCTCTCAAAGAACCATCAGCAGCCAAACTTTGAAGAGAAGGAATACTCCTTGGATTTGCCAAAAGTCTCATTGCAACCAATTCCCCTTCTTCTTTACACAATCCAAGTAAAAGTGTTATTGAATTTTCCTTCCCTTTAACAGAACCAAATCTCAAAAGATCAATAAGAAGAGGCACCAAACTTTTACTATTCTTTATCTCTTCCAACCCCTCAGAACAACCTAAAAGAACGGCAAGCACCGCCAATGAATCATCGGTTATACCGGCTTTATCATCCATCAACAACTCAACAAGCAAAGTAACTGCTCCACTTTTAACAATACTCAACTTATTAGGATTATAAACTGCAAGATTAAACAATGCAGTTGCAGCATCTCTTTTACCTATAATTGTACCTTCTTTTAATAGTCCTACTAATGCAGGTATTGCCCTAGAACTTGCTCCAATTTGCACTTTACAATCATCAATCATAGATAAACTATATATTGTTGCTGCTGCATTTTCTCTTGCTTCCATTGTTTTTCCGAATTCGAGTACTTCAACTACGTTGTCAATCGCTCCGGCCGCCATGATTAAAATCTTGTTATTGTCGTAGATCGATAGGTTGAACAATGCAGTCACAACATGTTCTTGAATTCTTGAATCTTTAGATACTAAAAGTGTTACTAGAAACGGAATAGCACCTACCTCGGCTATGATTCTTCGGTTATCCATACCGGTTTTCGCGAGCAGACGAATCTCGTACGCGGATTGTCTTTGGATATCGGTTGAACCGGTTGCTAATTTTCCAACAAGAAATTCTGCTGTCATTTTGACAGCATCTTTTGATGCTTTGTTTTCTGAAATGTGATCAATAGCATTCTCATTCTTGTGCCTCTTGCTGCTACTATTGTTGTTTTTGGTGATTGCCTCATTCAATTTGACATTGTTTTCATAGCACCATTGATGAACAAGGCTCTTCAATGCATAGTTTGGTATTAGAGCAGTGTGAATTAGTCTTTGTCCACTTTTAGGACAAGTGTGGTGACCAGAGTTTATCCATTCTGCAATTGAAATTCTATCATAAGTGTGTCCTGATGAAACAATCACAGGATCGCTCATTAGGTCTAGCGAAATCGGACAACGAAATTCGTCAGGAATATTAACTGTCATCATGGATTGAGAAAAAGAAGATGAAGAAGAACTATCATTATCATGTATTTTACTTTTGCTGTACAAAAACATAGATATTGGCTTACACTCTTCTGATTCTCCATCATTTCTAAATACCATTGATTTGGTATATGAAACAAGTGACATGAGATTGTTTATATTTGAGACAACAATTAGTCCACCTGTCCCTGCTTGGTTCTGAGCTTCAACTTCTAACTTTGATATTTCGTCAACATAATCCGATAAAGTTCTCAAACCAATGCTACTCATTATTTCTTCAACTTTCACAAAATCAATAAACCCTTTGTTGTTGTTGGTCTTCTTGTTTTGTAAACAATTTTTCGACATTACTTCGAAAAGATTTTCCCTTCTTTGAACTTCTCTAGGATCAATGAATAATTCAAGTTCAACTCTATTGGATTGTTTATGTAAAAGATCAACTTGCTCCTTTATATCTTGTGCTACATTAAGCAAATTTAGAGGAAGAATATCAAGTGCCCTTCCCATTTCTTTTACAAGCACAAAAAATTGATTTGAAATGAAATCTAATTGTATGAGACTCCAAAGAGAGCTTCCATCTGTGCATTCTTGGATCAAGACCTTCACTCTTGTGATCACAGAAAAGAGTTCTATGAAGCAAAGGATTGAAGAAGGTGGAAGTGGTGAATCTGATTCTTGAATCTCTTCAAACAAAGATGAAAGAAGCTTGATCCTTCTTATCATGGATGATACATTTTTTATTTGTACTAATGGAAATTTCTGCATTGAACTAACTTCATTGGATATTAGAATCAATGAATCTAGTAATGATTCTGTTGGTAATAAACCTGGAGATATCATCATCTTTGATCTAGGATCATTCATTTTGTGATTAGTGTCAGAAATTGGATTACTCTAAGAGCTTCTATAAGGCAATTTTTTAATTTTTTTAATATTAAAATAGCATAAACTAATTGTGAGAGAGGCATGGTGTTTAATTTAATGTATGGTAGTTTGACTCTTTCTGTTTGTATAGTTAGTGCTGTAGACAAGAAGAAAAATATTGTAGGAGAGTTGGGGATCTCTGGTGTGCTGCCATTTGGAGGGTTTTCCTGGCTTGTAAGATTAGTTTATAGTATTCCTAATTAGCCATTTTTTATTCATATTTTATATGAGCCTTGTCAAACATAATTTTCAGCAGCTTCTTTTTAGTTGTTGATAGTAATGTGAATGTCCTCATTTGTTGATTTGGATTTGATGCATTAACTATGTCAGCCAGTTTTCGATCTCAACTATACAATTTTTAAGCTAAGGGGAAAGATCTAATTTGGTTCTTCACAATTTTTTTCGGCCCAATTTAGTTTCTTACAAAAATAAAATTTAAAGTTGTTCCTAAGACTTTCATATCAAAGACATGTCTGGTATGAGACATGTGTTGTGTGCTAGTCATTGACACAATACAAACACAAGAAGTTATATTCAACCACTTTTATTTTTTTAAATTATTACAAGTGTCTATATATCAGTGTCATCTCGATGCTTCACGGGAATTGGTTGATGAGATCTCCAATGATTTTTTTATTTAATTTAATTTTAAAAGCAACTTGGCTTTTGATATTTGATATATGTATGTATAGTCCAACAGCAGCTACGACCATAAGCCTAACATTTCATTTTATTGATTTGTCTCCTTGAATCCTTAAACGACTAATTCTAAATCATCGTGCCTTCCGTTCCCTCTACAACTTGATCTGATATAGTATCATATTTGTCGCTTATTTAGTAGCATCTATAGCTAGAATAGAATGTTTCAACTTTCATACTCCAACTAACTAACTAAGACTTCCTCTCATTTATATTTTTGCACCATAATAGATTCCAAAAGCCACAAAATGTTGATTAATAATTTTAGTTTGGGACATTAGAGAACAAATTAGAAGTCCTATGAACTGTAGATTTTTTTTGGAATAAAGCTAGTAACAACCAAGTCCAACAACCACATAATAATAGTCAAACTATCGATATACAGTTAAATCAATAAAAATAAACTGACTTTACTATTACTAAGCATAATACCATAACATTAACGAACTCTTACTTTTTTAAATATATTAATTAAATAAAAAAGTTAATTTCTGGGTTTTTAATGAAAAATGTTAATATGTTAATTATTATATTAATTTCTTAACTATTAGCTCAAACCAGTTGAACTATTCAACCTCAAATGTTAATTTCTAGTTAGTTTCTCTCTAATGTTATGAAGATGTAACATAGATAATAGTTTAAAAGATAAAAGTAATAAAATGTAACAACATCGACACATGTAACAAAAAAAAAAACAACATCGACACGTGTAAGACATCAAACACACATTTAATTTGAAGTATCAATTCAACAACTGACGCTTCATTTATTTATTAAAAAGTGCTTATTAAAAAGTGTTTATTTAAGATCACTTTACCCTACAATTTGTTAAATATGTTTGTCTCAATGACCGGTGAGAACAATTCCGATTGTTGGAGCTCTTATGCCATTTTTAATTATGAATATCAAAACCAATAGAACCTTCCTAGCAATAAGATAATAACTTCACCTAAGTTTTAGATTTCTGATATATTATAGTTGCGTGTAGGGGTGTCAATATCATCCACCAAATTCATATCCATCATATCCATCCACCATAAAATCCAACCAATTCATCCACCAAACAAAAAAGTTTGTTAATGGATTAGTTTGGATCCATCCATTTAAAAATATGGATGAATTTGATCCATCCATCTTATTTTAAAAATTCAATGGATCATCTATTTTAAAAAATCTAACGGTTCACTTCAAATAATAAAACACATTAATTTTATAAAACAAAAAAAAATTAATATAAAATTAATTTTAAAAAACAAACTCAAAGAAAAAACGGAAAAAAAAACAATGAAAAAAATTATTATTATTTTTAAATATTTTAATATTAAAATATTATTAAAATTTAATATTATTTTATTATTGATGGTGGTCGCCGGAACACCGCTGAAGCTCCGCTGTCGGACTACAGCCAACTTCATCGGAGGTCCACCGTCGGCTACCGTGCGCCGCAGTGGTCAACGCCGGTCAACACCTATTAATATATATTATTTATTTTTGACAATATATATATATATATATATATATATATATATATATATATATATAACTATTAATCTGTTTTGGGCTGAATATTTTTACTTTTTGCACCAATTTATTAACAAAATATTTCTCTAAAATAATTTTTTTTAAAATGATACATTTTATTAGATGGATCGGATGGATATTCATCCATTAAAATCTAGTAATTGATGGATTTGATGAACATTATACTTAATGGATGAATTGGATGATTTTTTTTCAACAAAAGAATTAGTTGGATTTTAATGGCCTAATAGATTTTTTTTATTCATCCATTAAGATCAAAATCTATATCCATCAAATCCATTCATTTTACCACACCTAGTTACGTACAATTCTGTCAATTAAACATTAAAGATTCTTTATATTTTTCAAATATATTTTTATAACAAATCGTTTTTCAATGAACAATGGACTCAAACCACAGTAAATCAACCCAACCTTAACAAAAGAAAATCAATCTGAACTAACCTGACCTCAGCAGAAAGCACAAGTATTAGTCCAAAAGGATAGCTACAACAGAAATTAGTAAAAATAATTTGTTCGAGTATATTTTTCTTGAGTATTTGTTCGAGAGTATTTTTGTTGAAAAATAATTCGTCAAAAAGAAAATCGAAGGATAAAATTATCCAATCCAATTCAATATTCATAGTTAGTAAAATGACTTATTTATCATTATCTTTAATTTTACCACGTACCAAAATTCTACCAGTTTTTCTATCTATTAAAATGAAGTTAGTTTTTCCTCTACGGCAATCTACAACCTAATAAAGTAAACACCTTGCAAGTTGCAATGATAAAAATAACTCCTTATTACTCTATATTATTCATCAAATTAAAACTCCAACAAATGATCTTATTTCGCTAATAACCACACAAATCGTAAATTCTACTCTCTCATTTCTCTCAACTGATTGATAAACAAAGAAAACATCGGGTAAATATATATTTGTTGCCTGTATTCATTAAAAAAATTATATTTTATTGTGTTTCATTCATAAAAGACTGATTGGTACTACAAACATATAAACCGGTCATTATCTTCTTTCTGAATTCATCTTGGTTCAATCAGTTAAAATGTAAAGTGGACAACATTAACCGATACTTAATAATATTTTAAAGGTAGGTATTGTAAGTACATTATAACAAATCATTAGTTTGTTACAATAACAACTCTTAATTTTTTTCAATTCACACTTTACTCACTTTAAGCTTTATTTGAGAGTTTGGAGGGGAGGGAAAAACTTTGGGGGTGGAAAACATGAGGGAAAATGGAGAAATCTTTCAAAAAATTTACAAGAGTAGTTTTTTAGAGAATGATAAATTAATGCATATGATTACTGTATTTTTAATTTTAAGAATATTATAACAACATAGATTAAATTTGAAGAATTCATATAAATCCTCCAAAAAAACCTGTAACACCCATACTAAACTATCTAGAATGTTTAGCATGTGTATTAATCTGATACCGGATACATTAAAATTTTCAATAATATATATATACAAAACTACTGAATGAGTACAAATAGCTCGTTTATACAAATATCCAAATATCATAACATACACTTCTATATACATATATACAATCTGTCAGCCTCCTGAGCATGTCCATGACGAGCAACTGCACTCCATCCAGCGTCTTCCTGAAGATCTTCATCTGAAAACCACTTGCTTACCTGTAAACCTGCACCAGAAGGATTGGGATGAGACATAATGTCTCAGTGAGCTCCAGCCCAACCTACTGTTGGCAACCACGGGGGAAACCTAGGGTCGCCGTGCCTACTCTTAGCGATCTTGGGGATACCTACGATCGCCATCATTCTCTACATATTTCGCGATCAGGGAAAAACCTAGGATCGCTACATGTCTTTACCTCATCTTATATTTTTCATGTACATAGTCTTATGCTTAGTGATCGAGGGGAAGTCTATGATCACTTGCTGATGTCTAATGACTACTTGTCTTAACTCTTAGCACATAGCACGTATACATATTCATATTTGTATTCATAATCATCTTTTCATAACATAAAGTTAGAAGTTAGCGTTGAACAAGCATTACATTATCTTGGTTCATTTTACGGAGTGCATCCGGGTGGAGTAACCCCGAAGTACATCTCCCATCATACCGGTGAAAATTCCTATCATATCAGGCTAACACCGGACTCCTCTTATCGTTGTGTGGACAACTCTCTCGATGAAGTCCCATCCGGCGAATCCCGGAGTCTGCTGAACACAACTTAACTTTGCATGTAGACAACCCTTTCGGAGAAGTCCCATCCGGCGTATCCCGGAGCCTGCTGGACATGCTTAATCTTTTAACATACGTGTGGACAATCCTCTCGGAGAAGTCCCATCCGGCGAATCCCGGAGCCTGCTGGACACGTTTAACATATTCTTATAACTTACGTGTGGTTAGCCCCTTTCGGAGAAATCCCATCCGGCATAATCCGGAGTCTGATGAACACGTATAATCTTTATCATTAAGTTCTTACTTAAGTTCGAATGTATATCTTATTCGTTCATATTCTTGTGCATATCTAATGCATTCTTAAATAATCATTCTTAAAAGCTTAACCTATAAATAGGCTCTTAACTTTAATCATTGGATCATTCTTATTCCTCATTAATTCTTAACTATTGTACTTGAAAGTACGTCTAATAATCTACCATAAGCTTTGCATATTAAATGCATTTCTTGAGGGAACTAATCTTCCAAAACATAACCTATAAGTATAGGATCATAGGCTTATCGTTATCATAAGCCACTACTTAGTTGCTAGAACATTTGTATATTCGTCTAGACTTTGCCCTCTTAATTCAAACTGATCTAAGTCAATGCACAATCCTTGTTCCATACATTTTCATCCTTTTTGGGAGCCTCTTGAATGTGTTAAAATGGTGGTGAATGAAGGTGAGAAAAACAAACACACAAGAAGGGGGGGTTGAATTGTGTGACTCTAAAAACTTGTTCTTTTTCTTTTTAAAGTTTAATGTTCAGTTCAGAAGCTGATATGATCAGTTCTGAACAGATATCAGAAGTTGAATGCAGCGGATTAAAACAAGTTAAAAGGTAAGGGAAAGAGAAGACACAGCAAATTATACAGGTTCCTTCTCAATGTGAGAAGTAGTCCTGTCCCCTTGTGTCCAACAAGAGAGTTTCACTATAATCAAGTTCTGATTACAATTGCTCAATCACTAAGAAAGAGACTTCCAGTTGCTCAATCACAAAGAAAGAGACTTCTATGCTCAACCACCAAGGAAGAGACTTCCAATGCTCAAGTCACTAAGACAAGAGACTTCCCAATGCTCAAGTCACAAAGACAAGAGGCTTCTGACTCAGACCACAAAGGAGTGAGGTTACAATTGCTTAGTATTCAAACTAAGACTTTGAGGGACCAAACTGGTTTACACGTAAAGAAGTTTGGGATGAACACTTGATCAAATATCAGAGGTGTTCTCTAAATACAACACAGGTTAAGACTCTTAACCTTAAGAAATTCCTAAGTTACAAAGACTGAAGAATTTCTAAGAGTTTTGAACTAAGACAGTTTTTACACAGAAAACAGGGCAAAGTTTCAGCAATGTGTTTCAAAGAGTCTTCAACAATTTCTTCTTCAAATCTCCCTCCTTTTATAGATGAAAATAGAGCTGTTGGAGATTTGCTGGAAATCAGGAATTTAGCCGTTGCAATTGGGCTAGGTTGCTGCAAATGTGTGCTGCACTTTTTCTGTCAGAACAGGGCAGGTGCCATTTTTGAATTGGCCCACCTTTAATCCTGGAGAATGTTTGGGTCAGGGAGACAACTGTTCCATTGAGTTGTTCTGACACTTCCAGGCATTAAATGCGCACAGTACTGGTTGTTTTTCCATGCCATATCAGCTTCAGAAGCTTCTCAGTGAATAGTGATCAGAAGCTGCTTCAGTTGTACGGATCAGAAGCTGGTCTTCAGATGCTGACTTTTCGTTGACTTCATCAGAAGCACCCAGTCTTCAGAAGCTGCACTTCAGGAGCATTTCTTCAGGACCACTTCAGAAGCTTCACTTCAGGACCAGTTTCTTCTTAGCCTTGCAACCTTGCTTCTTGGCTTTCCTTCTTGCTCTTTAGCTTGTTCTTCATAACCATTATCAATTGATACTTAATTAAGCGTGTGGTTCTGAAACACTTGAACAAAGCATTAGCATAAAACCAATTTTCTCTTTAATACTTTGTTATCATCAAAACTACAAAGAGAGATATGTTCACATATAATGTTTCAACAATCTCCCCCTTTATACATAAGAGAGTTGTTAAACACATTTTGTTCCAACAATCTCCCCCTTTTTGATGATGACAAACATAAGTATTAAAACAGAAAATTGTTGTTAACTTAATTAACAAGTTAACTGCAGGGTGAGGTTTGTAAGCTCCCCCTGAGTCTGATCCAGGTTAATTAATGTTCAGTTAAAAACACAAATGTGAAAATTTCAGAATTGTTTTTAAGTTCAATTAACATTCTGACTTCAGGAAGGTTTGTAAGCTCCCCTTGATTCTTATCCATGTTAATTAATCTTAATTTAAAACAATATGGTGAAATTTACACTCAGAATTCAAAATGACTTGTTGACTTCAGGTTCTGAGGTTTGTAAGCTCTCCCCCTAAGTCTGATAATCCACAGGATGAGTTTTGTAAGCTCCCTGAGTCTTATCCAAGTTATTTTAAATTCATCTTAACTCACTTAGAGTTATATATCTCACAGAATGCATCATAGCCAGAAATTCACTTCAGAGGCTAAGAATTAAAAAGCAGTTCTCATAAGTTAAATATTGTCAGAAATGCATCAGAGCTAGTCAAACAATATATCAGAGCTTAACTTAGCTTAACTGATCAGTATCAGAGCTAGCTTAACAATTGTATCAGAACTTAATCCTAACAATTGTATCAGAGCTTTAATAGGCTTAACTTTTGACAATTTTAACTTATTTGAGCTCAGGTGCTTTAATACTTGTTTTACTTTTCTCCCCCTTTTGTCATCAACAAAAAGTAATACTTTCTCCCCTTAAGACAGAAAAATTTCTCCCCCTTTGTCAAGAGAGTTTGAAAATATCTGAATCAGAGCAGAAAAGGATTTGAAAAGAGTTTGAAAGCAGGTATCAAGGCAGTTCAGGTTCCCCCTTTTTGAAAGATTTTGAAAGCAGTTCTGACATCAAGTTTTGAAAGGATTTCAAAAGGATTCAGAATTTGGGAGGGGTTGAACTAACCAAGATTGTGAGATATTTTGTGCAATCATATGGATAACCAAGTAGCAAGGATAATCATCAGAGCCTACTTGATTTACAATGAGTATATGACTTGCAGAAAAAAAAAAAAAAAAAAAAAATTAGAATGCTGTTCAGAAGCAGAAAATGTTTAGAGCTTCTGATCAGGTCATTCTGTGTTCAGACATTATTTGTTCAGTACAAACTGGTTCAGCATCAGAGCAAAACAACCAGTTGTGTTTAGTATCAGGGCAAAAACTTTTCAAGAAGTGTTCAGTATCAGAGCAATTCTGAGTTTGCTTTAAAGAAACATATCAGAATCTGATACCAATTGAGGATTTATCTCAGAGTCTGATACCAGCAAAAAGGTTTTAATTCAGAGTCTGATACCAAATAAAACATTTCTAAAGACTGATACCAAGATGAAAAGAGTTCTTGAAACTGAACATGTCTGAAGCACTTTGGGCTTTTAAAATGTGTCTGTGCTAAACATTTTGAAAATAAGCTGATACCAACTTGAAAATAGTTTGTTAAGTAGTTTTAACAAAGAGTATCAGAGCATAAACATACATTTTTACTTGATGACTTTGGGAGGATTAGAGTATAAAACTTTCAAAGCTTTAATCATCATTGCCCATAGCTATACTTACCAGATTCTGACCAACATTAGATTTCTATCAGATTCAGAAGTCAGATAATCCAGGTTCTGATCCTTCAGACTCTGAGGTTTTTCAGGCTTAACTTTATTCAAACTCTCAGAAGGTGAGTGTTTGATAAGTCTTAGCTTATGATAAACTCAGAATCAAGGAATACATTCAGATTCAAGCACATTTTTCAAGAGACAAAATGCATGTTCAGATTCTTTTTAATAAAATTGAATCTTTCTTCTGTTAGGGGTTTTGTGAATATGTCAGCCCATTGATGATCAGAATCAATGAATTGAATATCCAAAACACCCTTCTGAACATAATCTCTTATAAAATGATGTTTTATTTCAATGTGCTTGGCTCTAGAATGCAGAATTGGATTTTTAGACAGACATATAGCAGCAGTATTATCACAATAAATAGGAATATTATCTGCATGAATCTGATAATCCTCTAATTGATGTTTCATCCAGAGCAGTTGTGTGCTACAACTTGCAGCTGAGATGTATTCTGCTTCTGCTGTTGACAAAGCAATGGTTGCTTGTCTCTTGCTGGCCCAGGATATCAGATTCTCACCAAGAAACTGACAGTTTCCACTGGTGGATTTTCTTTCAATCCTGTCCCCAGCATAGTCAGCATCACAGAATCCAACTAGCTTATAATTTAGAGATTTCTTATACAGAAGTCCCAAATTAGTTGTTCCTTTCAGATACCTGAAGATTCTCTTGACAGCAGTCATATGAGATTCTCTAGGATCTGATTGGAATCTAGCACACAGACATACACTAAATAAAATATCTGGCCTAGAAGCTGTTAAGTATAGGAGAGAACCTATCATACCTCTGTACAGCTTCTGATCTACCTTAGTGCCATTGTCCTCTTTGCTTAAAGTGCAGGTGGGATGCATTGGTGTTGTCATCAGCTTGCAATCATCCAACTGGAACTTCTTCAGAAGCTCCTTGGTGTATTTTGACTGATGAACATACACACCTTCTTTGCTTTGGTTGATTTGAATTCCCAAGAAGAATTTCAGCTCACCCATCATGCTCATTTCAAATTCATCCTGCATTAACTTAGAAAATTCCTTGCAAAGGGAGGCATTAGTAGAACCAAATATGATATCATCAACATAGATTTGTACAATTAAGATTTCTTTCTTAACAGTTTTTCTAAAGAGTGTATTGTCAACTTGACCTCTTACAAAACCATTTTGAGTTAAGAAGTTGCTTAGTCTTTCATACCAAGCTCTGGGAGCTTGTTTCAGACCATACAAGGACTTCTTAAGTTTAAAAACATGGTTTGGATATTTTACATCTTCAAAACCAGGAGGTTGTTTGACATACACTTCTTCAGAAATCACACCATTTAAGAAAGCACTCTTAACATCCATTTGATACAAGATGATATCATGATTAATAGCATAAGAAAGAAGTAACCTGATTGCTTCCAGTCTAGCTACTGGAGCAAATGTCTCAGTGTAGTCTATTCCTTCTTGCTGGCTGTACCCTTGAGCTACTAATCTAGCCTTGTTTCTGATCACTTCTCCTTGTTCATTGAGCTTGTTCCTGAACACCCATTTTGTTCCAATGATGTTCTTCTGATCAGGTCTTGCCACAAGATCCCATACATCATTCCTTTGGAACTGGTTCAGCTCTTCTTGCATTGCTACAATCCAACCATCATCAGCAAGTGCTTCATCAGCAGTTGTGGGTTCAATCATGGATAGCAGGCCAAGCATGGACTCATTCTGAGTGAATGCTGATCTTGTCTTCCTTGGACTGTTCTTGTTTCCAATGATTAACTCCTCAGGATGTGAAGACTTGTATTTAAATGAGGTTCTGGGTGGATTAGCTTCTGAAGGCCCATTAGGGATTTGTTCAGAACCATGCTGTTCTTGATTAGCATCAGGAGTAGTGACATTGCTGGAGAGTTTTTCAGAGTCTTCATTGTTTTCAGCTTCTGAACCTTCATCAGAACCTGAACTGGGTTCAGCTTATGAAGGTTCTTCTGAAATTCTGACATCTGCAAAACTCTCAACCAGCTCTGGTATTTCACTACCAGGCTTCTTATCATCAAACCTAATGTGTATAGCTTCTTCCACAACATGTGTTTCAGAATTATACACTCTGTATGCCTTAGATCTCTCTGAGTATCCTAAAAAGATACCCTTTTGAGCCTTGGCATCAAATTTCTTTAGGTAGACCTTATTGTTTAGTATGTAACATGTACAACCAAACTGATGAAAATAAGAAATACTTGGTTTTCTTCCTTTAAATAATTCATATGAAGTTTTATTCAGAATTGGTCTGATATAGATCCTGTTCTGAATATAACATGCTGTGTTTACAGCTTCAGCCCAAAAGTACTTAGCAATTTTTGACTCATGGATCATGGTTCTGGCCATCTCTTGTAAAGACCTGTTCTTTCTCTCTACAACTCCATTTTGTTGTGGAGTTCTAGGAGATGAGAACTCATGGAAAATTCCATGGTCTTCACAAAAGTTTTCAAAAGGTTCATTTTCAAATTCACCACCATGATCACTTCTGATTTTCAAAATTTTCAAATTAGTTTCTGTTTGTACTTGTTTGCAGAATTTGAAAAACACATCATATGTTTCATTTTTGGTTCTGAGGAATTTAACCCAAGTCCACCTACTATAATCATCAACAATAACAAGTCCATACTTCTTCCCATTGATTGAGGCTGTTCCAACAGGACCAAACAAATCAATGTGAAGGAGTTCTAGAGGTTTAGAGGTGGAAACAATGTTCTTTGGTTTAAAAGAAGTTTTAGAAAACTTTCCAATTTGACATGCACTGCACAGTGCATCTGAGTGATAATCAATTTGGGGCAAGCCTCTGACCAGCTGTAACTTGCTAAGCTTGGAGATGAGTCTCCAGTTAGCATGTCCCAGCCTTTTGTGCCAGACCCACTTCTCATCACTCACAGACAGAAGGCAAACTACCTTCTGCTGAACCAATTCAGAAAAATTAATTTTATAAACATTGTTTTTCCTGCTGCCTCTGAACACTACAGACTTGTCTTTGCTACTGATTACAGTGCAAGTGTTCTTATTGAACAGGACTTCATAATTACTATCACATAATTGACTTATGCTAAGTAAATTATGTCTAAGTCCATCTACCAGCCAAACATTATCAATGTACAGGGAAGAATTACCTATCTTACCAGTACCAATGATCCTTCCTTTCTGACTTCCTCCAAATCCCACAGTTCCTCCCTCTTTCAGAGTTAGGGTTTGGAACATAGACTTGTCCCCTGTCATATGATGCGAGCATCCACTGTCCAGGTACCAGGACCTTTCCTTTTCTTTGGATGACAAGCATATCTGCAATTGAAATAATTTCAGACTCAGGTACCCAGATTTTCATGGGTCCTTTGGGGTTAGTCTTGAAAGGTTTTGGCTTCTTGTGTCTGAAGTTATGGTATTCAGACTTGTTCTGATACTTTGGATATGAATCCTTGTATTTAGAATAAGTCTGACTTTCAGAACCTGAGTGCTTCAGAACCTGAGTTCTCAAAGGTTTGGACTCAGACTTCTTCAGAACCTGAGACTTGGAGGTCTTTGGTTCTGATTTGTTCAAAGTCTGACCTTTTGAGTGCTTTGGTTCTGATCTCTTCAGAATTCTAACCTTGTTTACTTCAGGCACAAGGCAAGCTTCAGTTTTGCCTTTCTTAAAACAGTTTGAAGCAGAAAACTGATTGATATGCTTTGGCTTGCTTTGCATAACAGTCTGAGATTGAAAATGTTTCACATTGACTGGTTTAACAGATTTTGAGGTTTTAATAAGCCCAGTCTTAGAAAAATTTAAATCAGAATTGTTCAGATTCTGAGACTTACTGGTTCCAGGTTCTGAACATTTCAGATTCTGAACCTTTCCAGATTCAGAGTCTGATTTCCTCTTACTCTTAGGCTTAGGACCTTTTGGCTTAGATTTAGGCAAGGTTTTAACAGTTGCCTTCATCTTACCCTTAGGTTCAGGAGCTTCAGAGTCTGAGTTGTTCAGAACTTCTGACTTAGTCTCAGATTCTGATACTTTCAGCTTCTCAGAATTATCAGAAGCAGGCACAAAGCATATACCATTGCCTTTTAAAATATCATCAGAACATGAAGGTGAGTTTAAATCATTTGAAGGTTTGAATAAATCATAGCCAATGCCTTCACCTTTGTTTCTGATCATATTATACATCATGGAGGCAATTTTTGTTCTATTGAATCCAGTTAACATAAAATCCTGAAGAGCTATTTCCTTATCATTAGGAATCTCTTCAGATTTCTTATGAGCCTCTTTTCTGAGTTCCTCAACTTCCTCATCATATTCAAAAATTTGATTCTGAAGGTTAAGGTTTTCCTCAGACAACAAGTTTGTTTGATTTTTCAAAGACTTAATTTCTTTTAACTTGCTTTTGAGATGACTCATAAGATCATTAACTGTTTCAATTAAATCAGATCTAGAGAGTTCAGAATATACCTCATCTTCTTCATCAGAATCTGAACATGATTCTGCATCAGAAGATGCAATTGCCATCAGGGCCAGGTTTGCTTCTTCCTCATCAGATTCTGACTCATTATCCAGATCATCCCATGTAGCCATGAGACTCTTCTTGAGCTTATTTCTGAAGTTGCTGGACTTTGAGCTGGACTTCTTTGCTTTTTCCTTTGATTTTTCCTTCTGAAGATCAGGACAATCAGCAATGAAGTGGCCAGGCTTTTTGCAATTGTAGCAGCTTTCTTTCTGGGTATCCCTCTTTGAATTTGAACCAGATCCTCTGAAGTTACTGCTTCTGTTAGAGAACTTTTTCTTTCTGTTCATCAGATACTGAAGTCTTTTAGAAATCATTGCAAGCTCATCAGCATCTGAATCTTCATCAGAATTTCCCTCAGGAAACTCTTCTTCAGATTCAATAGCTTTCAAAGCTTTAGCAGGTTTTCTTTTAGACTTCAGAGCCAATGTTTTTGGTTCTCTAACAGGCTCATCCTCATTGAGTCCTAGTTCATGCACTTTGAGTGAGCTTATAAGATCTTCAATACTTAAAGTATTTAGATCTTTAGCTTCCTCAATGGCAGTCACTTTAGGTCTCCATTTGGATGGCAGACTTCTAAGGATTTTATTCACATGATCAGCTGTGGTATAACTCTTCTTCAGAATCTGAAGTCCAGAAACCAGAGTCTGAAATCTTGAGAACATAGTCTCAATATTTTCATCCTCTTTCATTCTGAACAATTCATATTGCTGAACAAGTATGTTTGCCTTAGCTTCTCTAACCTTCTGATTACCTTCATAGTTAGAGCAGAGGGATGTGAATATTGCTTTGGCTGTTGACTTGTCACTCAGCTTCTGATACTCAGTATGAGGTAATGAATCTACAATGATTCCTCTCACATGATGATGCTTCCTATAGATCTTTCTTTCTGCATCACTCAGAGTTCTTCTGTTGACAGCAACACCTTCTTCATCTACTGGGATAGTGATTCCATCTTCAATGATATCCCATAGAGTATCATCAATCCCAATAATGTGACTATACATTTTACTCTTCCACCAAGAGAATTTTTCTGGGTCACCAGTAAACATAGGAGGTTTATTGTGTGACCTAGATTTCTTTTCTTCAGTATTATAGTCATATTGGACATTTCTTTGATTTCTGGGAGAGGGTGGGGGTGACTCACTTGTTGAGGCCATGTTTTTCTCAGGATCCTACTGATACACTGTTAAGTGTTAATATCAGAACCGGAGCTCTGATACCAACTGAAGGTGAGAAAAACAAACACACAAGAAGGGGGGGGTTGAATTGTGTGACTCTAAAAACTTGTTCTTTTTCTTTTTAAAGTTTAATGTTCAGTTCAGAAGCTGATATGATCAGTTCTTAACAGATATCAGAAGTTGAATGCAGCGGATTAAAACAAGTTAAAAGGTAAGGGAAAGAGAAGACACAGCAAATTATACAGGTTCCTTCTCAATGTGAGAAGTAGTCCTGTCCCCTTGTGTCCAACAAGAGAGTTTCACTATAATCAAGTTCTGATTACAATTGCTCAATCACTAAGAAAGAGACTTCCAGTTGCTCAATCACAAAGAAAGAGACTTCTATGCTCAACCACCAAGGAAGAGACTTCCAATGCTCAAGTCACTAAGACAAGAGACTTCCCAATGCTCAAGTCACAAAGACAAGAGGCTTCTGACTCAGACCACAAAGGAGTGAGGTTACAATTGCTTAGTATTCAAACTAAGACTTTGAGGGACCAAACTGGTTTACACGTAAAGAAGTTTGGGATGAACACTTGATCAAATATCAGAGGTGTTCTCTAAATACAACACAGGTTAAGACTCTTAACCTTAAGAAATTCCTAAGTTACAAAGACTGAAGAATTTCTAAGAGTTTTGAACTAAGACAGTTTTTACACAGAAAACAGGGCAAAGTTTCAGCAATGTGTTTCAAAGAGTCTTCAACAATTTCTTCTTCAAATCTCCCTCCTTTTATAGATGAAAATAGAGCTGTTGGAGATTTGCTGGAAATCAGGAATTTAGCCGTTGCAATTGGGCTAGGTTGCTGCAAATGTGTGCTGCACTTTTTCTGTCAGAACAGGGCAGGTGCCATTTTTGAATTGGCCCACCTTTAATCCTGGAGAATGTTTGGGTCAGGGAGACAACTGTTCCATTGAGTTGTTCTGACACTTCCAGGCATTAAATGCGCACAGTACTGGTTGTTTTTCCATGCCATATCAGCTTCAGAAGCTTCTCAGTGAATAGTGATCAGAAGCTGCTTCAGTTGTACGGATCAGAAGCTGGTCTTCAGATGCTGACTTTTCGTTGACTTCATCAGAAGCACCCAGTCTTCAGAAGCTGCACTTCAGGAGCATTTCTTCAGGACCACTTCAGAAGCTTCACTTCAGGACCAGTTTCTTCTTAGCCTTGCAACCTTGCTTCTTGGCTTTCCTTCTTGCTCTTTAGCTTGTTCTTCATAACCATTATCAATTGATACTTAATTAAGCGTGTGGTTCTGAAACACTTGAACAAAGCATTAGCATAAAACCAATTTTCTCTTTAATACTTTGTTATCATCAAAACTACAAAGAGAGATATGTTCACATATAATGTTTCAACAATCTCCCCCTTTATACATAAGAGAGTTGTTAAACACATTTTGTTCCAACAGTGAATGTTTCTAAAATGTTTATGGAGAAAATGGATGCGGAAAACCATGCCTACGCGCCCCAGAACACCCAAAACAGCTAAGCTGTCATGGCTGTTCTGGGCTTGGGCGCTTGTAGCGACCAGCCTGGCGCTTGTAGCGACAGTAGGCAGAATAAAATTCTGCCTGGTCGCTGTAGCGAGCTCCAGCTCGCTGTAGCGACCATGACAGGTCCAAAAATCTCAAAATTGATATTTTTCATCATTCCAAACCATCCCAACACACCCAAGCTTCCCAAATGGCATAAAAAGGATTTTCTTAAGCATATAAACAGTTTAAACATAGTTGGAACAAGGAATTAGCAATTTACATAATCTAGGGCACTTTTATAAAAATTGCTCTAAGAGTAAACAACTCTCAAATGGGTTATAAAACCCTAGGGAGCTCACCTAAGCCTTGATTGGTGCTTGTTGGTTTCTGAACTTCAAGCTCTAACTTGCTCCTTTGATCCTTCCTTGTTTCTCTTCATATTTCTCTTGTTCCAAACTTCCAAAACCCAAGCCTTCTTACATGAATCTCACAAGATTGAGGATGGAGGCTTGATGGATTGCTAGCAAGGATGGTGTGGGCGTGAGAGTAGAGAATGGGAGGGAGAGAATCAGATTTGAGAGAGAGAAGGGTGAGAAGAAAGTGAAAGAAAATATCTTCCCCCCTCTTTTTTTTTATAATCCTTCTTTGCCCATTAATTACCAAAACGCCATTGCCACTTATTTACAAAATTGCCATGCTTCTTAATCGCTTCTAATAATGATAACTGATACTTATAAGCGGGATATCACACTTACCATATAAATAAACTCATTAACTGACAATTTACCAAATTTTCCTTTGCTCAAACATTTCTGATACATCATCTCAATATTAATAAATATTCGAGTCTTAGGCGGGATATTACAATCTACCCCCCTTTAAGAAATTTCGTCCTCGAAATTTAGAATCCTCTCAAACTACTTCCTTTACTAATCAAAACTTCTAGTTCGTCTTACTTATCATAATTCCTTGATTTTCCAACTCTATATGTCGAATATACTCGACAACTTTTCCTTTAACTGAAATGCTCGTGGTGAATTTGCATAACTCTTACGTAGTAGGATGCGAGGTTATCTGAACCATCGTATCCAACTCGCTTGACCACGTTCTTGGTTCATACACCTTTTTGCAAATCCAATTTGGAGTTGTCCAATTCTGACACTTGTACTAATTCTTATAATTCTTATAAATACCTTCTTAGTCCATGTATCCTTACTTTGATGACATTAGATCGTTCTTGTCACAACTTATTCTCGTTTTCTTGCTGTAGCATTTATACTGACAATTCCAAAACTCATAAGAGTTTAGTCCAAGTGATGAGTGTTATAAATTATCTCACATATCACCATATGGTACATTTCATAGCACTTAATTTACATATATGATAGAGTACATGTACACTACGAACGGGTACATAGCACGTCACATCATCGTTGTCCAACTAACGGGACATCATTCCTAATCTTAACATATTTGAGACATTACCACATCAATTGGGAATCTTTTCTTACTCTTAACTCATTTTGTAACATTCGGGATTTGCCTTTCGACTGGCTTGCCAGGTTTGCCCCGCCAATGTTACCCATGTTTATCTCTTGAGTATACAACAAACCGTATAACATGAATTGTGGTTACATTCCCTCGGCATCGTAAACTTATTTTCTCATTCTGGACGTCGAGTTCAAGATCCTTGTTTTCAATAGAAAACTCTACTCGATTGCTACCAAAAATAGTACGCTCAATCTTTAATCCTTTAATCAAAACCTGAACTTACGTAGCCCTTTACTGTGGACTACGAGTGACTTTTAATCTGCATAAAAGTCCTTCTTCCTTTACTGATGAACATTAAGTACAATAATTTCCGAACTTTTCTGTTAAGATATGGTTGATATCAGCAAATCTGTTCTGGTAAAACCTCATACTTAAACATTCCTGTTTGCGTTCCACTATTGCCAAAACACATCACATAGCTGAAATTCTGCTACACTACTATCTGAGTAGTTTAAGTATTGCCTGATAAGTATATATAATACTAACATAACCTGATACATGTGACATGTTGACAGATTGTAGGTACAACGTGGTTTAAACTCATATGTCACTGCATCGTTGTTTCTGATCAACGCTTCAATTCCAAAGATTTATCGTCTTGCACGTGCAACTTTTTCGGATGTTACCTTATGCTTACCCCTTTTGACTAAACTTACTCTTCAAGTACCGCATTAGTGGCGACTTTCCTTGCTCTAGACTTATTGTGCTAGAAACATATCCTTCTTATTCTTACCACAAAATCTTAACTGCTTCGATTTTTTTTCATTCCTCTTGAGTCTCGAGGTTTGTAATATTTCTCGGCTTAACTTCTAAAACTTTCTGCTAGAACTTATAACAAGTTCAAGTTGTCACTGCTCACTGACATTCTGTGGTTCAATAATTGGGCACTCATTGCCCTCCTGTGGTTCACCTGACAAGGACTACACAAGCATCCTTGTTCTCTAAGCTTCAGTTTAGAATTGTTTGTTAACTTATCCTTGAATTACTTTTCCGCTGCGCAACTCTGATCTAACAAAACACTTTGGAGTAGGAGTAATACACCATTATCCAATTCTCTGGCTGACTTGTTCCTTAATGACTTGTAGCTATCACAGCAGATTCATCTTACGTTCGTTGATTCTCTTGTGGCTTAAACCACCTGTTTAACTCACTGATGGATCGTCATCTGGCACTGTACTTCCTTTCGGACATGAACCATATACTCACTTACTTTCACGATAAAACGCCAGAACCTGTAAACGGTTTCCAACAACTGTCAAGAGTTCAACAATGTTCCTGTCAAACAGTTTATACTCTGGTTCTAACTTTACTTTCCATATCCTGAATTCCGTAACCATCTCTTGGCCAGTTCTTTATGTATAATCATCAAAACATTGCGCAGCCCGACTGAAAGCTTGCTTGAGACAACTTAAATTCACACACACAAACACTTGTGTCAACTTCTAAAACGACTTATGGTTTCTGGAGGTTCACATCTTTTACATATACTGAATCTACTGAGGGTTTGAGTCCCATTACTAATCGTTCTATCTTTATCCATAAGAATTTCATAACCATAATTTTTTTCGAAACAATTACGGTCTCTATGGTTTTACCATACCTCTTAGGTTACCTTCGAATCCCTCCAGCTAATTGATCTTGAACTTCAATACCTCATCATTACCTTTTGTTTCATTCAACGACTCGTTACGGCATTCTTATTTCAGATCTTGATATTAACATCTGAGTAATTCTGCATATAGTTGGAACAATCCAAAATCTATACCTTATTACCGCCCTCGGAACTTATCAACACGAGGTGACCTCTTTAAGCTTCTAGAATAACTGTGGAAGAAAACTCATCAGTTGAAAACTTAAAACTCACTAGCATTAACCACAATCTTAACCTTTCGTATTTAAGACGATCCTCCGTATAATACAGTCTCAATATAATTTCTCGACTAAAATTTCCGATTATCCTTCAAAACTGGTCTACTATAATCTTGTGTCATCTTGAACTTGCCTTCTTCATCCAATCAAGGAAATTCAACTTTATTCGTCCATCAGTTCACTAAATCCCAATGACTGACCATTTAATATACACCTTTCGTTGAATAAAATTTCAGTTAAGCTTAGCTTATTTCCAATCTTCTTACTAGTAAAACACATATGAATATCTGATTCACGCCTCGATATGCAACGGGTCTTATTATCAACACTTATTCATCCATCTTAGTCCTTAGGTTGCATACCAACTTCTTTTCTTAATTCCCAATTCTAGCATTTATGGTTCGGGAGGTGCAGCTGATCTGATGGGGTTAGACTTACTTACGAGTCATGCTCAAAGACCACCCTTGAGTGATTAGTTTCATTCGTCCAAATAATTCGCTTAATCCATAATTTTCTCTTAACTGTCTGGACATTAAAATCTCATCCAATTGGAGTTTGGTTCTCAGCACTCTATCTTTGCTGGGAGTCTAGAGGTTTCAAAAACCGACCGATAATTCCTCATTTTGAGTCTCTAGGTTTGGTACCGCAATTCCTTAACTCTGTACTCAGAATTGATACTTAATCCACACTTCACTTTAACTTCTCGAACTGCGGTTCCCGTTAAGGTTCCACGTCATTCCTTAGAGTATTCCATAATTCCTTAATCCGTATGTCTTCCGCAGATGAGGTATCGTCCAACGTCGTGTCCAACTGGGTTAAGGTGCTTCACCTTATCCTTAAATATTTCTGACATTCCTAAACTCTGCCATAAATAGGCTTAGTCACTTTACGGTTTGATGGCCACCATTTGGCGTTGAATACTTCTTCGCCAACTCCGTCTTAAAATTCTATCACCTTAATCTTCGCCCTTCATACACTTCATTCCTCCTTGGACACATTCAGCTCTCGGACATTTATCCTAACTGTCATATACTAGATTGAGTTGATCAGGCTCAACTAGATGTGACATTTAGAACAACATCCGGAACCCAATGGTCCCACTACTTTTATTGAATTTTTAATGACCCAAGGCACGGTCTGAATCGACCTGCTCTGATACCAATTGTAACACCCATACTAAACTATCTAGAATGTTTAGCATGTGTATTAATCTGATACCGGATACATTAAAATTTTCAATAATATATATATACAAAACTACTGAATGAGTACAAATAGCTCGTTTATACAAATATCCAAATATCATAACATACACTTCTATATACATATATACAATCTGTCAGCCTCCTGAGCATGTCCATGACGAGCAACTGCACTCCATCCAGCGTCTTCCTGAAGATCTTCATCTGAAAACCACTTGCTTACCTGTAAACCTGCACCAGAAGGATTGGGATGAGACATAATGTCTCAGTGAGCTCCAGCCCAACCTACTGTTGGCAACCACGGGGGAAACCTAGGGCCGCCGTGCCTACTCTTAGCGATCTTGGGGATACCTACGATCGCCATCATTCTCTACATATTTCGCGATCAGGGGAAAACCTAGGATCGCTACATGTCTTTACCTCATCTTATACTTTTCATGTACATAGTCTTATGCTTAGTGATCGAGGGGAAGTCTATGATCACTTGCTGATGTCTAATGACTACTTGTCTTAACTCTTAGCACATAGCACGTATACATATTCATATTCGTATTCATAATCATCTTTACATAACATAAAGTTAGAAGTTAGCTTTGAACAAGCATTACATTATCTTGGTTCATTTTACGGAGTGCATCCGGGTGGAGTAACCCCGAAGTACATCTCCCATCATACCGGTGAAAATTCCTATCATATCAGGCTAACACCGGACTCCTCTTATCGTTGTGTGGACAACTCTCTCGATGAAGTCCCATCCGGCGAATCCCGGAGTCTGCTGAACACAACTTAACTTTGCATGTAGACAACCCTTTCGGAGAAGTCCCATCCGGCGTATCCCGGAGCCTGCTGGACATGCTTAATCTTTTAACATACGTGTGGACAATCCTCTCGGAGAAGTCCCATCCGGCGAATCCCGGAGCCTGCTGGACACGTTTAACATATTCTTATAACTTACGTGTGGTTAGCCCCTTTCGGAGAAATCCCATCCGGCATAATCCGGAGTCTGATGAACACGTATAATCTTTATCATTAAGTTCTTACTTAAGTTCGAATGTATATCTTATTCGTTCATATTCTTGTGCATATCTAATGCATTCTTAAATAATCATTCTTAAAAGCTTAACCTATAAATAGGCTCTTAACTTTAATCATTGGATCATTCTTATTCCTCATTAATTCTTAACTATTGTACTTGAAAGTACGTCTAATAATCTACCATAAGCTTTGCATATTAAATGCATTTCTTGAGGGAACTAATCTTCCAAAACATAACCTATAAGTATAGGATCATAGGCTTATCGTTATCATAAGCCACTACTTAGTTGCTAGAACATTTGTATATTCGTCTAGACTTTGCCCTCTTAATTCAAACTGATCTAAGTCAATGCACAATCCTTGTTCCATACATTTTCATCCTTTTTGGGAGCCTCTTGAATGTGTTAAAATGGTGGTGAATGTTTCTAAAATGTTTATGGAGAAAATGGATGCGGAAAACCATGCCTACGCGCCCCAGAACACCCAAAACAGCTAAGCTGTCATGGCTGTTCTGGGCTTGGGCGCTTGTAGCGACCAGCCTGGCGCTTGTAGCGACAGTAGGCAGAATAAAATTCTGCCTGGTCGCTGTAGCGACCATGACAGGTCCAAAAATCTCAAAATTGATATTTTTCATCATTCCAAACCATCCCAACACACCCAAGCTTCCCAAATGGCATAAAAAGGATTTTCTTAAGCATATAAACAGTTTAAACATAGTTGGAACAAGGAATTAGCAATTTACATAATCTAGGGCACTTTTATAAAAATTGCTCTAAGAGTAAACAACTCTCAAATGGGTTATAAAACCCTAGGGAGCTCACCTAAGCCTTGATTGGTGCTTGTTGGTTTCTGAACTTCAAGCTCTAACTTGCTCCTTTGATCCTTCCTTGTTTCTCTTCATATTTCTCTTGTTCCAAACTTCCAAAACCCAAGCCTTCTTACATGAATCTCACAAGATTGAGGATGGAGGCTTGATGGATTGCTAGCAAGGATGGTGTGGGCGTGAGAGTAGAGAATGGGAGGGAGAGAATCAGATTTGAGAGAGAGAAGGGTGAGAAGAAAGTGAAAGAAAATATCTTCCCCCCTCTTTTTTTTATAATCCTTCTTTGCCCATTAATTACCAAAACGCCATTGCCACTTATTTACAAAATTGCCATGCTTCTTAATCGCTTCTAATAATGATAACTGATACTTATAAGCGGGATATCACACTTACCATATAAATAAACCCATTAACTGACAATTTACCAAATTGTCCTTTGCTCAAACATTTTTGATACATCATCTCAATATTAATAAATATTCGAGTCTTAGGCGGGATATTACAAAACCCTTATAACCCTCCTTCAATACAATTTTTAAGTTTCCCCAAATAAGGAGAATTTTGTAATATGAAGAAAAGTTAACCACCAAATTCCCCCCTCTCATTTTCCTATATTTTTTTCACTTGTTCATTCCTTTTTTCTTTGCAAACAAAGCCTTAGAGGATCCTTATCCCCTAAAATATCATAGTGCCTTAACCCAAAGACAAATGGAACAAAAACAACAATTAATGCCAATAACACTACCACCATATATAGTTGAGTTGAGGGTTCAGTTAGGAGAGCATTTGAACAAAAAGGGTGGAGGTGTTGATATGACCTAAATATGTCAAATGCAAATCCCCGTCTATGAGAACTTGAGAATGGTTAAATGAGTCACCACAGAAAGATTTTAGATACCTCTTCTGTCCAACAACTATTTAATCCTTGTTCTTTCCCTAGATCCAAGTTACCAAATAGTTGGCTATACTATTTTTTTTTTATACCAACGAGTGTTTTCCCTTAAAAAGAAAGGTGACTACTAGGGTACCCATGGAAGAATGGTGGGTAGTTTACCTCAACCAATAAACATTAGCCATATAAACACATTTTTAAGTGGTATCCATGAACTATCTTAACCCCACCAATAAATTGTTCATTTTCATTTGTTGGTGGATAAATTACCCACCATTCTTTAAAGGTAATCTAGAAAAAACTAAAAAGAAAACAACTAGAGCTTTGTGTACGTGTAAAGCGCTCATACAAGTCAAATAAATTTCAAATAACAAGATAAAAAAGTAATAGTTATTTTAGTTTTTGAATGTGTAACAAGTAACCATGATAGTCTTTCAATGTTCCAAAATTCTAAAATAATTCTTGATTGTGCAATTCGTTAGTCAAAATAGTCATTGACATTAAAATATTCGCTCGATATTAACATTAATTCTTTTTATATATGAACTGATATGACAGTAACTAAGTACCTATAAGGACTAATATGACAATAAGTAAGTATATTAAAAGACTAATATGACAATATTAACAAATCATTTTAACGTAAGAGACTATTTTAACCGGCATAGTGCACAACCAATACTATTTTAAAATTTAGATACATTGAGTAGCTATTATAGATACTCGTTATAGATTCGGGGACTAAAATTACTATTAACCCTAGAGAAAAAATACCATTAATTTTTATTTTTTTTATAAAAAAAAAGACCATTATTGTTAAAGGGGTTAATATGTGTTTACCCCGCTGTAATATGAGCGATTTCTGGTCTACCCCCTGTAAGAAAAAAGTTTAGATTCCAACCCTGTAATATGAAGATTTTTTGGTTTAAGACCCTATGGTCATCTGACTTGACAAACCGCTGATGTGGCACGCTGAGTCAGCATTTTTGGATGACGTGGCACGATGACTGTATAATTAATTTTGTTTTTCATTTTTTTTATTTTCATTTCTATTGATTTAAAAATAAAAAAAAATGTAAAAAATCTAAAAATTAATTTTCAAAAATTAAAAAAATAAAAAAAATAGAATAAAATTCAGTTTTTGTTTCAAAAATTAAAAAAGTTAAATTAAAAACTCTTGAATTAAATTTTCAAAATAAAAAAAAAAAAATTAGAAAAACAAATTTGAAATTAAAAAAAGTTCAGATTTTTTCGAAATAATAAAGTTTTTTTTTATTTTTCTACCAAAAATAAACAGTCTGGAAATTTTTTTCGTGATTATACATGATTCATCGAGGAGTCTGAATTTTTGCAACATTTCAGCGAGTTTACATAAATAAACGTGTACGAAAAATAAAAATATTTTCCAGAATTTTTATTTTTTGTAGAAAAAAATTTTAATTTAAATTTTTTCAAAATAGTTTTTCTAATTTTAATTTTGAATTTGTTTTTCTAATTTTTGTTTTTTATTTTGAAAAATAAATTCCAGAATTTTTAATTTTTTTAGAAAAAAAATATGAATTTTTGTTCTAACTTTTTCAATTTTGAAAAAAGTTCGATTTTTTTTATTTTTGAAAAAAAATCTGATTTTTTTTATTTTTGAAAATTAATTTTCTGATTTTTTTAAATTGTTTTTTATTTTAAAATCAATATAAATGAAAATAAAAAATATAAAAAAAACAAATTTAATTATACAGTCAGCGTGCCACGTCATCCAAAAATGCTGACTCAGTGCGCCACGTCAGCATTTTGCACAGTCAGATGACCATAGGGTCTAAAACCAAAGAATCTTCATATTACATGGTTGAAATCTAAACTTTTTTTTTACAGAGGGTAAATCGATAATCGCTCATATTACAGGGGGTAAACACATATTAACCCTTGTTAAAGTTCAATGTAAAAAAACATACCGTAAAAGTTAAAGCTTAATATATCTCTTCCATTCTATGTTATATTATGCATGTTGAGTTAGAAAAAGAAAAAATAGTATGTATGTTATGAAATACCTTCTTTGTATTGTTTATGATTGCAATAATAATAAAGAAAAAAAATTGTGATCTAGAACTCAAAAATTAAACACAAACAACCCTTTTATATTAGTATATCATACAAATTAAAAATAAAATAAATTCAATGGTTCAAAAAAATGAAAATAATATTAGGGCTTTGAGCCCATGAAGTCAGTAACACGACTTTGCCTTTGTTTGGGTTGCCTCCGTCAACCGAATTAGAGCTCCTACAACCAACTATATGGTATAGTTGATACCCAACCATCTCCCCCTCAAGTGTGAGTCATCCTCATCACTAGCATGATCCTCAGGGGGCTCTGATACCACTTGTTGGGAGAGTTTGGGGAGCTCCATGAGCGGCAATGAGACAATGAACTAAACGTCCAGGACCACTAAGAGAATTGACACCACATCTTAATCCAAAACTTTAAGGCATCAGGTATATGTGTCCCCACTCTTATATATCCAATGTTTCCTCCATTTCTAGTCGATGTGAGACATAATCACCCACATTTGATTTCCAACAATCTCCCCCTCAAGTGTGACTCACCCACATCACTATATCCAATGTTTCCTCCATTTCTAGTCGATGTGAGACATAATCACTCACAAGGATCCCACTCTTGCTCCCCCACCGAGCCTTACCAGTGCTTTGATACCACTTGTTGGAGAGTCTGGGGAGCTCCAGAAGCGGCAATAAACTAAACGTTCAGGACCGCTAAGAGACTTGACACCAACACAATCAATATTGGTATTTACTGTTACTTTAGCGTTGGTCCAACAATTTTTCAACCGTAAATAAGACTTAAAACAAATTTTGATACATGATACTTTTTGTGTGTATAAAATCTAGGTAATTTCACCCCTCTCCATCGTCTCTAATTGCCACATTTTTTTCATTTGAACAGAACATAAAGATGCTCTTCCCTCGGTCAATTCCTTTGGTCTTTAGAGAAAAGGTTTGATTCACAAAAAGCAAAATAATGATAGAGTAAGAGAGGGTTCATTAAGGTACGTTACAATCACTCACCACCTTATGACTAAGTCAAGCTAGGTCCATCAAAGCATAGTACATCAAAGTATCAGAAAAATGAAAATCTGATTTCTGAGCACCCCACTTTATTTTTTTCCCACATATGTCCCAAATCAACATTCAAATGAATCGAAACACAAAAATAAGATAGAGAGAGAAAGTGGGTCTTAGTCTTCATTTTTCATATCCAATCATTTCTGGGCCGGCCCATTTCTCGGAAAATACTATCCGTGATTCCGCGATCCACTCGTGCGCGTGTTAATCACCCACCGTTGATCTTAATCCAACGGTTAGTATTAAAGTGCCATTATCCCCACAATCCAATGTCCATTTTTTGTTTTAAGGGAAAACGACATGCATTAAACTAGTGGGCTCTTGGATCTAAGAAATTGGATATTTGATTGAGGGTGCATGCATTATCATCATCTATCCCTTTCTTCATTCTACCACCACACTTAATCCTTTGTTCTTTGAGGTGACATTTGTCTTCCTCTTTTGATCATACCCCACTTCCACACCTAATCAAAAATAATAATCACAAAAGTTATTGTCTTTCATTTTTTGAGAAAAAAAGTCACCTTTGTTTTTCCCTTTTTATTTTATTTTCTTTCAAACAAGTATCTGTTACCATTTACAACTCTTAAATTAGATAAATTATTGATTTTTCTTTTCTTCACTTTTTAACTAATAATTGTCCTTTTCAAAAACAAAAAAAAAACTAATCCTCTCAAAAGAAAACTAATAATTGAAAAATGTTAAAACTATTTTCGAAGTTTTTGTTGATAAAAATATGAAATTTTTAATTTGGTCTCTTACATCGGTAAAGTTTGAATTAGTTAGTTTCTTTTAATTAGAGTTAAAGAGACTTGAAATTTCATCACCTAATTAATTTTGATAATAACCCAACATTTCAAAGAACAATTTGTCATGTGTTATTTGATATAATTTATCGTGTGTGCGGACAAACATATATCCATTGTGAAGAAGTCTAGAAATCGAGAAAAATCATGACCTTAAATATGTATGAAATACAACTTCACTACTTGAATGAAGATAAAATCAAAGATAAATGAGAAAAACCGTGTTTAAGAGTATTATGCCTTTTATAGGCTATAAAGACTCATGAGGATTTGAAGTTTCAACATTAGCAAATACAAAGAGGTCAATTTTAGACTTGGTGCACAAGGAAGATAATATTGGACCATGCACAATTTACCTCATGGTAGTGGGAGGTAGTGATCCATTGGTGAAAATAAATGTGTACATGATACAACATCTACCTCATGTTTGTACCATAGAACTAGCCTTACAAAGAAATAACATTAAGTTAAAATTTTCAAACGCTTTAACTTCTAAACTTTCTTTAGAAAACATTTTCATCTAACTTGTAAAGTGTTTAAGAACAACTCGTATTGACTGATCTAAACATATTGAAAATCAACACACCTTAGCTGTATCTGGCTACCATACCAGATGAAGGCAATTTTCTTAATTGGCACAAGGTTGTTTATTGGTAAGAAGTTGTGAAGTATAGGTTGAGTGACAATTAGAAAATACTCACTAGTTTATATAAATTGTTAAATTATGGGAAAGTGAAGGACTAGAAACAATTATCTGGTTCATAATAAACTAATAAATTGATGCGTGACTTAACTATGCTTATATCTATTCTTGCTTCTGATTAACATAAACTTGTTTTTGACCAAAATCCATTTTTATGGAAAGATTTTTTTTAAATAAAATAAAAGATAGATACATACTACTTTGTCTTTGTTTTATCGTAAATTTTGAACAATTGTATTCATCCAACTGTGTTTTTTTTATTCACAACTAATGGAAAGACAGACACGTGACGTCTTTCCGTTTTTTTTATTGCGAGCATGTAAATTATGAATGATGTTTTTTATTAATTTTTGATTTTGATTAAAAGTATAAAAATTATATGTTTGCAAATTTCAAATTATAACAAACCTCATAAATTATATTTATTTTTTCAATAACACCAACAATGTAACAAATATAATATAAATTCTAATTTTTTTTTTATGACACTAACATATAACATTATTATTAAAAAAATTGTTTAAATATATAATTGAAATAATAAAAATTTCAGTCCAAATCTTATATTCTTTTTATATATAATATAGATATGTTGTATACACGCCTTAAAAATTTAAGTGTTACTAACAAAGTAAAATAAATAAATGGAATAAGCAATTGCAGTATAAGTGCTTGTTTGCTTTCACGGTGGGAACGTGCGTTTGCCCAAAGCTCCAATTTAGAGCTTCTGTTTTTCAGGGTGAATTTTGCATTGGAACGCGAAAAAATCAAACGCACCGTGCAACCAAACAGGCACTAAGTAAAAAAAAAAAATATTTAAAATTTTAAGAGATTCACTATGCATTGACCATGTAAATTTTTTAATAGTTGAAGCCGTTAATACTCATGTTTTTAGCAAGTGACGCAAGTCCGTCCAAACTGGCCTATGATCAGACCCCCTGACCTAACAATGAATTCTTGATTATCATTGAGGATCCGATAATGTGACAGGAAATCTGTACAATAGTTGCAGCTCCACAGTTGCATACTAATATTGAATGAAATTAATGATAGAAAGTCGTTATATGACATTTACTACCAAGTTGAATATTTATACATGCTAAATACTTATGAGTTTTTCTATCATGTGCAAATTTGCACATGTTAAAAAGTTTTAAATAATAACTTTGCATTGAAACTTGTATATTTTGTATTTAATATATAACTTTTTAATAAATAGTTGTTGTTTTTCAATAAAAACTTACTACTTTTAGTTGCTTTAACATGTGCAATATTACACATATTAGACAAACTCAATACTTATTACACTCATCAAATGATTGGTTTCAAGTTGTAATGAATACCATCAAATAATAAAGAAGAATGCTAGCAATACTTATTTTGAACACTTTCTTCGACACTCATTTTTCTATTGGATAGAATCAATGTATGTTTCACTTCTTTGTGTGGATTCTATTTTTAATGTGTACACTCACAATTATTTAAACCAACAAGAGAGTGTTCAAAAAAACGTGTTGTTAGCACTACTCAATAACAAATTGTTTAGAAAAATCCAGATTCGATTTTTATTTGGAATAATTCTTCGTTCGACTTTATTTATCTTTCGGTTAAACTCCGAACTACTTTCATTTCCCCTAAGAATAAAAGGATTAATAAAAAATAAATTCTCGCTACACTTTAAAGTCTTTAGTATATCATCAGTTTATGAAGCATGGATACAAACACAGACACGAGACACGGCACGGACACCGACACCGTTAATAATTTGAGAAGATCACATAATTCAGTGTAATTATATGTGTCGGTGTCATGTCAGACATCGACGCGTGTACGATACTGAGACACACCTAATCCGAAGAGTAGTGTCTGTGCTTCATAGTCATCAACTATTTAAACATTAAAAAAAATATTATCAACTATTTTTTTAATCAAGTATAAATTTGATCTCTAAAATTTCATGAACATATTAATTCAACCATCATTTTATTTTATTAATATTCTAAAATAATTTCTATTAATGAAGTTAGTCCATTCATTGACATTTGCATAGATTGCAGAAATATCAAAGATGCATTTGAAATTAAATGAGCAATGTCAAGTATTTGATAACACACCTAGCTACAAGGATGAACCTAATTAAATTTTTGTGATTATTTATTTATTTTTACAGAATTTTTTTGGGATTTATGTATCACTTTAGATAGAATATTAATAATATGAAGAATTATGTATCAACAAACAATTGGCTCAAGTTGTAAAAGATCTAAATCTCCTAAACAAGTGATCATGAATTTGATCTCTAACTTTGTGTATGAACTTAAATAACAGTGGAAGCTTATTCATATAACATGGTAACAAAGAAAAATATATGAAGAACTATGTTGATACAATCTTACACTCTTAGAGATTAAATTAGGTATTTACTCCTTTTTTAATTATTTTCCACTTCGACTACAATGCTAAAGATAATCCTTATTTGAGTCTTTGGTACCAATTCGACGTTTGATTTTACGGGCTACTTACTTGATCTAATAAGTAATAATACAGATATGTTCAGCCATACCCACATTACAATCAATCTTTTACTTCAACATATTTAACCAAAATTTATTTTGTTTTCATAAAGCTATAGGCATTGCTTGCAGTATCCTCTCAAAAAAGCAACTATCAAAAAATAACTTGAGTGACAGTGAAGTTTTTAAAAAGTTGATAATTTTAGTTCTTGGAAAATATGTATTTTTTAATGATGCGTGTTATGAACATTCTCTTTCTAACTTTCACTCTCTTATTGGGTAAAACTCATTTGATTTATACATTTGAAAATGGATCTCACGTAAGTCGTTGAGACTTTCATGGATTTCACCTAATAAATGAGATGTAAAAGAAAATGTTAGAAAGATAGAGTACATAATATTTTATTTATTCTTTTAGGAGTAAAAAGGGAAAACTTGAGGTTATTATGTATTTATGTATGTTAGATGCACCTTAAACTTTCAGTTTCAGTCGTTAGACAGCAACTAGAATATAAAAATAAAATAAAAATCACAACCCCAAAAAACGAAATATCTAATGATAGAAAGTTTAAAAACATCTCAAATGGCTTTATTTTTGGCTCCACTATGCTGTACGGAAGATTTCAACATGTCAAAAGTACTCCATTTGATTTTATTGGTTTCCCTCTTGTATTTGTGACCATACCCTTCCTTGTTAAGGGATAATTTTACTTTCATTGAGAATATTTCTTTTCTTTAATCAATCAAAAAAGAAAAATACCCTCATCTTTATTCATGAACTATCATGTCTAACTTGAAAACAACCAACACATACCACCATTGTCCACATGAATCAATTATTTGGACCTACTTTTGCACTCCTAATATGAATGCATATGACTCATAAATGTGAAAGGCTTGACTAAAGGCAAAGAAACAAAAAAAAAATAGATAAATTAATTTTGTTACAAACAAACAAAGAAGTGTACTAAAATCCAATGAATGTTGGTAAGGATTCAACTCATATCTCATAAGGATTCAAGTTCAAATCTCGTTGTCAATATGAGGATTTCGTTAGTGGATAATATGTAAATATATGTGTCAAGGTTCATTGAATCCGTAAACTTTGTCTAACTTTGATAAACCTTCAATACCCAATTGGCCAAAACTTTTTTTATAAACAAAAAAAGTTTAGTTAAAAGACAGCATTGGCCCATGCAATTCCCAAACCAGGACTTCACATGATCTAATAGGCCAAGAAATGTGATTGCCTTTAAATAGCAACAATTCACCAAAATATACCAATAGTGAGAGCCATACATTTATCACCACTAAAACTAAAGATAGAGAGCACTCTAGAGAAATCATGAAGGGTTATGAACCAAGGTCAAGTTCCTCTTGTGCAGCCTGCAAATTTCTGAAAAGAAGATGCATACCAAATTGTATATTTGCGCCATACTTTCGCTCCGATGAGTGCAAGAAATTCGCGAAAGTTCACAAAGTATTTGGAGCAAGCAATGTGAGCAAGATTCTGATTGAAGTGCCAGAGGAACAAAGGGAAGAAACTGTGAATTCTTTGGCTTATGAAGCTGATGCAAGGCTTAAAGATCCTGTTTATGGATGCATAGGTGCTATAGCACTTTTGCAAAGGAAGATGGTTGAACTTCAACATGATCTTGCCATTGCAAAGGATCGTCTGGCTCGTTGCGCTGCGGCTGCTGCTACTCCTTCTTCTTCTTTTTCCAATGATATGATGAATTCGAATGTTAGTTTGCCACCTTTTCCTGAGTTTTTCACTTGCAGTGACTTCAGTGATAATTTAAGCCACAGTTCTTCGTCTCAATCGTTTAGCCGAAATGAAACTGTCGATGATTTCGTTCAAATTCCTTATATATTTTGATGTTGTTGTCACCCCCTTTCCCCTATTTTGTTGTAATTGTTATGAATTGTGTGATTAATCAAAAGAAGTGCTTCTGTTGTATATGCTAATAAATAAGAACTACATGAATGATTTGGTTTTCCAATTTTATGATTCTTGAGTTATTATATGAACTGCTAGAAAATATGATTATTTTCTTGGCTTATTTAGTTTCACTTTTGTAGCATATATGCAGGGTTTTAAAAACAACCTTTTACCAGAATTTTAGCCGCAACATCATAGTTTTTTATGTCTCTGCAATTGCAACGCAACGGTGATGGAGTTGCATCAGTCAATTTTGACAGTGATTCTTTGTTATATCAAAGATCGCGACGCAAATAAAAAAACCTTACATATGTAAATCATGAAATTTTGCATCTGGACCAGGACCATATTATTAGATAAGCAGTTTGTTGATAACATTTTCTGCTTATCATCCATTAGTTAGTTATAGGCTAGTTTAGTTAGTTTATTTCTGTTATAGTAGTTTGTTAAGTTTTTTAAATTTGTTAATAGATGTTAAGAGTTATTCATTCTATACATAATCTCTCATTTATAATTCTTTGTAATCTTTTGTTCAATAAAGTGATCAATGATATGAATTTATTCATAAAGTTTATTCTTTATTCATCAAGTAATAGTATATTTAGACTAGTCCTTATCAAAATCAAAATGATCCATCGGTTTCCAATTATTTAGACTAGTTCTTAAGAATTCAGATGAACCAATTTTGATATAGACAATACACCAGAGCAACCTCAGCATTCATTGGCACTACCTAAGTAATGTGAGACTAGTAGTTTGATAGTAACACTAGAAGTTTGATTCTTTGATCATCTTTGAAGGGTTTCTCTCAATGGAATTGGAAGTGGGTCTAACTGTACTGTTTTATTGAAGAATGCAATACCAATTGTGATTTTCTGAGTCATAAACCCCACCAATTGTACTCTCTTATGGGAATCCAAAGACTAATGTTTAGACCATAAAGGTTTGAACGGTTTTATTTTGCCGTATATAGCACATCAAATCCAACAACAACACATGGCCCAAAATAAAACACCTGCCAAGATACATTAATTATCTCTTACATCCCATGTTGGTGTGTTGCATTCTACCAAACATATGGTAACCATTCATAAATTTATCCAACAAAATTATGTATGTGGTCATTTAGGTTAGGAAAATTTTTCTTCTCCCATATAAAATTGCTCACTCCCACATGATATGACCAAAATAGCCTCAACGTGACTTAAGTCACGTTCGGTAGAGTCAACGTGAGTTAAGTCACGTTGAGACAATATCTAAACTACATTCCTAACTTATTTGATCATTAACAAAAATTTAACATGCAAATCAAACCCTAAAAACCTAAAATTGTGAAATTTCTCCAAAAAAAACTAACATCTAAACCATAAAAAGCCAATACAATGGGACAATAATCACTTACTTGATGTTGGGGTAGAATTTGATGTTGTTCTGCTTAAAGTTGATGAAAATCGCACTTGGGAGTGTTTGAAATCACACTTGATGTTTTGGAAAAGGAATGGCAGAATGGTTGTTGTTCTGTTTCTATAACAGAACGCAGCATGAGTTAACTCACGTTGATGCATACCAAACGTGACTTAAGTCATGTTGGGGGTATTTTCGTCAGATCATGTGGAAATGAGCAAAAGTGTATGGGAGAAGAGCAATTTTCTTAGGTTAGACTATTTTTCGGATCGGCCTTTTTAGTTTTTTTCTTTTAAGTTAGTCCATTATATTACCATTTGTTTGCACCTGATAGGAGAAGAATGTCAAATTTAAAAGATCACATGCATAATTTTGTCTTTCCCATATTGTTTTTTTTAACGGCAAAATTTATTAATAATCAAGTCTTTGCACAAGACGAACAGAGAACGATAAGATAGAAACAACAAAGCAAAAGACCTCATATATAGGCGGAACACCCAAAAAAATTATCCATACATCTCATTCATCATAAACACCAATAACGACACGACCCAATCGAGGGCTACCACAAACACCAATAAAAACAAACCTCCAAAACCAAGGCCAACGCCAAAACAAAGCTAAACCCGCACACACCAGCATAAACCAAACTTGAATTAAAACCTCCAACTCCATCGCGAATGACCACATAAATAAAATTCAATCACCACTACAAGAATCTGTCCATTTGCCAGGGATCTTTGACAGGGCCTTGAACCCCTGGCAAATTTCTAGGGAGCAAAGCCAGGGAAGCCCCTGGGAAAACAACTTCAGGAAAAGTGGGACACTGTTCACGTAAAACAGGGGTTTGACCCTGGCAAAATGAAACAACCCCTGGCAAAGTGCAAGCGGGAAAATTGAAATTTAAATAGAGACAACAGCACATGGGAGTGGCAGGGTGTGCAGACCATTTGTTTACTTTTCACCCTTTTATTGCTTGATTTTTATTTTTTTATTGAAACAAATACACACCACACACACGGTTATCTTTCCTTCATTTTTTATATCTATTGACTTGGTGGACCATACAAATACACACACATTACAACATTTTCTTTTATCACTTGTTATCTCTCCAAAGTCCAAAGAACATAAGTCCAAAACTCAGAAAGCTTACCATTCTTCCTTCTTCTTTCTTATAACCACACCACCATTTTCGGTGTGAATCTGGGCGTCGTTTTCATTGATCAAACAAAGTAAGATCATTTTCTTCATCCCCTCAATGATAGCTTTCTATTGGTCCCTTTAGTTTCACCAAAGGAGAATTTTTTTGCGTGACCCATTTTTCTCCCGCCGCCGTGCAGTCATCCATAGCCACCGCGCCGGAGTTTGCAGCTCCATTGTTGTGTTCTCTTTGTTCATGTTAAGCCATCTATTATTTAGCTTACTCATTTAGTTCTTTAATTTTTCTATTTTGTTGTTGAAGGCCAAAACTTATGTTTTTGTTTAAGTTGAAAAATCTGTTATTTTGATATAGATATAGCTACCTTGTTTAATTTCATCATCATGTTCGGTTTGTAAATCTAAAGCAAAAAAGCCCCAATTTTCTTCAAACCTAATTTCCCCTTCTATTCCAAATCCAAAAATTAATAAACCATTGAATCAATTGCTCATTTTTATTGTTGAAATTCATTTTCTTTTTTGAATGTACACTTTTCTTCCTTTTCAACTTTCCCTCACATGTATTCTCCCCTTGTACCCAGTTTGCTCTTCTCTTGTTAATGTTTTTGATATGGAGTGAAGCGACTTTGCTGAAGCTTTAAAAGGCCGAGTTTGTTTTTTTTTTAGATTGTTACCACTGTTATTGATAATTCATAAATCAAGAATATTGCTTGAAATGCTTGTTAAAAAAAGTCATATTGATTGAAATGAGGAAAGCCTTATCTATAGCTTTTAAATTGTTCAAATCCATTTTGACTTGAAAATAGCCATCTATGAAGCTGATATTTTTTTTAGTTGCAGTAGCTTAAGATTCAGGAAGATGGCTTTGAAAGGAATAAATTGTGTTCAAAGATGGGTAGTGATTATGGAAGAATTTTACTACCGGGAGAAAGAGAAAAGATACAGCAGGGAGGAATCGTGTCAAAATAAAAAGGATATAAAAAATGTAAAGGGGGTAGAAGTTTAATAAAATAATTTTTAAAACAATTAATTACATTTTAAAAAATGATTTTGAAAAAAATGATTTTTATATTTTTTTTATATTACCATTTGCCAGGGGCAGCCCCTCGCAATGCCCCTCGCTTACCTGCATGCAGATTTGACCTCTGCGTCAGAAAAATCAGAGCAGGTGCGTCAGATCTTGAGACAGGGATTTTGCCAGGGATTTTGTCAGGGCTTTTGACAGGGAAAGCCCTCGTTTTTTTCCCAGGGGTTTAACCCCTAGCAAAATGTTTGCGACGACCTGTTTTGCTAGGGATTCAGCCCCTGGCAAAACCCCTGTCAAATCGTAGTTTCACAAGGCTTTTATCCTTTTTGCAAGGGATTCCGCCCCTGGCAAACTGCCAGATTTCTTGTAGTGCACCTATTGTCTGCTACTCACACCAAATCCCCTCCAAAAAACCATCAAACCAACCAAAAACCCTAAAAACAACGTTCCCCATTCTCATCACCACTGTTGAGCCCAATTAAACACACGAGAATTACTTATTCCAACACTCATTCAGATTCCACCACTAATCTACCCCCGATCCATAGGAGAAAACACCATAACAAGCCCTAAAACTTGTGTCAAGAAAACTGACTCCCAATCTCGAATTGAAAGCGATCGGTCCACCAAATTCTAGAAACAAATATGACACTCCTCAACTCCCGGTCCATTCAAGAAGTCGCCTTAATTAGTTGAAAAACTTGAAAACTGGACACTAGCTTTCGATGTTGAAGCAAAAGCGATCGGTCCACCGGAGTCCACAAGACAAATTTATAAGACAGTCAACAAGTGGAATGACAGCGCAAACAAAACCAGCTCGAAAACAACCCAAAATCAAATCACCCAAATCAAGCCACGAGGCAAAACGAAGACAACCTTAAACCGACACGAGTAAGAGGTGGCGAAGATATATGGACCCAGATATGAGGTTACCATGAGCAAACAACAAAAAAAACAAACCCTAAAAACAAAAATTACCCACAAGCTCCTCATCATCAACACCACAACCAAAACCTTGCCATAGTCCTTTTGATAACCAAAAAGATGACAAGGTTAACCACAAAAAAAACTAACACCCAACAAAATCACACCACCCCATCAAAATTGGGACATATATAAATCGCCACGCAATTGCATATTTATTTATTAATGTAAATTAAGAGGCTAGTTAGAACTGAAGTGAAACAACACCACTTGTTGGCCTTGTCCACAACATGAAGACCACTAAAGTAGCTATGAGGGTTGCTTTCAAATGCCCCATGAGATATATGTACGATCCACCACCACCGGTGCTTACATAGACCCCCCCCACCACTGCCACCGTGGACCCTTGGCTTCCACCACTGCCTCAATTTCATCATTCAGGGTTTTGATTTAACTTTCTGCAATCGATCCATATTAGTATTATGATATAATTGCGAAAGTTATTTGATGTAATTTAATGAATGATTTGGAGAAAATTGAAACAAGATTCGGGTGTAGTGCAAGGAAACACAAAAGAGAAGCTAAACATAATATGATATAATGCATGTTTGAGTCATCTAGTGGAATAAGTAGTCGTTAAAATTGGATGTGTTTAGATGTCTAGGGATGCAATAAATAAGTAATGGTATGTTAACATTTTTTGTCTTTTGTATACGAGAAAGTGTTATATACAAAATTTGAATTTTAAGTTTCGAAGTTCAATGGAGTAAGTCGAATGGACTTTCTTATATGAAGAAGATTATGGTCTGAAATGTCTTTGATAAAATTTCTTCGAATAAAAACTACATGTTAGTCTTCGGCACAATTTTGAAGACTAGAGTAGGCCCTCAAAAATGTCATATTTGAAAAGGTCATCATAAGCTAGCTAGAAAGTGTACAAGAGAAGATTGAAGTTAGTTACGGTACTTCCAAGCTTGAATGAAACAAAGACAAGCCACACGTTGTACATGCCAAGCGGTAAGTAGTCGTTATAATTTTTTATAAATAAGATATTCGTCTCCAAATTAGAGAGTTCATTTTGATTTCGTTAAGTGTCTAATAGATGTATACATCTGCTCTCACAAAATTCTCAATCTTACTGACTGTATGTTTGAATAATGTATGTAACACAAGTTCAATAATACTGCCATTTACACTTTTTGTCGTATTCTTTTACATATTTATGTATTTAAATTCATGTTCAGTACATTTTTGTTTTTAAGTTTGAATGAAATCAACACATTACATTCCTATATTCTTATATGGTATCATGAGTTCTGTTTCTACTGTGACCTACTTTTTTTTTTCCTTACCTGCAGCCGTCGCCTGCCCCCTTTCTCCACCCAAGGCCGCCGCTGCCTCCTCCCTTGCGCCGCCCACTGCCGCGTAAGCGTCTTACCCAGCCGCACCATCCATTGAGCCTTACCACTCTCTCTCGCGCATATCTTCTTGATCGCGCCGCATAACACCGCAACAACTCCCATTTCTTTTGCTTTTTATTCCAGCACGTCCATTCCTGTCGTGCCAACATGTCCTCCTCCTCCTCTGACATGTCCTCGTCTGCTGCTGTGTCCTCACCCGCTGCCACCTCTGTTTCTTCGGCGAAACCAGATTTTCACCCGGCTCTTGCCGTCACCAACATCAAAAATAGCATTCCCTTTGTGCTAGAGATAGAGAAGGATCACTACACCATGTGGGCTGAATTGTTTGAGGTTCATGCTCGTGCTCACAAGGTTGTCGATCATATCATTCCTCAACCCGGCAAAGAGAAGCATGCTTCCACTGATGCTAGTTTTGAAATGTGGACCACTCTTGATTAAACGGTTCTGCAATGGATTTATTCCACCATCTCTCTTGATCTCCTTACCACAATTATGGAAAAAGGATCCACTGCCATAGCTGCCTGGAAACGTTTGACTGACCTCTTTGAGGACAATCAAAACTCATGTGATGTTGCCCTTGAACAAGATTTTTCATCCACTCACATGGAAGATTTTCCTAACGTTTCTGCCTATTGCCAACGTCTCAAGCAACTCTATGATCAGTTGAAGAACGTTGGAGCACCCGTCATCAGTCATCATTTGGTCCTTCAACTTGTGTCCGGACTGTCTGAGCCATATCGTGGGGTTGCCACCTTGATTCGTCAAAGCAACACATTACCTTCATTTTTTTCAGGCTCGTTTCATGCTCACCTTAGAGGAATCCAGTTTGGCCAAAATGCATAACACTAGCTCTCCCACTGCCTTGCATACTACCAGGGACTAAGATGACTCCTCCCAGCAGCGCTCCAACCGGCGTCAGAACAACCGCTCTGGTTTAGGCCGCAACCGAAACAATCAAACTCACACTAGAGAGCGTGCACAACGTGGTGGTTCCAAGTCTGATGGTCCATCTTGGCCCTCTCATCCATGGCAGCAGCCCCAGTACCCTTCATGGTCTCCATGGGGTTGGACTCCACCTCCTTGGGGCGTGCCTCCTTTCCCGTATCCTACATCTCAATGGACACGACCCACCGGTCCTCTGAGGCAACCAAGCATTCTAGGTCCGCGTCCTCAGGCTCACACTGCCACGCCTTCTGCTACCCCCACTGACATTGCAGCTTCCATGCACATCATGTCTCTTACTCCTTCGAACAGCATGTGGTACATGGACACTGGAGCCTCCTCCCACACAGCGGCATCTCAAGGTAATCTCACGTCTTATTCTAATTTGAGTCATTTAAATCAGAAACTGATTGTTGGAGTGGACAAGGTATTCCAATTCAGGGGTCTGGTCACACAACCATACCTACATCCCACAAACACAAACCATTAAACCTTACCCATGTTTTAAACACACCACATATTATTAAAAATTTAATTCTGTGCGACAACTCACTACCGACAATAACAGTTTCTGTTTCCTTTGATCTGTTTGGTTTTTCTGTCACTGATTTTCAGACGAGGGATTCCTCTCATGAGATGTGCTAGCATTGGCGATCACTATCCAGTAACCTAGCCCTCTAATTTTGCTGGTCTCACTTCCGATCTCTGGCACAGTCGTCTCGATCATCCTAGTTTTTCTATTTTGCAGTCTCTTCATAAAAATAAGTTTCTTAGTTGTGAACATTTGAATTCTAAGAATATTTGTGATTCTTGTGTGTTTGGCAAACATGTTAAGTTGCCCTTTGATTTATCCCAAAATGTTACTTTAATGCCCTTTGATATTTTACACAGTGATTTATGGACATCACCATTTTTAAGTTCCTCTGGTCATCAGTATTATGTTTTATTTCTGGATGATTATTCTAATTTCTTGTGGACATTTCCTATAAGTAATAAATCTCCAGTTTTTGAAAAGTTCACTTATTTGTCTAATCAAATTCACACACAATTTTCTCAAACTATTAAATGTTTCCAATGTGACAATGGGCGTGAATATGACAATACACTGTTTCATAAATATTGTGCTGATAATGGTCTTATTTTCCGTTTCTCTTGTCCTCACACTTCATCTCAAAATGGCAAAGCTGAACGTAAAATACGCACTATCAATAACATGATTCACACTCTTCTAGCTCATTCGTCCGTTCCTCCCTCTTTTTGGCATCATGCGCTTCGGATGGCTACATATCTGCTTAATATCCTTCCCCGAAAGAATCTGTCAAATCACTCTCCTACTCAACTTCTGTATCATCGTGATCCCTCCTACACACACCTTCGCGTCGTTGGTTGTCTTTGTTATCCATTGTTTCCATCAACTACCATTAACAAATTACAAGCCCGCTCGACTCCGTGTGTTTTCTTAGGGTATTCCCTTAATCACAGAGGTTATAAATGTTTTGATTTGTCACACAGAAAGATCGTTATTTCGCGCCATGTAATTTTTGACGAGACCCAATTCCCCTTTTCCCGCCTATCTTCCCCACCTCTCCCTGACTATAATTGTTTCACCGATGACTTACACCCACATATTGTCCACCAGTGGACTAATCCTACCTTACAACCTTTTCCTGGTGACCTTCCTAGTCTGCCACATGAGCCTCCGTCTCCCTCCCCGGCTGAACCTCCTAATACTTCTCCTACCCCCACCATGACATCCTCTTCCACTTCTTTGGATTCACCTGATACCTCTCCATCACCTACACCACCGGCCACTCCCGTACCTCCTACTCGAACCATGGCCACTTGTAGCATGTGAGGTATCTACAAACCCAGAAAACTCTTTAACCTTTCTGTCACCATTGATGATCCGACCATCTCACCACTTCCCAAAAACCCCAAACTAGCCTTATCTGACCCTAATTGGAAATCTGCAATGCACTCTGAATTTAATGCTCTTATTAAAAATAATATGTGGGATTTGGTTTCACGACCTTGTGATGTTAACATTATTCGTTGTATGTGGATTTTCCGTCATAAAAAGAAATCTAATGGCTATTTTGAGCGTTACAAAGCTCGTCTTGTAGGTGACGGCATGTCTCAAATTGCAGGTGTTGATTGTGATGAGACATTTAGTCCTGTGGTGAAACCGGCGACAATTCGCACCATCCTCACTATTGCTCTCTCCAAATCCTGGTCCATACAGCATCTGGATGTCCAGAATGCATTTCTAGATGGTGACCTTCATGAGGTCTACATGCGTCGGCCACTGGGTTTTCGTGACCCTCATCACCCAGATTATGTTTGTCGCTTGCAGAAATCCCTCTATCGTTTGAAACAAGCGCCTCGTGCCTGGTACCAACACTTTGCTGATTTTGTCTCCACCATTGGATTTCAGCATAGCACTTCAGATCACTCACTCTTCATCTACCGACATGGCTTACATCTTGCTTTATGTTGATGACATTATCCTCGTCACCTCCTCCCATGACCTTCGCAAATCTATCATGACACTCCTTGCCTCTGAGTTCGCTATGAAGGATTTGGGTTCACTGAGTTACTTTCTGGGCATTGCAAGTGACGAGACATGTTGGTGGACTCTTTCTTAGTCAGAGTACTTATGCCAGTGAGATTATTGCTTGAGTCGGCATGGCTTCGTGCAAACCTTTTGCTACTCCAGTTGACACTAAGCAGAAGCTCAGTACCTCCGTCGGCACTCCATATGACGATCCCACCTTATATCGAAGTCTTGCAGGAGCCTTGCAGTATCTTACTTTCACCCGCCCCCGACATCTTCCTATGTTGTCCAACAGGTCTGCCTTCACATGCACGCTCCTTGCACCGACCACATGCTAGCCCTCAAACGCATCCTCTGTTATGCTCATGGCACCCTACATTATGGTCTGCATCTCTATCCATCCCCTATTGAGAAACTTGTCTCTTATACTAATGATGACTGGGTGGATGTCTTGACACTCGTCGTTCTACATCTGGTTATTATGTGTTTCTTGGTGACAATCTAATCTCCAGGTCTTCCAAGAGACAACCCACACTCTCTCGTTCCAGTGCAGAGGCTGAATACAGAGGTGTTGCTAATGTGGTTTCTGAATCTTGTTGACTTCGCAACCTACTATTAGAGCTTCACTTCCCACTTTCTCAAGCTACTTTGGTGTACTGTGACAATGTCAGTGCTATCTACCTCTCTGGTAACCCTGTACAACATCAGCGTACTAAGCATATTGATATGAACATTCACTTTGTACGCGAGAAGGTAGCCCGTGGCCAAGCACGCGTCCTTCATGTTCCTTCTCGTCATCAGATAGCTGATATCTTCACCAAAGGGCTACATCGAGTTCTATTTGATGATTTTTGGACCAAGTCTAAGCGTCCGTGAACCTCCCGCTTCGACTGCGGGGGTGTGATAGAAGTCAAATATTCTTGTCATTTATTATTGTAGTTATTTGTAATTATTCTTATTTATGTTTGTCATTATTTCCATAGATTTGACTTATACATTATTATTGTATATATACCCTTTAATATGATGAATGAAATCAACACATTATATTCCTATATTCTTATAAAGTTTATGTTCATATGTTTCTTGTTCTTCAAACTTACATTTGTCAACTTAGAACTTGTTAAGGATCTAATTCGAGTCATAGACTAATCTTTGAATTTATTTGCTGAAGTGATAAATTTTACCATAAACAAAAAGGGAGAAGAGAATCTTAATCCTTATGTTTCTGTTTAAATTGGTTGAACGCGAGTTCAAGTAGAAGATTATGGAATGTTTGTTTTATGGAAGAGAAATTTATTCTCAAGAATAAATATCACTGATTCATGAAAAAGAAGAACGAGAATCTTGCACAATGTTTGTTTTAGAGGAAAATATAGTTGAAAGAAGGAAAGCGGAAGTCCCAATAAACTTTCTTTCCATTTGATGCAATAGAAAGCTCACCGTACCATCAACTTTTTTCTCTACTCATTTTTTTTGACAAGTGCATGAATTCTATCATGTTGTATTTATTTTTTTATAATGTTTTTTTTCTTTTTACAATATATGTGTTTGTTTCATGATACTAAAGATATTTATGAGAGTTTAAGGATGGACTAAAAAATTCATGTGTTTGTTATTTATATACATGTGTTTGTTATTTATACTATATATAAAGAAAATAGTTTCGTTCAACTCTTTTGGACTGACTTTTTCTCCTTTCAAAATTACCCTCAAATATATGTCTGATTTTTTCCTTATCTTTTAAAAAAGATAATGGATGATAGTGAATTCAAATATTAAAAAAATGTAACAACCACAATATTTTTTTTGTCACTAGAAATATAATCAATAAGAAAATGATCGTTATTTTATTTTTATTTTATATACAGACAAACCAAAATATGTCGAGTTGATAAATAATTTTGTTATATGTTTTTACAATAATTTATAGATAAATCGATGTACGAATAATTTCTATTAATATTTAAAAATTGTAATCAAAATTATACAAACAAACATAATAAAATATACATACACATTTTCGCTAGTAAGGGAATAAAAATTGTTCCCACGAAAAACTTATGTTCAGGAAAGAGTTTTTATTTTTACCCTATAGTGTTTCCTGATCCCCTCTAATCAGCGTTAGAAACTTATATTCGAGGCGGTTGTGCAACTCCACTATTGTATAAATGTTTCATCTTTCTCTCTTATTAATAAAAGCGATGTTATATGTCGCGACATATGCTCGTGAATATTTCACGAAACACTGTTTGGCAATTGTCATATTCATTTCCTAAAGATATTATAAAATAATTAGAACCACCACCGCTTACAAATATCATCTCGTATTTTTCTAAACTTGACCCAAGTACTCCATCATGATTTAGAAACTCATGTGAAGGGTTCTGGAAGAAAAAAGAGAAGATACCAATGGGAGGAAAAAAAAACAAATGAAAGAGAAACATACATAAATAACGCAAGTGACCGTGCAATATTTAGAAACTTACATTCGCGATGCTTTCGGGATAATAATGTTCACGATATTTAGCATTTTTCTATTACCAATTATCGTTACTTTTTTTAGATGATTATCTTTACTTATATCCTCATACATCTCTTTTACATTATATATTTTAATAATTATATATTTTTAAAAAAAATTCCCAGGAATTCAAATCATCAACCAAACACATTTTTTTAAAACTTTCTTTGGAATAAAGTTTACACCTTTATATAAATAAAAAATATTAATTCTGAGAATAATTTGGTAACCATCAAACAAACGCCGGACGTTTTTTACGGTTATACACACGTTCATGCTTTTAAAATATACAAATACTTTTCTAAAGATTGATATTAAAATTATAAACATATGTATTCAAACAAAAAACATGTATATTTGTTTTTAATATTTAAAAGTAAAATTAAAATATGTTTTTTCTCTCTATAAATATAGTCAATCTCATTTTTAATCGTCATGAAAAAAAGTAACATATTTTGGTTCCTATAAAAAATTTCAGCATGTAGTTTTAGTCCTTGTTAAATTAAAATTTGTTTAATTATGCTTAAACTTTTAAATTTTTAATTATTTTTACATACTTGTTTAAAACATTATAAAACGTTCCTCCACAAGAAGTTAGCTCAAAAATTTCATTTTTAGGTCCAAATTTTCATTAGTTTTATCTTGAAATTTTGAAGTTTAAAAAAATTTATATTTAATTCATTACATGTTAAAAAATTATAAGTTTTTTTACAAAGAGATTATTATAATGTTCTTAACATGTCTGTAAAAAATCATTTCAAAATATAAAAGTTTAAGTATAATTAAACAAATTTTAATTTAACATGGGACCAACACATACTTTTATTCTCCACGGTTGGTCCCTGTTTTAAACTGAGAGATATAAAATTTTAATCCTGAGATTTTTTTATAAACTAAGAAATATGGATATTTACTAAGTGGTTATAACTTAAATTTTATCCTCCACGGAAGCATAAACAGTGATGTGATCAGAAATGAGTCTGGTTGTTATCTACTTTTTTCGCATGTCAAAGTTGATGAGAAGCTTTTCTATTTTATTTGTTTGGTTTTTTTTTTTTTTTTCATTGATCTTATTTTGAAGGTAAGTCTTAATTTGGGTATGGCTTTACAGAATTATTATATTATACAAAGAGCTATGGCCACTGATGCTTGGGGATGATAGTTCCACAAATGTTCAACTAGTTTGGTCATTATGTATTTCTCCTGGTTTGAATAAATTATACTTTGCTTTTATTTATTTTGCTGAAAGTCTATCATAATTTACCCAAAGGATTTCAGAAAGAGGGGAGGAGTGCACCACAAAATAATTAGAAAACAAGCTTTTGTAAAGGGATTTTAAGAAATAAAACCACATTATCAAAAGGCAAGTTAAAGAGCCTTAAAAACTGCAACTGATAAAAAAAAATGATAACAAAAATAATGCAATTTTGAATTAAAAAGTTGACTTTAATTTTGTTTTTCTCTTCTGAAAGGAAGGGACAAAATTGAAATCTGGAATTGAGTATAGGGAGTAGAGTTGCTGCATGAGCAAGAATATATGCAGTCAAAACTTAATGAGAAATATCAACATCACAATCTCTAAAACACTACTTACTGATTGAAATCTGAAATTCATAGGGATCCCATATAAACAAGGGAAATGGATTCTCTCAATTGAAAAAAAAAAAAACTTGAGGAAATAATGTGGAGATCTTGACCATTGATCTCCATATTATCAATGGTCAAGATCGGTGATTAAGATCTCTACATTATTTCCTCAAGGTTTTTTTTTCCAACAGGGAGAATCTTGATCCCATGTTTGGCTGCTGCTACAACATGTAGTTTCCCAATTTGCACAATGCATTTACCTTGGAACGCAAGAAAACTTATGCTATCGCCAAACCAAACGTATATGTAACACATTTCAAAAGGTGTGTTCGAGAATGCGCTTCTAGCACTTCACAAACTTAATTGTTGTGCCATACTCCCGATGATGAACCAACAGCTATTAGCTAGCATGTAGAGATCAAAAAATTTCCCTTCAAATCCTGTATTATTAATATTTTATCCATATAAACATTTGACCAAGATCAATAAAATTACATCCCTTGACTACTTTCCAAAACAGAACTTTGACAACTTTTTCAAAGTATCCAACTAGAGTACAATAGATGGGATGCTCCTATAGTCTGTACAAAGTTGCAGAATGATAAGTCTATGTGCAGTCAAATCAAAACCAGTTTCTTTCCAGATTGCAAGTATGTTCACCAAGTGCCAAAACTCGAGCCAATATGTTCTTGGGTAATGACTTTAAGACGAGCTTGCATGACAGGCATAGATGAATAAGCGGGGAAACACAGCCGGTAAGAGCATGTATGAGATGGAGGAAGACAGTCGCCAGATTCATGCGACTTGTAAATGTGGAGATGGGACTTGATAATCAAATTCCTCGACAAAAGTTGTAACAATAGTCGAGCATTTTGTATAAATTCTCAACATTAATTTAATATATATTAGTATTAAGATGAAACAATTCAGCATAAAAATGTAGATGCATAAAGTTTAAACACATGATGGTATCAGAAATGAATAAGGGCAGATCCTGACGACCATTACCAACACACTTTTGTTAGCCCGTTTACGAAAATATGGCTGCATCACTGAGAAGTTAATTTTTTTTCTTTTTGATAGAAGTGGAGAGCCTGAGAAGCTTCTTTTTGAAAAGGTGTAACAAACTTTATAACCATGAACAGTGGTTCAGGCTTCAGTAACAAAAATTTATAACTTTTGGAGAGATAAATGAGCTTAAAAGAGATATTTGTAAATGATATGAAACACATCAAACGATGAACCTATCAAAGCCAGATGAAAGATGATTACTAACCACATATGTTTTTTTTTTTGGGTGGGGGTACGTGGGGGCAATTACTCTGTGGAGATGGTTAGAGAAATAAGTTGCGCATATAAACAAGAGTTGAGAGGGAGCGATATATAGTCATTTGAATGTGAATTAGGATCTTAGGGAAGAGTGGTTCGAGACCCAAAGTTCTGCAGAGTCGTGATGAAATGGGATTTTCCCTATTTTCCAGTAATGAAAATCTTGTTCATAACTTCATATCAACTAGGGACTATAGAGCTCAGATTTGGGATTTGTGGGGATCTTTCTTGAAAGTGATTCCAACATTTGATGGAAATGTGAGGTCTATTGGTCCAATCAAGGCAGGTCAATATCTTAGGCCACCTAAGTAATTGTAAATGAGGTGCTCTCGAATAGTAGTTTCACCGAAAAGACATCATAAGACCTTTAGAAGGAAGTACACAAGTGGTACTAGGCCTAGCCATGATTTGATCCAGATATTGCTGTCAAGAAGTCAAGGCAGTACTCAAGATGAGATCCAAGACAGAAGTGTACACAGAAAAGTAAGAAGAATGAGGAGAGCTAGGGAGGGATCTTGGAACTGGACGGAGAACCAAAGATTAGGATGAGACAAATTCGTAATTTGAAAACAACACCAAACCAAAAATGGCAGAAACTGTTGTCCTGTGTTGGTCATTGGAAATAACGAAACGGGATGATAAAATGGAGAATTTTGGTTGATATTTTATGGGTTGCACTGAGGGTTGGAATGAAGAAAAGATTGAAATGCACGAGCAACATCCACGGATGGGAGGATGTCGCACAAGCTGATCAACACACATCCATTGCTAAAACAACCATAGTTATATTCAGTCATTGAAAGATGAATTAACAACAGAGTTTTAGGTGAAGGATATGAGAGATAAAAGGGTCATGACGCAATGGGAGCATGCAGCAAAGATGGTTTATTTCTTAGGGTGCAGCAGATGCACCATGCAGCAAAGATGAGTTATTTCTCTCAAAAACCCAAGATAATGAAAAAAGGTGTGGGCCGTGATGAAAAGTGGCGTATATGATTTCATGGCTAATATTAAGCATCATCCAGCATCTCTTCAAAAAAAAAAAAACATCATCCAGCAGGTCACACTGCATATGATGATACATCATTTTCATTGGACAATGTGGAAAGTTGTGCAGGGATTTCTTCTCTCGTCTATGGTTGGGGACAAACAGAAGAGAGGGCCTGAAAGCAGGCAATCCGGCCAAACCAACAATACTGCAAGAACTTCTAGACTCAGACCCAGAAAAAATGTCTTTAATTGGAGGCAGGACTTTCAGTTGCAAGTGAAATTGGGTTTTTGAGATAAACAAATGCCAAGTCATTTGGCTGTTCCCGTCCCTGTCTCTGATTTGTTAAATCCCTTCATCATGAGGACAAGGTGAAACTTTAGAGGGGAGTATTGATAGGTCATCGGTCTATGTTAGTACTTAGTAGAAAGAGTTAGAGTCGATTAGTTTCTTGGAGTTGATTAATTTATTCGTAAGAAAGGGGGACGGAATAATTGGAGAAATGAGTTTCCTGTTAACAAGAGTGTTAATAAGAGGGAGGGATATCTAGTCATTTGTGAGTGATTGAGACCTAAGGGCAAGGAGGTTACAAACTATTGAAGTTCTGCAGAGCTATAACAAAGGAGATTTTCCCTATATACTTGTGGTAAAATACATATTTGTATCAAAAGACTATCTTAGAGACTCTCATGTAGTGGGTTCTTATTGCTCACTAGTCACTAGAGACAAAAAAATAAAGAATATAGAAGAACACTTAAATAGACATCACGTATTTAAAAAATAGCACCAATACATACCTCCCAAAACCAAGATATCTGAATATATGTCTTTATAGCCATTATACTCAGTGTGTGCTTTCCAATATTCGACGGAAATGGCATCTTCACTCCCACGCAGCATCCAATCAAGATCTTCAGGCTCTAAACTTCGAAAGAAGAACTAAAACCTTTGGCAAAGTGTGACACCTGCTCAGCTATGGATGTTACAAAACGATCCTTTATAAGAAGATCAACATACTTCACCCTGTTCTTACTATTAACTACAATGTTTTTTCCACCAGGACACAGCTGGATCACTTTCCTCTGTCATTATTCCTCCACTTCTCTAATAAACGTCAGTCCTAATGCATCTGAATCAATGAAATCAGAATCCATGTCCAATATTTGCTTGCAGCTTCTATATAGGTCAGGATCTGCATCAATTATGTCTTCTAAAGTAATAGGCTTTCCAGCCAATTGCAAGAAAACACGCGATCAAAAACAATACCTACTTGCACCTTATGCATCAAAGCTAATGCAATAACTCGACCACAGAAGCTGAAGTACTCAAGAATCAAGATGCAGATTATGTTGTACCTTGGAAGCTTAAAACAATTAGACAAAGGATAAGTCAAACTGGGTTATCTCAAAATACTTTAACAATGATGACTGAAACAAGAAATACCACAATGTAGGATGTACCTCGGAAGCTTTAAACAAGTAGACAAAAGATAAGTTAAACTGGGTTATTTCAAAATACTTTAACAATTACGACTGAAACAAAATATACTCCAATGTAGAAGAAATCAAGAAAATTTCATCACAGGTCTCAAGCAACAAGCAATCCAATCCACTAAAAACAACAACTTCAAAATCATGTTTAGTGGCAAAAAGAGCGTGTGGTTGGACATCTTACGTAATGTGAATTTTAAATAGGTCAGTTTGACCTATTGTATTTCCATGTGATAAATGAATACGTGAATCAGATATATGGGCCCTAGATAATCCTCATTAAATTCAAAATCAATGCAGAAAAATATAAACTTTCATACAAGTATAGAGGTTTTATATCATGGAAGCATTTGTGATGGATGCCTACTTTGCCATATGAGATGTTGGCCTTTCATCGATATAGTCCTCCAAGGATTTCATCAAATTGGAGCACATTTCATCTAAGAAAAAGCTAACAAGTAATGATAGACAAACAAACAACCCGGTTTTCACTAAACTATTGCATGTTCACACAGCCACTAAATCCTCACTCTTCAGCTGCAATTTGTAAGGTTAATGAAGTGAGGCTTTGTTTTAGCTCTTTATTTCATTTTCTTGTTCTCTCACTATTGTTTCTTAGGGGTGTGACTTACTAAACATTTCTTTATGCAAAGGTTTTAAGCCTAAAAAATACTTGTTCAGCATACTTCATAATCCTAATAAAAATCATTGTAAATATTGTCCAAATCAGAAAAATGTAAGCTACTGATAAACATTTTCAAATTTGAACTTGAAAATACTCCTAACACATGGCAAACAGTAGAGGTGAGAAAAAAGTAAGTTCAGAATTTTGGATAAACATACCAGAATTGGGGGGAAATCTTGTTCGATCTTTTGGGCTGGCAACAAAAAGAGCATGTTCCTGCTTGAAAAGCGCTTAACAAACCAAAAGAAACCACTCCCTCAGCACACTGGGGACGGTGGCTTCCTCATTTTTGAATTCCATAAACATTCCAGCATGCAGTGATTCAGGATCAGCCCGTGCAATGTATTCAAAAGATTCAGTTAACAACTGAGACCTGTCAATGAGCATCTCATGCAACTCCTCATAGTCTTCTTTCACCTCCGGGAATATCATCATGGCTAAATGCCTCCTAACCTCGAAATTGGTGACATTCTTGTACTCAAGAATCCACTGATGCTCGTCGGCCCTCTTTGCATATTTAATGATGATCAGACACATCACACTCTTTTGACGCATCAAAACATGACAGAGCTCTTCTGTAGCACCATCATAAAGCTTAGAAATCTTATGCAACTCCTTCAAAATTGAAAGATAGAGAGAGCACGCAGGATAAAAAAAAATTCCTCAAACACCATTTCCTTGTCAGTGAATCTCTTTGTCCATTTTTTGAAGGCACGTATCAATTTTGGACAACAACTGATCGTACAACAGACGAAGGTATTCAATCTCTTCAGCGACCAATCCATTCTTGTTCTTGTCCTGCTGCTGGTGGTAAGCAACACAACCACGGAGAGCCTGTTGCTGCTCGATTCCAGTCCTCACAGGGACTAAAAAAGCTTGAAAATCCTCAACATTGCTCAACAAAGGACAAGCAAGGGAAGGGGATTCCATGCTCAAATCCAAATTCCTCAACAAACTATCAGCAAGTTCACGAACAAACGGAAACAAATCCTGAACCAACACCAACCCTTTGTGATTCTCATCCTCAGACGCCGCAAGTGAAATTTCAGCAGCTTCCAAAAAAAACCCCGAACTACTGCGACAAAAAAGATACAAAGGATCATGAGTCCCGACTCTACTAAGCAATTTACAAAACTCCAACGCCACACGCGCAGCCTGCCTATGAAACGTCTTCGACAATGTAGTTCTACAACCATTCAAAAAATGCCTAATACAAGTATCAAAACACGCCTTATTCCCTGTATAAGGCGAAACATACAGCGTAACAAGAACCGAAATGGCGGAAGAATTCATGAAAATCTGAAAATAACTAGTAGCAGAATCAGTATCAAGTTTAGGTTTAGGTGCCAAAGCCAAATTAATATTAGTGAGCAAGCTCTTAACAGATTTAACAGGGTCAAGAAGATTAAGACCATGACAAAGATCATAAACAATAGAAACCATATCATTAACAACTTGCCAAGCTTGAGGATGTTCTGTACTACGCATTCGACCAATTCAAATATCATGGAACTAAGACTACATATAAACTTTTTTTTATACCTTGTAATACTCAATGTTACCCGAGCAGGATCATAGGATAGGATGGCTACTTCATTCAATTAAATAAAGAAGCATATTTATATTATTTATAAAATCATAATTATATTATAAACTTTTATATCTTGTAACGGTCATTTATATTATTTATAAAATCTTCCTTAAAAAAAATTATTTACAAAATCTTAATAATATCACAAACTTTAAAAAAGTTAAAATCTTTGTAATTGAAACTCAATGAATTATAGAAAATTAAGAGTGGGACTCAATTATATGTCTTGTAAAGATTATTAACATTCATGCGCATATGTGATCCTAGAGTACATGCAAAAGATTATTTAAAAGCAAAGCCCTTCCATCTTAGTTCATACGAATTGTGTAGACACGTACAATCAAGGATGGTTGATCAAAAGAGAATATGAATTTGTCATCCTTTCTTAAATTTTTGGTCCTAACAAAATGACACCATCCTCTACCCAACTACTTCTCATTAATATCTCTTTTTGCATGGTATGTCCTACAACAATCTTTATAATATACACACCTTCCCCCATTTTTTACATCAAATCTTAGGTGTCAAGCTCCCAACCCCCTAATGCCACCTCATCATTAAAAATTAATTTTATTTTTGCCATTTTAAGCATTCACACAATTCAAACAATAAAATAACATTATCACACATTTTCCCTCTTCAATTCAAAATTCAAATTTCAAAATTTTTATATCCTTCTTTCTCTCATACTTTTTCTCTTATCCCAACAAATATCACTTTTTATATCATTTCACTCTCATTCACTCTAAACTTCTTTCCTTTGTTTTTTCTCACTTCCTCACTCTCTCTCTCTTACCAACTCAACACCACTCTCACGTGAATCTCTCATCCTTTCATAAAACTCATTTTTGCTCTACCTTCTTTCTTCATTTTTGATCAAATTCGGCCTCCTCATTCAAAAATAAAACCACCATCATCTTCCTCTAATCATTCTCTACAAAACCCACTCATTTTTTCCTTGATCGGAACAACAACACTGTCGACCACCGTACCGGAATTTGCCACCGCCGTGCCGGAGTTACAATCAAAACCATCTTTTATATTCATTAAGATTTCCTCAAATGTTATTTGTTAATTTCGTTAATCTCCATTTCATTTTCAACCACATGCAATTTTAATATATGTTTCTGTTTTGAATTTTTATGCAGCAATAAGTGGATAAAAATCTTAGGAATTTGAGAAATTGCAACAGGTTGTGCTCAATATCTATCTTTTCCTCTCATGAACAACTTGAATTTTGTAAGAGTTTTTCAATTTTATTTTTTTCTTTAAAACCTAATATCAACTTTTCTTTAGCAATGTCATTTTTTATTTTATTTTTTTGTTTTAAGTTATTAGTTTTCATTATACATTATTGACTTTATTTCATGTTGCTGGTGTTCTGCAAAGTTGTTTTGTTTGAGTTATTTTGTTCTAATTATTATTATTGAGGTTCTGATGACTCTATGTTTGAATTATGTTTCTAATTCATTGATCTTGCTTTGCAGCTACTCAGTGGGCAAATGGAAATCAAATGGAGGGTGCTTTCACTATTAAGAGCATGTAAGTAATAGCTTATGATTATTGAAAGCTTTTGTTGATTCAAGTTTGTGCTTTTGTTTGGATTTTCCTCAATATTTTGTTTGAATTGAATTTGTTTTTTTAGACATGACTTATTTAAAATTAAACATCCATATTCAGATCATGTAATAAACAAACATTCATATTCAATTTTAAAAATCTTGGTCTTTTTTTTGTTCTACTTCTAAATTTTGAACAAGAAAAAAGTCGTGGTGGTTTGTTGATTCGTAACTAGATGTGGAGTTTTGAGGATATATGTTGTATGTTAATTTGAAGGAAAAAAAAAATCTGGCTGGTTTTTTCAACTTTTGCTTTAGTTCGTTTTTAGTATTTGATTGATTGAACTTTGTGTTTTTTGGTTTCTTAGGAGACAAAGGATGAAGAAGATGGTTTTGACAATCAAGATTTGAAGTCAATGATGAAATGAGGTAGATTGTTCTCTATTTTATTTTATGGGTTTCATGAAATTAGATTTATTGATGATCATACGAATTAGATTGTTGTTGTTGTTGTTGTTGTGCTATATTTTTCCCTGTTTTTGCAATCTTTATTTTCCCCTGTTTCTCTGTTTCCTTTGTTGATCTGTGTATTATAGTTTTCATTTAGTATAGTCAAAGGCAATATTAGGATTCTAAAAATTTAGAAAAATTGAGTAATAGGTGCTTTGAAAGCTTACTGAAAAATGAATACGGAACTTAACCAACTATCAAAATAATTAACTAAGTAACTAATCTCTTTAAACTACTAACAATATTTCATTCTCCTATTTATATTGTGGTTCATTTTTTGATGTCTTTCCTTTATATGTTGGGTTGAAAACATACTTTTGTAGGAGAGAACTGTAATAAAAAAAAATCTGTTTTGTGTCCCTCATTTTATTAGAACAAGGTGTTGAGGACTAGAAGACGGTTCTTATTACACCTTTCAATGTCATCTGCTCCCAAAGTGGAAACAAGTCTTTGTGACTTTGTCATTATGTTTTTTCGTAGGTTAATTATGTTTTTAGTCATATGGACTAAAAAAATTGATACTCCCTCCGTCCCAAATTGTATGTCGCTTTGGAAAAAAAATTTGTCCCAAATTATATGTCGTTTTACAATACCAATGAAACATTAATGTTATTTTTCCTATTATATCCTTAACTATTTATTACTCTATATTTTTTCAATTCTTTAATTTATCTTTTCCATACCATTTATTAAGGACAATTTTGTAAAACAACTTATAATATCTCTTTCCCACACAAAATTAATTATATTTCTTAATACGTGTGAAATGCCCAAAACGTCATACAATTTGGGACGGAGGGAGTATAATTTTTATAGGGAATGAATTCAACATATGGATTTTTACATATTGATAACTACCAAATATGTTTCCTTTCAAAGATGGAAACCATACTCTTGGCATGATTTTCTTTAAACTATCTTCGAAGTACTTGATTCAGTGTTGATTTTCTTTTCTAAAAGGTGATAAATTGAAGAGTTTATTGTTTTGGGTAAGTAAACTCATAAAAGCAATTAGAGAGATAGGCTACTGCCATTAACTTAGAGGCATTTGGCATATGTTGGATTTGATCAAATAGTTTTAACAACACATGTTATGCACATGTTTGATTAGTGTAACAGTTCTTTTCTTTTTTTTCTCATTTAGTGTAACTTAAAAATCTTTTCATGTTCATTGTACATGTATTTTAGACATTTTTATATTGAATATATGTAAGTGGTTTATTTATATGAAGTCAGGATATATATTATAAGTAATTCTTACTAATAACACATACACTTACAAATTCTAATGTTCAAATTTTCTTTGATTATTAAAAAACAATTCTTACTGCTAACACATATTCAAATTTACCTTCCAGTATCATTTTGAAATTCAAACTTATATCCACTAAAAGATATGCTAACACACAAAATGCTTGCATCATACATACCACACAAAAAGCAAAAGGGACGATAATGGGTCAAACTAAACCATGTATTTTCCAATACTTTCACATTCTCATGTTTGTCTATTTGCAGTATGTATTTGATGTCACTCATTATTTAAGAACTTGAATTTTAAATTTCTCATTTTTAAGAATATTGTTAATTTCATTATAACTTGAATTAAGTTTCCTGCTGCGGCTATTTTGAATACTGACATTTGGAATTTGATATCGGTATCTTTTGATTTTAGATTCATGTCGTTTTGGTCATTGTTCTCTATATGTTTATTTTTAGATTGCATGAATTATAAGCTTCAACAACTTATTTGAATTGTTTGTTGAGATCTTATTTGGTATTTTCTCTTTTCGTGCATATACACTCATCCTTAGTGAAAAATGTCTTTGAACCCTGATTTTATGTCAAAATTATCACACATCTATTCAACAATATTGTTTGTTTGTTCTAATTATTTTAAGTCTTCTTGAAATGAGAGGCAATTTATGTTGTTATTAATTTAAACTTTTATTAATTAGTTCTTAAATTTCTTTTTCTGTTTCAGATTTTCATGATTATGGAATATATGTTCACACAAGGTTTGGTAATATTTGTCCATATTAGGTTGCCTAAAGAATCTTACCAATATGTGTTTTAGCTGAATGAAGTGGCCATTTCCAAAAGAAACTTCTGAGTCTGCGCTTGAGCTGAATGATAACAACCAAAACAAAACAAGTGCAAAACATGTGATGTTTCTTTTGAAGATGTTAAGTTGTACATGGAACACCACAAGAATGACTATAATTGGTCTCTATGAATTTATCAATCACGTTTGTAAATAATTAGGTGTTTCTACAAATTATTGGTTGAACAATATGTTTTTCATTAATGACAACTGAAGTTGGTTTCTAAACAAAAGTCATAGGATTTTGCTCAGGAGGGTAATAGAGCTGTAGAACAATTATTTGGTTTATGTGAAAACAATTATTATGTATGTATCAATTTTATGTAGCTTTTGTGTTAGTTGCTATAAATATTTGTTTACTTCTTTATGATATTTTCTCATTCTATCCCCCAAAAACATGGGGGGCTATAAGGTGACCATAAGTATAAATACAAGATGATATTTTAATTTTGATTTATAATTACTCTAACTCTAAATATGACTATTGTAAATGACTATTATTTTTCTTTGTTACACAAATTGTATCCCATTTGTTGAGTTTTGAATTGAATAAATGAAGCCATATTCATATTAGAAGAGGAATGAAAGTAAAAACTTACGGATCAAACATGGTTTTTAAAGGTGAAATTTCATTCGATAATGAAAATTAACTAATTGTAATTCTATTAGAAGAAGCTAGCCTTTTATTGCTAAAAAAAAGAAGCTAGTTTTTGTCGTTATCTAGCATGATTTAAAATGATATGATCACTTTTTTCAAAGAGAAATAAATATAGTTTTTTTAAATGCACATGAGACATATTGCATCCTTCTAAATCATGTGAAATTAGACCTTTTAAAGTGAGTCAACCAACACACACTCCAAACCAAAACAACACGTTTAAAGGCATCACTCTAAATCATTGCTCTTGATTACAGAGTTTAAAGGCAGCATGTGTGTAGCATGAAAATTCTATCTGTTTTTATCCATCATTATATACAACATAGGTTGAGTACTCCTTTAAAAGTCATGCAATTTGGTTTTAGATAAGCGAGGGAGGAAACTGGAAGCTAGGGAAATTATATGGCTTTTTTTTCATCAATGCTAATATTAGATTGTCACTATTAGTTACTTAATTCCTTACTTCTACAACTTACTAATTCCTCTACTAACACGAGTATATTGTCATATCTTACGTTATTGTATATAGTTAACTGACTAAATATTTTGCCACTTTTTAATGATCAATTCATACAACACGGGAGACTATAAGTATTTGATTTAAATTTCTATTAAAAGTCCAAAGTTTCATATTCCTTAAAAACATCGGAGTTACATATATTTGAATTAAGTTTTTATTTAATTAAGTCTAAAGTTTCATATTCCTCAAAAAACATGGGAGACTATAAGTATTTGATTTAAGTTTCTATTTCCTCAAAAAACATGGGAGGCTATAATATTAGATGGTCACTATTAGTTACTTAATTCCTTACTTCTACAACTTACTAGTTCCTCTACTAACATGAGTCTATTGTCATATCTTACGTGATTGTATACAGTTAACTGACTAAATATTTTGCCACTTTTTACTGATCAATTCATACAACACGGGAGGCTATAAATATTTGATTTAAATTTCTATTAAAAGTCCAAAGTTTCATATTCCTTAAAAACATTGGAGTTACAAGTATTTGAATTAGGCATTTGAATTAAGTTTCTATTTAATTAAGTCTAAAGTTTCATATTTCTCAAAAAACATGAGAGACTATAAGTATTTGATTTAAGTTTCTATTTAATTAAGTCTAATTTTCATATTCCCCCAAAACATGGGGTCGTATTTGATTTTAATAAGTTTCTATTTAATTAAGTCCATTTTTTTATTTTGTGATTTGCTCATATTATGTGTAATGCAATTAATTTAGAGTACAAAGAATGTTACAGCGTTAACAACTTTGGTAAGGTAATTAATATTTTAATTTAATATCATATATCTACATTCTTAATACTTTAAATTTAAATTAATTTGTGTGTTATTAAACAACAAATTTTATTAAAAGGAATTGTAAATGGTTGCTTAGGAAGAGATTTCCCTTTTTAAATGGAAAAACACGGGGGCTATAAATATTTGATTTAAGTTTCTATTTAGTAAAGTCTAAACCTTCATATTCTTAAAAAACATATATTCTTAATACTTTAAATTAATGTGTCATTAAAAATATATTCTATTATAGAGTTTAAAGGCAACATGTGCATTGCATGGGTACTAATACTAGTACATCTTCATTTGTTTCCTGATCCTAGAGGAACATCCGGTCTTGGTTTTGACGGATATGGTTTCTTGCAATCTACTAACAATATAAAAAAATCGAAGGACAACAAAATTTCATAATCGTCCTTATTAAAACTCATGATCTCCTTAATTTTATGTGCATAATGGTCCTTTTGCAAAATTTAATTTATTTGTTTTTTTAAAAAACTAATTATGGATAATGCTCATCACAAGTGTAAGCAATTTCCACGGATAACTATGAAACTAATTTAATTGTTTTTAAAAAAATTAATTACGGATTATGTTCATATCTACTAACACTATATAAAAATCAAAGTACAACAAAATTTTATAATCATCCTTATTAAAACTCATGATCTCTTTAATGTCGTTATTTTGAAAATAGTCACGAGTTTTCAAAATTTTATCATATCGACTATCACATATCGGTACATAAGAATTTTCTTCTGCAGATATAAGCATATAAAATCTTCAACGAGTGCAGTTTAAATATTTAACGCAGCTTTAAATATAACATAAAAATTTATTTAAAAGACACACTACATTAATGTTGATATTTTGAAAATAGTCGTGAGTTTTCAAAATTTTATCATATCAATTTTCTCATATATGTATATAAAAATTTGTTTCTACAGATATAAACATTTAAAATCTGCAACGGGAGCGGTGCAAACATTGAACAATGTTATGCATATAAAATAAAATTTATTTAATAGACACACTACATTAATGTTGTTATTTTGAAAATAGTCCTGAGTTTCTAAAATTTTATCATATCGACTTTCTCATAAATGTATATAAATTTTTTTTTCTGCAGATATAAACATTTAAAATCTGCAACGGGAGTGGTGCAAACATTGAACAATGTTTTGCATATAAAATAAAATTTAATCAATAGAAACACTACATTAATGTTGATATGTTGAAAATTGTCACGAGTTTTCAAAATTTTATCATATCGACTATCACATATCGATACATACAAATTTTCTTCTGCATATATAAGCATATAAATTTCTCAACGAGTGCGATTTAAATATTTAACGGTGTTTTAAATATAAAATAAAAATTTATTTATTAGACACACTACATTAATGTTGATATTTTGAAAATAGTCATGTGTTTCCAAAATTTTATCATATCGACTAATTTCTTATACATGTATATAAAAATTTGTTTATTTAGATATAAGTACATAAAATCTGCAACGGGTGCGGTGCAAACATTGAACAATGTTTTGCGTATAAAATAAAAAGTTATTTAATAGAAACACTGCATTAATTATGATTTTGAAAATAGTCATGAGTTTTTAAAATTTTATTATATCGACTTTCTCATATATGTATATATAAATTTGTTTATGCAGATATAAGTACATAAAATCTGCAACGGATGCGGTTCAAACATTGTACGGTCTTTTGCATATAAAATAAAAAGTTATTTAATAGAAACACTAATCTAATTTTGATTTTGAAAATAGTCACGAGTTTTAAATATTTTATGTACATAAAAATTTGTTTTCGCATATATAAGCAAATAAAATCCATAACTGGTGTGACTCAACTATTTATCAAATTTTTGTTTATATAAGAGAAAAAAAGTAATAGAAACATTACATTAATACTCATAATTTTCATTTAATATCTATAAACATTCTACAATATTAACAATCTAATTATTTGTTATAAAATTATCGCAATGTTACGTCACCCGTGCAAATGCACGAGTCTTTTACTAGTTATTTTAAAAATAGACTACATATGAAATAATTGAAGATAGAACATGAGATATGAATCATAAAAAATATTGATATATTCAATTAATAACATAATAAAAGAAAAAAATCAATTTAAATTCAACGTAGATTCGATTGACCAAATCGTTTTTTTCCAATTAAACCAGCAACAGTCGCAACAACTTCCCATGAATTATATTAACCAGAAAAAGACCTGAATAAGTACCGAATAAGATAAGTATCGGATGTGCCTACAAGGATCTCAAAATAGTGTCACAAAATACAAAAGTGCATCAACATAAATCAAAGACAAAAAGAGGTAAAAAGATCAAAATATGGATAACCCAATACAAACCGACAAATTTCTCCACCAAGAGTTCCGGCCGGGCTGGGCTGGGCTTGGGCTTGGGTCCGGGTCCGGGTCAAAAAAGAATATATTTTTTTGTCACCTGAAATTGTTAAATTAATTTTTTATTAATTTAATAATTATCTGAAAGCGCTCTACGGATAATGATAAACTTCATTCCGATCCGATCCAACAGAATATCCGGAAGTCCTTTCGGATATATCCATTCGTTGATCCAATCCGCGTGCTTAAAGATTAAGTTAATCCATTTAACTTAATCCCAAAAATCACGTCGGATTTGTTACGAACTCTCCCTATAAAAGGAGAGCTCGGGCCTCACTTGTTCCTCACCCCGAAAATCACAGTTGATGCTTCCTGTGCTTTTCTTCTCTTCTCCCTCCTTCGACTTGTGACGAGTCCTTCTTCTTCTTCTACTCCTTTCTGTCCCTTCGATTTCGAGTGGTCTTCGTACCATATAGAGTGGTTTAATACCATATTGAGGGTGTAAATTCTCGAACGATTACTTACGGTGCAGTACGTAATCGAACAGGTGAACTGGGCTGTTTTATCCTGGAGGCGGCGCGGTTGTTAGTCTACCTTGCACAAACTCGGGTAGTGCCGCGAAACGTCTTAAAGAGAGCGACCTGGTCGTGACTCAACCCGGTAATATCTTCGGTGGTAAATTCTGATTTTTTACAAGGTACTTTTTCTATACTCGAAAACAACAATTTTAAGACGTTTCTAAAACACCATGACTACCGAAGAAATTACCGCGTCTGGAACAGCTGTTGACTTTAATAAGCCGTTTCGGTTTCATGGCAGTCACTTCAAACGCTGGCAACAAAAGATGTTATTTTTTCTAACTACGAAAAAGGTTGCCAACGTCTTGAATGAGGACATACCATTGATACCGGAGAGTTCGGTTCCAAGTGGATCGAATAATAATGGTAAGAGTCCTATGGATACAGGCACGTCTGCTCCCGCAGATACGACTGATCCTACTGAAAAGGATAAACATGCTGAGATGGTGAAACAGGTCAACATAGACATCGCCCTCTGGAAAGAAAATGATTATCTATGTAAGAATTATATTCTTAATGGACTCGGAGATGATCTGTATGATCTGTACAGGCTCTACGATACTGCTAAACAGGTTTGGGATGCGCTTCAGAAAAAATATGATACTGAAGAGGCTGGATCAAAGAAGTATGCTGTCAGCCGATACCTGAACTACAAGATGACTAATGACAAATCCGTGGAGGCTCAATCTCATGTAATTCAGAAGATAGCTCACGAAATTTTTGCTGAAGGTATGAAGCTACCAGAACAATTTCAAATTGCTGTTGTTATTGATAAATTGCCTCCTGCCTGGAAGGACTTCAAGAATACCCTTAGGCACAAAACTAAGGAGTTTTCTCTTGAAAGTCTGATTACTCGCCTTCGGATTGAAGAAGAAGCGAGGAAACAAGACCTAAAAGAAGAGGTGTTTGCTGTCTCGAACAACAACACTAAAAAGAAATTTGTAGGTGCTGTTCTGAAGCCTAATGGCAAACAATTTAAGAATCAGAACCGCCCTGCAAATAAGAATTCCAATCGGAATAAGAATGGGAACCCCCCAAAGGCCCAAAATCAGCAACCACCAAAGAGTGACACGGCCCAACCGTTCAATTGCTACAATTGCGGACAACCAGGTCATATGGCACGCAAGTGCAGGAACAGATCTAACAGACCGGCTCAGGCTCACTTAACAACTGAAGAGCAGCCGTACACCGCTATGATAACTGAAATCAATATGGTGGGTGGATCTGATGGATGGTGGATAGACACTGGCGCCTCTCGCCATGTCTGTTTTGACCGTGCTATGTTTAAAACATACACTACTGCTGAAGATCAGAAGGTGCTGTTGGGAGATTCTCACACCACTGAAGTTGCTGGAATCGGAGACGTGGAGCTGAAGTTTACCTCCGGGAAGACTCTGATATTGAAGGAAGTAATGCACACTCCAAAGATTAGGAAGAATCTTGTTTCTGGGTTTCTTTTAAATAAGGCTGGGTTTGAACAGATTATAGCTGCTGATATGTACTCTATTACTAAAAATGGGGTTTTTATTGGGAAAGGGTACGCCACTGATGGCATGTTTAAATTGAATATTGATATGAATAAAATTTCTTCTTCTGCTTATATGCTGTGTGATTTTAATATTTGGCATGCACGACTCTGTCACGTAAACAAACGAATTATATCTAATATGAGCGGTTTAGGATTAATTCCAAAAATATCTTCTAATGATTTTGAAAAATGTCAGTTTTGTAGTCAAGCAAAAATAACAAAAGACTCGCATAAATCAGTAACAAGAGAAACTGAACCATTTGATTTAATTCATTCTGATATATGCGAACTTGATGGTAACTTGACTAGAAACGGACAAAGATATTTTATTACCTTCATTGATGATTGCTCCGACTACACTTATGTGTATCTAATGAAAAATAAAAGTGATGCGCTTGATATGTTTAAAATACTTGTTAAAGAAATTGAAACTCAATTCAATAAAAGAATCAAGCGTTTTCGTAGTGACAGAGGCACTGAATATTTATCACACACATTCAATGAGTATTATAAAGAGCTCGGAATTATTCATGAAACAACTGCCCCTTACTCTCCTGAAATGAACGGTAAAGCTGAAAGAAAAAATAGAACCTTTACCGAATTAGTAGTTGCGATCATGCTTAATTCCGATGCAGCGCCTCATTGGTGGGGAGAAATTTTATTGACTGTTTGCTATGTGCTCGGGTAGTGCCGCGAAACGTCTTAAAGAGAGCTCGGGCCTCATTGGTGGGGAGAAATTTTATTGACTGCATGATCCGTTTAACTTAATCCCAAAAATCACGTCGGATTTGTTACGAACTCTCCCTATAAAAGGAGAGCTCGGGCCTCACTTGTTCCTCACCCCGAAAATCACAGAAGAAGAAGAAGGACTCGTCACAAGTCGAAGGAGGGAGAAGAGAAGAAAAGCACAGGAAGCATCAACTGTGATTTTCGGGGTGAGGAACAAGTGAGGCCCGAGCTCTCCTTTTATAGGGAGAGTTCGTAACAAATCCGACGTGATTTTTGGGATTAAGTTAAACGGATTAACTTAATCTTTAAGCACGCGGATTGGATCAACGAATGGATATATCCGAAAGGACTTCCGGATATTCTGTTGGATCGGATCGGAATGAAGTTTATCATTATCCGTAGAGCGCTTTCAGATAATTATTAAATTAATAAAAAATTAATTTAACAATTTCAGGTGACAAAAAAATATATTCTTTTTTGACCCGGACCCAAGCCCAGCCCAGCCCAGCCGGACGGACGGCGGCGGCGTCGTCGCGCGTGATATATATATATTTTCGTAAGCGCTCACCCGTTCGCAAAAGTGGGTACCCCAAGGGCACACCCTTGGAGGTCACCCCCCACTTATATAAACACTACTAGTGGGTATGTCCTATCCAATGTGGGACATTTTTCAATTCATACCAACACTAGTTCTTTCCAAGGGACATGTGTTTATTCTTTCCAACTTCCACTCATATTCTCTAGTGTTCCAACAAGTGAATATCCAAAAAAGGGGTATGCCTCGACATAATGAATGACAAGATTTAACACAAAAAGTTGTCAGATACATACAAGAAATGAGAAATATTAGTAGAGATCAATTGCCTTAAAGAGAAGAAAAGTAATTTTTATTTTACGTTTTAGAGTTGTGTGCGGTTCTTTAGAAAATGATTAGTTGAGTTGATTTTAATGACAAAATCAACATAATTTACTAAAATACTCTTGTTAATTGTAGTTAGTGTAGTAGTTAAATAAAGTGAAATTCAATAAATAAGAATATATTAGTTAAAATGATAATTATTGAGACATAGAAAAAATGTTAAAATGATAATTACTTCATTTAATTTAATACCTTACAATTTGATTATTAAAGAAATTGATGTTACTTTTTCTATTTGAATTAAATGTTGAAGTTTATTTTAATCAAAAAAAAAAGAATTTTATATATAATAATTGTAATAGCCAATTTCTGTCTATCGTGCTTTTCGTGTGTTGAATGCCCCGTACGAAATAGCAACTATAAGACTAGGGCGGGTAGGGGAGAGCAGATTTCCGTGATCCGACCGAGAACCGAACAAACTGTGTCAAAAACCATGATTCCGGGTCGGTTGAGTCGGGCCTACGGGTCTTTGGGCTGTTACAATCGGCCTAAAACAAGTATGATGGGCAGATTCGGTTCCTGTATTTTATTTTCGTCGATATCCGATTCCGACCGGCAAGTAGTCCAAGTACACACCAACTTATTTTCAAAGAGTAAAGTATAGTGACATTGACATGTGACTGCCCAAAGCTACATACTCCCTCCATAACAAAATATAAGCAAAATTCAACCATTTCAGTTGTAACTAATTATAAGCAAAATTGACTTTTTTTGTCATATTTAAGGATAATATACCTGAAATACCCTTACTTTAATTTTTTAAATGCACACACGTTTAACAACAACACCTTGAAAATATACTACTGTACACCACAATTAATGAGGGCAAAATAGGTTATTTAACTTAAATTAAATAACACAAACCACATTTCTTAAAAAATGTGAATTGGTCAAATTTGCTTATAAAAAGTTATGGAGGGAGTATTTGACTTTTAAATTTATTGGTACCAACATTATTTACTGGGACATGCATTAACATGTGTGAGCTATCCTTTGCACAGTTTGAAACATGCTTTTAAGATAGAGAAACTTTTTTGTTGTATACTACTATTTTATTTTACATTAAATTAGTATGTTTATTTATATTCTTATATTTATTTATATTAATTTATAATAATGACCACGTGCAGTCCAGAAACCTCTAAACCATTGAGATGAAACCCAACCACGTACATAACCCATTTTCATTACTTGTCCATTGCATTGAATTGAACAGTTTCACTTTTTTCTTTCTATCCATTTTTTTTTTTGCATATGTTCATCGTCTTCTACTGTTCTGCAAGCGAGACTCGGTAATTGTAAATATTTATGAGTGATGACACTGCAACACTCTACCGTAGGTGCGACGGGAAGCAAGGCCCACTGCTGCACCTTCTTCTCTCTGTTACTCTATTTTCAACTCTCTGTGTACTACCCGTGTGAACCCACCCGTTAAACCCACTAACCGACACAACCCGCTTCCAAAAAACCCGAACACATGATATGGTCGGAGACGGACCACACATATTGCCATCGGTGGTTCATCGGTTTTGGGTTTCTCGGTTCGAATCTGATCGAACCCGACCTGTGCTCACCCCTAGGGGCGGGTGGATTAGGGTTTTTGGTTCGTCATTCCCAAATCCTAGGGAAAAAACCCTAGTTCAGCAGCATTCCGGAGAGAAACCGCAGCGACAACATGTCCCTCCGGACCGCAATTAACAGTTTCTGATACATATACCGCACAAGCACAGTATCACCACCACGCTTTTTATTTCTTCCTCCCATTCCCAAACCCTAAACGTACTCTTTCTTCCTTACATTTCCAAATCCCTAATTGAGCATCGACACCATGTCCCTCCGGACTGCAATTAACCGTTTCCGATACATCTACCGCACAAGCACAGTATCACCACCACGCTTTTTATCTCTTCCTCACACTCCCAAACCATTCCAATTCCATTTTTCTTCTTCTTACTCTTCTTCAGACCATGTTCTGCTGCCTCCTTACCAGTCCAAACTCTCCCCTGTGCAATCTCCTCCATCTTGTCTATACTCATACATCTACAATTAGCTGCCGTATCACGAAAGAGATTGTAATTGCTCGGTATCAACTTATGTAATAACTGTGCTTCATGAGGCTTCAAACGCCGGTGATTAGCTTTAGTAAGCTCCGCAAACTTACCCCTTGATGTGTTTTGTAATATTAAACTTCTCATAAAGTTTTTTGTAGACAGGGATTTCCAAGAAAACACCAATTGAACCGACAAGCGACAAATTTTCAGAAAGGATAGTTTTTCCTCCCACTGCCATATAATAAGCTCCACTTGTAGCATCAACTGTTGACACATTTTGATAAGTTTAATTTCCCTCCATATCAACTCGGAAGCAAGCGAATCCCTCCTGGACTGTCAATTCGGATAATAACTGCTTTGAATTTATCTGAATCATTCACCATGCGAATTTGTTGAATAATCTTCTCTGCAAATATAAAATTTGAAGGGAAGACATGTGGATTGAGAACATGACTAATGCGGCCGGAAGCTCGAATGATGGCTATTAGTTCTTTACCTCTAGATATTCCAAGAGTCGATTTTTTAACTTGAACGTATTTTTCATACAAAACTATAGGAGGCGGTGATTTTACCGTAAGCCTCTCTTTTAACAGATTGATAACCTCATTGTCATCTTCACCCTTATTAGAGGACTTGGCTGATAGCAATGCTGATATGAAACCAGCATCTTTCAGCTTTTCTACTTCAAAATGACCTTTATTCACAAAAAGTTCAACTTCTTCTCTCTTCTTGCCTCTAGCAGATGAGACTTTCTCCAGCCAATTTAAATAGGTACTTTCCCTTAATGCAACTAGCGCCTCGCGATGATAATATGTAGATTCATCCGTTGCCCTTTTATATTTACCTATAGTAAAAACTTGTGTTTCAATAAAATCATCATAATCTCCTTTGGAAGATTGTTTGTATGGATTTAGTTCAAATACAAAAGAACTTTTAACATCAGGAGAGCAGTAAATTTCATCACATTCACACGCAAGGTATACCTTGCGTGTGAATGTGATGAAATTTACTGCTCTCCTGATGTTAAAAGTTCTTTTGTATTTGAACTAAATCCATACAAACAATCTTCCAAAGGAGATTATGATGATTTTATTGAAACACAAGTTTTTACTATAGGTAAATATAAAAGGGCAACAGATGAATCTACAGATTATCATCGCGAGGCGCTAGTTGCATTAAGGGAAAGTACCTATTTAAATTGGCTGGAGAAAGTCTCATCTTCTAGAGGCAAGAAGAGAGAAGAAGTTGAACTTTTTGTGAATAAAGGTCATTTTGAAGTAGAAAAGCTGAAAGATGCTGGTTTCATATCAGCATTGCTATCAGCCAAGTCCTCTAATAAGGGTGAAGATGACAATGAGGTTATCAATCTGTTAAAAGAGAGGCTTACGGTAAAATCACCGCCTTCTATAGTTTTGTATGAAAAATACGCTCAAGTTAAAAAATTGACTCTTGGAATATCTAGAGGTAAAGAACTAATAGCCATCATTCGAGCTTCCGGCCGCATTAGTCATGTTCTCAATCCACCTGTCTTCCCTTCAAATTTTATATTTGCAGAGAAGATTATTCAACAAATTCGCATGGTGAATGATTCAGATAAATTCAAAGCAGTTATTATCCGAATTGACAGTCCAGGAGGGGATTCGCTTGCTTCCGAGTTGATATGGAGGGAAATTAAACTTATCAAAATACTTGTTGTTGTGTCAACGGTTGATGCTACAAGTGGAGCTTATTATATGGCAGTGGGAGGAAAACTATCCTTTCTGAAAATTTGTCGCTTGTCGGTTCAATTGGTGTTTTCTTGGAAATCCCTGTCTACAAAAAACTTTAAGAGAAGTTTAATATTACAAAACACATCATATCAAGGGGTAAGTTTGCGGAGCTTACTAAAGCTAATCACCGTTTGAAGCCTCATGAAGCACAGTTATTACATAAGTTGATACCGAGCAATTACAATCTCTTTCGTGATACGGCAGCTAATTGTAGATGTATGAGTATAGACAAGATGGAGGAGATTGCACAGGGGAGAGTTTGGACTGGTAAGGAGGCAGCAGAACATGGTCTGATTGATGCTATTGGTGGGATTTCTCGTGCGATTGATATAGCAAAAATCAAGGCGAATATACCTCAAGACACGCATATAACTGTCGTGGAGATTGGAAGTCCCAGTCCTACTCTACTCTAGAGTTTTATTGATTTTGTCTGTTCTCCTATTGGCTTAACTGGGTGGTTGTATAATGTTTTTAACCTTGCTTTTATATTTTAGGTGATCTAAAGAGAGATGTTACTTTAAAGTAGTGATAGTAGTGCAGGCCATCTCTATAGAATTGTCTCTGAAATTATGAAATTGTTCAGAAATTTTATTTTACCTATTGGTTTCAATAATGAAAGCAAGTAGTGAACTTTAAAATCTACATATGTTGACTATTGAACAAATCAGAAAGTGTGTTTTAAGAGTGTATAAAAAAGATTCGGCTGCTAATATTCCTGCAACACAAATAACGGTGCTTTTGACCGTGAGAACACTTACCTACTGCACCTTTGCTAGTATTTTACTTACTTTACTGATTTCATGAATTGTATCTTCTTTTTTAGCAAAAACTGCAAAGCAATTTTAATGTTACTTTCAGAATAGGATCTATTATATACTGAACTGATAGGCAATGTTCGAAGAGTGGTTATTGGATAAAATTGACTAGATTAACTGCCTTAAGAGGTTTTTCTTGGTTTTTTGCTTTTCTCTGGTTTGTCCATTTTGGGCATGAGCCATTGTTGGTTGTGTATCTGTTTTAGGCGTTCCTCTGTACTCCTTGTACAGGGACCCTGTTTTTAATAATGTGTTTCAAAAAATTAATTACGTTTTTGCAATTTCAATACAATTGGGGACCAAAATGTATGTTCAGTCCAAATTAAATGACCTGTATTTACCAGCATTGATTAGAGAGAAAATAGAGTTGCCTTGCAATGGAGAAGGTGCTAGAATATCATCTTAGGTGGTTTAAACATGTATCAGAGATTTGTAGAAGCACGGGTAAGAAGAGTAGTCTAGCTGGAGGATAATAGAATAATTAGAGCTTTAACTATAGGTCAAACCAAGGAATACGTATATGTTACTGGAAGTTTAACACCTTTATGGTAGTAAGTTTCCTATATTTTCTAATCAGTTATTCACGCCCAATGGACACAAGTATGACACTACTAAGATCTTAACCAATAAATATGATCTTAACATTGATGCATACAACAAGCAAGTTATACCTTAGCATTATCTATTGGATCAAGTTTCGCAAGATTTACGGCAACCCTCACTCATGTAGCACTATTTCATGGCTGGTAGATTGCTCTCATAGCCTTTATAGTAAATTTTTTTTTATACCTTTATTAATCAAGGAATCACAATCATAGACTCGTGACTATGACATCGATTCCTTTTTGCAGAGACATATCGAAACAGAGCAGATCAGCAATGGGTAATGCAAAATTAGATGTGCATGGTAAACTCATGAAGGCTTATAAGCAAGGACCACAATGATGGTTCCTCACTATCCATAGTAATGGCTTTGTGTGGAAACAGATGTGCAATTGCCATGGTGGGGTATGCTCTTTGCTTTTGGCTTAGCTTTTGTTGTAACCCTCCCAATTGGTGTGATCCAAGCAACTACCAACCAGGTACTAACTCCAATCATTATTTTTGCCATCTCCAGTCTATCACCTTCCTTTCCTCTTGATATTAAAATACTATTTAGATGCAAAGAAGGAAGCAATGGGAGTTTAAAATTATAACATGAGTGTTTCCTGTGTTGCAGCAACCGTGATATGACGTTATAGCAGAGTTCATGATTGGATATCTCCTTCCTGGAAAACCAATAGCAATCTTGCTCTTTAAGATTTATGGGAGACTCAGCACTGTCCACGCGCTCTCTTTCTTGTGAGATCTCAAACTTGGGCACTGCATGAAAATTCCCCTGCGATGCACGTATACAGAACAGGTCATCCCAGCTCAAAATCTCCTGATTTAAGCACTTTTTCTGTTCTTTCTTGTCGCAGAATCAAAATATTAATTAGAATATTATACCATTTATATTGTTTATTTTTCAGTTATTGTATTATTAGGTAGTCAACTATTGTCATTAACCTGTAATTATGTAGGATCTCTACAATCAATTAGGATTCTAATTTTTTCTCTATTAAAGAGAGAAATCCCCTGTACATTTGAAGACATCAAGAAATTATTCTCCTCTCATTCTTTTCTACTTTTCTTGTTTCTTTCTTATTGCTTATTAATTATTATTTATTTTGAAATTCCTAAATAGCCGGTGGGAACTCTAGTTGCTGGAGTGGTGAACCTTTCATTGGCTTGGTCGATGTTGTGTTAGAAATCAACCATTGATGATGAATGAAAAGCTTGAGAGAGAAGAGAGAGAAAGACTGTAACAGAATTTGTAACTAACTCAATATATTTCACATTGAATGAATCTGTACAGGATACAGTATTTATAGTCACAAGGACTTAAGAGGGACAGGTGGCACTCTACTAGTGCCAGCTGGATTACACAACATAGCCTCTAATATATCATAAGTATAAATCCTAACAGCTTTACACTCTAACATTCCCCCCTCAAACTGATGGGGTCAGAGACCCTCGGTTTGTCCCTGAGTTCCAAAAATCTTGATGCTGATAGAGGTATAGTAAGAATATCAGCCCATTGGTCTTGTGCTGGAATATGGGAAACAATTAGGCTTTTGTTGATAACATTTTCCCCCACAAAAAAGATGTCCAGCTCCATGTGCTTGGTCCTGGAATGAAGAACTGGATTGTGAGCTAGAGATACAACACTTAGGTTATCACAAAATATTTGAGGCACTTTAGTTGGAACTCTGAGTTCTTTGAGGAGAAACTGCATCCACAAAATTTCAGCATAAGCTTGAGTTAAACTCCTGTATTATGCTTCAGCACTGGACCTAGCAACCAGGGTTTGTTTCTTGGCCCACCAGGAGATGAGATTGGGACCTAGAAAGATGCAAGCACCTGAGGTGCTTCTTCTGTCATCTGGGTCAGAAGCCCAGTCAGCATCACAGAAGCCTATAAGAGACATAGGCTCATTCAAAGGAGCAGGGTTGATGCAAAGACCATGCTGAATAGTACCTTGCAGATATCTAAGTATCCTTTTGACTGCTTTCCAGTGGTCTTCTAGAGGTGCAGAGAGAAACTGACAGACCTTGTTAACTGAGTATGAGATCTCAGGTCTGGTAATTGTTGCATATTGTAAGCCACCCACTATAGATCTAAAGAAGGTAGGGTCAGAAACATGATTAGAACCATATTTAGATAGCTTTGTACTTGAAGCCATAGGAGAAGCAACACCATTAGCATTTGCCATGTTTGCTTTGATTAACAAATCATGTATGTACTTGGTTTGAGACAAAAGAAGAGAGCCAGTTGTAGAGTGATGCACCTCAATGCCTAGAAAGTAATCAAGCTTGCCTAGATCTTTGAGAGAAAATTCCGAATGTAGCTTCTGAACTAGTTGCTGAAGCAGATGTTTAGAACTTCCAGTGATGATTATATCATCAACATACACTAGAATGAATGTGTTGTGCTGGTTAGCATGGAGAGTAAACAAGGATGGATCGCACCTACTAGGAGTGAAACCCAGCTTGATCAAAGTAGACCTCAACCTTTCAAACCAGGCCCTAGGGGCTTGCTTCAGGCCATACAATGCTTTATTCAGCTTGCAAACAAGAGAGGAATCATGTGCTTCAAAACCAGGAGGTTGTGTCATGTACACCTCTTCTTCCAAATAACCATTTAAGAAAGCATTGCTCACATCAAGTTGTTGAATACACTACTTGTTTTTAACAGCCAATGTCAGAACAGTCCTCACAGTAACAGGTTTTACAACTGGTGAGAAAGTTTCCTTATAATCAAAACCAGGCATTTGATGAAAACCTTTAGCAACTAGCCTTGCTTTGTATTTATTGATGCTGCCATCAGGATTTTGCTTTAATCTAAATACCCATTTACATCCCACAGCCTGTCTGTTAGCAAGCAGATTCACAAGGGTCCAGGTATTATTTTTCAGAATTGCCTCATACTCAAGTTTCATCGCATGTAGCCACTCAGGACTTTTCATAGCTTGCTTATAACTGGTAGGCTCAATGTGAGTGAGAAGAAGAGTAGGTTGAAGTCTCTTTTGTACTATACCAAGCTTGCCTCTAGTAGCCATAGAGCGAGTGTTATTAGGATGAATACGGTGAGGCACAATAGGAGATGCAGATTGGCCACTACTGGACTCAGCAGGCAGAGGTTGACTGACACTGCTGGACTCAGCAGAGAGAGAGTAACTACCAGATGGTGAAGGAGGAAGAATAGTGATAGGAATGGGATTCAAAAGGGGGTCCAGGAGAAAGATTATGGTGACTATGGGATGAGGACCTGGAGCCATGATGACTGGAAGTTAGGAGGACAAAATTGGCATGTTGTTGACTGGGAATAGAGTGTTGATGAGGTGTAGTAGTTGACAGAGAATGATGACTAGTAGCAGGTGTGGGAGCAATATTAATAGGATGGGACTGAGAACTCTCAAGAGGGGAAGTACTGGATATAGGAACCATAGTAGGAAGAGATGTAGGTAAGATGAGACTATCACCAGGATCATGAGAGGACTCAGCAGATGAAAACAGTTCAGCATAAGGAAATTTGTGTTCATTAAAGACAACATCCTTTAAAATAAAGATTTTGCCTGTGGGATCCAAGCACTTGTATCCTTTGTGGGATGGTGAGTACCCAAGGAACACACACTCTTTGGAACAAAATTCTAGTTTCTGAGTGACTTTCCCAAACAACAAGCTGAACAGAAATCTGCAGAACTTTTATTAGGTAAATGCTGATTACAAAGCTTCAATACATTTTTGAGTACCTCATGATGAGGATGACCAAGTCTACTATGCCAAATTTTGTACAATGAAACAGAAGCGGACTAGAATTGCTATTGCTACTACTGCTACTAGTTGAAGCACTCACACTTTCAACATTATTACATTGAGATCTAGACAAAGGAAAACTAGAGTAGGAGAAACAATCATTAGCATGACAATCAGAGTTGACAGCAGAACTGGAGTAAGCTGAATCAGCAGCTGGCTTGGACACAGAAGGGTGATCAGATTGATAGAGACCATCATCTCCAAGGTGTCCTCTTAGAAGGATCTTAGAAGAACCCTGAGATTTGACATAGCAAATGTTAGGATGGAACTCAAAGAACACATTATTATCTCTAGAAAACTGACTAACACTAACAAGGTTTTTAGTTATGGAAGGGACATGAAGCAAATTGTTAAGTTTGAGAGTAGTATGAGGAGAAAAGGGAGAAGTAAAACTCATTGAGCCAACAGAGGTAATTGACAGACCTTGACCATTACCAATATGCACCTGATCAGAACGTGAAAGGGAAACATCATCCATAAGATTGTTAGCATCAGGAGTAACATGATGTGTGGCACCAGAATCATGGTACCAGCCAGTATTGAATGAATTAGAGCTAGTGGATTCATTCCCAGTTAGATAAGCTTGAGGAGGAGGAGGCCTGAGATTGCCAAACTGAGGAGGAAAGGAAGGTCTAGGTGCAGTACCAGAAGGAGCTCTATGAGTAGCACCTTGCATCCAGACATTGGGAGGAGTACTATAGCCACCTGCAGAGCCATAACCACCAAAAGCTCCACCATAGGAGCCATATCCTTCAAACTGAGGTGGAACAGATAACCTGTAGTAACAGATGCTAGCATCATGGCCAGTTTTATAACAAATTTGACACTGAACAGAACCTCTTCCAAAGCTACGTCCTCCTTTTCCTCTAAAACATCCTCCACGAAATCCCCTGCCTCTAGAAGCACCATTTCTGCCACCAAAATTAGGGTTGAAAAACTGAGAGGCATTATTTCCATTTGGATTTGAAGGAAAATTAGGATTCTGATCAAAATAAGGACCAGATTGAGACTGATTATTAGGACTCTTATCATCAGGATGTGCAAATTGGGTCAGATTAACAGAAACAAAGTCTGCACCTAATGCTTTCTTGAATCTTTCATTACGTGCTTCTTGAGTGAGTAATTGAGACTCAAGTTCATCCAATGAGATGATTTCAGTCTGACTATTAACAGTAGCAATTATAGGATTAAATTCTTCAGGTAAAGCTTCAAGAACTACCTCAATTAGGTCACGGTGAGGCACAGGATCACCAATTGACATAAGAGATTCAGAGATAGTGCGAATACGAGCGATGAAATCTACGATTGAACGCGAATCTTTGTTAATGGCGCGAAGTTCAGATCTGAGTTGTCTTGAACGAGTTCGCATCTGCGTAAAGCAATAACTGTGAACTTCATCCCAAACCTGCCACAAATGGCGCAAGCGAACAAAGTGCGAAAGCAGAGAAGAAGAAATTGTGGAAAGGATCCAAGTGCAAAGCAAGGAATCTTGTTCTTCCTACTCCGTATACGCTGGATTCTCAGTTCCAGCCTCTCGCGCAGCATCGTTGAGAAAAACGGGAGGAATCTGAGGCGAAACAACATATTTCACCTTTTTTGTACCTTGCAACACTCCTACTTGTTGCTTCCATTGGAGGTAGTTCGTATCATCAAGCTTGACTGAAACAACTTGTTTGAACATTTTCGAAGCCGTCGCAGTGATGCGTTGTGCTTCAGATGTGTGCGCTTGCGTAGGAGAAGGTGTAGAAGAAGCCATGGCTCAGTATCGAACAGAAGCTCTATGATACCATGTTAGAAATCCACCATTGATGATGAGTGAAAAGCTTGAGAGAGAAGAGAGAGAAAGATTGTAACAAAATTTGTAACTAACTCAATATATTCCACATTGAATGAATCTGTACAGGTTACAATATTTATAGTCACAAGGACTTAAGAGGGACAGGTGGCACTCTACTAGTGCCAGCTTGATTACACAACATAGCCTCTAATATATCATAAGTATAAAGCCTAACAGCTTTATACTCTAACATGTTGGATGGCATTCATGACATTTGCATGGATGATAAACCTTGTATGGTTATTCATGATTGGAGCTGTGTTACAAGTTCATATTTAGGTGTTCGGCAAAATTTATCCTGACAAGAAAGGGATTCCTCTGATAAACATACCAGTTATATCTTATGGTTTTGCTGGAATGCCGCCTGCAACTCCTAACATTGCAAGGTGGCTATTGACCGGAATGATCTTCAACTGCTTTGTGTTCCGCTTCCACAAATGTTGGTGGCAGAAACATAATTATGTTCTAAAAAATAATATCTTCCAGTTAGAAAAACAAGCAATAAATAATGATCAAAATAATAACATAATGGGTAGTTTGCTATTAGTGGATAAATTCAAACTCTTTTTACCCTTAACGCCTAACCTTTCTTCTGTAGGGGTTTTCTTCAAGCTGCAAATCACAAGCAAAAGTTGTAGGTAGTGAGATTTGTAATGGCCAATCAGCACTGAGTTCTCAATCTTCCTTTCTTGGACGAGTCCATTCAAAAGAAGCTGATATATTAACTATTTCAGATTTGACTTGTGCTCTAGAAAAGAAGGTACTGCCTGAAAACGTTTCAGGTTTTTCCACTGTTCCTCTCTTGTGTTGTCTGAACTGAAGCACATGAATGATGGGATATCAGAAATACGGAAAGAACTCGGTGAAAGATTTGGAATCTTTTAAAAAGGATTTATGCTTTAGTACCAAAGCAATAGACTGAAGCAAATGAGCTGTTATGAATCTTGATGGACCGTCAAGTTTGAATAATTTACAATTGCATGTGTTGATTGCACTTCTGTAGGTTTTTTCTGGCTTGTTTTGCTTGAGGCAACACAATGCATATCAAGCAAGCTCCTCAGTTTTGTCATTGAAGCCCATGGCAAATTTTTATGATCCCGGTGGTCAGGCTAGCTCTTCCAATTGTTCAGCCTGCCACAACCAAGAATCTTTATCTCAAAATCATATAGCTGAAAGTTCTAGAAGAAAAGCTCGAACCATGGTTGTTCAAGCTACTCAGGTATAGAATGACTGCTATCTTTGTGTCTAATTAGTAAATGGAACATGTATTCGTTATAAACATATAGAAACCAAAACACTAAATTAAGGAGATGGGAAATAGAATTGAGAAAAGAGGATGCAATGAATTTTATCAATAACCGGCTTTCGGTTGATGACTCTACTACTTCAGCCACAAATTTTCTGCCCATAGATTCTATTACTTTGGCTTGTCGGGGATCGTTGACTTCTAGCAGCACATTAAACTTTTGGCAAGGTGTCCTGTACAAGGTGATGAGTTCATCTGACCAAACTGAAATGAAAATTCGCTCAGAATTCATATTTTATTGTGTAGCTACACTTCTCAATGTTCTCATGATTTCGGTAAATCATATGACCACTGAGTTTTCTTTTAGTGCAAGAATTTTCAGTCAATCTATCCTCTCTATTTTCTGTTCATGGTATTGTGTGTAGTTCTACGGGACCTGTTTTTTTTATTTTTGGTAACCACAAACCATCTTATCCAGTGCTTTTTGTTTTTTGTAAAACTACTGTTGGGGATATAACCAATTTATGGTAGTCAATATTATAAGATAGACTTCTCTGTTTGATAGAGGCCCATATTATATGCATCTGTTGTTCCCTTATTTTATTTTTGAATTTTTTTATTCCAAATTATGTCCAAAAAAATGTTTTTATTGCAAGTTTTGAACTAGAAAGTAGATAAGAACTCAAAAGGTAAAAATTCGGTTCAAGTGCTACCAAATATGGCAGCTGTACTTGCAAATAACTTTTTTTTCTTCCAATATCAACATCTGGCGTTTGTTTGATGCTTGAAAATTTCATTCCTAGGGTATCTTATTCTTTGGTATCTTTAAAAAATTGTGTTTGGTAAATAATTGTCAGATTCATGAGAATTATTTGTAATAGTGGGTATATGGGTAGTTATTTCAATTTTATTACTATTTACATGAGAACCTTTTATTCTCACCCACTTTCTTTGGGAATAAAATCATGGGTAAGTGGAAGTTATTATTTTCCTAGGAATTTTTTATTCTTGGGAGTTATTTTTTTAACTTTGTAACAAACATAGGAATCTATAATTGCAACCTCCACATTCATGGGAATAATTTTTTAATCCAGGAAACAAACACAAGTGATTTTATTTCTTAACTTTATTTTGGATTGATTAAGATGCACTTGTTAACAAATTTTATAACTACTACTATTTTTTTTTTATGATAAAACTTACAAATTACCTCCAACCCCCCCCCCCCCCCCCCCCCACAAACCCCTCCTTTAATACAATTTTTGAGTTCCCCAAATGAAGAGAGTTTTTCATTATGAAGAAAATTTAACCCTCCAAATCCCTCCCCTCCCATTCCTCTATTTCTTCCACTTACTTATTCCTTTCTTCCCAAGTCTTTCCCTTCATTCCCCTCCAAATTCACAAACAAAGCCTTAGGGTCAGAATAAATTTGTTAACTGAAGGTGACCGACAGCGTGCCATTGTCATATTTTACTTTTCTCTCTACAAATGTGTCAATCATATAAAGGAACATTTTTTCAAAACCATGCTATATAGGAAAAAAAATTCTGACCCTTTTTCCAAAAAATAATAATTTTTTTGACCCCCTTTGAAAAAAACTACCTAAATGATCCACTTTCATTTTTGGTGGTTTTTTTTGTCTTTTAGTGCCATTACCGCCGTTCCAATTGGCGGTAATGGCAGATGGTGGCAGGGGGTCAGTATAGTAGGCTTTTTTTTTTTTTTTTTTTTCCCATTACCGCCAAACCAATGCGGTAATGGGCCTCCTATTTTTTTTTTTACTTTTCCCACCCCCTTTATTTTGCTAATAAAATAAAAAAACCAAAATAAAAAAATATTAATTTAAAACAAAATAATTACATCATTTAGATCATACTATTTTTTTTCTTCTAAACCAGTTAGCCCAATTTAAATTATGACTTCCCGTAGCACAAAATTTATTTTTTTTAGTTCGTACGGGTCGTTGGGGTAGCTGTTCATCTTCCTCTTCCACTTCCTCATCGTTTATTTCAGCTTCATTTGTTTCCAAATTCGCCTCATTTTGCACTTGTGGTGGGACAAAGTTTGTCTAAATATCATTTACAAAATCGTCATCGTTGAACCCCGCAGCCAGTGTTTCTATGGTATTGATTTGTGGCCATTGTGGGGTGTAGTTTGTTTCTGGATAGTTTACAATGTTTGGAGGGGTTGGTAGGTTGAAAGAGGAGTATTCTGGGTAACTGTTGTGGGGTGTGTTTTGAGTTGGATTAAAGTCATCGATGAAATAGTTTGATGTTCTGGAGCTTTCTCTATGATGACTCTGTTGGGAGTAGCTTGGATATGGTATTGGGGAGTTTTGTGAGAACTGGTTTGTGGGTTGTGGTGGGGATTGGTAGGTTTGGCTGTAGTTGTAGTCGGTGGATTGGTTGAAGCTTGGGTCAAAGTAAGTGGGTGTAGGTGTAATGAATTGGCTAAAGGCTGGAGGGGTATCTGACCAGATGTTTGCATTTGGCACAAAATAGGGGTCTAGTGGTGTTTGATAGGTTGCTGGTGTTGCGGGATATTCCGACGACAATTATTGTAAAATTCTGGAACATTCTACCATTGGGTTTCGCAATAGCGCTTCTCTAGAAATCCACAGATGATCTCTAAAAAAAGGTTCAATACCATTCAAAATATTGACGATTTGGATAAACCAAATGGTTATATTTAACTCCGTCAAGTGCTAATTGAAGACGATTGTTCCAATTTTGGATTACACAAATACAAACAGTATGATGAAGACAACTTCCGGCACAAACACACCTACTCTGGGGGCTACCAAGCCAGGAGGAAGTCCACTAGTGTAGTCCTAGTTCTAAGTTCTCGCAAACTCCAAGTTTACAACTTATCACCTAGCTACTACCCGTACTGACTTCAGCCTAGGAACTCCTAGACCTGAGATCTCATCTCACATCCACTCAATCACACACCCTGTGATTACACAAATACAAACAGTATGATGAAGACAACTTCCGGCACAAACTAACACCGTACTTCAAAGCTTAGGTGTAGTATACAATATTACAACTCAGTTAAAACAAACCAACTCTAAGCTTTTGATATTCAGTAGCAGCAATAGAGTGGTATACAGAATAGAGCACATGGCTCAACAAAGACAACCTAAAGTCAAAACCCTAAAATATTCTTTCAATGACGGCTTCGATTATTTTCTTCAAGAGTGGTGTATTCTTTATATAGCCTTCAGCAGCAACATATATTTGAATCAAATATTCTTCTCAGAAATATGTTGAAACAAATAATTCTTCAGAAATATATTTCCAAGATTCCTTCTAGATATATATTTGCACAATTAAATCTTCCTTCAGGCTAAACATATATTTGTATTAAATATTCTTTTCAGAAATATACTGAAACAAATATTCTTCAGAAATATATTTTCCAAAATCTCTTTTGAAAATATATTTGCACAAATAAAAATATCCATCTGAAAAATATCTTCCTTCTGGAAACACACGCAACTTGGAGAACAAGTAACATGAATGAATTATTCAATCAAATCTTCAAAAGATCAGGTGAGATAATAAATAACTCCAAGGCGCGAAATCAGGGTACACTGAAGTCGTACCCTCATGTTGGAACATTGGGACTAACATCTTGCTTGTATATTTGATTTAGCAAAAATGAAGCCAACATACAAATATCCAACAGTTGAGAAGCTAAGCTTGAAGCCAGAATCTGAAGAAGTCAGACTCTGAAGAGGCTCCAGACTCTAAAGACTCAGACTCAGAAGTTGAAGACTCCAGACTCAGACTCTGAAGACTCCGGATTCAGAAGTTGAAGACTCGGAAATGGAAGCCTATCTTAGAAGCTGAAGAACTTGATGTTGAAGCATCTGAGACATCTGTTATGGCTGCTGAGAATGTCAGAAGGTCAATGGATGTCAATTTCAAGCAAGGACAAGAGTACAACCACGTTCTCCAACATCCTCAGATGCTCTGTTCGTACACCGCAAAGTTGTCTCCTCTGGCAAACGGTTCATTCCATATTCGGGAAAAGTTTCAAATTCCTTCCTTCATAGTACGTGAACCAAATCAAGCAACAAATCAACAGTGAATGATCAAAGCTTCTCTAACGGACTCTATGATGATTTGGCATCCTTCAACGTCTCTTTCACTCCTTATATAAAGGCTTGAAGACTTGAAGATTAAAAAAGACTCTGCAATATTTTAACAAGTGCTAAAACTCTGCCAATTTGAATATTCATCATACACTTTGAATTTCTTACAAACTTTCTTGTCCTAGAAATTCTTAAGTCAAAAGAGTCTGAATTGCGTTGTATTTTGTGAACATGACTGATAGTATATCAAGTGTTCAATCCAAACATTTTACTTTGTATCTTTGTTTGTTTAGAAGTCTCTTGCTTTATGCTTGAGCATTAGAAGTCTCTTACTTTGTGTTTGAGCATAGGAAGTATCTTGCTTTGTGCTTGAGCATTTGTAATCTTGGTGATTATAGTGAAAATCTCTTGTAAGCAACAAAGGGACTGGACTACTTCCCGATTGTGGAAGGAACTAGGATAATTGCTTTGTGTCTTTCTCTTCTCTTTTTTTAACCTTTTATCCGCTGCATCAGAATCTGAACTTTCACTCAGACTCTGAAACTCTTCTTCTGATTCAGAACCTCTAACTCAGATTCTGAACTCTATCAGAACCTGAATCTTGTTCTTAGTCATTTTTGGAAGTAAAGTCAACACAATTCAACCCCCCTCCCCCCCCCCCCCCTCTTGTGTTTTTCTCACCTTCAAACTTATGCATTTATGTGGTAAATGTATATTTGATGACATTGATGAGATGTGAATGCTTTATAGTTGAGTTGATAATTTATTTGTTGATGAGATGTGAACGATTTATAGTTGAGTTGATAAATTATTTGTCGATGAGATGTGATAGTTGAGTTGATGATTATTTGTTGATGAGATGTGATAGTTAAGTTGGTGATTATTGTTGATGAAAATAAGCTATGTATGCCTTGTGAACCTTGTTGTTAAAGTGTTGATGAAATCACACCGTTTATGGATTATAATTGTGTTATGAATGTGATATAATGGTAACCAGACTTATTATGTTGAATGCTTATATGTTGTTTGCTTGAACTTACATGCGTTTATTGATCCTTTATGTTGAACATATATCTTACCCTCTAGTGACTTTTTGGTCGCATGCATCCTCGTGGTGTAGCTGTGCAGGTTGAGGAGTAGCTTGCTTTGTGAGTATTTGCTGAGGATGGCATGATGCCTACTCTTTTATCTTGCATTTTGAGGAGTCTAGATTAGGTGCTCTGATCTAGGAGTTTTGGGGGTTCCTTACTTTATTTCTGGATTATCGTTGAGGGATCTATATGATCATGATGATGATGTACTTATGCTTCAGATTTTTATGATGTGACCTGAGACGTTATTTGTCAAGATGGTTATTCCGTTGTGATCTGTATATATCTTTGATGAAATTTTTATTATGAGAAATTAGCATGAGATGTTTGTTGAATGGTAACACCTTGATGTTGATAAATGCATAGTTTAATATTTGAATATTAGTCTCTGAAATTCAGGGTGTTATAATATGCAAGGAGGAGGTTTGCGGTTATCGATTTAGAGGAAGATGTAAAATGGAATGGTAAGAATAATCGATACTCATTGAGATTTGAGAAACACTGCCGAAGGAAGAGGATGGAATGAAGTGACAAAAAATAAAAGGCAAAATAGACATTTTATCTCATCAAGGTTTGCACATGATCATCCAATATATATATGGCTTAATTGTAGTTTTGGCCCTCTATGTAAGACCCCGATCCTCGAGACTACTATTTAAATAATAATTCATGTAATTCAACAACATTGAGGTATTACGATACATCAAACATTTCATGCTAATTTCTAATAATAAAAAATTCATAAAAATTATCACAGCACAGCAGAAAATAAACATCTCAACATAATAATCATCTCGGGTCTCATCCAAAATATCTCAAATAAGTACATCGTCATAAAAATTCAACAAGTAAAATAAATCTCGGACTCCTAGATCAGAGCACATGATCTAGACATCCTCGAAAAACGCAACATAAAAGAGAAGGCGTAACGTCGTCCTCAGCACAACTCACCGAGCACTACTCCTCAACCTGCACGTCTACATCCACAAGGGTTGAACCCACGGATGAGGCGACAATAAAGCCATTAGAGGATAAGATATACATTCAACAAAAGGATATAATAAACACATGTAAGTTTCAGGCAAAAACAACACTTAACATGTAAATATTCATCAATACAAAAAGCCTAGTTATTACTCATGCATAATTCATAAATCATAGCATACCCTCATCATTATATAATTACCAACTTAATTATACATCATCAACAATTAAATCATAATCTCAACTATAAATCATCAATGAATAATCGTGAACTCATCTATAAGTCATCAACAGATAAATATCACTCATCTATAAGTCATCAACAAATGGTCAACTCAATTTTACATTGTTCATATCTCATCATCAATTCAAGCATAAAGCATTCACCACGTCATCAATATCATCAAGTATACATTTACCACATAAATGCACAAGTTCACACCAAAACATTTCCACATACGACTCATCATGTTCATGCAATGTGCCTAACTCGGCACTAAATGCATGTGGTACCAAAGTTTGGATATCGGATTCCTCGACATGTTGGATTACTAGAACCCTCGGCATGTTGGATTATCAAAACCCTTCGCATGTTGGGTTATCAAAACCCTCGGCATGTTGGGTTATCAAAACCCTCGGCATGTTGTATTATCAAAACCATTGGAATGTTATCATCAATTCACAACTCGACTGACTATGTATGCATGGACACCACGTATAGACTCGACAATGCACTCATCATGCTGTTATATAATTCACTTCATCATATAACGTATCTCAGCTATCAATTGCATTATCAAATCAATACATCCATACATTACAAACCATGTCATCACCACAACATCATGTCATCATATCATTCACATCACAACTATCATTGCATAATCGATTCACCACATTCATCTTGTTTAATTATCACAACATCATGTTCATCATGCTTAATCATCACAACTTAATAAAGTAACATCACGCTTTCATTCAATATCAATCACATAGTTCACAAACCACGATTAATCATCACAACATCATTTAGATCACAATTAGAATGCATTAAGGCACATCCAGCATCATTCACTTTATATTATTGCATTTCACCAAGTTTAATCATAAACATGTCATTCTTGTTGTTGGGTTTTTGTAATTGGCTGCATTTTGTTAAAACAAGTGTTTGAGCAAGATGTTGGACAAGATGTTCTGACATGTTGGTACGACATCGTAGCGTATCTTGTTTCGCATTCTTGGATGTTTTATTTTCACGTGATATCTCTGAAGATTTGATTGAAGAATTTATTCACGTGATTTATGTTCCAAGAGGTGTGTGTTTTCCTGAAGCAACAAATATTGATTCAAGCTTTAATGGTGTTTCCTAAAATGATGTCAAGACATTTAAGGAAACAATATATATGTTTTCAGAATTCTGTGCTGAAGACGGTACTGGATCAGCTGTGTGGTTAGCCCAATCTGCACATCAATCCCATGCTTTACTCAGGCTATTTAAAGGAAGACGCTAAACATAAGATGACCACTGAAGCAGCAATGTACAAAAGAGACAATTAGGGTTTTAGTCTGTACTTTGTTATTTGTGAGCCACTCTTGTATCACGTTGATGCTAGAGCTGGACCGTTAGTTGAGTTGTATTGTGAATCACTCGCAAGCTTTTAAGCAAGAGTGGATTCTGTTTATTGGAAAGTGTCTCCTTAACTGATTGTTGTTGTCTTATCACAGGGTTTGTGATTTAGGGGAAGTGAGAGAGATTTCATATCTAGGAGTGTCTTAGATAGAAATATCACGAGTAGTGATTAGGTGCGAAGGCTGTAAATCGGAGGTTGTTTACGTAGGACTTCAAACTAATACACTGTGATGATTAAGCATGATGTTGATGATATTGGATTTCCTATGATGAACATCAAACTAATATCATCATAGTGGATTTCCTTCCTGGGTTGGTAGCCCCAAGATGTAGGTGATGTTGCACCGAATTGGGTTAACAAATACACTGTGTTGTTTATTTTCTGCAATTTACTTTTAGTTGTTTATTGTTTATTGTGTTGTCACGATGTCTTGACATTATGCTTGACATCGTGTACGACATCCTTCCACTACGTGCCAGAATTTCACTTGCATTTATTCACTATAAATCACATAATCTACATTTCATGAATAAATTAAGTAAGGTTACCTCAACCTACTACTACATCATACTATATTCATGATTCAACTACATTCATACTACTGTAGTTGATTTTCAAGTTCATTTCGACAATTCCTAAGTTTTACAAAATCACCAAGTTCTTCTCAAAATTAAACTTCATAATCAATTCATGGTAAGCAATCATTATCCATCAACTAATGATTAAAACAACATCAACACAGCACAAAAGGAATGCCCAGGGATGTTCGGAAACATCCCCAAAGGCCAAAACACGCAGAACAACTGATGTTGTTTATGCTATGGTCGCCACTGCGAGGAAGAAGCTCGCCACAGCGAGCTAAGGCAGGGAAGACAAGAAAAGCCTCGCCATAGCGAGGAATAGGCTCGCTACAGCGAGGTTCTGTTTTCTGGGCAACCAGAAAACAGGGTATCGCATACGGGAAGACTCCAATTCTCACCCAAAAATCTCATTTTTCGTCCCAATTGACCCAAAATCATTTACAAACAATACTCATGATCAATACACTTAAATTGAACAATGGATACACAAGGAAACAACAAATTGACATGAATTCTCAAAGTTTTTCGGTAAATTTTTCAAAGTTCGTCTCTAAATTCCATTTTCACCAACAACTTAACAATTAAGCTTGTTTAACAACATCAATAGTATTTCATCAAGTTCAACATCACAATATACACCTATCCAAACTATTCCAACAACAACTTACTCATTTTCACTTAATTAAGTCATTTTAGCAAAAACACCAACAACAACAACTTAATTCTCATCAAAGCCACACAACCAACATATATTATCATGTTTTTCATCATAAGGCAGCAACATAATCAAAACAGTAGCAACTTAAGCAAATTCACTCAATTAATCACTTTTCTCAAAATCACTTAAATCACAACTTATTCAACACAACTTCATGATTTCTCAAATAAAACACATACCCATACTCATAATCAACTTTATAATCAACAAACATCATTCAATTATCATGTTAATCATCAAATTCTTCAAAATTCACAAAGGTATGAATTAATCATAATAAAACATGAATTTTGACATGAAGAGAATGCAATTTCATCAAGGTTTAACATGCTTAATTTAATCAACAAAAAGGAGCACAAAATTCACCAAATCAGTAGCAATTAACATGCTATTAATGATAATCTAAAACACTCAAACACCATAAGTGCTTATTTAACCCACTTGATGAAAGTAATCTCCCCTCTTACCTTAATTCTTCACTTTTCTAGCTACTTCTAGTATAACTCACCTCTTCCTCTTAAGGTCTTTTAGTTTCCTCTTCTCCAAGCTTCTCCTCTCTCTATTCTCTCACTTGCCTCTCAAAATTTTGTGTTAGAATGTTTAACCTAATTCACCACCACTCACTACTAGTCTATTTATAATATGGTTTTAGGGTTATTCCCACTAATGGGTTTAGTCACAATTAACTCACAATTTTTTTCTCTACACTTTTACTTCACTTAAACCCCCCATATTAATTATACACCACTATTCTCTAAAATTCAAATTACTAGTTCTAGCATAATTACAAAAATGTCACCAATCACACATAAATAATCAATTAACAAATATCGCAACACTAAAATAATTCTAATTCTAAAAATCGGGCTGTTACACCCTATGTTTCACAATCTTGTGATTTTTGCCCCCTATAAAAAACAATAACAAATCAGCCCTTAAGTTTACCCCTTTTGCACTTTTGGCCCCCTAGTCCACTTTTGACCTAGTCAATGCACACCTGACACTTCAAGGACGCCGCATGTGTAATTTTTTAATTAAAAAATAAAATAAAAAGCCACTTGTGTAATTTTTTAATAAAAAAATAAAAAAGCCACGTGATCCAATTTTTCCTTTTTTTAATTCAACAAATACACACACGTGACTTTTTTTTAATTTTTTTAATTAAAAAATTACACATGTGGTATCCTTGCAGTCAGAGATGTAAAAAATGGGACGAGCTAATGGGCCGGTCCATTAGCCCACATTTTGGGGCCGGGCCGGACCTCAAAAAACTAGCCCAAAATGCACTCGGGCTTTTTGGCCCTAGCCCATTTGACCCATATAAAAATGGGGTCGGGCCGGGCTGGGCTGACCCATCGAACTTCTGGTCGGACCATTATCTATATTTCCATTTGATTTTTGTTTAAAAACACTATATTTTTTCAAAAAAATTATCAACTAATTTAAAATTTATTAATAAAAATTCATGAATTTAGCTCAAAGTTTTAAAATTCTAAGGTGGATTCTAAGGTGAGGGTTCAATTAAGTCCCTCATCGGTGAACCATGACAAAAATACCATTAGATCTAATTAATGGTCTAGATTTATTTAAATAAAAAATGAGACCATCAACACATGTTCACACACAACCATGAGTCCATGACCCTGCATCCCCTCAATTGCAATTGCGTAAATGTTTGCTGAAAATTAAAGAATTGTAACTAATTAGTGTTTGCAAAAATTATACTTTTCTAAAAGATGTACACGCTTTAATTAATTCTCTTTGCTTATATATGTTTGTTGAGACAAAAAAGAAAGCAGATCGATTTTGCAATGTTCATATGAATAATTTTAAAGTTCAAAGGCCATTTTTTACTACCTTCATTTCAACTGAAGTTTCAATTTATCTGTTTGTGTGTTAAAGACCAGAACCTAACATTATTCTTGGAAGCGTTTTTCATCATGAAGTATTAAAGTTTCAAATCTTAGGAGTTTCTCTTCTGACACAATAGTTATCAACACTGACTTTAATTTTTCATGTTGTAACACTGTGAAAATGTTGGTGAAAGAAATTGTGATCCTGTCACTTTCCCGTCTCTGCTTTTTCATTTTCGAATGGATGCAGATGTTTTCTGCAAGCATCTTCTAGAGTTAGGAGTTGAATAAGATGATGAAATATAATAGGGACAAGATTGTATGTGAAAATGTCTAGATGTTCTCAATTTTTTTTTCAATAAATCTCAACCATTGAATCGATCAAACAATATTTTCTTCATGGTCCACTGGTGAGGGACTTAATTGAGCCCTCACCCTAGAATCTACTGTTTATAAATTATTAATTTGATTCAATTGAAGGAATAATCTAGAATTTAATTAATAATCAATGTTAATGTAAAAATTATTTACAATTCTATGTCCATCCAATCATGTTTTAGCAAAAAGATAATTGTGAGTATTTAATATATAAAAGAGTGAATAAATTTAAAAAAAAAAAAAAACTAAAATGGGTCGGGCCGGGATGGCCCATGGGCCACACAGGCCGAACTCTAGAATATGTGGCCCAATTATAAATGGGCTGGGCCGGAATGGCCCTTTATACACTCGGGCTGGGCCGGGCCAGCCTATTTGACATCTCTACTTGCAGTGCCATGTGTGCGTTGATTGGGTCAAAATTGAACCAGGGGATAAAAGTGTAAAATGAGGTAAACTTAAGGGGTTGATTTGTTATTGTTTTTATAGGGGGGCCAAAATCGCAAGATTGTGAAACACAGTGGTCAAAACTGCAATTAAACATATATATAAATCTTTATCTTTATCTTTATAATACTAAATGTTAAGTAGTGTTGCCCTAACCCTAATGATTAGTCCTAATTTTTAGTTCTGAAAAAAATTTATGAAAAAAACTCCTGGTGGGGATCGTACCAGGTACTGCATGCTTCCAATTCACAACTCTTACTACCAAGTTACTGATGTTTTTTATGACATGTGATTGCTTCAATGTTAAGTATTCAACACAAATATCGGGTCCTCTTTCTTTCAATCTCACAATCCCTAAATCATTTCTCACTCACTTTCATCTCTCTCACCATCATGCAATTGAACCTAATAACTATAACTCCGCCCTTTTTGACGGACTTAATTAATTTTTATGAAAAAAAAGGTCCGCAAGGAATTGAATCATGTAGCACATGAAAATGTCATTTTTTTTAAAAGCCACTAACATCATTGCAATTCCTTTTTTGATAGCAGTTCATTTTCATTATTAGCGGTTCCTTTTCATTATTATTTTTTTCTTTCAATTACCACATAACGGTTCCTTTTTTTTTCCTTTCGGTTACCACATAACAGTTCTTTTTCATTATTTTCATTTCTATCGATCACCACATATCTTTATCTTTTAAATTCTGGCAGTTAACTGGTTCTGAACTAAAAACAGAGTATGAAAAATAAAGTTCAGAAGCAGAAAAATAAAGTGCAGAAAGTAAAGGAACACAAGGAATTTGTTAACCCAGTTCGGTGCAAACTTCACCTACTCTGGGGGATACCAATCCAGGAAGGAAATCTACTAAGTAGAATTAATTCTAAGACTCAACAGCCCCTGTTCTTCGTCTTATCACTTAATCTCTACCCTTCTAGACTTCTACCCAGGAAACCACCTAGGTACCACTTACTTCCTAACCAAGCAATCACAGCCTAGTGATTGTAAACTTAACAAAAACAAACAAATTGAAGACACTCTTCAACATAACAAAAACATCACTTGTGCTTAAAAGCTTTAAGTGATTTACAACTCAAAACAACTAAACCAACTCAAAAGAGTGGTGTACAATCAAAGCCTAAGCTTACACAGACTCTTAATTCTAATATCTGAATTTTGACTCGTGAAATCTCCAATAGTGTAACATCCCACCTAAGACTCGAATACTTATTCATATTGAGGCGATGTTTCGGAATGTTTTAAGCAAAGGACAATTTGGTAAATTGTCAGTTAATGGGTTTATTTATATGGCAAGTGTAATATTCCGCTTATAAGTATCAATTATCAGTATTAGACGCGATTATGGAACATGGCAAACTTGCAAAATAAGTGGAATGGCTTTTTGGTAAATAATAGGAATATGGAGTTTGTTTTTAAAATAAGGAGTAAGATAAATCTTACTACCTTTTCTCCATTCTTCTACAATCTTCTATCTTCACTCTTCTCCCTCTTTCCCCTCTTGATCACACGCCCTCACCCCTCTTCCCCTCACTCATCTAAGCTTCAACCAAACTCTTGTGGGAAAATCTTGTAAGGCAAGCAAGGTTTGTGAGCTAGAGCCAAGGAAACAAGCAAGAATAAAGGAATTGGAAGCTAGGGTTTTAGCAAGGATTCATGGAAAGAAGAGGAATCAAGCTAGTGCTTGGGTTAGAAGTTTGGCAAAACACTACTCAAAAGAACAAGGTGAGCTCCCTAAGATTCTTACCCTTTTTGGGATAGTTTTATGGTTTAGAGAGGAAAGGAAATTATGAATGATTTTAAGTTAGATTTGCATAAGTTAGTTTCCCTATTGTTAATACTAGATATGCTATGATCTTTTATGTTGAAAACCTTTAATTTTGATGCATAAATGCTTGCTGGGTTGTGTTTTGATTTTAAAACTCGTTTTGGGATTTTCTGGAAGTGTTACTGGCCTGGCAGTTCTGGTTCTGTCGTGCCACGATGGCACCCATCGTGCCACGATGAGTCATCGTGCCACTAGAGATCCTGTCGTGCCACGATGGAGACAGAATGACACTTCATTTTTGGAAACTTGTTTTAATGCCAGAAACCATCCGCACAGTGCCAGTATGCCTTTATGCTTTTAGTAATGGAAGAATGGATCATAGTATACCTCGTATTAGCATGAGAGTGGGGTTAGAAACTTAACATATCATTGAGGTTTAACCTCATAAGAATCAAGTGTCAATATGACAATGGGTAGATTTAACCCTAAGTTATCAAGTAAGATAGAGGGGCTTAGTTCCCAACCTTTAAGTAATGGCTTATGAGAACGATAAGTCAAGAACCTCTATAGGTTAAAGAGATTTAGAATGGTACTTATCATGTACCAAGCAATGCTAGGTATTTGACTAAGTAAATGTAAGTTCAAGAATGATACATTAGTCAAGATTAGGACCTTTTATAGGTTAAGTACACATGAATGATTATCTAAGGAATGCATTAGATATGCACAAGGAATATGGAACGTAATAGATACGTCTATGAACTTAAGAAAGAATTTAATGATAAGAATATGATAACGTGTTCATCAGACTCCGGATTATGCCGGATGGGATTTCTCCGAAAGGGCTATCCACACGTAAGTTATAAGACGATATTAAACGTGTTCATCAGACTCCAGGTTTCGCCGGATGGGACTCTTCCGAGAGGATTGTCCACACGTATGTTAAAAGATTTAAGCATGTCCAGCAGGCTCCGGGATTCGCCGGATGGGGCTTCTCCGAGAGGGTTGTCTACATGCAAGATGTGTCCAGCAGGCTCCGGATTATGCCGGATGGGGCTTCACCGAGAGGGTTGCCTACACAAAGATAAGAGGAGTCCGGTGTTAGCCTGATATGATAGGAATTTCACCGGTATTATGGGAGATGTACTTCGGGGTTACTCCACCCGGATGCACTCCGTAAAATGAACCAAGATAATGTATTGTTTGTTCAACGCTAACTTCTAACTTTATGATATGAAAAGATGAATACGAATATGAAATGAATATGTATATTTTTATATGTAACACGAGACATGATGAATAGTTCCTAGTGAACGCGATGTGATCATAGGATGTCCCCAAGATCACTACGTATAAGACTAAGATAAGAATAGAGTATGAAATGCATGAGATAAAACAATGAAGCGATCCTAGGTTTTCCCCTTGATCGCAAAGTATGTAAAGATAAGACTTGGCGATCGTAGTATTCCCCAAGATTGCCGAGGTAGGCACGGCGACCCTAGGTTCCCTGTGGTTGCCAACAGTAGGTAGGGTAGGAGCTCACTGAGACATTATGTCTCATCCCTATCCTTCTGGTGCAGGTTTTCAGGTTGGCAAGTGGTTTTCAGATGCAGATCTTCAGGAAGACGCTGGATGAAGTGCAGATGCTCGTCAAGGCAAGCTCAGGAGGTTGACGGATTTTATATATGTATATGAACGTGTAATATATTGAATTTGGATATTTATGTAAACGAGCAAAATGTACTCATTCAGTGATTTGTATATATATTATTGTAAATTTTAATGTATCCGATATCAGATTAACACACATGCTAATATACTAGTTAAAGTTAGTATGGGTGTTACAATTGGTATCAGAGCAGGTCGATTCAGACCGTGCCTTGGGTCATTAAAGTTTCAATAAAAGTAGTGGGACCATTGGGTTCCGGATATTGTTCTAAAGGTCACATCTAGTTGAGCCTGATCAACTCAGTCTAGTATATGACAGTTAGGATAAATGTCCGAGAGCTGAATGTGACCAAGGAGGAACGAAGTTTATGAAGGGCGAAGAAGTATTCAACGCCATATGGTGGCCATCGAACCGTAAAGTGGCTAAGCCTGTTTACGGCAGAGTTTCAGGGATGTCAGAAATATCTAAGGATAAGGTGAAGAACCTTAACACAGTTGGACGCGTCATTAAGAGATGTCTCATAGGATGAGACATGAACAGTAAGGAATTATGGAACCATAACTGGAACCGTAGTTGAGAAGTGGTATTAAGGACATTGTGTGAGGAATCGAAGGACTCGCGTACTCAAATCGGATGAGATTTAAATCCAATCAGTAAAGAGGTTTAATTATTGATTAAAAGGATTAATTAGGACAGATGAAGCTGTAGAGTCTGAACTTGCTGGAATTATCGTGCCACGAGGGCTTCTATCGTGCCACGATCATATGGATCAGGACATCCATCGTGCCACGACCCATGCTTCTCGTGCCACGAGAATAACAGAGGAGCACTCCTTAAGAAGAAAAGATGGTATGCAATCTAGGACCCAAAATGGATGAGTAAGTAGTAATGATAATACCTGTTGCACATCGAAGCGTGTTTCAGGATATGTTCTTTTTGGTAAGAAGATTTGAAATAAGTTAAGTCCAATGGGAAGTTTTATACCAAGAGAAGTGAATCAGATTATTTTTCATTATGATGAGCCATCGAGATGTTTTATACGAGAAACGCAAGCTCAGCAGCAAGTAATGAGTTCTCAGAACATGATATTGAATAATAAGTTGAAGTCCCTTGATTGGATGAAGAAGACGAGTTTAAGAGGACACATGGTTATGGTAGATCAGTTTCGAAGGATAATCGGAATTTTTTTTTTTTAGCCGAGAAGTTATATTGAGACTTTATTATACGGAGGATCGTCCTGAATACGAAAGTTTAAGATTGTGGTTACTGATAAGGAGTTTTAAGTTTTCAACTGTTGAGTTTCCTTCCACAGTTATCCTAGAAGTTGAAAGAGATCACCTCATGTTGGTAAGTTTCCGAGGGTGGTAATAAAGTATAGAGTTTGGATTGTTCAAACTATATGAAGAATCATTCAGATAATAAGATCGAGATTTGAATTGTGGATACAGTAACGAGTTACGGGAGGAATCTAATAGATAATGATAAGTGTTGAAGTTTAAGATCGATTAATTGGGCACTCGAAGAAACGCAACCGATGTTGGGCGTTCTAGAGAACCGGTAAGAGTTTGAATCTTTTCAGGACGGATTGTCCCGTAGAAACTCAAGAGTAACTTAACGAACATGATAGAGCTAAGGAGACCAAAGATGTCCCGGGAAGTTTATAGATATGAAATCATTACGGATAAAGAAAGAGCGAATAGTAACAAGACTCGAATGAAAGGTATGAACCTTCAGAAGCTATAAGTGTTTTTAGAAGTTGACACAAATGATTTAAGTGTGGAATTTAAGCTGCTCCAGGTGTACTTTTAGGTCGGTTTTTGCAATGTTAAAACAATAATACATGTTGGATTGACCAAGAGATGGTCACATAATTCAGAATATGGAAAGTAAAGTTGGAACCAGTGTTTAAGCTATTTGACGGGAGTATTAACCGTTTCCAGGTTTCGGCGTATTATTGTGAAAGTAAGAATATGGTTTAAGACCAAAAAGAAACCCAGGTCAGGTGATGACTGATCCATAAGCTAAGCGGATGATTTAAGCCTCAAGAGAAACAATAACGTCAAGTGGTTTGTTACGGTAGCGACAAAGTGATAAAGTAAGGGAATTAGTCGATGAAATTTTATTTGGCAATAGTGGTGTGTTGCTCCAATTCTAACTAGAATTGTTAAGAATCAGAGTGGCGCAGCGGAGTAGCAATCCAAGAATGAATTAATGAGAAAATGCTAAGCTGAAGCTTAGGGAACGAGAAGATGATAAATGCTTAATTCTTATAATATGGATTAGTAGTAAGTAGAGACGACTTGAACATATCACAAGTTCTAACGGAAAATTTTGGAAATCAAGTTGAGGAATACTTCGAACCTCGAATCCATGAGGAATGAAATATTTGAATAGAGGCCTTGGCCAGAAAATTGACTAAGTAGTAGCGAATGAGTTTAATTCCATGTTGTAACCATGTCATGTTAACCTATGTTAGTCGAAGATTTTGGAAAGTCTCGAACTTAATGTTCACCAGTAAAGGACGGAGAACTTTTACGTAGATTTAAAGTTATTCGTAGTCCACGGTAAAGGGCTGCGTAATTTCAGGTTATGATTAAAAGATTAAAAACTGAATGTGCTAGTTGGGTAGCAATCAAGTAGAATTTCTATTGAAAATAAGGATTTTGAGTTCGACGTCCTGGACGAAAAATAAGTTTGTGATGCCAGTGGTTTGAAACCATAAATTTACATTGTAGGTTGTTGTATACTTAAGAATAAACATGAGTAACATTGGCGGGGCAAACCTGGCAAGCCAGTTGAAAGGCAAATCCCGGATGTTACGAGATGAGTTAAGAGTAAGGAAAGATTTCCAATCGATATAGTAGTGTCTCAAATATGTTAAGATTAAGAATGATGTCCCGTTAGTCGGACAAAGATGAGGTAATGTAAGTGTATACGTGTTCGCTTATGTATGTAAGATATATGCTATGAAATATATTATATAATGATATGTGAGACGACTTAAGCCACTCTTCATTTGGACTAAACTCCCATGAGTTTGGGATTACCAGTGTAGAAAACATTTATGCTACGACAAGAAAACGAGGATAAGTTGTGACAAGAACGATGGGAGATTGGCAGCCTCCTAGTATGAAGAATGATTTCTAAGTTATTAAAGGTAAGTAACGTCATAAACCAATTGAAGCAGAACGCGGGTAATCAGTAAGTTTTCGCGAACCCTTGAGAAATTCCGTAGTGGAAGCAATGATGAAGAATATGAAAAGTAACACACCAGGATGCCTCCTCCTTGTATTTGTATAATGGAGGTAGAGCGGTAGTTTTATTCTCAATGAAGAATGGTATAATTATGATAAAACCATATATGTAGGAGACCGTTGTATAAGGCAAGGATCGAATGTAAGAATTTAATGGAATCGTCAAAGATGATAAGAAAGTCTAATGTCGTTAAGGTAAGATTACGCGAACTGTGACGAGATTATAAGAATTCAGCACAAGTGTTAAGATTGGATAACTCTAGTTGGGTTTGCAAGAAGTGTATGAACAAGGATACAATCAGCAAGTTGGATGCGAGGATTCGGATAACCTCATGTTCTTCTACGCAAGAAAGTGTAATGCACATCAAGTGCTTCAGATAACGAAAAGGAATGTCGAATACCTTCGACTTATAGAGTTGAAAATCTAAGGGATTCCGATAAGTAAGATGAACTGGAGTCTTAGCTAATGAAGGAGGTAGTATGTGAGATTAATTCATGTATGATAGTGGATTCTAAATTTCGAGGACGAAATTTCTTTAAGGGGGGTAGATTGTAACATCCCACCTAAGACTCGAATACTTATTCATATTGAGGCGATGTTTCGGAATGTTTTAAGCAAAGGACAATTTGGTAAATTGTCAGTTAATGGGTTTATTTATATGGCAAGTGTAATATTCCGCTTATAAGTATCAATTATCAGTATTAGACGCGATTATGGAACATGGCAAACTTGCAAAATAAGTGGAATGGCTTTTTGGTAAATAATAGGAATATGGAGTTTGTTTTTAAAATAAGGAGTAAGATAAATCTTACTACCTTTTCTCCATTCTTCTACAATCTTCTATCTTCACTCTTCTCCCTCTTTCCCCTCTTGATCACACGCCCTCACCCCTCTTCCCCTCACTCATCTAAGCTTCAACCAAACTCTTGTGGGAAAATCTTGTAAGGCAAGCAAGGTTTGTGAGCTAGAGCCAAGGAAACAAGCAAGAATAAAGGAATTGGAAGCTAGGGTTTTAGCAAGGATTCATGGAAAGAAGAGGAATCAAGCTAGTGCTTGGGTTAGAAGTTTGGCAAAACACTACTCAAAAGAACAAGGTGAGCTCCCTAAGATTCTTACCCTTTTTGGGATAGTTTTATGGTTTAGAGAGGAAAGGAAATTATGAATGATTTTAAGTTAGATTTGCATAAGTTAGTTTCCCTATTGTTAATACTAGATATGCTATGATCTTTTATGTTGAAAACCTTTAATTTTGATGCATAAATGCTTGCTGGGTTGTGTTTTGATTTTAAAACTCGTTTTGGGATTTTCTGGAAGTGTTACTGGCCTGGCAGTTCTGGTTCTGTCGTGCCACGATGGCACCCATCGTGCCACGATGAGTCATCGTGCCACTAGAGATCCTGTCGTGCCACGATGGAGACAGAATGACACTTCATTTTTGGAAACTTGTTTTAATGCCAGAAACCATCCGCACAGTGCCAGTATGCCTTTATGCTTTTAGTAATGGAAGAATGGATCATAGTATACCTCGTATTAGCATGAGAGTGGGGTTAGAAACTTAACATATCATTGAGGTTTAACCTCATAAGAATCAAGTGTCAATATGACAATGGGTAGATTTAACCCTAAGTTATCAAGTAAGATAGAGGGGCTTAGTTCCCAACCTTTAAGTAATGGCTTATGAGAACGATAAGTCAAGAACCTCTATAGGTTAAAGAGATTTAGAATGGTACTTATCATGTACCAAGCAATGCTAGGTATTTGACTAAGTAAATGTAAGTTCAAGAATGATACATTAGTCAAGATTAGGACCTTTTATAGGTTAAGTACACATGAATGATTATCTAAGGAATGCATTAGATATGCACAAGGAATATGGAACGTAATAGATACGTCTATGAACTTAAGAAAGAATTTAATGATAAGAATATGATAACGTGTTCATCAGACTCCGGATTATGCCGGATGGGATTTCTCCGAAAGGGCTATCCACACGTAAGTTATAAGACGATATTAAACGTGTTCATCAGACTCCGGGTTTCGCCGGATGGGACTCTTCCGAGAGGATTGTCCACACGTATGTTAAAAGATTTAAGCATGTCCAGCAGGCTCCGGGATTCGCCGGATGGGGCTTCTCCGAGAGGGTTGTCTACATGCAAGATGTGTCCAGCAGGCTCCGGATTATGCCGGATGGGGCTTCACCGAGAGGGTTGCCTACACAAAGATAAGAGGAGTCCGGTGTTAGCCTGATATGATAGGAATTTCACCGGTATTATGGGAGATGTACTTCGGGGTTACTCCACCCGGATGCACTCCGTAAAATGAACCAAGATAATGTATTGTTTGTTCAACGCTAACTTCTAACTTTATGATATGAAAAGATGAATACGAATATGAAATGAATATGTATATTTTTATATGTAACACGAGACATGATGAATAGTTCCTAGTGAACGCGATGTGATCATAGGATGTCCCCAAGATCACTACGTATAAGACTAAGATAAGAATAGAGTATGAAATGCATGAGATAAAACAATGAAGCGATCCTAGGTTTTCCCCTTGATCGCAAAGTATGTAAAGATAAGACTTGGCGATCGTAGTATTCCCCAAGATTGCCGAGGTAGGCACGGCGACCCTAGGTTCCCTGTGGTTGCCAACAGTAGGTAGGGTAGGAGCTCACTGAGACATTATGTCTCATCCCTATCCTTCTGGTGCAGGTTTTCAGGTTGGCAAGTGGTTTTCAGATGCAGATCTTCAGGAAGACGCTGGATGAAGTGCAGATGCTCGTCAAGGCAAGCTCAGGAGGTTGACGGATTTTATATATGTATATGAACGTGTAATATATTGAATTTGGATATTTATGTAAACGAGCAAAATGTACTCATTCAGTGATTTGTATATATATTATTGTAAATTTTAATGTATCCGATATCAGATTAACACACATGCTAATATACTAGTTAAAGTTAGTATGGGTGTTACAATTGGTATCAGAGCAGGTCGATTCAGACCGTGCCTTGGGTCATTAAAGTTTCAATAAAAGTAGTGGGACCATTGGGTTCCGGATATTGTTCTAAAGGTCACATCTAGTTGAGCCTGATCAACTCAGTCTAGTATATGACAGTTAGGATAAATGTCCGAGAGCTGAATGTGACCAAGGAGGAACGAAGTTTATGAAGGGCGAAGAAGTATTCAACGCCATATGGTGGCCATCGAACCGTAAAGTGGCTAAGCCTGTTTACGGCAGAGTTTCAGGGATGTCAGAAATATCTAAGGATAAGGTGAAGAACCTTAACACAGTTGGACGCGTCATTAAGAGATGTCTCATAGGATGAGACATGAACAGTAAGGAATTATGGAACCATAACTGGAACCGTAGTTGAGAAGTGGTATTAAGGACATTGTGTGAGGAATCGAAGGACTCGCGTACTCAAATCGGATGAGATTTAAATCCAATCAGTAAAGAGGTTTAATTATTGATTAAAAGGATTAATTAGGACAGATGAAGCTGTAGAGTCTGAACTTGCTGGAATTATCGTGCCACGAGGGCTTCTATCGTGCCACGATCATATGGATCAGGACATCCATCGTGCCACGACCCATGCTTCTCGTGCCACGAGAATAACAGAGGAGCACTCCTTAATTAAACTGAACGTGAGAAAAACACAAGAATAGGGGGTTGAATTGTGTTGGCCTTTTTCTTTCTCAGAAACTTAGAGTTAGTTCAGAGTCTGAAGCTAAATTTAGAGTTATGTTGCAGCAGATTGAAAGTAAATGAGAGAGAGAGAGAGAGAAAGAAAGACCCAAGCAATTATCCTGGTTCCTTCCACAACCCGGAAGTAGTCCAGTCCCTTTGTTACTTACAATAGATTTTTCACTATAATCCAAATAGTTACAAATGCTCAAGCACACAAACAAGAGACTTCCAAATGCTCAAACACACAGTAAGAGACTTCTAATTGCTCAAGCACACAAGCAAGAGACTTCTGATTGCTCAAGCACAAAAGCAAGAGACTTCTGATTGCTCAAGCACAAAAGCAAGAGACTTATAATCAAACAGAGTTACAAATAAATATGTTTGAGTTGAACAGTTGATATACTATCAGTGGTGTTCACAAAATACAACACAGTTTTCAGACTCTAGACTTAAGAAATTCTAAGATGAGAAAGTTTGAAAGAATTTCTAAGTTATTGATGAGTATTGAATTTGGCAGAGTATTGACACTTTTCAGAGTCTTGTAATTTCTTATATTTCTTCAAGTCTTCAGTCCTTTATATAGAGGAGTAGAGAGACGTTAAGAAGATGCCAAATCATCAATAGAGTCGTTTGAATTGAAGCTTGATCCAACATTGACTTGTTCCTTGATTTGGACTACGTACCATGAAGAGTAACATTTGAATCCTTTCCTTAAAATGGATTGGATGTTTTGTCCAAGGAGACATAGTTGCAGAGATCGTTCTGACTCTGATGTTGTTGCAGAGGTCGTGGTTGTACTATGTCCTTTTGACAGTGACAGCAGTTGACTTCTGATTCTCCTTCAGACTCCAGACTTCAGACTCTGCTCTTCAGATTCTGATCTTCCAGCGTCTGATGCTTTTCGGATCCTGAATGTCTTCAGATTATGACTTGAGATTCAAGCTTCAATATTTTCCTTTGCATTTAACTTGATCTTTGAAAACCACTATTAGATACATGATTTTAAGTATATGGTCCTGCACACTTAGAACAAGCATTAGCATGTCCAATTTTCTTTTTAATACCTTGTTATCATCAAAACTCAAAAGAGGTTTGTTCATACATTTTGTTCCAACAATCTCCCCCTTTTTGATGATGACAAACACAAGTATTAATAGAAAATTGTTGTTAATTTAATTAACAAGTTGACTCCAGGGTCTGAGGTTTGTAAGCTCCCCCTGAGTCTGATAATCCATAAGGTGAGGTTTGTAAGCTCCCCCTGAGTTTTATCCAGGTTAATTAAATTCAATTTAAATCAATAAAGAGTAACACTCAGAATTATCTCACAATTAGAGGTTCAGAGGCTAAGAGATGAGAAGTTTTTCTCCTAAGTTAATTAATTTTAAAAAAAAATTAACTTATTCTGACTTGGCTCAAAGCCTGAAATACTTGTAACTTACTCCCCCTTTTGTCATCAACAAAAATTTCAAGAATTTTAAAACAAAAGAGAGTTCAGATGTGAGATAAAAAATTCAAAAAGAAAACAGCCAGACAAACAATCAGAAGCAAATAAAATATCATGGAAAAATATTCATATAGAGTTTAAGACAGATAGTCAAGATAATATTCAGGACAAAATACAAAACAAAATGAAAACTATGTGTGCATCTAAGGTTGGGGAGGTTTCTTCAGAAGCTCCAAGATGGCACTAATTCCAGTCTTCATCTCATCTTGACTAGTCAGAATCTGATCTTGCTTTGCACTCAGTTCCTGAATCTTGCTTTCCAGAACATCCTGTCTAGCTCTTTGTGCTACCAGCTCCACTTGAACTTGTTCAAACATGTGCTTCATGATAGGCTCATCCAAGTCCAGCTTCAAGTTGTCAGGATCTAGTGGTTGCTGAACAAACTTTCCCAAGAGTGAGTTCTGAAGACCATACTTCAGAATCTCAGGAATTTCCAATAAATCAGCATTATCAGCATTTACCACTCCTGAAGAAGTTCCACATTCAATCAATCTTGAAGTATTTCTTCTGAGTTCCACAGTCTCCATACTCCTGACTACATCAAACAACCATGTCTGAAGTGCCTCATGCTGAGACACTACAGAGACAAACTGTAGAGTGTCCAGGGTATTGTTTGTTGGAACAAAATGTGTTTAACAACTCTCTTATGAATTAAGGGGAGATTGTTGAAACATTTATGTGTAAACATATCTCTCTTTATGGTTTTGATGATAACAAAGTGTTAAATAGAAAATTGGTTATTTGCTAATGCTTTGTTCAAGTGATTTCAGAACCACGTATTTTATGATTGGTTATTAAGAATGGTTATGGAAGAACAAGCTTAGAGCAAGAAAGGAAAGCTAAGAAGCAAGGTTGCAAAGCTAGAAGGAAACTGGGTCTGAAGAAGTGCTCCTGAAGTGGTGCTCCTGAAGTGCAGCTTCTGAGTCTGAAGGCAGCTTCTGAAGCCTGGGTGCTTCTGAAGAAGTCAACGCAGAGTCAACGTCTGAAGACCAGCTTCTGATCCTGAAGCCAGCTTCTGATGTTCAGTGCTTCTGATGCACTGTTCACACAGAGAAGCTTCTGAAGGCTGATGTGGCTAAAAGCAAGTGGTACTGTGCGCATTTAATGCCTGGATGTATCAGAACAACCCAATGGAACAGTTGTCTCCCTGACCCAGACATTCTCCAGCTTTTAAGGTAGGCCATTTCAAAAATGGCTGCTGCTCTGGTTTGTTTGAAAAAGTGCAGCACACATTTGCAGAAATCCTAGCTCAACTTGCAACGGCTCTTTCCTCAAATCAAGCAAATCTTCAACATCTATATTTCATCTATAAAAGGAAGAAGATCTGAAGAAGAAATTTGTCTAAGACTCTTGAAACTACATTGTTGAACCTGTGCTCTGTTTTCTGTTGTAAAACTGTCAAGTTCAAAAACTGTTAGAAATTCTTCAGTCTTGTAACTTAGAATTTCTTAAGGTTAAGAGTCTTAACATGTGTTGTATTAAGAGAACACCTCTGATATTTTATCAATTGTTCATCCCAAACTCATTTACTTGTAAACCAGTTTGGTCCCTAAAGTCTCAGTCAGTATACTGAGCATTTGTAACCTCATTCCTTTGTGGTCTGAGTCAGAAGCCTCTTCCTTAGTGGTTGAGCATTGAGAAGCCTCTTCCTTAGTGGTTGAGCATTGGAAGCCTCTTCCTTGGTGGTTGAGCATAGAAGCCTCTTTCTTTGTGATTGAGCAACTGGAAGTCTCTTCCTTAGTGGTTGAGCATTTGTTGGAAAACAAGGGGACTGGACTACTTCTCACATTGAGAAGGAACCAGTATAAATTCTGTGTGTCTCCCTTTACCTTTGTCTTTTCATTTTTTGAACCGCTGCATAACTCTTGATAATAGTTCAGAACTGATTCATATCACCTTCTGAACTTAACCTTAAGTTTTGAAAAGAAAAGATCTTAGCTTTTGAGGCACACAATTCAACCCCCCTTCTTGTGTGTGTTTTTCTCACCTTCAGTTGGTATCAGAGCTCCGGTTCTGATATTAACACTTAACAGTGTGTCAGTCTTGATCCTGAGAAAAACATGACCTCAACTAGTGGTTCACCTCCACCCTCTCCCAGAAATCAAAGAAATGTACAATATGACTATGGTACTGAAGAAAAGAAGTCTAGGTCACACAATAAACCCCCTATGTTTACTGGTGACCCAGAAAAATTCTCTTGGTGGAAGAGCAAAATGTAGAGTCATATAATTGGGATTGATGATTCTTTATGGGACATCATTGAAGATGGAATCACAATTCCAGTTGATGAAGAAGGTGTTGCTGTCAACAGAAGAGGACTCAGTGATGCTGAGAGGAAGATATATAGAAAGCACCATAATGTCAGAGGCATTATTGTGGATTCACTACCTCACTCAGAGTATCAGAAGCTGAGTGACAAGTCAACTGCTAAAGCCATATTCACATCCCTCTGCTCTAACTATGAAGGTAATAAGAAAGTTAGAGAAGCTAAGGCAAACATTCTTGTTCAGCAATATGAACTGTTCAAAATGAAAGAGGATGAAAATATTGAGACTATGTTCTCAAGATTTCAGACTCTGGTTTCTGGACTTCAGATTCTGAAAAAGAGTTATACCACAGCTGATCATGTGAACAAACTCTTAAGAAGTCTGCCATCCAAATGGATACCTAAGGTGACTGCTATTGAGGAAGCTAAGGATCTGAATACTTTAAGTATTGAGGATCTTATAAGCTCCCTCAAGGTGCATGAACTGGGACTCAATGAGGATGAGTCTGTTAGAGAACCAAAAACATTGGCTCTGAAGTCTAAAAGAAAGCCTGCTAAAGCTTTGAAAGCTATTGAATCTGAAGAAGAGTTTCCTGAGGGAAATTCTGATGAAGATTCAGATGCTGATGAGCTTGCAATGCTTTCTAAAAGACTTCAGTATCTAATGAATAGAAAGAAAAAACTCTCTAACAGAAGCAGTAACTTTAGAGGATCTAGTTCTGGTTCTAAGAGGGATATTCAGAAGGAAAGTTGCTACAACTGCAAAAAGCCTGGCCACTTCATTGCTGACTGTCCTGATCTTCAGAAGGAAAAATCAAAGGAAAAAGCAAAGAAGTCCAACTCAAAGTCCAGCAGCTTCTGAAATAAGCTTAAAAAGAGTCTCATGGCAACATGGGATGATCTGGACAATGAGTCAGAATCTGATGAGGAAGAAGCAAACCTGGCCCTGATGGCAATTGCATCTTCTGATGCAGAATCATGCTCAGATTCTGATGAAGAAGATGAGGTATACTCTGAACTCTCTAGATCTGAATTAATTGAAACAGTTAATGATCTTATGAGTCATCTTAAGAGCAAGTTAAAAGAAATTAAATCCTTGAAAAATCAAACTAACTTGCTATCTGAGGAAAACCTTAAACTTCAGAATCAAATTCTTGAATATGATGAAGAAGTTGAAGAACTCAAAAAAGAGGCTCATAAGAAATCTGAAGAGGTTCCTAATGAACAGAAAATAGCTCTTCAGGATTTCATGTTAACTGGATTCAATAGAACAAAAATTGCCTCTATGATGTATAATATGATCAGAAACAAAGGTGAAGGCATTGGCTATGATTCATTTAAACCTTCAAATGAATTAAACTCACCTTCATGTTCTGAAGATATTTTAAAAGGCAATGGTATATGCTTTGTGCCTGCTTCTGATAACTCTGAGAAGTTGAAAGTATCAGAATCTGAGACTAAGTCTGAAGTTCTGAACAACTCAGACTCTGAAGCTTCTGAACCAAAAGGTAAGATGAAGGCAGATGTTAAAACCCTGCCTAAATCTAAGCCAAAAGGTCCCAAGCCTAAGAGTAAGAGGAAATCAGACTCTGAACCTGATAATGTTCAGAATCTGAAGTGTTCAGAACCTGGAACTAGTAAGTCTCAGAATCTGAATAAATCTGATTCAAATTTTTCAAAGACTGGGTTTGTTAAAACTTCAAAATCTATTAAACCAGTCAATACAAAACATTTTCAATCTCAGAATGCTAAGCAAAACAAGCAAAAGCAAACCAATCAGTTTTCTGCTTCTAAATGTTTTAAGAAAGGCAAAACTGAAGCTTGCCTTATGCCTGAAGCTAACAGAGTTAGAATTCTGAAGAGATCAGAACCAAAGTGCTCAATCGTTCAGACTCTAAATAAATCAGAACCAAAGACCCTCAAGTCTCAGGTTCTGAAGAAATCTGAGTCCAAACCTTTGAGAACTCAGGTTCTGAAGTATTCAGGTTCTGAAACTCAGACTTATTCAAGATATAAGGATTCATATCCTAAGTATCAGAACAAGTCTGAATATCATAACTTCAGACACAAGAAGCCAAAACCTTTCAGAAATAACCCCAAAGGACCCATGAAAATCTGGGTACCTAAGTCTGAGATAATTACAATTGCAGATATGCTTAACATCCAAAGAAAAGGAAAAGTCCTGGTACCTGGACAGTGGATGCTCGCATCATATGACAGGGGACAAGTCTATGTTCCAAACCCTAACTCTGAAAGAGGGAGGAACTGTGGGGTTTGGAGGAAGTCAGAAAGGAAAGATCATTGGTACTGGTAAGATAGGTAATTCTTCCCTGTACATTGATAATGTTTGGCTGGTAGATGGACTCAGACATAATTTACTTAGCATAAGTCAATTATGTGATAGTAATTATGAAGTCCTGTTCAATAAGAACACATGTACTGTAATCAGTAACAAAGATAAGTCTGTAGTGTTCAGAGGCAGCAGGAAAAACAATGTTTACAAAATAAATTTTTCTGAATTGGTTCAGCAGAAGGTAGTATTCCTTCTGTCTGTGAGTGATGAGAAATGGGTATGGCACAAAAGGCTGGGACATGCTAACTGGAGACTCATCTCTAAGCTTAGCAAGTTACAGCTGGTCAGAGGCTTACCCAGTATTGATTATCACTCAGATGCTCTGTGTTCAGCATGCCAAATTGGAAAATTTTCTAAAACCTCTTTTAAAGCTAAGAACATTGTTTCCACCTCTAAACCTCTAGAACTCCTTCACATTGATTTGTTTGGTCCTGTTGGAACAACTTCAATCAATGGGAAGAAGTATGGACTTGTTATTGTTGATGATTATAGTAGGTGGACTTGGGTTAAATTCCTCAGAACCAAAAATGAAACATATGATGTGTTTTTCAAATTCTGCAAACAAGTACAAACTGAAATTGATTTGAAAATTTTAAAAATCAGAAGTGATCATGGTGGGGAATTTGAAAATGAACCTTTTGAAAACTTTTGTGAAGACCATGGAATTCTCCATGAGTTCTCATCTCCTAGAACTCCACAACAAAATGGAGTTGTAGAGAGAAAGAACAGGTCTTTACAAGAAATGGCCAGAACCATGATCCATGAGTCTAAAATTGCTAAGTACTTTTGGGCAGAAGCTGTAAACACAGCATGTTATATTCAGAACATGATCTATATCAGACCCATTCTGAATAAAACAGCATATGAATTGTTTAAAGGAAGAAAACCAAGTATTTCTTATTTTCATCAGTTTGGTTGTACATGTTACATACTAAACAATAAAATCTACCTAAAGAAATTTGATGCCAAGGCTCAAAAGGGTACCTTTTTAGGATACTCAGAGAGATCTAAGGCATACAGGGTGTATAATTCTGAAACACATGTTGTTGAAGAAGCTATACATATTAGGTTTGATGATAAGAAGCCTGGTAGTGAAATACCAGAGCTGGTTGAGAGTTTTGCAGATGTCAGAATCTCAGAAGAGCCTTCAGAAGCTGAACCCAGTTCAGGTTCTGATGAAGGTTCAGAAGCTGAAAACAATGAAGACTCTGAGAAACTCTCTGAGAATGATGCTACTCCTGAAGCAAACCAAGACCAGCATGGTTCTGAACACATCCCTGATGGTTCTTCAGAAGCTAATCCACCCAGAACCTCATTCAAGTACAAGTCTTCACATCCTGAGGAGTTGATCATTGGAAACAAGAACAGTCCAAGGAAGACAAGATCAGCATTCACTCAGAATGAGTCTATGCTTGGCCTGCTATCCATGATTGAGCCTACAACTGTTGATGAAGCACTTGCTGATAATGGCTGGATTGTAGCAATGCAAGAAGAACTGAACCAGTTTCAAAGGAATGATGTATGGGATCTTGTTGCAAGACCTGATCAGAAGAACATCATTGGAACAAAATGGGTGTTCAGGAACAAGCTCAATGAACAAGGAGAAGTGATCAGAAACAAGGCTAGATTAGTAGCTCAAGGGTACAGCCAGCAAGAAGGAATTGATTACACATAAACTTTTGCTCCAGTAGCAAGACTGGAAGCAATCAGGTTACTTCTTTCTTATGCTGTTAATCATGATATCATCTTGTATCAAATGGATGTTAAGAGTGCTTTCTTAAATGGTGTAATTTCTGAAGAAGTGTATGTTAAACAACCTCCTGGTTTTGAAGATGTTAAATATCCAAATCACGTTTTTAAACTTAAGAAGTCTTTGTATGGTCTGAAACAAGCTCCCAGAGCTTGGTATGAAAGGCTAAGCAACTTCTTAATTAAAAATGATTTTGTCAGAGGTCAAATTGATAATACACTCTTCAGGAAAACTGTTAAGAAAGAAATCTTAATTGTACAAATCTATGTTGATGATATCATATTTGGTTCTACTAATGCCTCCCTTTGCAAAGAGTTTTCAAAGTTAATGGAGGATGAATTTGAAAAGAGCATGATGGGTGAGCTGAAATTCTTCTTGGGAATTCAAATCAACCAATGCAAAGATGGTGTTTATGTTCATCAGTCAAAATACACCAAGGAGCTTCTGAAGAAGTTCCAGCTGGATGATTGCAAGCTGATGTCAACACCAATGCATCCCACCTGCACCTTAAGCAAAGAGGACAATGGCTCTAAAGTAGATCAGAAGCTGTACAGAGGTATGATAGGTTCTCTCCTATACTTAACTGCTTCTAGGCCAGATATTTTATTTAGTGTAGGTCTGTGTGCTAGATTCCAGTCAGATCCTAGAGAATCTCATATGACTGCTGTCAAGAGAATCTTTAGGTATCTGAAAGGAACAACTAATTTGGGACTTCTGTATAAGAAATCTCTAAATTACAAGCTAGTTGGATTCTGTGATGCTGACTATGCTGGGGACAAGATTGAAAGAAAATCCACCAGTGGAAACTGTCAGGTTCTTGGTGAGAATCTGATATCCTGGGCCAGCAAGAGACAAGCAACCATTGCTTTGTCAACAACAGAAGCAGAATACATCTCAGCTGCAAGTTGTAGCACACAACTGCTCTGGATGAAACATCAATTAGAGGATTATCAGATTCATGCAGACAATATTCCTATTTATTGTGATAATACTGCTGCTATATGTCTGTCTCAAAATCCAATTCTGCATTCTAGAGCCAAGCACATAGAAATAAAACATCATTTTATAAGAGATTATGTTCAGAAGGGTGTTTTAGATATTCAGTTCATTGATACTGATCATCAATGGGCTGACATATTCACAAAACCCCTAACAGAAGAAAGATTCAACATTATTAAAAAGAATCTGAACATGCACTTCATCTCTTGAAAATGTGCTTGAATCTGAATGAAATCCTTGATTCTGAGTTTATCATAAGCTAAGACTTATCAAACACTCACCTTCTGAGAGTTTGAAGAAAGTTAAGCCTGAAAAACTTCAGAGTTTGAAGGATCAGAACCTGGATTTTCTGACTTCTGAATCTGATAGGAATCTAATGTTTGGTCAGAATCTGATAAGTATATACCTGGGCAATGATGATTAAAGCTTTGAAAGTTTATACTCTAATCCTCCCAAAAGTCATCAATTTAAAAATGTGATTTTCTGATATGATATTCCATGATAAAATTGCTTGACAAACAATTTTCAGATTGGAATCAGTCTGTTTTCAAACTGTTTAGCACAGACACATTTTTCAAAATGCCCAAAGTATTTCAGACAATGTTCAGTTTTTTTAGAATTGTCTTAATTTGGTATCAGACTCTGAAGATAAATCTTCATATTTTGGTATCAGGTTCTGATACAAGTTCAGCAGTATTAAAACTGTATTTTGGTATCAGACTCTGAGATAAAATCCTCAATTGGTATCAAGCTCTGATATAACTTTTCAGCTGGTCTATAATCTGAACCATTTTGTTTTAAAAATGAGTTAGACCTGCTCTGATCTGAACTATTTTCTTTAAACCAGCTCAGATCTGCTCTGATACCTTCTTGTATGTTTTGCTCTGATACTGAACACTATTTGGTTGTTCTGCTCTGATATTGAACAAAATATACTGAACAAACCATGTCTGAACACAGAATGATCTGATCAAAAGCTCTAAACTTTTTCTGCTTCTGAACAGCATTCTATTTTTAATGCAAGTCATATACTCATTGAAAATCAAGTATGCTCTGATGCTCATCTTTGTTGCTTGATTATCCATATGATTGCATAAATATCTCACAAATTTTTCAACCCCCTCCTATATACTCTGAACCTTTTTGATGTGTTTTCAAACTCTTTTAAAAAGGGGGAGATTCAAATGCTCTGATACACATGTTTTCAAACTCTTTTAAAAACTTTTTGTTGATGACAAAAGGGGGAGTAAGGTAAAACAAGTATTAAAGCACCTGAGCTCAACAATATAAGTTAAAATTCTGTCAGTATATTAACTTATGAAAGGGGAGTAAAAGGTATTAAAGCCTGAGGCTCTGAACATAAGTCAAAACTCAGTTAAAGCTCTGATACTGATTGAATTTTACTTATGAGAACTGCTTTTTAACTCTTAGCCTCTGAATTGAAAGTCTGGTTCTGATACCATTATGCGAGATACATAACTCTTAGTGAGTTAAAATGAATTGAAAATAACTTGGATAAGACTCAGGGAGCTTACAAAACTCATCTTGTGGATTATCAAACTTAGGGGGAGAGCTCACAAACCTCAGAACCTGAAGTCAACAAGTCATTTTGAATTCTAAATGATGATTTCACTATATTGTTTTAAGTTAAGCTTAATTAACATGGATAAGAATCAGGGGGAGCTTACAAACCTAACCTTGAGGACTGTCAGACCTAGGGGGAGCTTACAAACCTCTCCTGAAGTCAGATTGTTAATTAAACTTAACAACAATTCTGAAATTTTCACATTTGTGTTTTTAACTGAACTTAATTAACTTGGATCAGACTCAGGGGGAGCTTACAAACCTCACACCCTGTAGTTAACTTGTTAATTAAGTTAACAACAATTTTCTGATTTAATACTTATGTTTGTCATCATCAAAAAGGGGGAGATTGTTGGAGCAAAATGTGTTTAACAACTCTCTTATGAATTAAGGGGAGATTGTTGAAACATTTATGTGTAAACATATCTCTCTTTATGGTTTTGATGATAACAAAGTGTTAAATAGAAAATTGGTTATTTGCTAATGCTTTGTTCAAGTGATTTCAGAACCACGTATTTTATGATTGGTTATTAAGAATGGTTATGGAAGAACAAGCTTAAAGCAAGAAAGGAAAGCTAAGAAGCAAGGTTGCAAAGCTAGAAGGAAACTGGGTCTGAAGAAGTGCTCCTGAAGTGGTGCTCCTGAAGTGCAGCTTCTGAGTCTGAAGGCAGCTTCTGAAGCCTGGGTGCTTCTGAAGAAGTCAACGCAGAGTCAACGTCTGAAGACCAGCTTCTGATCCTGAAGCCAGCTTCTGATGTTTAGTGCTTCTGATGCACTGTTCACACAGAGAAGCTTCTGAAGGCTGATGTGGCTAAAAGCAAGTGGTACTGTGCGCATTTAATGCCTGGATGTGTCAGAACAACCCAATGGAACAGTTGTCTCCCTGACCCAGACATTCTCCAGCTTTTAAGGTAGGCCATTTCAAAAATGGCTGCTGCTCTGGTTTGTTTGAAAAAGTGCAGCACACATTTGCAGAAATCCTAGCTAACTTGCAACGGCTCTTTCCTCAAATCAAGCAAATCTTCAACATCTATATTTCATCTATAAAAGGAAGAAGATCTGAAGAAGAAATTTGTCTAAGACTCTTGAAACTACATTGCTGAACCTGTGCTCTGTTTTCTGTTGTAAAATTGTCAAGTTCAAAAACTCTTAGAAATTCTTCAGTCTTGTAACTTAGAATTTCTTAAGGTTAAGAGTCTTAACCTGTGTTGTATTAAGAGAACACCTCTGATATTTTATCAAGTGTTCATCCCAAACTCATTTACTTGTAAACCAGTTTGGTCCCTAAAGTCTCAGTCAGTATACTGAGCATTTGTAACCTCATTCCTTTGTGGTCTGAGTCAGAAGCCTCTTCCTTAGTGGTTGAGCATTGAGAAGCCTCTTCCTTAGTGGTTGAGCATTGGAAGCCTCTTCCTTGGTGGTTGAGCATAAAAGCCTCTTTCTTTGTGATTGAGCAACTGGAAGTCTCTTCCTTAGTGGTTGAGCATTTGTAATCAGAACTGATTATAGTGGAACTCTCTTGTTGGAAAACAAGGGGACTAGACTACTTCCCACATTGAGAAGGAACCAGTATAAATTCTGTGTGTCTCCCTTTACCTTTGTCTTTTCATTTTTTGAACCGCTGCATAACTCTTGATAATAGTTCAGAACTGATTCATATCAGCTTCTGAACTTAACCTTAAGTTTTGAAAAGAAAAGATCTTAGCTTTTGAGTCACACAATTCAACCCCCCCCTTCTTGTGTGTGTTTTTCTCACCTTCATTGTTGACTAGAGATCTCAGCTTGTTCCACTTTTCCACATAGTTAACTTCATGAATGGAATGCTGTCTAACAAGCACCAACTCTTCTAAGCTTTTGAAGATATTGCTGCAAACCTCTTTTAAATTCAAATCTGATGAAGGGTTTGGTGTTTGGGCAATATTTTGATAACTGGGTGATGGGAATGCAATTTGTTCAGGATAAGGTGTTTGGGTTGATTCTGATACAATCTGATCAGAGGTTTCAGTATGAGGTTCTGAAACATTTATCAGGTTTGCATCAGAGGCAGGTTGAGGGTCTGATGTTGGAAGGTTAGATTCTGATGTAGGTAGGTCTGATTTTGATGCTCCACATAGAAGAAGAACATCAGAGGCTTCAGGTTTGGCACATTGAATTGGTTGAACAGTTATTGGTTCAACTTCTAATACTGAGTCAGCATCAGAAGTGGTAACAAGTTGGATGGTATGAGGAGATGATTCAGAGGGGATGGTTGAAGTTGGTTCAGAGGAAAACTCACCACCCAAGTGTTTTTCCAGTTCTTCTAAAGAAGATGAGGAACTGGAACTGAAAGATGGCACCGTTAGGATGCAGAATCACTGAGAATTATATTCTCTATGATCCTGGTGACAAAGGCCTCAGTCTGAGGTTGGTAAGTTCTCTCAAGATTTGGTGTCTCACCAGGTAAGCAATTTGGAGAGATGGTATGTCTAAAGGTTGAGGGGAAGGTATGGTTTTAGGTGAAGTAAGTGGGGATGACTGATTAGCTGTCTCAACATGATCAAAAACAGCTTCTTCTCTGTCAGAGTGATCTTTTTCAGAAAGAATGCGTGCTCTTTTCCTATTGAGAGCATCTAAAAAGTCACTGGTGTTAAGTTTTCTCAAGAGAGAAGATTCAGAGGGTGAAGAAAGTTTGGATGGGGCTATTTCTAGTTGAGTGTTAAGGTCAGGAACATCATTAGAACTTAAATTTAAATTTGTTAAGATTGCAGCATTACCTTTATCAGAAGCAGATTCTGAAGCAGGTTCTGACTGATGTGCTTCAGAGGTACTTTCTCTCTTCATCTCCAGATGAGAAGAGAGAATTTCCCTTGCTCCTGAGACTGTTGAATGCTCCAATTCCTGAGCTAACTTGATAGCCTTCTCCAGATCTTCCTTCATCCTGCTAGCCACTAGTGCTTCAGATGCACTCACTTCAGCTCTTTTCTTCTTTAACATAAGCTCTCCCTCAACACTTTGAGCCAGAAGCTCCTTAATCCTCTTATTTTCTGTTACTTCTTCCTCATAAGTCATCTTCTTCTTCTTCTTGCTCCTCAGTTTCCACAATCATTTTCCTCAACTTCCTTTTCTTGGGTTCAGAAGCTCCCTTAGCTTCTGACCTTGCTTTTCTTGCCACCTTGCTCCTTGTTCTAGTGGGAAGGATCTCCACTGGATCCAATTCTTCAGCTTCCACCACAGCTTCAGACACTTTAGCCTTGATAGCTGGTTTCTGAACAGGCTTCTGAACTTTAGTCTTCTTCACAGGTTTAGACTGTTTTGATTGTTCAGGTTCTGAAGAATGTTGTCTCTTCTTCACTGCCTTCCAGGGTTCATTTGGTCTATCAGGAATCATATCCCAAGTGATAGCAACTCCTGTTTCCTTGAAGTGTTGTGCAACAAAGTGTGCCAACACCTCATGGGGATCTTCCTTTGAGATAGGAGGGAAGTCATCAAGATATTCAGAACCCATTCTGAACTGCAAATCTTGTTCAGAAGTTATCACCTCTTTCTTGGAAATGATCTTCATATGACCCAAGGTTATTCCAGAAATTATTGCACCATTGCAGACTCCAAGCTCAGAGTCTGATCCAACTCCAAGAGCTTTCAGATTCTCAACAAGCTTCCCTTGGTGAAAGATTTCAGACAAGAGTCTGGTGGATGGAACTTGAACTTTTCCTTTCATACTCTCTCTGATGGTACTGATGTTTTTTATGACATGTGATTGCTTCAATGACATGTATTCAACACAAATCTCGGGTCCTCTTTCTTTCAATCTCACAATCCCTAAATTATTTCTTACTCACTTTCATCTCTCTCGCCATCATGCAATTGAGCCTAATAACCATAACCCCGACCTTTTTGACGGACCTAATTATTGCTTATGAAAAAAAATGTCTGCAAGGAATTGAATCATGTAGCACATGAAAAAGTCATCTTTTTAAAGTCACTAACGCCATTTCAATTCCTTTTTTGACAGCAGTTCTTTTTCATTATTAGCGGTTCATTTTCATTATTATTTTTTCTTTCAATTACCACATAACGGTTCCTTTTTTTCCTTTTGGTTACCACAAAAAAATTTATGAAAAAAACTCCTGGTGGGGATCGAACCAGTACCACATGCTTCCAATTCACAATTCTTACCACCAAGTTACTGATGTTTTTTATGACATGCGATTGCTTCAATGTTATGTATTCAACACAAATATCGGGTCCTCTTTCTTTCAATCTCACAATTCCTAAATCATTTCTCACTCACTTTCATCTCTCTCACCATCTTGCAATTGGACCTAATAACTATAACTCCGCCCTTTTTGACGGACTTAATTAATTTTTATGAAAAAAGGTCTGCAAGGAATTGAATCAAGTATCACATGAAAATGTCATTTTTTTTAAAAGCCACTAACACCATTGCAATTCCTTTTTTGCTAGCAGTTCCTTTTCATTATTAACGATTCTTTTCATTATTATTTTTTTCTTTCAATTACCACACAACGGTTCCTTTTTTTTCTTTCGGTTACCAGATATCAGTTCCTTTTCATTATTTTCATTTCTTTCGATCACCACATAGTAGTTTCTTTTCCTTTTTCATTTTTATAGATTTAACAGCTTTTGCGGCTAGGGCCAATTTTTTGGTGCAAGCTTTTGTATATATTTTTTCTTTTGATTTGTCATTTTTATTGCAGTCCATCTTTTGTTTTTGTTGTTTTTTGAGGTAGTTTGATAACATATTACTGAATGTAACTATAAAAGTAATAATATAGCCAATTGTATAGTTATATATGAAGCTCTATGCACGGGTTAGAGTCTAGTATAGAGGTGTCAAAACGGGCTACCCCGCCCGTTTAGGGCCGGCCCTAACGGCTTCGGGTTTTATCGGGCCGGGCCAAAAAGCCCGGTTGTAATACAGGCTTGAAAAATACTACCTGAGCCCGGCCCTACACGGGCCATGGGCTAGCCCGTATTAAAAATTACTTATTTTTTAATATGTTTAAATGATTGTAAACACTTTCGTACAAACGTCGCAAACTAAACGGCGAGGAAAACAATTTTAAATAATTACGTATGTTATGGTTACAAATATTTATATATTCGATCTTTAAAGTTATAACTAACGAAACGAGTAAATATAATTTTTTTATTACTTTTATATTTGTGTGTTAATTCATTGAATTTTCACTTTTATTTTTTAATTTAATAATCAACTAATTAAAGAATTATTTAAAATATATATAATATTTATGATTTTTTTTGTTATGCGAGCTAACGGACTACCCGAAGCCCAAACGGGTACCGAGCGTTTTAGGGTCGGGCTAAAAAGCCCTATAAAAATCCGGGCTCAATATTTAAGGTCCAAGCCCTACAATTAATCGGGCTTAACGGGCCGGCCCATACGGGCTAGCCCGTGTTGACAACTCTAGTCTAGTGTGTGTATATATATCGAGCAGCATTCCGGAGAGAAACCCTAAACGTACTCTTTCTTCCTTACATTTCCAAATCCCTAATTGAGCATCGACAACATGTCCCTCCGGACCGCAATTAACAGTTTCTGATACATCTACCGCACAAGCACAGTATCACCACCACGCTTTTTATTTCTTCCTCCCATTCCCAAACCCTAAACGTACTCTTTCTTCCTTACATTTCCAAATCCCTAATTGAGCATCGACACCATGTCCCTCCGGACTGCAATTAACCGTTTCCGATACATCTACCGCACAAGCACCGTATCACCACCACGCTTTTTATCTCTTCCTCATACTCCTAAACCATTCCAATTCTTCCACCGCAATCGCTTTTCCACACCATTCCAGTTCCACTTTTCTTCTTTTTCTTCTTCTTACTCATCTTCATCTTCTTCTAATGCCGACGATTTTCCCTCTGGTGAGTTCAATTTCGAGCCCCTCACAGGATTCAAAAAATTTCTTGTTACTCTCAAGACCATGGTAGCTTTACCTTCGGAGCGCATTCAACATGGAAGTGTATTAAAAATCACTTTGCAAGGTAGGAGGATATCTGATCAGCTCAAAAATATGTTACGCAATCCCTTTGAATCATCTCTGCCTGAAATTTGCGATAATTTCTTGAAAGCTGCTTATGATCCTCGTATATCCGCTGTTTATCTTCATATTCACCGCTTAAGTTGTGGCTGGGCAAAACTTGATGAAATTCGAAGACAAATCTCAAATTTTAAAAAATCAGGAAAAACAGTTGTGGCTTATGTCCCTTCAATTCAACCAATAGAATATTACCTTGCCTGCGCATGTGATGAGATTTTTGCACCTCCCTGTGCTCGTGTTCAATTGTTTGGATTTGCTGTGAACAACCACAGTTTTGGTAGTGGTCTTCTTCACAATCCTTATGACAATTTCGAAGATAGTCTTGAGGCGCTAACTGCATTGCTGGACAATATCTACTCAAACTGGGTGGATAAAGTCTCATATGCTAGAAATAAGAAAAGAGAAGAGGTTGAAAGCTTCATACTTAAAGGTCTCCACGAAGTAGATAAACTGAAAGAAGAGGGTTTCATATCAAGCATAGCATACGATGATGAGGTTGTCACTCTCTTGAAGGAGAGACTTGGGGTTAAATCATTTCCTACGATTTCTTTCAGAAAATACTCTCAAGTTAGAAAATGGATTGTTGGGCTATCAGATGGTAAAATTCTAATGGCTAAAGAACTAATAGATAGCTATCATCCGAGTCACAGGAACCATTTGTTCAAAAAGCCTGGGAGTTGAACATGCTGATGTAGTTGCAGAGAACTTCATTCAGGAGATTCATATGCTCAAGGCGTCAACAAAAGTTAGGGCTGTTATCATTCGAATTGACTGTGCTGACCATCATGTTAGTGCAGCTAAATTAATGTGGGCAGAAATCAGGTCTCAAAATAGTGTCACAAAATACAAAAGTGCATCAACATAAATCAAAGACAAAAAGAGGTAAAAAGATCAAAATATGGATAACCCAATACAAACCGACAAATTTCTCCACCAAGAGTGAATATCCAAAAAAGGGGTATGCCTCGACATAATGAATGACAAGATATAACACAAAAAGTTGTCAGATACATACAAGAAATGAGAAATATTAGTAGAGATCAATTGCCTTAAAGAGAAGAAAAGTAATTTTTATTTTACGTTTTAGAGTTGTGTGCGGTTCTTTAGAAAATGATTAGTTGAGTTGATTTTAATGACAAAATCAACATAATTTACTAAAATACTCTTGTTAATTGTAGTTAGTGTAGTAGTTAAATAAAGTGAAATTCAATAAATAAGAATATATTAGTTAAAATGATAATTATTGAGACATAGAAAAAATGTTAAAATGATAATTACTTCATTTAATTTAATACCTTACAATTTGATTATTAAAGAAATTGATGTTACTTTTTCTATTTGAATTAAATGTTGAAGTTTATTTTAATAAAAAAAAATGAATTTTATATATAATAATTGTAATAGCCAATTTCTGTTTATCGTGCTTTTCGTGTGTTGAATGCCCCGTACGAAATAGCAACTATAAGACTGGGGCGGGTGGATTAGGGTTTTTGGTTCGTCATTCCCAAATCCTAGGGGCAAAAACCCTAGTTCAGCAACATTCCGGAGAGAAACCGCAGCGACAACATGTCCCTCCGGACCGTAATTAACAATTTCTGATACATCTACCGCACAAGCACAGTATCACCACCACGCTTTTTATTTCTTCCTCCCATTCCCAAACCCTAAACGTACTCTTTCTTCCTTACATTTCCAAATCCCTAATTGAGCATCGACACCATGTCCCTCCGGACTGCAATTAACCGTTTCCGATACATCTACCGCACAAGCACAGTATCACCACCACGCTTTTTATCTCTTCCTCACACTCCCAAACCATTCCAATTCCATTTTTCTTCTTCTTACTCTTCTTCCCATGCCAAAGATTATCCCACCGGTGACTTCAATTTCGTGCCCCTCACCGGATTCAACAAATTTCTTGTTAGGCTCAAAACCATGGTAGCTTTACCATTGGAGCGTGTTCAATATGGAAGTGTATTGAAAATCACTTTGCAAGGTAGGATATCCGATCAGCTCACGAGTATATTCTGCAATTCAAAGGTATTATCTCTGCCTGAAATTTGCGATAATTTCTTGAAAGCCGCTTATGATCCTCGTGTTTCCGCCGTTTATCTTCATATTCACCGCTTAAGTTGTGGCTGGGCAAAACTTGATGAAATTCGAAGACAAATCTCAAATTTTAAAAAATCAGGAAAAACAGTTGTGGCTTATGTCCCTTCAATTCAACCAAAAGAATATTACCTTGCCTGCGCATGTGATGAGATTTTTGCACCTCCCAATGGTCATGTTGGATTCACCCTCACCGTCGACGACCTCAGTTTTGATAGAGGTCTGTATGACAATCCTTTTAACTATGTTGAAGATAGTCTTAATTTCAATTATGTTGAAGATAGTAGTGAGGCACGAGATAGTAGTGAGGCACAAACTGCATTGCTACATAATATCTATTCAAATTGGCTGGATAAAGTCTCTTCTTCTAGAGGGAAGAAAAGAGAAGAAGTTCAAAACTTCATAAATGAAGGTGTTTATCAACTAGATAAACTGAAAGAAGAGGGTTTCATATCAAGCTTAATGTATGATGATGAGGTTATCACTCTCTTGAAGGAGAAGCTTGGGGTGAAATCACTCCCTATGATTTATTTTAGAAAATACTCTAAAGTCAGAAAATGGACTGTGGGAATATCAGAGGCTAAAGAACAAATAGCCATCATCCGAGCCTCAGGGGCTATGGATAGTGACGTCGTAACAAGTAATTTCATTCAGAAGATTGATATGGTCAAAGAGTCAAAAAAATTTAAGGCTGTTATTGTCCGGATTGACAGTGTAGGAGGTGATTTTCATGCATCTCACTCAATGTGGCAGGCAGTCAGATCTCTTGCTTCCAAAAAACCCGTCGTTGCTTCAATGTCTGATGTGGCAACAAATGCAGGATACTACATGGCAATGGGAGCAGGAGCTATCGTAGCAGAAAATCTTACTTTAACCGGTTCAATTCGAAGAACGGTCTCTCAAAACTTTAACCACTACTTTGAGAATGATTTGCCATATGACGAAGTGCTAGATAATGTGGTTCTTTCTAGATTAATGACTCTAGGCAAGTTAGACAAGATGAAAAAGGTTGCACATGGGAGGATTTGGACCGGTAAGGACGCAGCATCTCATGGTTTGGTTGATGCTATTGGTGGGATATCTTGTGCTATTGCTATAGCAAAATTGAAGGCCAATATACCTCAAAACAGACAGGTTACTCTTGTGGAGCTCTCAAGATCTGGTCCTACTCTACTCATGCTCTTAAGGGGTATTGGCTATGCTCTCGATGGAGATCACCAGCTACTTAATGAACTACTAAAGGACATGGCACATTTTGATGGAGATCCAGCGCGAAAGGATGGAATAGTGCAGCATATGTGGAAGCTTAACTCAGGTTCTATGTAGAGGGAGAGAGGGATATTTTCTTCTTGCTGTAATAACTAGGAGGAAAAATTATATTAATATATTATCATGTAAATTTTATGCAAAAATTATATTAATATATTATTATTATTATTATTATTATTATTATTATTATTATTATTATTATTATTATTATTATTATTATTATTATTATTATTATTTAAGTTTTATGCAATTGATGTTATTGTGATATTAATGCTACAATGGGTATTTTGATGAGTATATTCACATTCTCTCGCTGCACTTATCATTTTTATTTTTTAATAAGTTTCTGCTCTTAATAGAATATATTTTTTTTCTGAATTGCAAAATGTCTGGTTAGTCCAAATTAAATGGCCCGTGTTTACCAGCATTGATTAGAGAGAAATTAGAGTAGCCCTGCACTGGAGAGGGTGCTAGAATATCATCTTAGGTGGTTTAAACATGTATTGAAGGGATTTATAGAAGCACCAGTAAGAAGAGTAGTCTAGATGGAGGATAATAGAACAATTAGAGATATAACTCTAGGTCAAATCATTGAGATGGATTCAAAATGACAGAATGGTCGATCGGTGTACTTAATACATGACAAAATGTTATGGTGTTGGCTCATGCAAATACAAATGAATGCACCTAATGGAAAATGACACAATTGCTTTTGTTAAATACAAAGGATCGTTTATTAGCCGAGGTATTCAAGTTGTTTGACGTAATCCAGATTCTTACAACTGAACACATGACTGTTGCAAGAATTACCAAAGAAGTATGTCTGTTTACTAAGTGCCCTACCAAATTGAAAGTTGTAAATATATGCAGTGGACTAAGTGCATCTTCACTACTGAAAGGCCCATATCACAAGTGTGGTTGTTCGGTTGCTGTAAGATTCTCTTAGACAGGAGATAATAACATTTTAAGAGCAACTATTCTCTAATGTTTCTTTGGCTGTATAATTGACAAAAAATAGGCAAGGATATCATCTTAATCAAAAGAACTTATACAACAGTAAAAACCAATTTCTTAGTCTGAGTTACTGTTTTGCTTGTTTATTACTATATTATTTAGTATTAGTTTGATTACATCACTAACTTTATGCTACAGAACATTCCATGAAAAAGAGAATAAATCAAAGCACTCCCTGGCTATCTTTTCACCATCTTAACATTCTTCTCATGGATAATATCACAGCGCAACAAATTGGATCAGGTTATCATGGACTTGGAATTGGTACATTCACACTTGATTGGGCTTGGATTTTAGCTTATCATGGAAGCCCTCTTGTTACACCATGATCTTCCATTGTTAATGTTTGGGTTTGATTTATCATGTTCATCTATATAATTCTACCTATATGTTACTGGAAGTTTAACACCTTTTATGCTAAGAAGTTTCCTTTATTTTCTAATCAGTTGTTCACGTCCAGTGAACAAAAGTATGACACTGCTAAGATCTTAACCAAGGAATATAATCTTAACACTGATGCATAAAGCAAGTGTGACAAGTTATACCTTAGTCCTCTCTTTGCATTATCTATCAGATCGGGTTTCACAAGCTTTACGGCAACCCTCACTCATGTAGCACTGTTTCATGACTGGTAGGCTGCAAAATTAGATGGGTAATGCAAAAGAGCATATCAGCAATGGGTAATGCAAAATTAGATGGTTCCTCATTTTATTATCTGGGAGCATGGCTTTATCCATAGTAATGGCTTTGTGTGGAAAACAGAAGTGCAACTGCCATGGTGGGGTATGATCTTTGCTTTTGGCTTAGCTTTTGTTGTAACCCTCCCAATTGGTGTCATCCAAGCAACTATCAACCAGGTACTAGCTCCAATCAATATCTGCCATCTCCAGTCTATCACTTTCCTTTCCTCTTGATATTGACAGACTATTTAGATGCAAAGAAGGAAGTTATAGGAGTTTAAAATTTTGACATGAGTGTTTCCTGTGTTGCAGCAACCGGGATATGACATTATAGCACAGTTCATGATTGGATATCTCCTTCCTGGAAAACCAATAGCAAACTTGCTCTTTAAGATTTATGGGAGAATCAATACTGTCCACGCGCTCTCTTTCTTGTGAGATCTCAAACTTGGGCACTACATGAAAATTCTCATGCGATGCATTTATACAGCACATGTCTTCTCAGCTCAAAATCTCCTAGTTCAAGCACTTTTTCTTATCTTTTTTGTTTCTTTCTTATTACTTATTATTTATTTTGATTCCTAAATTATAGCTGGTGGGAACTCTAGTTGCTGGAGTGGTGAACCTTTCAGTGGCTTGGCGGACGTTGGATGGCATTCATGATGACATAATTTGCATGGATGATAAAGCTCACCATGATAGTCCTTGGACCTGCCGCAAATACAGAGTGACATTTGATGCGTCTGTTATATGTGGTTTTATTGGACAGAGGCGGCTATTTGGACCCAGTGGATTGTATTGAAACCTTGTATGGTTATAATTCTTGGTTGGAGCTGTGTTACCAGTTCTTGTTTAGGTGTTCAGCAAAATCTATCCTGACAAGAAATGGATTCGTCTGATTAACACATCAGTTATATCTTATGGTTTTCCTGGAATGCCACCTGCAACTCCTACTAACTTTGCAAGGTGGCTTTTGACCGGAATGATCTTCAACTACTTTTGTGTTCCGCTTCCACTAGCGGTTATGTTTTACTATCGGTGGCGCCTGATGCAGCGACTGCTTTTATGGGTGTTTTGATTTTCTTTGCTCTGCAAAATGCAGGCCATAATCTCAAATGGCGGAAAACTGAATTGGACCATTGCCCAACTGCATCAGGAATTATGGTTGATGGTTGTCCAGTATTCTAATAGAGAAGTCTAGTTGACTTAGCTGTCTCTTTTGAATTTGTTTTTATTTTTAGGGGTGGGGAAGAAGTTAGTCTTGGAGTATAATATATTCAGTTGAAAAAACAAGCAATAATTAATGATCAAAATAATTACATAATGGGTAGTTTGCTATTAGTGGATAAATTCAAACTTTTTTTACCCATAACTCATAACCCTTTCTGCCGTAGGGGTTTTTTTCAAGCTGCAAACCACAAGCAAAAGTTGCAGGTAGTGAGATTTGTAATGGCCAATCAGCATCAAGTTCCCAATCTTCCTTTCTTGAACGAGTCCATTCAAAAGAAGCTGATATATTTTATTTCTAGAAAAGAAGGTACTGCCTAAAAACGTCTCAGGTTTTTCCACTGTTTTTCTTTTGTTATAACTTAATTAAAAGAAAATATCAACTGTTGAAAACCCATCTACGTAAGTGAGTTTCAAGCTGTTAATTTTGAACTTCTAGGAACTTGTGTTGTCTGAACTGAAGCACATGAGTGATGGTGTATCAGAAATATGGAGACAACTCGGTGAAAGATTCCGAACCTTTTAAAAGGAATTATGCTTCAGTAATAAAACAATTAACAAGCAAATGAGCTGGTATACATCTTGAAAGTTTGTTTTCTATTTTTGCACCTTCCTCTTCCAATTCGAAGAGAAACTATTAACAAGACCTAGAAAACAGAAACTATTAGGAAAGATTTAGAGGCAAATGAGTTAGATCCAAATATAGTTTATGATAGAACATTAGCATACTCTACTTCAGGAAAAATGTTAAGATCAAATGTTAAGAACACTAAATATGTAATTTTATTTGAGCCATGTTAAACACTAAATATGGGTATCGCTCCGGTCAATACTCGAATAGTGATTCTCGAGTCTAACTTCTTCCATTAGACTCAACCTCATTAGTGCAAGAACTTTTTAAAATCAAAATTTTAGTTTAATTATTATATGTTGAAAATAATATTTAATATATACATTATTTACCTATTCTTAAACCTTGTAATAGCAAAGTATAATAATGAATTCAAACACATTTATTTTGGTTGCACACAACCTGTCTTAATATAAGTCAGTAGTATTCTTTTAATGTGATTTCCTCAGTAGTATTTGGCATCATGTTATTCGTTGGTTGGAGATCAGTACTTCTCATCCAGCTGATATTGGTCCTCATGCGCTGCAATTTTGTGGTGTTCCTGTGTTTATGAAAGATATACGTCGTTGTTTTCAAGGGATATGGTCGACTTGCATCTAGATCATTTAAAAAGAGTGCAATTCTAGAATTTTTAGTAGTAACAAGCAAATCTCCATGGAGCAGTTACTTGGCAACAACAAACATCAATATTCTTAATGGTTGCTAAAGATTTACAAACTAACTTCTTTTTTTTTTTTTTATTTCTATTCCGGGTAGTCTATTACTTTGTATTGATCATACCACTATCTAATGTTTTTTGCTTAGTTTTAGATCTTCTTTTGTTTTTGTATTTTGATACTTTGTTCTAATTCCCATTAAGGACACCTTGTGTTTAATAGGAACTATTTTATATTTTATATTTTCCGTTTCGCTTTTTTTTTTTTTATGAAAAAAAAAGTATATGCAAACTAGCTATAGAAACAGCTCCAACTTTACCAAGCCAACCAATTTGGATCCCACTTTTTTTTTAAATTAAATGGGTAATAGTCATTTTGATTCGTGAAACAAGTAGACACAATAGTTTTTCAATGTATCTAAATTTTAAAATAGTTCATGATTGTGTACTATGTTAGTCAAAATAGTTCTTTACCTTAAAATGTCTCGTTAATATTGTAGTATTAGTCCTTTAATATACTTACATATTGTCATATCAGTCTATATAAGTAATTATTTAAATGTCATATCAGTATATATATAAAAATAGTTAATGTCAGTATTAAAAGACTTTTTCAATGTCAAAGATAATTTTGACTAATAAAATACACAATTAAAACTATTTTAAAATTTCTATACATTAAAAATTCTTGCAACTATTCGTTAAACATTGAAAAATCAAAATGACTATTAGTACAAGTTAAAAGAATGACTTGATAAAACAATTTAGATGAGTTCCAAGGCAGGGGGCATTTAGCTGCACATTGGAGCACTGACAGATCCACGTGCACACTGATCCATTTACATAATGTTTTTCTTTAAAACAATCCATATCTTCTTTCTAGAAAAAAAAATAATCCAATCCAATCCAATTCTTCTAAAAGTAAAACAGTTGAAGTTTTTTTCTTTTTTTTAAAAACAACTGAATTTTATATATTATAATTATTATTAGTATTGCTGTATTAGTATATTTTTTATTTCAACTGATGTACTACTTCGTCCCAAAATATAAGCAAAAATGATGTATTTGATACAAATTTTGAATCAAATATATTAAGTTATGTTTACCAATTTTTACTTATATTTTGGGACGGAGAGAGTACTACATGCTCTATCTACGACAAAAATAAATTAATTTTTGTGTGTTGCTGCCGCAACTTCGCAGGTCACACCAGAGCCTTTTCCCTCTCAGTTATTGGATAACTTCCGGTTATCAATTCATTGCAAACATTTTTAAACATAAGTTTTCTTGATTACTTTACCCATATATTTTATGATATCTTATAACAGTAATTAAATAATTTAATATTCAATTGATTTAATAAAAAGAGACAATAATTTTATTTATTGAAATGGTTATTTTGAAATATTGTTTTCTCATTTAACCCCATAGAAATAGGATATAGTTGAAGGAGTTAGAGTTCTAGGATACGATGAATTAAGGATTTGAATAATTTCAATTATTAAAAAAGTAAATTAAAAGAGTTATGTGGATGATCTTCCTGTTAAAATGAATTGGACACTACTTTATAATTTTTATATAAGCCGGAGAATTCAATACTCATTCCGGTTTTGAATATAAGGAAATTTTTATTTTTAAAATTCATTGAATAAAAGATGTATCTGATTTATATTATAGACCAAATATATCATTTATTGAATGAACCTTAAAAATGAATTTTTTCTTATATTTGAGACCGGAGAGGGTACACTTTAATGGTGAAATTATCCAGATAACTCTTTCAATTTTAGGATCCAAATCTTGGACCAATGTTTAATGAGAAATGTTAACCTGTGCTCTTGAGACATAAGTTAGGAAGCCAAATGTAAAAGTTTTTTCTTAAAAATTGTGCATTCAATGTTTTAAAAGTTTTAAAAGTTATATTATTAATATAAAACTTATTTTTTATTTCTATTTTAAACTCCTTAATTTATACCCTAGTTTTATCTAGGAGAGATATATACTCACATTTATTAAATTAAATTACTACCAATAGAAATATATAGGAAAAAAAATAGACCTAACATTTGAACATGTCCAACCATATGGACTCTTCGAGTTAACCCACTATTATATTTTCTTTATAATGTTCAATATATTTATAGTTTCTATAAAATATCTACTTTTTAACAATAGTTTAGTGATATAAATTTAACATTATACTTGCTCAAAAAAATGTAACATTACAAATGTAAGATGTTGAGTTTGAATCTCCTCGAATCATTTAAAATGTTTGTTAGTACCACTTATTAATAAAATTTCTCTTTACTTATTTTTTTTTTAAAATGTCTATTTTTTATTACATATATTTTATAAAATTTGGTATTTTAGTACCTCATAAAAAGTCTTCTTTTTTTTACAACAAAATGAAATCTATTAAACAAATGATAGAAGTACAGTTAGTACTACCAATCTGAGAGAAGTACAAGGGATTTACAAAATTCTAAAACAACACTTTAGAATCAATAGGGTTTACAAACCACTCAAAATACAAACATGGCTCCCCTTTTTTCCTAGCTATAAACCACCTCAAAGACTTTAATTTCATCAACTAGTTCCTCTACCCTTGGACTTTTATCAGAGAAAATAAATCCATGTCTCGTTTCCCAAATATTCTAGACAGTTGTATATCAAATTAACAGTAAACATTTTCGATACTTTGAATTCAAGGAGGAGGAGAAGAAACAATAAAAAAAGGGTATTAATGTTTCCCTGTAAGATTACTCATGTTCCCACCTACTTAAAAATATGGTACCAAATATCAGTCTAGCAAAATGGCAAGTACAAAACAAATGATCTTCATTTTCTAAAATCCCAACACACCAAACACAGTCCATGCCCAAGCACATGGAAGACTCCTCACATTACCAATCTCACAAAGGTCTTTCCACCATAAGGATGCATACTTGGTCGTCTTCATATAAAATTGAAGATGTTGTGAAAAACGATGTCAAGAACAAAGTATAAACTGTTTCACCGGTGATTAAGAAACACAAGGGTAAGGGAAAAGAATGGAAAAAACAAGAAGAACAACAAATATTGGTTATAACTGCTATTCTTTACTTTCTCTTTGAAACAAGATTACAAGCGTTACAAGAATAACAAATAACCCTCTCACCCTAAATTAGGTTTTGCCGTCGTACTAAGATGAGAGACTAGTATGCTATTTATAATAAACCTAACATACTAACTAATGGGCTTTTTCACAATTACCCATTACAAGCTAACTTAGGGTACAAGCTAACTTAAACAATTGGACATAACAAACAGGCCCAATTCGATATGCTAACAAACCTAGCAATTATCCACTAATGCATGTTAGAACAACTTCGACTACAACACGCACTACTTCGACAGCAGCATGCGAACAATCTTCGACCTCATGCTTATTCCCTGTCGAACCAGAAGCTACCCTAGAGTTCGTTCCAATATCTCACAGAAGATTATGGAGTTAAGATCCCCTTGTCCATATTTTGCTTTCAAGATATCCTTCAAAGTATCATTTTGCTCCCTTCAACGACCTCCATCGCCGTTTTGAAAGAAGAGATAAGTTGAAAATTTTCAAGTCTTTTACTTCCAACATTCCTTCCTTCTTTGTCTTGCAAATATCCACCCACTTTACCCTATAAATTTTTGTTGATGGTGAGAAACCTCACCACAAAAAATGACGTTGGATCTTCACCAAAGCTTTCAACACCCATTTGGGCAATTTAATGAAAGAAAGAAAATTGTATAGAATTCAAGTCTGGATTTATAAGGACAACTCTCCCATTGAGGCTTACAAAACGATTTTTTCAACTTCCAAGCCTCTTTTCCACATATTTATAGACCGGTTTCTAAGTTTGGAGAGATATTGTATTTACCCCTATCGGTAAACCAAGATACATAAAAGGAAAGGAGCCCACTTTGCATTTAAGAAAACTTTCTCTGGTGTGAATAAAGGATTGAGCCACATTTACCCCAATAAACTTACTTTTAGAAAAATTCACTTTTGAGTTGGACACCAATTGAAACCATATAAGTATAACCTTCATACACCATAAATTTTCAAAACATGCCTCACAAATGAAAAGATTATCGTCGGCATATTGAATGTGAGAGACCACAACCTCTGAATTACCCACTTTGAAACCTTTAAAGAACCATATAGTTACCAAAATTTTCATGAGTGCCCCCAATTAAACCTTATGCCGCCAAGAGAAAGAGGAAAGGAACCAAAATGATCCCCTTGCTTGAGCCTTTTTTTAGTATAAATTTGATATGTTGGACACTCGTCTACTAGAACCCAAAGGCTTGCCGCAACACTTACACCACTTTCCACAAAAATTGAACCTCTTCAACATATAATCAATGAAGCTCCAACATACTGAATCATATGCTTTTTGGAAGTCAACCTTGAAAATCAAACATTCACTCTTGGATTGCTTTGCTAAATCCACCACTTCATTCACAACAATAGCACCATCTTAATGAAAGTCGATTAAGTTGGGGAGATTACGGAATCCATCACCAATGAAAGCCTATTCACTAATACCTCGTCCACCAACTTATAAATACTTCCAAGGAGTGATATTCGACGAAATTAGGTAAGAGAATGAAAATCTAGAACCTTTGGAATCAATGCAATGAAATAGGCGGAGATGCTTTTAGTAAGGAACCCATTAAGATGAAATTTCTCAAACAATGTTCTAAATTCCAACTCCATCAAACCCCAAAAGGGTTTTGTGAGCCCAAGATTTCGAGTTTCCATTCAACAAAAGGAATTCCAAACAATCAAGATTCAACCTCTATCAAGTAACATCAAAGAAAAGTTTAGAAAAATGCATGTAAGACTTATTGCCTTATTGTCGGTGGATGTTGAAGCCAATTCTCTCTCGCCTTAAGAGCTAAAATTTTGTTTGTTGCCATTTAATCCTAGCTCTATGAAACATCACACCATCTTTACTCTTCAAAAGTGATCAAATTTGAGAAAATGTAACCTTCCACAACGCGACCTCTTCCTCCGAAAGGCCACCATCCGGGTATTTATCATCAAGATTTAAGATCTCAACTATACAACCTTTTATCTATTTTTCTTCCATAACCCCACATACAACTTTGTTCTACAACTTAATGTCCCGTTCACTTGCTTGAACTTTTCATGTTATATATGTTTCTCAATCGACGAAAGGAAATTTTTGTTACAAAGCCAATGGTTATTGAATCCTCAGTAAAGTCTAATATTATCTATTTCTAAAAGGTGACATTAAAAATAGATAAAAAATTGTAAAGGTTGAGTTCGAAAGTTTGTAATTATATGGAATATATTTAACTCTTTTTTTTTTCAATAATCATACATGTTTATCTCATATTTTTAACACTCATTAAAAATCTTATCCATGTTTCTCTCTCATTCGCATCACATCACTATAACCTATTACATGCACAACACCTTTTTTTTCTTATCTCAAAGTATACACATTCATATCGAGTGTAGCAAATATTTTACTTTCTTTTATAACCTACATTACAGGTAAACCACCAGATATTTTTCCTTTTTTTTTACAAAACCCATAAGTAAACATGATGGGTTCACCATTGGACTCTATTTTTTTTCTAGGATCTATAATATTTAGACACCTTAATACTCAAACACTTATTGAATACTTCATTTTATGTTTATCTTTCTAATCTTATGAAAACTATTACATCATTAACATATCACATTTATTACATAACTCTCTCTTATCTCTTTCTCTCTTAAGGTGTATATACATGTTGAGATGTCCATCAAACATTAAGCATATTTTTTGGGTAGCTAACATTATTTATATTTTTAATCTACATAAAAAAAGAACCCACTTGAGTTGGCCTTGTAGTGTTGACTTAGAACTTTGGAGTATGATTCTCTCAAGGTCTCAGGTTCGACTCCATCTGATACGCTTATTGTAGGTCAATCAGAGTTAAAATATTAAAACTCACTTCGTTGTTTAGTATATATAAAAAAAACTACCTCCGGTCATTTATATACGAAAATTTTCAAAAAAAAAAAATATTTATTTATAAAAAAAGTCACAACTTTTAAGGTGTATTTAATGCTTAAAAGACTTTTTTAGCCCTTATTTAATGATTGTCTTTTTAATTCTTGGTTCTGATGTTTTTTGTTTTTCCTTATTATAATAAGGACCGGAGGAAGTATTTTCGTAATGCTCATGCATTAAAAAATACGTTTAGTTTTGTTAATTAACAATAAAATTATCAACCTTCCTTTAAAATCCCCTAAAAAAATCTTCCTTAAAAAGAATATCAACCTTTTTAATATGGATGACAGTTATAATGCATTTCATTTAAAAATTAATGGATCAGTAAATGTTGTGATATCAATATAAGTCGCTCGTCTCAAATTATAAGTCGTGTTGAAAAAAAATTGTTTTAAACTATAAGTCATTTTTCAATTTCAGTGAAGCATTGATGTTACAGTTCCTATTATACCCTTAACTATTATTACTCTCTCTTCTTTCACTTCTAATTAATGAAGGATAATTTTGTAAAATAACTCGTAATCTCTCATTTCTATGTAAAATTATTAGTATATTTCTTAATTTGTGTGAAATGATAAAAAAAAAAACTTATAATTTGGGACTGATGGAGTAAATTAGTTAGTGTAATCGTTGTAAATGCACATAGTCGAATTAAGGATGATTAACAGATGTCCAAGTAGTCGAATGAAGGTCTGACGACTTGAGACTAGCCAAATACAAGTTGGGTGAATCTTTCAAACTAGTTCCACGTCTCACAAAGGTGTTAGAATCAGTCAAAAACACGTAGAATTAAGAATTCAACCTTAAAGACTCATGTTCTATACGTTTTAAGATTAACGAACGGAACATCTCAAGGAGTGTGATCAGAGTGGAGAGTGAGACACACTTGGATCAGGAAAATGAGAACGCCGCAAAACAGGAGAAACGAAACAAAACATGAAGTGCCGCATGCACCCAACACGAGGACAAACATGCACATTACTCGTAAGAATAGCCGAATTACGACAAATTGGACTATATTTTGTTGGCCATGATTCTTCGCCAGTAGGATACAAGTTTTGCTATAGATAATTATTGTTCATATGATTTTCGGCACAAATCAATCAAACTTATTATTTTCTCTCAATTTATCTTTTATCTTTATGTTTTACAATTTATTAATTTATTTATGTTTTCTTAGTTTAGTACTCCCTCCGGTCACATTTATAAGCAAAAAACAACTTTTTAGCTTCATTCGATCTTTAATGTATTCGGTCACATTTATAGGCTAGATACATTAGTTAAATAATGTATTTAAAGTTAACTATCAGCTGAATCACCAACCCACTTTAAAGTTCAATAAAAACAATATAAGATTAAAAATAAAGAGATAAAAATAAACAATTACAATGTTGCACTTGATGTTCAAATAAGATAAGTCAATAAATTATAGGGTGTATGATGCAGGTATTAGTCTAGCATTTCTGGCAATACTAGTTTTTATAACGGTTTCGGAGTGACCCAATGTCCAATCCTTCGCACGACCTCACAATCCATCCCTCCCTGGAATAATTTGACCCACAAACTGCTCACCTTACATAGGATCCTCGAGTTCCACAACACCCCAATGCATTCATTGACCTTCCAATGGTCACCAAATCCAACCATTGACCAGGGTCGTCGTTTGTAACGGCCTAGTTTTACTCTACAATAGCTCCTTCCAATAGTTGTATAAATATCTTTTTTCATCGTCTCATCACAAAGTACAACTTCTTTCCATCTAAAAACCGCTCATTATTTACTTTCTTGCTAACTTGAACGTCAAAATATTTCAAAAGAAGGTGATTCTGCTTCGGCCTACTTTGAAGTCTCTTAAGATCAATGCCTAAAACATGTTCAACCTTAGGTGGTAGCTAGTACTAATGTCATGCATTAATTAATGAGTTTAGTTACCTAGGAATTAGTTGTAATCGCCTAGGAATTAACTTATCCCAAATAACACACCATCCTCGAAAGAAAACCTGACTATCAAGGTCAAGAAATAAAAAATCAACAAAATTTAAATGATTCCAAATTCCCAAACCAATGTGCACATATCTAATGGTATCTCCATCTCTCTCTTTCTTTATTCACTTACAAAGCAAAACAATCCCTTTCATTCATTACTCTCTCTCATATAAAAAATAAACAAAATTGCACAACCGCCCTATTCCACCATTAACATTGAAACCACTTTCATTTCATCACAGAACAAACAATAACACTGAACGAGGTAACCAAGTAGTCACTCTCCATCTTTTCTTTTTTCATTCATCTCACACACACTCTCCTTTTAAAAATGGATTCACCTCTTCATCATGTTCAAGAAACCAAACCCACCGCCAACACCGTTGTTACCACCACTCCAAGTGAAACATCTAACAACAGCACTGATAACAACAGTAACAGCAGCAGCAATAACAACAACAACAACAATAAAAATAACCGTAAATGCAAAGGTAAAGGTGGACCTGATAACAACAAATTCAGATACCGTGGTGTAAGACAACGTAGTTGGGGTAAATGGGTTGCTGAAATTCGTGAACCACGTAAACGTACTCGTAAATGGCTTGGTACTTTTTCAACTGCTGAAGATGCTGCTAAAGCTTACGATCGTGCTGCTATTATTCTCTACGGTTCTAGGGCTCAACTTAATCTTCAACCTTCAGCTTCATCTTCTTCTTCTCAAAACTCTTCATCTTCTTCTCGTAACTCTTCTTCCAATTCCAATACTACTCTTCGTCCTTTACTTCCTCGTCCTTCTGGTTTCTCTCTTTACAATAATCTCGTCCCTTTTGGGGTTTACAATAATTTTCATCATCACCAACCTGTTTTCAATAATAACAATAATGGTTTAGTTCATTTTCATCATAATCCTCATCAAGAAATGGTGCAAGTGCAAGTGCAACAGCATCAACAATATCAGCATCAACAACTACATCAAGATTTTGAACATGCAAGTGGTGATTCTGTTAAATCAATTACCTCGTACGGCCAGAATATTCATAGTAGTCATCATCATGATCAAGAACAACATGCACAACATGTTTTGAATCAACAACATGCACAACATGTTTTGAATCAGCAACAGCAGCAGATGAATATTCAGAATTGTGTGGGGTCATCAAGCTTTGGTTGTTCTCTAAATAATAATGATATTGATGGAACAGTGGATCTGGATCCAGTGGGTGTTTGTGTTGGTTCTCCAAATTCTATGTGGCCAGCTTTGACAAGTGAGGAAGATTATACAACTTGTTTATGGGATTATAATGATCCTTTCTTCTTTGATTTTTGAGAAATTAATTATTTTTAATTATTGCAGTTTTCATAATTTTATTTTCAATATATAGGAGTGTATTTTTTTTTGGGATTGTTTTGATTGGACTACTGAATTTAGTATCCTCAAGGAAGATGATTTTAATAAATTATAGATTGATGATTGATATTAATATGAATAAAGTGTGGTTATTGATTATACTTATTTGTGGATTTCATCTGAAGAAAAGAAACCCTAGTGTGATTCTATTGCTGATGGTGCTTTCTTTTGCAAGGGATCAACGAGAGGTACAGTAGAGCTTTCCTCTGTCTCTTCTGATTTTGTGGTGAGTTATTTTATGGGTATTGTTAACAAATGTCCGGGGCACTATTTAAGCATTCTAAATCAAGTAATGGTTTTTTAAAAAATCAAAATTTTTAATTTTCATATTCATTTAAAGTCCTTAATCAATTGCCGGGCATCGGTTAAAATTTCCATTATTTTATTTTACTGTTATTCAGAATTGATAGTTCAATGCATTGTTTAATTGATTAAATAGGTTTCTAGGGTTTTCTGATTTCTTGGAATTTCAACTTTGACTGTTCGGAAATGACACTTGATAGATGGGGAGTCAAATTTGATTTTTTACTCCTCACCATATTACTCTTCATGTCATTATAATTGTCTCTTTATTACTATTTTTTTTCTTAAAATAATTATTATTTTAAAATATCAATATATCATTTATTTATTTTTTTCAATTATTAATACGGTATTTTAATAAGACGGAGAGAGTATCGAAATCAACACAATTAATCATTTAAAAAAAACCATTTTAATAAATATACTACTTTTATTATTAAAATCAACACAATTAATCATTTATTTAAAATGCACACAATCTTTAAGCAGACATTAAAATAAGACGGAGAAAGTAAAACTAAGAGATGTAAATATTTCTCATGACAAATGGTACCGGATAATGTAATGAAGTGTTTTTCTTTCAATGTTGTCCATTCATAGTAAAGAATATGGCTCTTTTTTTATAAATAAAAAAAATATAGTGAATATTCATAGGTTAGTTTATAGCGGATGAACTTATGATAAATAGTTGATATTGGAAAAATTATCTGATTGAATTTGTAGTGTTTGATAAAATTAGCAGAATATCAGCTCATAAATATTTAATGACAATATGAAAATGATATATTTAATTAATATTTAATTTTTTTCAATTAAGATTACAGAGGTAAAATTGAGATAAATAATGACTAAGTTATAAGCTATTTGAATTAACTTATAAAAAAAGCTATAAGTTATAAGCTAGTAAAAATAAACTATAAGGTCATGAAAAGTGATTGTTATCAAACAACCGATCTTTTTAATCAAATGATCTTATAAGACAAACTATAGACAGAAGTGGGTATTAACAGTCCACACGTTCTAGTTCAACTAACGAAAATGTCGAAATTGTTAGGTTGGCTGTCATGATCAAAGTTCGAACATCGACACCTCCAATTATGTGTGAGTTTATAATGACTTTATCAAATGATCTTATAATGACTTTATCATGTTCATCTATTTAAAAAAACCTTATATGTTATCAAATCAAACTCTAATTATTTAAACCTTTTCAATTTTTTTTATTGGAGTATAAAAATTTAGACGAGTTTTTATTTTAGACAAAATTACTCTTGAAGTTTGTTTTTGGTCAAACTCTTAGATTCTTTATTCTTTACTAACAAGTTTTAGAGGCTGCAAGACTTGACTCAATTTACAATATCAATATTTTAGATATCTTTATCTAAATTCTTTTTAACTGTAAAATGAATTTTATAGTTAGAATAAGAGAAGCACAATTAGTATTTGACCTTCCAAACAAAATGAAGTACAATAGGTAACCGACCCAACAAAACACATAAACAAGCTACTAAAAAAGAAGACAATGAAGAGGATTCGAAAATCGTTCATATAATACATACAAGGTGTTTCTTTTTTCCTAGCTAAAGTTCACCTCCATTCCTTCAAGAGGTGACTTAATATCATTTAGCAAGTCTTCTATAAATTGATCCTTTTCCGAAAAAATTATTCTCATTTCTTATTTTCCAAATCTTCCAAAATATGCCATATTAACAATGGACCTTTTTCGGTGCTTACTATTCGATGATGGAGGTGTGGGGTGCCCTAATGGGGTTGGAGTTCTCTAATTCAAACATTAAAGTTACAAAGCAAATTTTATTTTATTTTATTTTTTATAAAACTGTTATAAAGTTACAAGATTTCAACATAAATATAATTAAAACAATTTAGAAATGAAAAGAGATGATAAATAGCGAAGACAATTTTATTGAGTATGATATTATTGACCAAAAATTATGTGATAAATTAACAACAACAACAAAAAATGTATCAAATCAATACGAGAAAACAAATAATAAACACGTAATTTGACAAAAAAAAATATTTAAATAATGTAATATAGTATATGCAAGCACTTAATATTCTTGTAAATTTTCAAATGAATTATTATATTTGTATTTTTTTTTTCGTGAATAAAAGGGGATAATCCCCATGGAGAAACAAACTAAAACCTATATAGAGCATAATTCTAATATTTCTTTTCAACATGTGTTTAGAGAGGGCAAATATTGCGCATATTTTTTGGTCAAATTAAACTCAAGGACTCTTTAAGATTAGGTGTGACCTTTTAGCAGACTCCTCCATCGGAGTTGAAGTTAGTGTTGAGACTTGATGCCCCAGACTGAACTCTGTTCTTTGGGTTTTTTTCCCTCTTTTTCTTTTATCATTCTACCAAAAACTAATACCTATATAGGAAAACTAACGGCAACAACATATACCGGCAGTGCATTAGAAATAAAGGAAGAAAAAAAAATCAAATTCGGATTTCGCTAACAATTCATGCTTGGCACCTGCTACTTGGTTCACTTCTTTGAGAATGTGAATGCACTTGATATTTCCTTCACCCTATTGAATGCGATGAATTCTCTGTTTTGCGTAGAATAAGGTGTTACTTGTAACACAAGCTTGTAAGATGGCTATATATAGCCAAGTACCTAATGAAATAAGTAATGTAGGTTTTACCATCTTAACAAGTAGTATCAGGAGCCCAAAGGGGTCTTGTTTAGTCTCTATTTCCAAAATAAAAACGCAGTTTTGTTTGGGGGAGAGAGAGAGAGAGAGAGAAAACGAGTTATTTACGGTGGTTAGTTACGAAAGAGACAATCGTTAGCTACGACGGCGGCGGTTATTTTCATCTTCTACCTCTCAATCTGATTCATTTCTTCATCTGTTCTTCACTACAATCACATCAATGACAGAATCAACATCGTTCCTTCAGCCTGTAATTCCCAAATTCGATGGTTTCTATGATCATTGGTCAATGCTGATGGAGAATCTTCTTCGCTCCAAAGATTATTGGGATCTTATTGAACACCGGAACAACGAAGGCTTGCAGAAGAAAGCAAACTTTGCGATCTAAAAGCAAAGAATTATATGTTTCAATCCATCGATCGCTCAATCATGGAGACAATTCTTGTCGTGACACAGCGAAGGATATTTGGGATTCCATGCGTAGAAAGTATCAAGGTTCTACAAGGTTAAACGAGCTCAATTGCAAACTCTTCGTCGTGAATTTGAAGTTCTTGCCATGAAAGAAGGTGAATCTGTGAACGAATATCTAGCAAGAACTCTTGCGATTGCAAATCGCATGACTGCACATGATGAAAGATTGGAGCAAATTGTAATTGTGGAGAAAGTTTTGTGTTCTATGACTTCAAACTTCAACTATGTTGTTTGTTTAATTGAAGAATCCAATGATGTTATTATGCTCACCATTGATGAGTTACAAAGCAGTCTTCTTGTTCATGAACAAAGAATGCAGTCTCAACATGATAAAGAAGAAGAACAAGCTTTGAAAGTTACAAATTTTGGACGTGGAAGTGGGCGTGGCAGAGGAGGAAGAACTAGACTCAGAGGTCGTGGAAGAAGAAGACAAGGCAAATAGTTCATTGAATGCTTCAAATATCATAAATTATGTCATTATCAGAGTGAGTACCCAACTTGGGGGGAAATGATGTTAATTGTAACACCTCAAGACCTCGACTTTAAATTAATAAATATCGAATATAAATAAAGAGATTTAGGTGTTACAAAATTCATCTTCTTATAATAATAAAATCAAGTCTCAACATCCGTAATTAATTTGTAAACTTAAAATACTCCAAACATCAAAATGCAAAATAGAATAGTCTACCCGGCCCTAGTGTTACATATCAGAGCTCGTTTCGACTACATGTTTATTCAACTACTAAATTAAAATGATGAAAGACACTTTCGTCGCCACCTTCTAAGTCGTCCCTTAATTAAATCTTCTCAATCTGAGTGTTTGTGCCCCATGAGTACAACCACTATAACACAATCAAAAGGGTGAGAATGCTAGTCATAACATTTATTAGGAAACATGCATAATTTTAAACAATAATAAATATTTAGTCATCTGTAAAAAGATGTGTGTAAAGTGTTTCATGAAGAAAAATGGCTAATCATGTCAACACAAATGTCTTCTAATAGAATGTATATCATTTGTGCTCTTGTGATAATTCTTGCGTTTGAAAACTTCAAGTGTGAATGAAACTCAATTGTAGCATGAAAGATATGGCCACTTGAGTTACAAAGGATTGAATACTTTGGTGAAAAAGGATATGGTTAGAGGTTTGTCTGAATTGAAAGGAAGTATCCAATGTATGCTCTGATTGTATGATGGGGAAACAACATAGAGAATCTATTCCAAAGAAAGCAAATTGGAGAGCTACAGTGAAGCTTGGGCTGGTTCATAGTGATGTGGGTGGACCTATCAATCCACAATCTAATGGTGGAAACATGTATTTCATCATTTTCATTGATGATTTTAGTAGAAAGACCTGGGTTTATTTCTTTCATGATAACGCAAGTGCTTTTGAAGTGTTTAGAAAGTTTAAAGTTGTAGTTGAAAGGGAGTCAGGATGTAATGCATATAATGTATAAGAACAGATAGAGGAGGTGAATTTACATCTAATGCATATAATGAATTCTACAACACTCAAGGGATTAAGAGGCTACTGACAACTGCTTACACACCTCAACAAAATGGTGTGTCTGAGAGGATGAATATGACAATTATGAATATGGTGAGATGCTTGTTAGCTGAGAAAGATGTACCTAAGTTGTTTTGGCCTGAAGCAGTTAAATGGGCCACTTATGTGTTGAAAAGAAGTCCAACTCTATCAGTTAAAGACATCACTCCTGAAGAAGCCTGGAGTGATATGAAGCCTTCAGTGAAGCATTTCATAGTATTTGGATGTTTGGCTTTTGTGGATGTTCCAGATGTTCACAAAAAGAAGCTGGATAACAAAAGCATAAAGTGTGTTCATTTAGGTGTCAGTGATGAATCTAAGGCCTACATACTATATGATCCAGCTGAGAAAAAGATAATTGTTAGCAGAGATGTGGTGTTAGAAGAATCAAAAGGGTGGAACTGGGGTGAGAAATCCAAAACAAGAATGATAGAGATTGATAGCAATGTTGATAGTGGTGAAAACAATGAAGAAAATGGTGAAGAAAATGAAAACAGTGATGAATCACCAAACAGTGAAAACACTGGTGAAGAGAACTATGAATCAAAAAGTAATGATAATGATGAAGTACTTCCTGCTAGAACAAGAAAGAAGCCTAGCTACTTAAATTACCATGTAATTGGTCAAGAAATGGAAGAGGAGGAATAATTGCATAACCTGGCAGTCTTTAGTATAAATAGTGATCTAGTCACATATGAAGAAGCTATCAAATATGAAGAGTAAAGGAATGCAATGGATCACGAAATTGAATCCATTGAGAAAAACAATACATGGGAACTCACTAGTTTGCCCTCAGGAGCTAAAAAGATAGGTGTTAAGTGGGTCTCTAAAACTAAATTCAATGAGAAGGGAAAAGTATAAAGTCAGGCTTGTAGTTAAAGGCTACTCATAACAATATGGTATAGATTACAATGTATTTTTTGCACCATTTACAAGATGGGACACTATAAGAACTATTCTATCTTTGGTAGCTTGCAAGGATTGGAATGTGTATCAATTAGATGTGAAAAGTGCTTTTTTACATGTAGAGTTATTGAAAGATGTGTATATAGAGCAGCCTGTAGGATATCAGAAAGGAGAAAGCAGTGATGTGTACAAATTGAAAAAGGCTCTATATGGCTTGAGACAAGCGCCAAGAGCTTGGCATAGTAAGATTAAAGCTTACTTCTGTCAAGAGAATTTTGAAAAGTGTCCTTATGAACACACTTTATTTCTGAAGCATATTGAAGGGAAAATCTTGATTATTAGCTTGTATGTGGATGATTTGATATATACAAGAAATTGTGAAAAGTTATTTGAAAGATTTGGGGAAAATGAGGTATTTCCTTGGGATTGAAGTAACACAAAATGCTAGAGGAATCTTTATTCATCAACAGAAGTATGCTAGAGAAATCTTGTCTAGATTTGGAATGGAAGAATGTAACTTGGTGTGCAATCATATTGTTCCTGGTAGCAGGCTAACAAAAGATGAAAGTGGAAAAAGTGTGGATGCAACCAATTTCAAGAAAATGACAGGCTGCTTGATGTACCTTGTAACACCCCGATCCCCGAGAAACATATTTAAACGATAAATCATGCATTATCATACATCAAGGCGTTACCATTCAACAACAACTCATGAGAAATCGTCAATATAAAATTTCATCAAATATATTCAGATCACAACGGAATAAAATCATATCTCATCATATCATAAATATCATGTCTTGGAATCATAACATAAAAATCTCAGCATAACAACATCAGTCTGATCATATAGATCCAATAGCATCACAAATCAATATAAAAGTAAATTCCCAAAATCCTAGATCAAAGCTCCTAATCTAGACTCCTCATAAAAGCAATAAACATGAGTAGGCATCATGACGTCCTCATTATACTCACAAGCAAGAGTTACTCCTCAACCTGCACGTCTACACCACAAGGGTAAGGCGACAAAAAGCCACTGGGGGTAAGATATACGTTCAACAAAAAGGATCAATAAATGCATGTAAGTTCAGGCAAAACAAACATCATCATCATCATATAATCATACATCATATTAAGCCTGGTCTTATCTCTCAAACATGCATAACATCATTACCAACCAATTTTAAAAGCCTGGTTATCATCATACTACATTTATAACTCAGTCATAGTCCATTAGCAGCTTGATTACATCATCATTTAAAGACAATGTTCACAATGCATACATAGCATATTCTCATCAATCAATATTCACTAGATCAAATACATGCTAATCACATTTTATCAACAACTAATCATCAACTCAACTATAATTCAATCACAACTCATCAATTAATAATCATCAAACTCAACTATAATTTCATCACATCTCATCAACAATTAATCATCATTTATACATTTACCACATAAATGCACAAATTCACACCAAGACATCATCATACACGACTCATAATGTTCATGCAATGCGCCTAACTCGACTCTTCATGCATGTGGTACCAAGTTTTGGATATCAGAGGTCTGTTACTGAGTGACCCCACGACATGTTGGATTATAAAATCCATCGACATGTTGGATTGTCAAAACCCTCAGCATGTTGGGTTATCAAAACCTGCGGCATGTTATCATCAATTCACAACTCGACTGACTATGTATGCATGGACACCACGTATGGACTCGACAATGCATTCATCATGTTGTTATATAATTTACTCCATCATATAACCTATCTTCACATCGTCATTATTACATTATCAAATCAATACATCCATACATTACAAATCATGTCATCACCACAACATCATGTCGTCATATCATTCACATCAGAACCATCATTGCATAATCGATCACCACATTCATCATATTTAATTATCGGCATGCCATCTTTTAATCACAACTATAATCCATTGAGCCACAACTATCGTCACCAATTCAATTCATTATATTCAACATGCTCAATTCATCAACATAACATATTCATCATAACGACATGCTTTCATTAATTCGCATTACATAGTTCTCAAACTATGATTAATTAAACAAGGTCTTAAGAATCTATCACTAATTAATTCATCACCATAACACACATTAATCACAACTTTAATTCATTTAAGCCACAACTATCACCATAAAAACAAATCACCACTTTCAACATATTAAAATCATCAACTTATCATAATCGTAATAACGACATGTTTTTATTAATCAATTAACAAGTTCACATCATCACCTCAAAGCATATCATCAATTAATTCATCGATTAGATTTCACATATTCACATTACCAAGTTTACATACTTATGCATACTTATCCTTCTTACATAGTATTCATATATCCAATCATCACATTAGTTTTCAAACACCATTATCAAATAAAAACATTTTAAAAGTTATTCATTTCGATGCACTAGTTCATTTAAACAAATCATGTCTATTTCCAAGTTTCACAATTTACCAATTTCGTCTCAAAAACAACCAATTAAAATCATTTCATTGCAAGAAATTATTACTCTTTATTAAATGGTCAAAACAACACTAAAGGAAAGTCCAGGGATGTCCGGAAACACCCCCAAAGGACCAAAACACACAGAACAACAATATTGTTACTGCACAGCTTCGCTCGGCGAAGTCTAAGGTCGCTCACGATCATTAGAATATATTCGAGGCTCGATTGACGAACTTCGATCTCAACGCTTTTATGTCCTATTACTTTTAGAGTCTAATAGTTTATAGAAACAATTTATAAACCCTAACTTAAAATGATAACAATTGTTGAACGGCTTACAATATCGCACTAGTCTCTGTGGATACGATATAAAAATATTTGCTTTTGTCTGATCAACAAAATGACGCTGTTGCCGGGGACTAATGTTTAGATATTTTAAGCATCGCAACAATTTGTATTGTTTTGAGCATCTGTACATATCTTGTTAATATTCTTCTTTTCTTTTGTACATTGTAAAATTTTGTTTGCATTAACCCTCTTTGTTATACAAAGAAAAATTTCTTGTTAGTTACACTCGTTTCAGATTCTCCACATAAACGAAATCATGACCGATCATGATTATATCAACTTCTATACTTCATTCGAGTATGAATCTTATCAACAGTATCAACAATATCCTTCTGAAGATGAACAAATGTCAACAATGGAAAATATTTTGAAATGTGTTCATACAATAATCCATGATAAACACGCAAAATACCAACCAAAGATTGAAGACATTATCAAGCCAATTGGAGATTTTGCAAGTTCAATTAGATTTTCCACCAAAAATCATGGATGTTCAAACCAACAATCAATCCACTCATGAACTCGGAGAGGTTGTTGAAGAAGATGATGATGAAATTGAGGAAGAGATAATGTTTGAAGGATGTGGTATAATGAAAATAGTGGAAGAAATAGAGATACCACACGAAGTAGAATTTCCTCAAGAAAGGTCATATACTGAAGAGGCCTGAAACTGTTGATAATGAAGAAGTGATGGCTTCAGAGAAAAAGGAACGGTTACTTAACAAGGAAGAATTATATGAAAAGAAGGGGATGAAAGTGAGCAAGGCAGAAATTGAATGTGTAATAGACGACATATGTTCCTTGTTCAGCAAACAAAGGTTAGGGAGGATATGGACTCCACATCAGATCTACTTCAAGTTCATGGAATTCCTCCCAAATCAAAGGAATACAAAAGAGGATGTGTTGTCCGTCTCATTTTGGCCACCTTAACGAAATAGGCGTCGAGCTAACGACGTAAAACAAGCGCTTGTTGGGAGGCAACCCAATTTTGTAAGTATTTATGCTTTATTAATTGCATTATAATCCTCATAATACGTTTTCACATGAAGGGAATGTGATACATTTCAAAAAAAATTTGAAAATTATGTATTCTGCCATGCTCGCTACAGCGAGAACTTGGTCGCTGCAGTGACAAGTTTCAAAAATTTGAACATTTCGTCCTGCCTACGCTCGCTATAGCGATGGGCAGTCCGCTTTAGCGATGATAGAAAAACCTGTCTATTACATATTTCAATGCCACTAACTCCCATTAACTTATTGTGATGAACTTATGTTTAATTATGCACTATTATTTATGTTCAATAATGTTGAATGAGCCAAAGATTAGTGAATCACCAACAGATGCATGATAATGATAATGATAGAAATTGTTTGATATGCGCAAAGCTAAGGTACTTGTTTCTTGTTTTTCTAGGTGTGTATTTGAATTTGAAATGAGTACTTTGCACAAAATTTATCTCATTTAGTTTGACGCGATAACATGCTTATGCATGAACCACTTAGAACTAGCCTAAATGTGAGGAATCCTCAAATGCTATACTTATATGCAGGAGACCGACATTCATTGTTTAACTCGGTTGTTTTATGTTAAATCTGAAAAATTGTTTTAACTGTATGAAAGCACAGAAATGATCAAGGCATTCTTTTTGAAATTGAGAAGAAAACACTTGACCACAAAAAGCTTACTCAGTGAGAGAGTGAGTATTTGATAACCCCATTTGAGCCTAATGAATCAGAATCCTCAACTATGAACTGTCAATATTCATAAGCACAATGCTTAATGAATTTGCCCAAGTTTTTCATTTTCCAGTTCTTCGTTAAATCACTATTGGACTCTGGTATTTTTACCTTCATTTTGAACCCTAAACCATCATGTATTTATGTCCCTTACCTGAGTATTGGGAACATTCAATTAGGGTTTTATTTTGAATAAGTTGGGGAGAAAAGGGAGGTATTACATTTATGCCAAGTAATGGTGAAATTTGAAAATTGATCTTGACAACAAGAAAAACAAAGAAAAGAAAAAGAAAAAAGAAAAGAAAAAAGAAAAAGAAAAGGAAAAGGAAAAGAGAAAAATATAATAAATCAAAAAAAAAAGGTTGTTAAAATTAAAGTACTACTTGTATATCACCAAGGGTTGATAAAGAGAATTTGGAGGAAGGGAGTTCGCTATTTGTTTTGTGTAAATAGAAAGAATGTTCCTCTATGCTTGGCCGTTTGAATATAATTTTTCCCACATATGACCTTTCTTTTGAAACCAGGCCAAGTTACAACCCTCAAAGACCTTTTGATCTATGCTTTTGTGCTTTTTGAGATGATATTTGGATGGACACATAACTTAATCAGGATGTTAGCAGAATTGCCGGATGTGTGTTCAAAACCCTCACAGCATGATTTCAATTTGTTTCATTTACTTTCAAAGAAGTGTGTTAGGTGTGGTTCATTGTTAATTATGTTATTGACTTGCATTGTGTGATATGAATTTTGTGTTTAGGACTTATGTCACATTCACAGTATATATCTGGATTAATGAGAAACTTCATACTTGCCCGCGCAATCCACATTTGAATTATGCGATCTGAAAACTTTTCATTTCTTTGCTTGTATTGTACTTTAGGCCAAGGTTTGTAAACATTTCCTTTTTTGAGTCCTTTGTTTGAGGACAAACAAAGATTTAAGTTGGGGAGAGTGATAAGTGCCAGAAATTAGTTAAAATGCATATATAATTTAAGCACTTTAGTTACTTGTTTTGCAAGTTATCATAGGAAAAGCTCAGAATTATTGATCGAATGTCAAAATATTGATCCTATGTCTTACCCCATCCATTTGTGCAGGAAATAACAAGCTAGGACATGAAATTGAGCAAAGAAACATGAAGAAAGGTTAAGGCTTGCTCGCTACAGCGGAGGATTGATCGCTATAGCGCGCCTAGGCAGGGAGAAATCAAGCTTTCATCGCTTCAGCGAGGAATCTGGTCGCTATAACGACCAAATGCGGTTTGAACCCCGTTTGCTGACGTGGAGCAAACCCAAAGGCCAAGAAAGCTTCGATCGCTACAGCGACCAGCCTGTCGCTACAGCGAGCTATGAAAAAACCAGATTATATTTATAGACATTCAGCTCACTTTTTAGATTTGAGAGATTTGGATTAGGTTATTGATAAGTGCCTAAAAGTTGTTATCTTTTGATACATTTTAGGGCACTTATGATTACTTGTTGTACAAGTTACCTTAGGATTAGAGCGTATTTGTGTTAAAAATGCAATATTTGTGATCCTAAGCCTTACCCCATGTGATTATGCAGGAAATACATGCTTGGACCTGATTGATGCAAAAGAATGAAGTTTTTATTGATGCCATCGCTACAAGCGCAGAAGCCATCGCTAGTAGCGAGGATAGGCAGGGATTTCCAGGTTTTCATCGCTTGAAGCGCAGCTTCCATCGCTAGAAGCGAGCTTAGGCAGGGATTATCAAGAGTTCATCGCTTGAAGCGAGCCTAGGCAGGGAATTTCAATGATCCATCGCTTGTAGCGACAGACCTTGTCGCTACAGCGACCAGAGGGCGGTTTAATGCTGATGGATGACGTGGAGCTCTTGGATTGGCCAGTTGACTTCCTCGCTACAAGCGACAGGCTGGTCGCTTGTAGCGAGCGTGCATTTTCTCAGCATATAAATGTATTTTGAAGCTCATTTTTCATATAGAGTTAGTTTTTTATCAGATTTCATATTTTCCAGAGCTCAAAATACTTGTTTTCTAAGAGAGAGAATAGGCATAGAAGGAGAAAAACTTCAAATAGCAAAGTGATTTGGATTGAAGAATACATTAAGAAGCTTTGAGACATCAAGCCTTAATATATCTTCATCTTCCTTTCTTGTTTTGCAATAGTTGTCATGACAATGATCAACTAATCTCCTTTGTTGGGATTAATAGGTAATCAATCATTCCATGTTGTAAACTTTTGATTATTAAATATATGATTCTAGCATTTTTATATACCATTGAATTTCTTCTTGCTTTTCACTCTTATATTTGATTTAAATGTTGTTGAAAAAGACTTTTGAATCTAGGTTTAGAATGATTTTCTATCAAGATAAGAAATTCTAGAAATGGGATTTGGTTTTGATAATTACATTATAGTATTGGATCGTAAAGCTTTTGAATCGTTTAATAGATTGAGAAATCATCGATTAAACGATACAATCGATCTCACGACGTCATTTGGGAAATCAATGACGTTGTTGAGCAATACGTAATAATGTCATATATAAGAAAAAGCTAGAATCCGTATTTATGATCAATCGAATATAAACGATGTTTGATTGATGAAAGTTAATCCTAACACCTTTTATGTCCTATTACTCTACTATATTTTAGACAAAAAATAGGGCTAAAAGAGGTGATCTTCATGGAGCAAGAGTGAGGGAGTGTGGATTAACTAAGATTCTTTGGGAAATCAAGACTTAGCTTTGGATCTTCATCTTTCTTTCCACTTTTGAATTGTTGTCATGACAATGACCAACTAACTTTCCTTTGTTGGGATTGGAGGTACTTAATATAGCTTAGATGTAATCTTTTGATCTTTCAATTATATGATTGTAGCACCTTATGTGATATTGAAGTTATTCTTGCTATTCATTCTTATGCTTGATTTAAATGTTATTGAAAAATACTTTTGAATCTAGGTTTAGAATAATCTTCTATCAAAATAAGAAATTCTAGACATGGAATTGGGTTTTGATAATCACATAAAGTATCGGAACGTAATGCTATCAGATCGTTTAATAGATTGGGAAATCATCGATTAAACGATACGATCGATCTCACGACGTCATTTAGACATGAATGATGTTGTCGAGTGATACGTGATAATTTTGCTAAAAAGCTAGAATCCATATGCATGATCATTAGAATATATTCGAGGCTCGATTGACGAACTCCGATCTCAATGCTTTTACGTCCTATTACTTGTCGTTTTTATTACCGCTTTAGAGTCCAATAGTTTATAGAAACAATTTATAAACCCTAACTTAAAATGATAACAATTGTTGAACGGCTTACGATATCCCACTAGTCTCTGTGGATACGATATAAAAATACTTGCTTTTGTCTGATCAACACCTCTCGGGAACACCTCCAAAATCTCCCAAAAATCCTATTTTTGATCTCATTCAACCCAAAATCGTTGTACAAACAGTACCCATAGTCATTACACTTTGAATGAACAATTATTACACAACAAAACATCAATTCAACATGGATTCTCGTGGTTTTTCACTCAATTAATCAAAAACTCAATTTTTACCAACAACTTAACAACCAAACATGACTTAACAACAACTACAACATTTCATCATGTTCCACACAACTATAATCACTTATCCTAACCATTTTAACAACAACTTATACATTTTAACAACAACTTAATCATTTTCATCTAATTAAGCTTTTTCACCAAAACACAACAACAACAACTTAAATCACAACTTATTCAACATAACTTCATGAATTCATAAATCAAACATATACTCATAAGCAAATTCAACTTAAACAACCATAATCACCATCAATTATCATGTTCTTCATCACAATCATCAAAATTCACAAAGTTATCAATTCTTTATAACAAACCATGAATTTTGACATAAACAAAACATGAATTCACCAAGTTTTATCATACTCAATTTAACACAAGAAACAGAGCACGAATTTCACATAATCAACAACAAACATCATTAAATTAAGCATAAGCTAAAACACTCAAAACTATCCATTTGCTTATTAAACCTAATTGGTGAAAATAATCTTCTTTAATATTACCTCAAATCTTTACTCTAATAAGCTCTTCTAGGTTGATTCTCCATTTTCCCCCTGTGCTTTTGAGTTCCTCTTCTCTTTCTCTCGAAGCCTTTTCCTCTTTCTCTATTCTTTCTAGCCTCCCAAAAGTTTTGTCACAAATGAGTCAACCCTAGTTTCTCGACAACACACACTACTCTTTATATAATACTCCCTCCGGTCCTTATTATAAGAAGAAAAACCAAAAAACATCAAAACCAATATACTCATTAATTAGTGTAACTTTTTGAATATTTTTACAAATATATCCTCATAAAAAATTGTGAAGCATTAAATATACCCACTAATTTTAAAAAGACAAACATTAAATAAGGGGTATAAAAGTCTTTTAAACAATAACTACACCTTAAAAGTTGTGATATTTTCTTATAAATAGGACCAAAAATTTTTTTGAAAATTTTCTTATATATAGGACCGGAGGGAGTATGTGTTAGAGTCACTCTCACTAATGAGCTTAATTACATCCAATTCTCATAAATAATTCTCTACATTTTTACTTCACTTAAACCTCCTCAATTAACTCTTACACCACTAACATCTAAATTTTCTAATTTCTAATTTCCAATTCTAACATAATCACAAAAATGTCACTCACTCTAAAATGACCAAAATACCCTCAATCACTTAAAATCTACTAATCCACCAATTTCCAACAAAATAAACAATTAACAAATATACAATTAAGTAATAATATTAAATAATTCTAATACTAAAAATGGGGTTGTTACATACCTCCTTACTACAAGACTTGATTTAGCTTATTCAGTATGCCTGATAGCTAGATACATGGAGAGGCCCACAAAAATTCACCTTTCATCAGCAAAATGTGTTCTCATATATCTCAAAGGCACCTTGAATCTTGGAATATTTTATAAGAAGGGAGAATTGAACTGTGAACTTGAAGGATGGTCTGACTTTGATTATGCAGGAGACTTGGAGGAAAGAAAGAGTACCTCAGGCTATGTCTTTAAGTTAGGATCTGAAGCATTATCCTGGTCATCTAAGAAGCAACCTATTGTAACTCTTTCAACAACTGAAGCAGAGTTTGTGGCAGCATCTTCATGTGCTTGTCAAGGCATGTGGCTGAGAAAAATTCTCCAACAACTGGGCCAGACACAGAAAAATTGCACTAAGATCTATTGGGATAATAGCTCATATATCAAACTTTCAAGGAATCCTATCATGGAAGATGCAAGCATATAGATGTCAGATACCATTTCTTAAGAGATCTTACAAAGGATGGAATTGTTGAGTTGGTCCACTGCAATACTGAGAACCAAATAGTAGATATATTCACCAAGCCACTGAAGCTAGAAAGTTTCTGCAAGCTGAGAGCAAAACTTAGAGTCTGTTATATTGAGAAGCTAAATTGTTAATTGCTTTCTTTTATAATTGTTTGTTTTGATTTGTTTGTATCTGTTTGTCTCTTCTTAATCTGAAACTGCATGATGAAGTTCAGATTAGGGGAGTGTATGTTGTGTGTAGAATAAGGTGTTACTTGTAACACAAGCGTATAAAATGGTTATATATAACCAAGTACCTAATGAAATAAGTAAGATGGGTTTTACCTTTACCATCTTAACATTCTCAGTTCTCACCACTAGTTCGTAAGAAGCATGAGTTAAGCCACAACCATCCTCTACCAATGAGAAACCAACGAGAGAATTTTAACTTCGACTATTCAAGGATCATAGCCGACTTTATCATGTAAGTGTCGGCAAAAACTAACCTCCAAGCATTTTTTATGCACAATTTCCATCGTGAGGAGCAGGTAAGGCATCAATGGGGTCCACTAAAGCTCTTGGAAATTTATTAAAGAAAAAATATTTTTTCCATAAACCTTGCACACTAGCAAAAGAAACAATTGGCTTACAGCCATCAATGAGGCAGAGGTACGTAGGTGCCATGTCCTCCCCCATATTTTTTATATATTTGTCATGATACCTATACTATTTATTATATTTTTTTTAAGAAACTATATTTATTATATTTTTTATAATTAGTTATTTGTTATTTCACTCGGCTTGGTAAATTAATAATTACGCGCTATAATTTATATTTCTATTTATCTTTTATGTTTCATTTTTTCAAAGAGAAATCAAAAGATTACAAGAAATTATCCTCAACAATAACAACATGGATTTATCTAGCCTTTATCTGAACCACTTCTTGTGGCCAAGGTGTTTAAAGTGTTTTCTAACCCTATGTTTTTTTCAAAAGCTTTCAACTTTTAACACCAAGAGCTCCTTTTTTTGTAATTTTGGAATTCCCGACTTTTTCACACTTAAAACACGAAATTATGGATTGAACATGGGTGTCTGCAATGCACATGGGTATGTATGCTCGAGCATAAGGCAATAACATTTTTCTTATAAAAATAAACGATATTCATTCACTCAAATTTATTGAATACGTCGATACAATACAAATTTAAAGTCAATAAAAACAAAAATGATAAATCTAGGAACAAACTCAAGACGTCCATGTTAATATATAGCATAAAACAGGTAGATTACATATGCCTACAAATATGATTATGTTCAAGCCACCAAAATATTCATGTTTTCGGATCTGCAACGTTGACGACGCACAAATCATTAATTTAATTTGTACTTGATTGAAGCTAATTTTGCAATCTGAATCAAATAAACACCACACTAAGACAGAAAATAAAAAACACACCGCACAAAAACGGGAAATCAAAATAAACAAAGTCATGCTAGACGACGAAATCACAAAAGCAAACAAGAGAAAACTGAAAATATGTGAAAATCGCTTATATTTAACTAAAAGAGAAAGAAAAACAATCTAAATGGGTGATTTCGGGTCAAAATTGACCGTTAAATCACATCTTTTTGATATATCAAGAAGAAGAAAAGTTGTGACGGTTAGAGTTTGAGAAATGGAAGAGAGAGTAAATTATGCGACACGACATTCTTTATATATATTTTTTTTGATGATATATGATATAATATAGTTCCATATAATGAGATAACAATCCATTTTCTAAAGTTTAATCAGTATACTTCATTCATTTCCACTCCATTCAACTGTAAACCTAAAATCCAAATACACGGGAAATTCATAATTAGTATTTCAAATGTTGGAGAAACTAATTTTATTTGAGTAACTTTTATCGTATTATTTTTAATCATATATCAAAACTATTTTATATAATGTAATTGTATATTTATTTTATTGTATTATTCAGTTCAAAATATATTTTTATGTTAGCCCTTCAAGTGTAACTTTTTTAGCTGTGCCTTTGACAGAATCAATAAGATAGCCTGAATTGGGTACCCAATGGTTTGTCCATAAGCTGACAGATTTTCCATATGATATTATCTTGAAATTAGTTCTAAGAATGACTGAAACCTCCCAAAAAATTACTTCTAGTTCTTGTAAGATTGATTATATGAAAAACGTTTATACCACAACGATACTTACCTCTGGTGATATTATTCCATAGATTGATTATAAGATTGTTTTAGGGAGGAATATTGTGTGCATCACATAAGCAGACAACACTTGAAGCACAAACTTGGTTATAAATCTTAGAGGAATAAGATAACACACATAAAATGAATATTTTACACAAAAAACATATTCATATCTTTATAATTATTAATTAAACTATGCATTAAAATATATTACAAGGAGAATAAATATTTGGCATAAATGAAAATTATTTTTTTAATTATTGTGGGTGCATTTTCGCAGTTTTAGTAGGCACACTTGGATCATTACTTTCTGTTGTTTGGTTTGGCTTAGCTAGCTGCTAAGGTTTTTTCCTTGAAGCTGCTAGTGCAGTGTGTTTTTTCCTTTAACTTGATAGTGCAGGGTGTTGTATCCTTTGGCTCTGTTCTCCTTACTCCATGTGATTGAAATAGTGGAGTTATAATATGTACCATTGATTAAAAATGTCTATTTTAAATGATTACGTAGTAACTTTTTAAATATAGATATGATATATTCACTGTAATCCTATATCGTTTTAATGCAGACTAGCACTAAATATGGACAAGTATCTACCAACTAAAGTTTGTGTTGTTTTTGGATTTCCAAACTGTTGTATTTGGATTTCCAAATTCTATTTTGAAATAGAATATCTACCGAAGTTGTTACTAGGTTGAGTCACGACCAGGTCGCTCTCTTTAAGACGTTTCGTGGCACTGCCCAAAATTGTGCAAGGCAGACTATCAACCACGCCGCCTCCAGGATAAAACAAGCCCAGCTACAACTGTGCGGTTAACTACTGCACTGTAGAAAATCGTTCGAGATTTACACCTCCAATATGGTACTAAGACCACTCTTTAATACTGAAACCACTTTCTAATATGGTAATGTGACCACTCTATTATGGTGCTAAGACCACTCAAATATGGTGTTATCATCATTCTAACCTTTAAGTTCTCCAAAATATCAATATGGTACTACGACCACTCAAATATGGTGATACCACCATTCTGATTTTTTAACTTCTCCAAGAGTAGAAAAATATCGAAAGAATATTTATATACCGTTAAGATCATTCTTAATTCCGATGGGACATTATTATTCCAAAAGGGACTATGATCTTAAAAGTACTCTTTATTCCGAAGGGACAATATTATCGAAGGGACTATGTTCTTAAGACCTTTCTTAATTTCGAAGGGACATTATACCGAATAGGGACTAAGGTCTTAAGAACACTCTTAAATCCAAAGGGACAGAAAAAGGAGATAAGGAGAAGAATAGCTCGTTAACACAAGCTGGGGGGAGAAGAGATAAAGAGTTCTCGACAACTCAATAGAACTCTTTGGTGTGTTTTTTGAACTGAGAGGAGTCCTCTATTTATATAGAGATTTTGTAACTGTTTTAGCTAAAATTGCGGCAGCAGTTACTCTAATGGATAAGATCAAAAAGAAACTTAACCACTAATCAGTTCAACAATGCTTGTGGATAAGATCAAAAAGAAACAAATCCACAAAGGTGGAGGAAACAAACTCATTGGATATGAATGAAGGAAAAAATAGGAAGTTCAGTTGAATTCTCAAACCTTATCACAACCAACATAAACTAAAATTATGGGAAGTGATATCTATGAATAAAACTAGTAATTACTATTATTTTTATCATTATAAAGTATTTAAAATTAAATACCGCAATTTAAACACTACTAATGTGTGTGTTCTATTTTATGTGGGACCCCCACTATCTATTTTTTCAATTCACATCACACTAGCTCAAAGTCTTATTACTTGGTGTTTAATCTTTCAATTTCCTTCCAACTTCACACCAATGTTCCAACAATCCCCCACTTGAATTTAAAAAATGGTTTCAATAATAACGTCAAAACGTTTCTATAAGGTTGCTAATAAACAAAGGTGTCGCCTACAACTTGAACCTTTGCATAGCGAATACTATTCCGATTCAACAAGAGTTGCTTACAGCATTGAACTCTATCTCAGACATAGAGTCCGCACACAAACCTTTTCCTAAGGTGTATTCTAAAAGCCTGTGCGTTTATGGCCCTGCACGTTTATCCCAGTTCTAACGAACACTCTAGGTATTCTGCCTCAAAATCCCATAGGAACCGGCCTCAGTTCCACATTTGTATAGGTGAGTCTATCAAGAGTACTCATGTAGCTATGTACTCCACTCAACATAGAGTATAGATCTCATTAAGAGTTTCTATTATCTCATCCTTCTGTCGCTGCAGGATTCATGCTTTCTTAATTTTCTCATAGCATGTTCTTTCACTCATGACTTGTTATTACCCATTGAACCTATTTCTTGGGATCTCCAGTCATTTAGGTCGGGTTACCATCACTTGTGATCTTTAGGCATTAGTCTCATCCTATTGGATGTGTTTATGACTTTCTTTCTAGTAATTCCTTTCGTCAAAGGATTAACTAATTCTTTATCAGTACGTACATGATCTACTTTAACCGTTTCTTTTGAGAGTAGCTAGCTCTCTAATTTGTTATGTGTTCGTGCCTTAATTATCGTCTCTTACTATTGTAGTAACGATTCTCAATTTTGTAATAGCTGCAGTACATTCACAATGAATTAACACTACTGGCAACGGTTTTACCCACTAGGAGATCTCAACTAGCAAGCATTTTCTCAACTTGCTTCTTCACTAGTTTTCTCTAGTGTTCTCATCTCAGATCATTCCAGTGTGGATTGAGTCAATATCATATGTTTCAACAAACAAATCCTCCAGTGATGCTCAATGTGCAGCCACTGGCCGCTTAAGACTCATCTGAAGGATGTTCTATTTTGTATCTTGTACCATTCAAGTACAACATGATACTCCTCATAATGTAATCCTAGAGTCATAGTCTTCTTAAGGCACCTTATGACTCTTTCAATAGCATGTTAATGCTTCTCACTTGGTCTACTAGTAAACTTGCACAATAGTTCCACGACATAGGCAATGTCGGGTCTAATACATTCAGTGACATATCTAAGGACTGTCAATGATGCTCGCATATTCTATTTGTCTAACACCACCTCAAGTGTTCTTGAAGAGTTTTACACTTGGATCATAAGGTGTGCTTGCAAGTTTATAGTCAAATAATTAAATTTCTTAAGATCTTCTCAACATTGTGAAAAAAAATTCTCCTTTTTGATCCAGTAATCTTGACACCAAGAATTACTTCAACTTTGTCTAGGTCTTTCTTATCAATGTTGTTGATAAACAATGATTTCAGATAAATTATAGCATGAATCTTTGAACCAAATATGAGCAAGTCATCTACATAGAGACATATGATCGTGCAAATGTTATTTCCATATTTGTAGTGAATACATTTGTCACTTTCATTCACTTTATACTCATTCGATATCTTTAGGTTCTCAAATTTTCCATGCCATTTCTTAGGAGGTTATTTTTAGACCATGCAAAGATTTTTCTAACTTGCTGACCTTGTTTTCTTTTCCATGAATCACAAAAACCTTCGGGTTGTTCTATATAAATTTCTTCTTCTAATTCACCATTTAAAGAGGCAGGCTTTCACATTCATTTGGAGTACTATGAGTTATGTACATCGGCTAAAGGGACTAGTATCTCTCATGAATATGATTCAAGTGACTGGTGAATGAGTGTCGAAGAAATCTATATTTTTTTCTTTGTCTAAAACCTTTTTCTACAAGGTGAGCCTTGTATTTAGCAACCGAACCATCAGGTTTTAGTTTTCTATTTCCAAAATTCAAATACAACCAACTGGTTTGCAATTAGGAGGCAAGTCAACTAAGAGTCGTGTTTCGTTAGACTCTAGAGAATCCATTTCATCGTTTACTGTTTTTTTTCTTTTCAAAAGTTAGCATCCAATGAAGACAAAGCTTCTTGAAGGCCAGATGGATCCTCTTCCAATATATAAACCATATAATTATGTTTATACTCTTTAGCAATTATAGCTTTCTTACCTCTTCGAGGTTCTATAACATCTCATACGATGTTTTCATAATTGTTTCTAATTACTGGAATGTGATCAGATGCAGTGCCCCCACTAGCTCTCAATTTAAAAGGGGAAATTACTTTGCCCCAACTAATGGTGTGCATCCATTAGCGCCCCCACTAGTGCCCCCACTATTCTTTATTTAAAGGGGTATTCATAGAAATCAGTATCGTTTAATTCTATGCTCACTTTAGCATTTAGGTTTTAAAACTTACATGCTTCGTTATTTATAGCATACCTAATGAATACACATTCATAGGCTCTACTAGTGAGTTCAACTTTCTTGGGGTCCAGAATCCAAATATAATCCAGACAATCTCAAGTTCAAAAAATAAGACAAGTTGGGTTGTCTTTTCTTCAAAACTTCTTAATTAGAAATTTTGTTCTTAGACTTGGGTACTCTATTCAACATAAATTTCAATTTTTGTTATAAAAATTGAACGTATCAAGCGTATCAATTTTATTTTTCAAAATTTACAGTCATATGATAAAATATATTTTTATCATTTCTAGTTTATGTGTCATCAAGTTCGCACATATCATAATTTATTAAGTTTAGAGGTTCAAATTCTCTAAACACTGATTTATATGAACTTTTAGTTCATTCATCTTGACTGCAAAAAATAAAATTTTCAAGTCATATAACTTTGGAATTAAGTCCAAGTTACTCAAGTTTAAAATTAAATGCTTGTTCATATGATAAATTTTGACATGTCAAATATTAAAATCACACAACTTATAAAATAGAGGGAGAATTTAATTTTGAGCATATCATCAAAGGTGTGGTCTTTTTCCCACAAGAATGCATGGATCTCAAGTCTCTCTTTAAGTCCGAGTCAACTCAGTCTTATTCAATAGAAATATGAAATTTAGATTCTTTCTTATTTTGGAGCATGCATCACATCCTAGAGAATAATTTTCTTTTCGGACGTGATTTGCAACTTCATATCTCCAATGCCAACGAATTTAATGTTGTTATAATATACTGACAACACTTTCTTATTTACAGCAGTAGCATATGTTTTTGAACATAGCATAATCATAACAAACACAGCACGAGACGTTAATGTTTATCCACCATTCACTTAATTCACCAACTAGATTTATTTAACTAGTCATATCAGTGAATTTCTTTTTAGTTAGGTTTGGCAGCGGAGCAACAATTTACTTGTTCATATACTTGCGGGACATATGACTTGGTTTCGCACAATTAAATAAATTGTGAACCATTGTCATTTCCTAATGGTGGTTGCTGATTTTCAATATAGGACCTTTTTGGGGTTCCTATTCTGTAGGCAGTTAGAGTTACTTATTCACAGTGCGGTTCTGATTTTTGAAAATAGTTTTTAAACAAAAAATTCAAAATCGCATATGTGAATTTCTGAGGGTTGTTGTTATAACAACAAGCACTTCATTGTGTTCAGTATATAGATGCATTTCTATAGCCTTTTTATCCTTCTTGTATTTAGGGACAATAAAACTCGAGTTAGTAATTTCTTCGGTAGACATGGCAGAAGGAAACGTCTTAAAATTGTTGTTTTTGGATTTCCAAACTGTTGTATTTGGATTTCCCAAATTCTATTTTGAAATAGAATATCTACCGAAGTTGTTACTAGGTTGAGTCACGACCAGGTCGCTCTCTTTAAGACGTTTCGTGGCACTGCCCAAAATTGTGCAAGGCAGACTATCAACCACGCCGCCTCCAGGATAAAACAAGCCCAGCTACAACTGTGCGGTTAACTACTGCACTGTAGAAAACCGTTCGAGATTTACACCTCCAATATGGTACTAAGACCACTCTTTAATACTGAAACTACTTTCTAATATGGTAATGTGACCACTCTATTATGGTGCTAAGACCACTCAAATATGGTGTTATCACCATTCTAGCATTTAAGTTCTCCAAAATATCAATATGGTACTACGACCACTCAAATATGGTGATACCACCATTCTGATTTTTTAACTTATCCAAGAGTAGAAAAATATCGAAAGAATATTTATATACCGTTAAGATCATTCTTAATTCCGACGGGACATTATTATTCCAAAAGGGACTATGATCTTAAAAGTACTCTTTATTCCGAAGAGGACAATATTATCGAAGGGACTATGTTCTTAAGACCTTTCTTAATTTCGAAGGGACATTATACCGAATAGGGACTAAGGTCTGAAGAACACTCTTAAATCCGAAGGGACAGAAAAAGGAGATAAGGAGAAGAATAGCTCGTTAACACAAGCTGGGGGGAGAAGAGAGAAAGAGTTCTCGACAACTCAATAGAACTCTTTGGTGTGTTTTTTGAACTGAGAGGAGTCCTCTATTTATATAGAGATTTTGTAACTGTTTTAGCTAAAATTGCGGCAGCAGTTACTCTAATGGATAAGATCAAAAAGAAACTTAACCACTAATCAGTTCAACAATGCTTGTGGATAAGATAATAAAGAAACAAATCCACAAAGGTGAAGAAACAAACTCATTGGATATGAATGAAGGAAAAAATAGGAAGTTCAGTTGAATTCTCAAACCTTATCACAACCAACAGTAAACTAAAATTATGGGAAGTGATATCTATGAATAAAAATAATAATTACTATTATTTTTATCATTATAAAGTATTTAAAATTAAATACTGCAATTTAAACACTACTAATGTAGTGTGTTCTATTTTGTGTGGGACCCCCACTATCTATTTTTTCAATTCACATCACACTAGCTCAAAGTCTTATTACTTGGTGTTTAATCTTTCAATTTCCTTCCAACTTCACACCAATGTTCCAACAGTTTGGTCTAACGAAATGAGTTAATCTCTCTCACAATATATTGAGTCAATGTTCGAAATCTTGATTGAGAAATGCGTCCATATCTAACCTATGTTTGCTTCCACATTGAAGAGCCACTAGACATACGTTTTTCTTCTTCTAAATCTACTATTAGAAGCTTCGTGATTCCACGACAAAAAAACAACCAAAATGTATGTTTGTAGTGACAAAACGTTTAACCAAACACTCTAGTAGTATTTGATAGTGTCTCAAATAGGAATACCTTTCTCGAAGAAAATCTATAGGAATATGATACCTCTTAAATCATCACAAATTTTACCAATGTACTACTTTTTTGTGTAACTCCTCTTGGTCAAACGGTCTTATATTTTCCTTTAAAAAAAATCTTATTTTCCTCCCATATGATGCAACTCCGGTCGGATAGTAGCCACGAAGAGCATGGTTTCAACCATTAATTCTTTTGTTTCTTACAAACTTCCTTATTTGGTCAAGCAAATCAACTGTTGTATTTTGGTGTTCGTATACTTTCTGTTTGGAGTATGTCACTCTCAATAGCTTTTCCTTATTAGTAAGGGCTAATGTAACATTAATTAATTAATCTAGTATCCCTATATTTTATTCGTTTTGTCAAGCCCAAAATAGCGTGTGCGACATAAAAGGTGAATGTTGGACGTAACATCTAATCTATTGGTGTGTAACAAAAATAAAATTCAGTAGAATGAATTTAAATCTCCGACATTAATATCATGGATAAGCTCATAAAATCTTTATGACCAAGTCTTAATGGACCGAAATCACGTACGGTATGAACATAAAAAATACTACTAGGATAATCTTAAAAATTTCATATTGCTACGTGTTGCTGTGTGGAGATAAAAGCGTTCAACTTTAGCTGCTAGTAACTAGTAATTGATAAAATCTTCTACCAAATAATTACTTTACAATTGGGTGAATTATACAAACAAGTTGGAACGGTAAGTAATTTCATTGTCCAATTTAAACATGTAGCGTGAAGAATGAAAAGGCAGTAAAAATTGAAGATGCTAATCTTATCTAAAAAATATGAATGTGAACGTAATTTTGGATGAAGTTGAAGATTGTGTTTGACCACAAGTAAACCATTTTATTATTTACAGTTAGAGTGTGACTGTTATTCATTGGTTCTGTGTGAATGTTTAAATAATAATAATAATAATAATAATAATAATAATAGTAGTAGTAGTAGTAGTAGAATAGATTATTCTCCAACAATTCGGCCGGCTGCAAATTGAAATGCAACAATATTTTTTAACAATTTACATCCAAGAAGTTTTGTAAAAAAGAAAAAAAAAATCAAACAACAAGTAATAATCCCACAACGAAATTGCTTTGTCTGGCTGCTTTATTTATATATTAAGTTTATCTTGGGGAATATTTTATATTCTTAATTTTTCAAGGAAGAAACTTCACTCTATTTGGTTTTCTTATGCGTAGTCAATGTACGATTTAAAAACATTTCCATGTTTTTTTTTTTACTAAAAACCTTGCCACGTTCTTCATAGAAATTCATTCTTTAAAATTAAAATAGCAATTACAAATAAAACAGGTAGTATTAACTGGGACATATTTTAGAAATAGTATCATAGAAAAAAATAGAGAATAAATAGTTAAATTTAGTCTAAGTGGTATGAGATTTGAACCTCTCAAATAAGTGGTCATAAATTTGATCTCAGTCATGTTTATGAAAAGAAAAAAAATTAGCTATATACATATTTGAAACCACTAAAGAAAAAAATGTACAAAAAAAAAAAAGAAATCACGGGGACATTGACGAAACTCAGGAAAAAAAATAAAAAAACAACAAAAATATATATTAAAAAGATGAATCAACCCAAAAGAATTTACTATAAACATATGTATGCTCTATTTTTATTTTTGAACTTAATTATAGTGAAATATTGATTGTGGCAAGGATCAAGCTGACGACTATCATTGCTCCAAAGACTTTTCAAAAGACACATATATCATGAACAATAGAGTCACAGATCTGTCCATGATGAACTTTAGTTTCATCCTCAACAATCACAAATACGAGTATGCTATTTTTTAATTATTTATATTCAATACTTTACTAGAGGGAGCACTTCTTTCAAGTAAAAAATATAATTTTATATTAATATAATTTTTTTTGTTTAGTTAATTTTTAAATATATTTGAAAAATTAATTATTATCCTCAAACTACCAAGTAATTAAATAAAAGGGGTTATAAAGGAATAAGATAAGATAGGAATTAATTGAATGACATTTCTTTTTGAATAATTTGAATGACATTTCTTAAAAACCTTTAAATATTAAATTTGTTTGCAAGTTAGGGATGTGCCTTATTTAAAAAAAAAAATTGAATTAAGGATGTGTCTAATGTGGATCTCTCAAAAATGGTATTTGCTAATTTTAATAAAAAAAAATGTATTTATAATAATAAAAGTAGAATATTATTAAATATTTTATTAAAATTTACTAAAAATAATAAACTACGTCTTTGTATCAGAATCATATTAGAAGATCATTAAATATGAGTTTTTTTTTGTTTGAGTCCCGCTCGTTCCTTTAGAGGGGATAAACGTAAATATCATTATAGTGTTTTTATTGTAGTGGAATTGATCATATTATAAAGAGATTTAACTTTTTTTTTAACAAGGAAAAATGGAATATATTAACATTGGCAAAGTAGTGTCCTTAGCACAAGACGTACTAAGAAAACCACTAAAATTTACAAACAGTCAGTTAAAAGTTTCAAAATAAATTAGTCGATGCCCAAACATACAAACGGGCTCGACCACCACATTGCTGAAAGCCATAAACAAAATTGGCATTCTTTGCTTTCAGCCACCAACAGGAATACAACTTAACTTTATCCAACAATTGTGGCATGGAACATTCTAAATTCTTAAATAATCTATTATTTCATTCATTCCACACCACCCACACACAAAGGAGCCAGATAAGCTGCAAGAACGAGCGCCAAGCTTTCAAACCACCTGTTGAATAAATAAATTAACTGAAGTGATTTGAAAGAACCTGAGTATCCGCACCCGAGAAACCAATCCATGACCGCACTAACTGCCAAAGGTGCTGCAAGTGAGAAACAAGTGCCGAGCAGACTCAACATGGCCACATCCGGAGACACAAAAACGACTTTCTAAAGGAATGATGACGCAAATCACCAAATTTGATTTTGTTGGCAATCTGTCACGAAGCAACCTCCACGCAAAAATTGAAACTTTCAAAGACACTTGATTATGCCAAACTAAATCTGCCACTGGTTCCACCTGAGGAGACTCCCCAGGAGTTAATAATTGGTAAACACCACGAGCTGAATACTCCTTATAGGGTCAGGCTGCCACTGCCACTGATCTGAAAGATTAGTCTGCAAAGAAACATCATGAAGAAGTGTCTTACACTCCACTAATAACTCTTCCTCCCAGGCCCGCAATAGTATTATAAAAAATAACATTTTGATTACTGTGGTTTAGTTGAAGGATACAATTGAAAGAAAATTACTACATCAAAATTATGTATCATCTTCATATATAGGTATAAATCACGTTGGATAATTTTCCTAATAACCGAAATAAAAAAAAAAGTTACATTGTAATTTTCTTTGTCCATCGGTCCTAATTCAACTAGTAAAAATTTTAAAATTATTAAGTTACACGCCATGACCGAAGTTCGAACCACGACATTTTTTTAAAAAAAAGTTATATTACATGGCAAAGGAGATTGTTCTAGTTTTTAGAGAGAGACTCTTTTGTATCTTTTTCATCATCCACCGGAGATGATTGGTTGTAAATTGTAATTTTTACCTCGAATCATTGATCTGCATAATTTTTTCTATCATTATATCTAAATAAGTAGTCCTTCATTAATATAATTTTTTTTAGTGTTTCTCTGTAATTTCGCCATTTGAATGCAACAATTTTATTTGTCGTCTTAACACGGTATTTTCAAATTTTCCGCCATGTCGCAATGTTCGTTTGGATTGGTTTATTGTTCAACTTCTAGAATAACAAAAGAAAAATAAAAATTGCCCAAAATCTTACCATTACCGATTCATTAGCAAATCCATCTAATCACCAAAAGCAACTATAAATAATGCTTATATTCACTCTTTCCCACAACACAACTCATCACCCACTCAAAAACAAGACCCCACTCCCCTCACTCACTCACTTCCTTCTCACCCCACCACCGCCGTTCTCCGCCGCAACAACCACCGTATCCTTCCATGTCAAACTCTAACATCAAAACATTCGACTGGACCTTCAACCCAGAACTCGAAGACGAACCACTCCAAGTCAAAGGCCACAAAATCCTCTTCTTCATCACCATTATCACCGTCATCATCCTCTTCACAGCACTCTTCCTCTGCGCCCGCTGGCTCTTCCACACCCACCACACGCCCCACGCTCCATCTCACACCTCTACTTTCTCCTCTCAATCCCAAGGACTCGACGCGGACGCCATCAAGAAGCTTCCCATCATACTACACCAGTCCAATACTTCAAACCATGCGTTGGAGGAAACGGAATGTTGCATTTGTTTAAGCACTTTTAGAGATGGTGAGAAGGTGAAAGTGTTGCCGGGTTGTGATCATTATTTTCATTGTGAATGTGTTGATGCATGGCTTGTAAATCATTCTAGTTGTCCTTTGTGTAGAGCTTCTCTTAAGATTGATTCAGAGTTTCCTAAGATTTTGATTCAAGAACCACCTATTAGATATAATCTCCCTCTTTAATCTTGTTTAGTGTTAGTAATTTACATGTTTTGGAGAATAATTTGTTCCGAGCAATGTAAATCTAAGAAGCAATATTGAGATGTTAATGATAGTGAATTATTTTGGATTGAAATTTGTGAACTTTAGTTTGAACTATCTTTATGTTGGAAATTTAATTTGAAAAAGGAACCATATTGTTGCTTTCATTTTGTTTATGTCAGAAGGGGTATATGTTAACAGATAAAGATAAAAGGAACACACAAGAAAGTGAAACCATATACTTATCTATATCTATCTTGTTTTTTATCTATAATTTACACGCATTTCTTACAAATTTTGAAAGCAAAAATTGGTTTTGCAAACACTTCTTTTGGCATAAAAGGTTTTTAAGGGAAGAGACCTTATAATCTAAAGTTAGTTCGAAAGATAAATAAAGTTTAATAAATATTGTTTCATTCAAGAATGAAATTTGGATTCTTCTTAATGGTTCAATTTTAATGCATTGACGATTTAAAAAGTTATGTTATAAACAAATTACAATCAATCAAGTATAGCTTTAGAAGTGATTATGATTATACATAATTATTAACCTAACGATTATAGTTGACTTACCATGTAATAAGAGAGAGTATATAGTGACTGAATGGTGTATAAGAATTAAATTTTAGTTCATGTATTAAATTTTAATGTAGATATGAATCGATAGTACGGGTAGTTTTTTCTGAAAAGTAATTTCAGAATTAAAAAATTGACTATATTTTAATGACTTTACTTTTAAATGAGTTTTAACTCGAAAAATTTTATTTGTCAAAAAAACAAAACTTGAAAAATTACTCTTAAGCATTTTCTTAAAAAATGACACGGCTTTGCAACATTTGAATGAATAAATGGTGTAATCGTGGGTATAAGTCAATTAGGACACTATAATATATAAAGGTGGAGATTCAAACTTGAAATCTCTCATTTATTTATTTTAAATGATGAAATTTTAACTACTAAATTATATGACAAAAAAAATTAATAAATAAATAATGTCTTCAAGTCCATTCTTTTTTTAAAAAGGAAAGTCCATTCTTTTTAAGTTGCAATTGTGTATGTTCATATTCACCTAGGTAATTAATTAAGAGCATTGTACACAGACAACATGTCAAATAATAAAAGACAGCATAGACTGAAATAAATAAAAAGAAAATATTAAATGTATTAATCTACCAAAAATAGAGTATTAAATTATTATTTTTAAGGGAAAAGAGTATTAAATTTATTCTTTAAAAAGGGAAGAATAACAAATATAAATAATTCCCCTAAAAATATAAATAATTAATATACTTTTTTGACAAATAAATAATTAATATGCTTGATGCTTCATAAAGTATGATTCGATCTTAAATGGTTTATTGTTTTTTATTTGAAATGTGATGTTGCTTATAGTAGTTCCTTTCTCTACAGTTTAAATAATTTGATAATTCATTGAATGATGCCAAAGGAAAGGGGTGCCCAAGAAATTCCTTTGCATGTGACAAGCGTCCAAGTCCAAGGTAGTGGACTTTTTCTTCTATTTCTTTTCCTATTCTTATTCTTTTATTTTTGGGATATACGCATGGGCTTAATCTTTATACCCTTTAGATATTTTTTAGAAAAAATTACACTCGTTTTTTACTTTAATTTTAGCTAATGATTTCGTCTTTTATCTTTTTTACGTCATTTATGTCCTTTTAGTCAGTTTTCACATGAATTTTTAAACATCAAATTTAAGATTCATATGAAAACACGAGTGAAGAACCATGTATTTGAACATTAAGAGTTCAAGTTAAAATAAAACCATAGATTTAAATCTTGAAAATTCATATACAAAGGCGAAAATGACATAAAAAAATAAATTGACGAAATCGTTACGTGAAATTAAGTTAATGGATCACAAATGTAATTTTGACTATTTATTACATTGTCAAACATAATCATAAAATCATCAAAAACATTTTTAAGTGTAATCAGTTTCTAAAGTCACACATATAAGCGATTGTGATTTACCGATATAAAACTTTTTATATTGACAATGTATAAAAATTAATCTCTATAAATATACTTCATTTGTTCCATTTAAATGACATTTTTTATAAAAACATATGTTTTTATTTAATTAGTATTTTTAAAATTCAATTTAACATTAATTATTATTTTATCAACAATATTATTAACTAATTATCACAAAGAGAGATCATACATAAAATGAAATAATAAATAGTCAAGTGTGCCATAGCAAAATAAAGATAATAATTGAATGTATGTGTCCAACTTTTTTTATACTTATTTGTATGCTAAAGCCCAAAGTGATTCTACATTTTTTTTTTGTAAAGCTAAAAACAGATTCTACATATAATTGAGTTCTGTAACCACGATGCATAATGAAAAAGTATAGGGCGGCTGGGGTTGATAAAGCTAGCTAGATCGTATAATTCCCCGTAACACTATATGGTCATTTATGTTTGTGAAACATTACTCGTTTATGTTTGTGACCATAAACAAATAGTGTGTGGACATACACATATTAAAATATTTTTTTTAATAATAAAAAAGAACTTAATAATAAAATACTTTAGAATTTCGAGAAAGACTTTTTTATATTTGTGTAACCAAACACTATTCATTTATGTTTACGGTCGTAGAAGAATGCATCATGTTTGACATTGTAAGTTTAAATTTTAAAACTATGTTGTTGCTCTTATGAGTCAGCAATATTGGCTTGCTCTGTTGAGACATGTTTGTGCATGATGCATAATACTAGATAATGGGAGACTTTTCACTTGTTAGGATAAGAAAACTCAAACTCGACGCAGCTCTCCTCTTTCTCATTTTTTTAATCTGTTCATTCTAATATTGTTGCCATAACTTTATGTCTGGATCTTTATAATACTATGTTTAATCACGAGGTACCCATTACGGATTACTCCCATAATCCATCTATAAGTTCGATTAAAATATTATTTATTTTATTAATCTATGTCAAAATTATTCAATTATGAGTCAATCTTTAAAGCTTTGTTTATTTAGTTAGTTAGAGTGGGTTTTCATTTCACATTACTTCTACATTAATTTTACTTTATATTACTAAGTCCATCAACATATGATATTTATTTTAAAACTAAATTCATGGTATTGTGAAAGTGTATTTGTTAAGAGTTAGGACTTAAGTACATGAAGAGAGTTCACTATAAAGAATTGATTGGTTAGGATAAGAGATTCTCATGACTTAAATAACACATTAAAGACTTTTATCTACTCAAGTGTAAAACTTTCAACATAACACATCTTTAACATTCTACATCTACATGACTTTCACTCTATTGGTATTGAATTGATAGCGGTCATTTTCACTTGTGGTTTCACTTGTGGTTTCACTCACCTATAGGTAGTCGGTGGAGTACATTAATTCAATCTATAAGTAGCCATCTTTGTGGCCCCTCTCTTAAAGAAACCATGATATTAAGGACTTAAGTCAACGGAGAGAGTCCAATCGAAAATGGAATTCTGATATCAGTGGCCATAATCACACAAAATCAAAAATACACTAAACAAAGAGAATTGAGATGAAAAGAATTAATTTACTCTTTCATTCAACACAAATTAGGGGTGGAGATTGTTGGAAATTTAGGACTTAATAAAACATAATTCATAAAACATGTTCAATCATTATAAATCAATAGCGGAAGCAATCAAAACATTGAACATGATTATGATCGGATCTACAACATGTTTGATTTACCAAGGATATTAAGAATTAGGTATTAGGAATACCTGAAAGAAGCTTTCATGGCAACCTCCCAACATCAACGGTCAGAAACAGAGAGGAGGTGATCTGATATGAACAGGGTTAGCGGCGGCTGATTTGGTTCTTCCTCAACCGGTACCTTTATGCCTCAAGTTCTCTTCAGATGGGGAGAAGAGAGAGTTTGCTGTGTACGGTGTATTGAGGACCATAGCCTCTTTTATATTGGATGACCATTAGGGTTTCCCATTATTCCGTTAATGGGCCATCCAGACATCCACTCATTGAGTCTATATCAACTAATTAAATATTTAATTAATTATCCAATTAGAAATCTAATAACTTTATTACTTAATTTGATCACTAATCAATTAAGGCTCACAATTGATAAATAGCTAATATAATTATTATTACGATATTTGCCCACATAATGATATCGGAATATAATTAAATAATAAAATATTCCAACAATCTCCCACTTGGGCTACATATCTTAATAATTATACCAGAATTCTTTAAGCGCGCGTCTGAATGCTATTTATCTTTAGATTTCAACTCTACAATCTGGTCCACCTCATACATTAATAATGAGACCTCCGCGGCTATCGTCATTGACGTATAACGTGACAGAACCCCGACGACCACCATATCAATGCACTTGATGACATAGATCGATATGGATGAGTGACATGGAAATTTCATGTAATGTGATCTCTAAATCATGTCTATTTCCAACTGGTCCAACTAAAAACTTTAGTGAGATCAAAACTGAAGATTTGCAAATTTAATATTTGCACAAACTGATACAGAAATGGTTATAATAAACATAACCTCATGAACTTTATTTCTGCAGAAAATCATAACATAAAGTCTGTATCGATATCAAAACAGAAGTATATAACATAGAATAAAAGAGACTCCCACTAATCTAAGACATCCTTAATGACAACAACCATATGAAAGACTTTATGTGTCATGTCTTTAATTAGTGGGTCACCTAGCATAAAGTTTGTCTCTAACGTTCTATCATTTAACAACAATAATTTATAAGGGGATGAACCTTATAAACTTTGTTATTAAAACATTATATGACTACATTATGTCACTATATAACTTAAATGGTTTTTCAATACCTTTTTACTATGCAACCAAGTGACATAAATACTTACAGTCATTTCCTGGGTTAGGATGTGTAATATATACACACATCCAAAAGTCAGAGTCTAACACATTAATGATCTCCAAATTGTCAGATCCCTGATGTGAGCATAAGCTCTCTTGTTCTCTTTAAAGAATCCTTATGGTCGCATTTTCAACAATTCAAACTTTGAATTGCTCAAATATATGCCAAATAATCTTATTATATACGCTATTTCCAAATGCGTATAATAAAATCATACATAAAAATCCTATAGGAAAAGTGTAGGAAAATACTTAAATTTCTGAATTCATAAATTTCCTAATGGGCAATATTTGAGACTAAAAAGTCTCTCTCGGTGATTGAGGTCATCCAAAAAATTTATTAACTTTAATGTCAATTTATTTTCAACTTTACTGATATGACTCTTTTGTGATATCCGAATAATACCATGAGAAGAATCTCTAAGTATTGAAATGCCTAATACAAAAGAGGTGTCCCCAGGATCTTTCATCACTAACTTTTGTTAGAGATTTCCTTGGTTTCACATTACTAACATATATCATACTTGACTAAATAAAATAAAATTGACACATTAAAATAGGAATATAAATTTACTCCCACTAAGCTTACTAAATCCACAACTCTACTTAATATTATCTCAAAACCAAATGAGACAATTACTTTATGAGAATTTGTGGTAACACTAAAGAGACAAATTTCTTAACTTGATAAGTGGATTTCATGACTTTGCAAACCATCTACTTTGTATCAATTGACACAAAAGCTTTATTCCGTTGCACCATATTATATCATTAATGTCACCATTAAGAAACACTATATTGAAATCCATCTTATGTAGCTCCAAAATGATAATAAGCAAACTAGTATCATGACTGTCTTAATAGAGTATTTCAAATAGAATTTCTCTTATTAGTCAATTCTTTATGACACCAGATGCCCTAGTTCTTGAGGGTGTTGAGTTTGATCTATATGGATTAACTTCTTAACTTGATGGAGAGGAAGAACAATAATGTCCTCATGAGGATCCAAATGTACTATAATAATAGTAACTATATGAATTAGTTTAGAACTAAGTCTTCCTCATTCAATTTTGTTCTATTACCATATCTCTCCCCCAAACTCAATATCCTCAAGGAAACTTAACAATTTATGTCTCAAATTTCCTTAAGTTGTGGGACGAAAAACTTATAGTTTTCAAACCCTTAAACAATTATAGAATGTCACAAGTCATAACTGAATTGACTCTAATAACTAAACTTAAAAGACACATTGAATCATCATTTGAAAATAAAACTCAAAATATCTTGATTTAGTCAAAGAGAAATTAAAACAAAAATTAATTCAAATAATGATTCACCAAATTGTCTTTTAAATACAAAAATAAGCTAGTAACGACAATCTAAAATTAGTTTAAAATGAATAAAACAATCTTTATCGACTTTGTCCATTCTAAATTGATGTATCTTTCAACATCATTGGGTATAAGTCAGTCAAGATTACCTTTCTTTATTTGTCCTTATCTTTTGAGGTATTTTTCGAATGAGCACTATTTTATTTTCTCTTGCTTCAGCTTTTCTTTATTTGCACACTTTATGAATTGATCCTTTAAAGGATCATTTCTAACTTTAACAGCTATAAACTTAATTGTGCAAAGAGAATACTAAATGCTGAATTTTCGAACAAGTCATATGATAGTCGAAATTACTGAATTTTCGAACAAGTCATCTGGAAATTAATTATAATGTCTCAGCAAGATTAAATATTTACATAATGTGCTCAATATTTTCTTTGCCTAATAATCTTAATGAAATATCACTCTCCAATGAAAGATTGTCTTTCTCTATATTGCTTTAAAAGCACCTTAGTTTAAGCAAAGAAAATATGACAAAAATTGTCAACTCAAATAACACTGATAAGATTTCTGATCTTTTAACTTTATGATCGCATAAGACCTATAAGATTTGGTGTATACTCACTTGTCAAACTTGATTCTCACATTAGATACTGAATTTGCAAGAGAATGTGAGTTTCACCACCCTTATATAAAGACTAGATCCAAGAACAATGTTAATATTATTCTTTAATTCCTAAAAGTTAAAATTTTTGAGACCTAAAAATTTAACTCAAATTAACAGATACATAAACTGTATTAGCTTAAAGAGAACAAGAGAAGCAAAAGCACTCACAAAAACACCTAGTGCACCATTAATATCAAGTCTTTAAACAATAATATCAATTGCTAGTGGTATTTTACAGCAATGATCAAACAATGACAATTTACTTTGACAAAGAATAAATTCTTATAATTGTCATATGTTTACCATTATATTCGTGTGGATGTAAACTCTTAAATGTATAAATAAGTTTACACTCACACAACATTATCACACATGTCAATAAAATATTATAGAAACGTGCAACTTTATTTGTAAATAAAAGACCTTAACAAGATACCAAGCGCACCATTAATTCACAATCTTCGGATTGTTAAAATTAACTGCAAGCGATACTCTCAACGCAATGATCAAACATTGGTGATTAGTCCCGTCAAATAATAGTCACCTTCGGGCATCCTATTATCCACATGGAAAAATACTTTATAATCACCACATATTTATCACCACAGGTATGTAACTATCCGGCCAAGTTGTGCCTTCCTTGGGGCTGACGACAACTCGCATAAATAATTACACACTACATCTTTTGTAACTTCAGTTGAGTCGAATCTACGCAACAGAGGTTACTTGGGCAACATTATTGTTTCAACCGACTCAACCGCAATTACTAGATAATTTAATATATATTAAATGGGGTGATAAGTCCTGTCAAACAATAGTCACCTTAGGGTATCCTATTATTTACATGGAAAATTACTTTATAATCACCACACATTTACTATCACATGCATGTAATTATCCGGCCAAGTTGTGCCTTCCTTGGGGCCGACTACAACTCGCATGAATAATTGTATACTACGTCTTTTGTAAGTTCAGTTGAATTAAATCTACGCAACAGAGGTTACTTTGGCAACATGTTGCTTCAACCAAAACAACTGCAATTACTAAACAGTTCACAATAAATTAAATGTTTTTAAATGGGAATGGTCTTTAAATTTACAAGACACTACTAACATAATGTAGGCCGAATTAGTCCATTATGTCGCTAAGTAACCATAAGGCCACTCAGCAACCCTTAAGTGTGAAGACAAGTTCACAAGAATTTGAAAGAAGATGCAAGTCAAAAATCACACCAATGTGTGTATGACAATACATTTACAAATATCGCATAAAAACAACAATAGAAATAGCATGAAATATGTCCAAAATGCATGATTGGAGGAAAAAAAAAATAATGTTATTGTAGAATCTTAATAACAATAAAATCAAACATCACAATCATGCTATAAACCAAATATTCAATTTTAAATCAGAAAAAAAAAAATTGAATCTTATATGCCAAAAATATTCATGTCACAACCGATTCACATATACCAAATGATTCTTTAAATAAAATGAATGAACAATTCTGAAATCAATTATTTCCTAAAATTAAAAAGGAGACTTTATATGTTTATTTATAAATAAACGAAGAAAACTAGAGAATCAATATTTCTCAAAATTTAAATAACTAAATCCTTACGTTCACTACCAAAAAAATCTGGTCATAATATTTTGAGATGTGTTGTTAAACACTATTCAAAAGAGGCAAACAAAATTCCATAAATAATATATGATAACCAAATATATATTAACTTTTTATTGCCTATACACCCCAAAATGTACTTTAGTACGACACCTACCTAAATCAATTTCAATTTCTTATACAATAGTTGAAATCAATTTCCATCCAAATTATGAAGCGTAATCGGTGTAAATATATATATTATAACCAAAATTATTTCTTTCGAAACAAATCGTAAAGACAAATTTTAACTCAAAAAAAAATTGGAAATCAAGACTTGCATTGCCAGGTATGTTTCCATCAATATGTTTTGTCACAGTATCCAAAACAAATGCAACGTAATGCCCTTTAAAATTGGATTCTAATTTAAACAAAAAAAAAGATTTGTCTATGCTTTCAAAAAATCTATACATGGCAAAGCAATTCCAAATGCTATCCTGGATGGAAGTAGATGCCGATGAATGGTCAACCGAATCCAAATCAAAAGTAGCAAAAAAAACTTTCAACGATAAAAGTGTAGAAACTAATTTAAATTAAATACATAATTTCAATTCATGAATGACCACTCAAATTGTTTCTGGATCGAGAGAAAAAAATAAGTCTTTAAGGCCATTTCAATCCATGTACCATGAATGAAATTATATAAAATACCAAATACGGAATGCATGGAAATTAAAACGATACGATCATCTTTCTTTAGAAGCACCTAAACCTTTTATGATGTATACTGTCGCGTCGAATTTCGGATGTCAAGCTATTGACTAGCATTGAATCACTAAATTTAAATCACGACTGAACTTTTAATTTTTCGGGGAAAAAGGAAAAAAGTTCGAAATTACCTTGAAAAGAGATTTTAGGTTCGAAAGTCGATTATGCGAGGGGAAGGTATTAGCACCCCTCACATCCGTTGTACTCAACGGGAACCTCTTAGTTGGCTTAGGCTTAAAATGCTTTTGACGTTTTGCTTGCATGCTTAATCATATATATATATAAAGGAAAAAAAGAAAATATAACATGAGGTGAAGAAAGAGATAAAAACAAATGAAATAGAAAAGAAAAAAGATTTTTTAATAATGGGCTTGACAAGATGTCGATCTTGCTCCTACGTATCTCCCAGTAGTCGGAGAATTCAAAGCTTACGTAGTTCTTGAAAAAAGTTTGAAAACGCACAAAGGCGTAAAAGCTTTAAATGATGAAGGAGACAAGCGCACATTAAGGCGATAAACTCGCACAAGGCGTAAAAAGACGAACGCACATTAAGGCGATAAACTCGCACAAGGCGTAAAAAGACGGACGCACATTAAGGCGATAAACTCGCACAAGGCGTAAAAAGACGAACGCACATTAAGGCGATAAACTCGCACAAGGCGTAAAAAGACGAACGCACATTAAGGCGATAAACTCGCACAAGGCGTAAAAGTTGAAAGAAAACATGCAAAGGCACGACAAGTTCGGATTGACCACAAGGGCCAAAATGACAAACGCACGAAGGCGTACAATGTTTGAATTGACCGCGGGGGCCAAGAAAAGTTTAAAATGGTCACGGGGGACCAAGAAAAGTTGGATTGGTCACGAGGGACCAAGAAAGGTTCAAATTGGTCGCGAGGGACCAAGAAAGGTTCAATTTGGTCGCGAGGGACCAAGAAATGTTAAAATTGGTCGCGAGGGACCAAGAAATGTTAAAATTGGTCGCGAGGGACCAAGAAAGGTTCAATTTGGTCGCGAGGGACCAAGAAATGTTAAAATTGGCCTACGCGGCGGCGCCACCGCGCCGGAGTAAAAAAACTCCCCCTTCTTAAAAAAGGAACCACTTTTCTACTATCCTTTCTTCCCCTCGTTTCAAATCCGGGCTTATTTTCCCCAAAATCCTTACAAAAATCCCTAGATCTAGGTTTTAAAAAAACAAAAAATTTACCCTTTTCCCTTGTTTTTTTTGCGTACGGTTGTGCTGTTGCTTTGTGATGTTATGTGTGTGTGTGTGTTGTGTTGTTCTGGATGTGTGGGTCGTGTGTTGTGGTTTGGCCGTGTGGGTGTTAGAGGAAGAGGGGAAAAACGTGTTTTTGGGTGTGTATGTTGAGGTTTGGCCGCGTGTGTGGGCTGGGTGGTGTGTGCGTGTGTTGGTGTGTGTTTGTTGCGTGGTGCTGTTTGCTGGGACGTGAGGGTGCTGGGTGTGTGATGCTGGGACGTGAGGGTGCTGGGTGGTGATGCTGGGACGTGAGGGTGCTGGGTGGTGCAGTGTTTTTGTGTGTTGTTATTGCTGGGTTGCTGGTTGGGTGTGTGGGTTTGGGCTGGGACGTGTGGGGGTTGAGTGAGGGTCAGTGTTAGTGCTGTTTGCTGGGTTATGGGTTGTTTGTTTTGCTGTGTGTTGGAGTTGTTTGTGTTTTGAGTTGTTGATAAAAAAAACTGTTTGGTTTTCAAAATTTCTTCCCAAAATTTTTCTCCTTTTTTTCCTGTTATGTGATCCCTGTTTTATAGAAATCTTGCTGAGCTGCTTGAGCAGCTTATTGACTCATGAAGATTAAGCTGAAAGCTGGATTTGCAGATTTGGATAGGATTTGGAAGATTTTGGATAGAATTCAAATGATGAAAAAAATCCAGGAAAGGGGCGCTGCAGGCTTTGTTGTTTTGTTGACTGTTGACTTGGACTTGGACCAATAAATAAAAAATAAAAACAATAATAATAATAGTAATAAATAATAATAATGACAATAAATAAAAGAAAGTAAATAAATGGTAAATATGGTAAATAAATAAAAACGAAATTAATGACAAATAAAGGACAAAAACTGAAATTAAAAGTAAAAATAAAAAGTAAAAAATAAAATAAATAAACGAGACAAAAAATGACATGAGGTATTTTAAAATACCTCCCTGCCGAAATTTCGTCTGAAACGACGAAAATTCTCGGCCTTAAAAAAAAATGCGTAAAACGAGACAATAAGTAAAACGAGACGAAAATGGGTCAAAAAATGGGGTATGACAGATGCCCCTATTTAAGTTTCTTCGCTACGGAGATTAAAAGGTGAAATTTTGATTCGACGGGTCGAAGAAACTTAAATACAGAGTACACCATTTTTTGACCAATTTTGGACAGTAAAACATTATGGATGTGATGCCATGTATGCAATGTTATGAATGCATGTGATGCAATTATGAATGCAAGACGGCAAAGATGACCTGATTGGGGATAAACAGAGACAAAGGGATACCCGGGTTCGTTAAAGAAACGGGATCCAACTCTATTGGGGATAGTGTTCCACTGGGGAAAAAGGTTAGCCGTTTGGGTTATTGCCGAACTGTTCACTGGGGAGAGTGGGCAATTAACCACGGGAACCAAAAAGGGTAAAATGTCAGCTGTTCGGGTTAAATTCCGAACTGCCACTGACGACAAGGATTGAATGTAAAGGTCAGCTGTTCGGGTTAAATTCCGAACTAACACTGAATGATGATAAAACAAGCGTATAAAAGTCAGCTGTTCGGGTTAAATTCCGAGCTACTGATGACAAGACAACGAAGGTAAAAGTCAGTCGTTCGGGTTAAATTCCGAACTACCACTGAATGAGAAACAAGAATGTTAAAAGGTCAGCTGTTCGGGTTAAAATCCGAACTACCACTGAGGATAAAAACAAAGTCAGCTGTTCGGGTTAAAATCCGAACTGCCACTGAATGATAAAAAACAAAGTCAGTTGTTCGGGTTAAAATCCGAACTACCACTGAATGAGAAACAAGAAGGTTAAAAGGTCAGCTGTTCGGGTTAAAATCCGAACTACCACTGAGGATAAAAACAAAGTCAGCTGTTCGGGTTAAAATCCGAACTGCCACTGAATGATAAAAAACAAAGTCAGCTGTTCGGGTTAAAATCCGAACTACCACTGAGGATAAAAACAAAGTCAGCTATTCGGGTTAAAATCCGAACTACCACTGAGGATAAAAACAAAGTCAGCTGTTCGGGTTAAAATCCGAACTACCACTGACGACAAGAAATAAAATGTCAACTGTCGGGTTGTTCCGACCTGCCATTGACGACAAGAAATAAAATGTCAACTGTTCGGGTTGAATTCCGAACTGCCATTGACGACAAGAAAGTAAAATGTCAACTGTCGGGTTGTTCCGACCTGCCCTTGACGACAAGGAAATATAAAATGTCAACTGTCGGTTTGTTCCGACCTGCCATTGACGACAAGAAAATAAAAAATGTCAACTGTCGGTTTGTTCCGACCTGCCATTGACGACAAGGAAATATAAAATGTCAACTGTCGGTTGTTCCGACCTGCCATTGACGACAAGGAAATATAAAATGTCAACTGTCGGTTGTTCCGACCTGCCATTGACGACAAGGAAATAAAAAATGTCAACTGTCGGTTTGTTCCGACCTGCCATTGACGACAAGGAAATATAAAATGTCAACTGTCGGTTTGTTCCGACCTGCCATTGACGACAAGGAAATATAAAATGTCAACTGTCGGTTTGAAATCCGACCTGCCATTGACGACAAGAAAGTAAAATGTCAACTGTCGGTTGTTCCGACCTGCCATTGACGACAAGGAAATATAAAATGTCAACTGTCGGTTTGAAATCCGACCTGCCATTGACGACAAGAAAGTAAAATGTCAACTGTCGGGTTGTGCCGACCTGCCATTGACGACAAGAAAATAAATGTCAACTGTCGGGTTGTTCCGACCTGCCATTGACGACAAGAAAATAAATGTCAACTGTCGGTTTGAAATCCGACCTGCCATTGACGACAAGAAAGTAAAATGTCAACTGTCGGTTTGAAATCCGACCTGCCATTGACGACAAGAAAGTAAAATGTCAACTGTCGGGTTGTGCCGACCTGCCATTGACGACAAGAAAATAAATGTCAACTGTCGGTTTGAAATCCGACCTGCCATTGACGACAAGGAAATGAAAAATGTCAACTGTCGGTTTGTTCCGACCTGCCATTGACGACAAAGAAATGAAAAATGTCAACTGTCGGTTTGTTCCGACCCGCCATTGACGACAAGGAAATGAAAAATGTCAACTGTCGGTTTGTTCCGACCTGCCATTGACGACAAGGAGATAAAATGTCAACTGTCGGTTTGTTCCGACCTGCCATTGACGACAGTGAGGATGCGGCTGACAAGCCGTTCCTTACAGAATTGCCCCTTCACTTGGGGAAAAGGGATGCACAAGCTGTTCGTTAAAGAACTTGTCACTTGGCACAACACTGGGGAATATGCACAAGCTGTTCGTTAAAGAACTGCCACTTGGCATAAAAGGGTGACACCACTTGACCAAACGGACTGGGGATGACACTTGGGGAATATTTACTGGTGACTATGATGGGATGCCGAGCAAAGTCGGGCTTTGGTTATGATTTGGTATTTGTGAGTGTGAATGATGACTCACTGGGGAATGCCAATAAAATTGGGCTTTATTTTGTAACATCACTGGAGGATGACATTGGAGGAAAAAGAAAAATGCAGATTGTTTATGATTGATTGGTAAGAAACGTGGTGGTTAAAGCAACCACGTACAGACGATATTGCAGTATGTTGTATGTATGAATGCGCATATGCATGAATGCGTGATTATATGATTTGCATGTTTGTACAAATGTACAAATGCATGAATGCATGAATGTATGAATGTACTAATGCAGGACTCCCACTGGGGATGTTATGTGAAAGATTGGCTTGCACTGGGGATACCCTGAATGTTTTGATTTATTGCATGTGTAGTACCCTAATTTTGTCCTACGCATTTTAAAATCAAAAATCAAAAAAAAATCAAAGAGGGGAAAAAGTCAAAAGTCAACAAAAGTCAACAGAAAAGTCAACATTTCAAAATTGAGGACTTCGCAATGCGAAGCTCACTTCGCACTGCGAAGTCTGCGATTTTTCTGCAGATTTTTGGTTTCTTGGATTTAATTCCAGATTTTGTTGCACATCACTTCCATAATTATTTTAAGTAGCATTCATGGCTAATTGGGCCAAGCAAAGCCAGAGTTGAAGGACTTGCCATTAATGCCAAGGTTGGAAGCTTTTTCTTCCAACCTAGCATGTGACAAGCAAGTGGGCTTGCCCTTGGGCAGCTCTAGCCCCTCCCAGGTGACCTGCTAACCACCACAAGGTTGCCAGCCACCTGCTTGAGGACTTTCCTCCTGCTTGCTGCCCCAAAAACCAGTCAAACCAGCTGGATTTTTTCACTTGAAAAGCCATGAGTGCCTACTCTGTTTTGCAGCAGCTTTTCACCCTCTCACACCAGCCATTTTTAGCCTTTTCATCCCTCAATCTCTGCACATTACAGTGCACGTTTTTATTGACCAACCATTGAGATTGCAAGGATTGATCCCCAAGCATTAGCCAATTGCAAATCAGCTTTGTTCTTCATCATTACCTTCTAGAATGTGTTGAATTTGTGGCTGAAATCAAGCTGGATCTTGCCCCTTGGCACAAGGCAGGGTTGCCTCTATCCATTAGCATTTAATGCAAAGGGATTCAGCTTGATCTTGGCCACAAATCAGCTGAATTTTGGGATTGTGTAATGATGACAAAGATTTGATTTTTGCCTATAAATACAAGGCAATGCCCAACTTACAATAAAACAGTTAACACAGCATTAAAAGAGCAGAAACTCTACTCATTTCAACCTACAAATCTCCACAAATAACCAGAAAAAAACCATCCACACAAAGCTTACAAAAGTTCAAAGTTCATCACCAAAACCAAAAACCTTTGTGAAAGCCTTCAATCCATACAAACCAAGTGCAGCTGGAGCTTTGCTAAGGAGTTCTGTAAGTTACTAAGCTCTTTATCTCGCATCTTTAATTGTGTTTGCATAGCATTTTGGCTCAAAACCTTTTGATCCTAAAAAACCCCTTTTGAATTTCAAAGAAATCCCAAGGTTTTCAAAACATCAAAATTGGTTTGTCCAACCTTTTTCATCCCAAAAACTCAAAGCCTTTCACCCACATATAAGGTCTTGAGTGTGTTCAGAAGTTGTTTCTGAACAAATGTTCAGAAACAGCTTCTGAACCTGAAATTTCGCATGCTTCGCAGTGCGAAGTCATGGTCGCAGTGCGACCATGACAGAACTCAGAACCTGAGTTTTTGTGTCCAAACAACCAATTTTTGAGGTTCTAGCCCCAGAGCTCAGAACCTAAGAGTTTTGAAACCCATGTTCTTCAAACCATAACAAGGTTTTTGCTTAATCTTGGCAAAATCACAAGTTCGTATAACCATTTTGTGGATAACTTGCAAAGCAAGTTATGTTCCCAAACTTTCAAAACCACATGAACAAACAAGCTATGTTCATCTTTTCAATCTAAACTTGAACAATAAATATTGTTCATGATGTTCAAAACTCAAAGATGAACATACACCGTTTACGTTCGCATTTTCGCAAAATGAGACGAACTTGCGCGTTTTCTAGCAAATTTGCTAAACCTTCCCATTTTGGGGTTTTCAAACCAAATGTTTTGACTTACCTTGGGATTTCTAAAGAATTCAATCCAAAAACATGAATGAAAAAGGGATGGTGTGACGTATGTCTCTCCATCGCCCCGATTGTACGAATGCGTGACGTATGTCTCGTCGCTCGGACAATCGTCATTCCCTTTTTTTTAATATGTACAACCCAAACCAAACCAAATCTTGGCCCCTTGTGGTCAATCCGAACCTTTTGGTCCCCCGTTGGCCATTAGACCCAAACCCTCGACTCGTTTGAGTCCACTCGGTCAATGTTCGACTCGTCCGAGTCCATTGTACCTGTTCTTGATCTCAGTGGATCAATCGAACAATCGCCCGACTCTTCGGAGTCCACTCGGTCAATGTTTGACTTATATGAGTCCATTGTACCTCCCTTGGTCCCATAGCGACCAATTCAACCCTCCACCCTAACGGACGTACCTTTTAACAATTCTAACGTGATTCGCGAACGAACGCTTAATAAGTCTCCAAGTGCGAGCATACAAGCAACGTTTAATCGCAAGAATTCGGTTAAAACATCGTCCAATTAAAATCAACCAACACACATACGTTTTTCTACCAAAGAACTACGTATGCTTTGAATTCTCCGACTACCGGGAGATACGTAGGAGCAAGATCGACATCTTGTCAAGCACAACAATAATAAAAAACTTTTTTTCCTTTCTTTCATTCGTTTTTATCTCTTTTCCCCCCTTTTATTATATTTTTAACATAAATGAACATGCACGCAAAGTATTAAAAAACAATTCAAGCTTTAACCAAATAGGAGGTTCCCGTTGAGTACAACGGACGTGAGGGGTGCTAATACCTTCCCCTTGCGTAACCGACTCCCGAACCCGACAATGGTTGCGATGACCTAATCCTTATCCTCATCGTCAAAGGGTTTTATTATCGTTTCCCTTTTAAACAAAAAAAAACTTAAGGGTTTATCAACGTTCCCTTTACACAAAAACTTTGGTGGCGGCTTCACAAAGGCACCTCCGAGCGTTCGAGGACGACCTCGGAGGATTTGCGCGTCTTTTCCCCGAGGGAAAAAACGAGGTGCGCACAGCTGGCGACTTCACTGGGGACCCTGTTCCCACTAGCGAGTCAAGCCTAACCTATTTAGGTTAAAGACAATTGTTTTATTTTCTTTGCGTGCCATGTTTATTTATTTTATTCATGCATGTTATATTTATGCTTTATGTTTATATTTGCTTTATTTGCTTTATATTCATATTATATATCAAATGTGGGGGTTACTTGAGTGATGTTACTCCACATTGTTCGGGTTAATGCCGGACGTGTGAGGCTCTCTACCCGAGCTTGAGAAAAACACTAAGTTAGAAGGAGGTTGTGTGCGGAAGCCCGCGTTGACGTATGTCCGTGAGGTGGGATGTCCAACCCCGCTTAGATGAGATTTTCACGTGGAATTAATTGAAGTCATGTCGACGTATGTCCATAGACAACCCTAATTCCATGTGAGGTCTATGACTCTAAGGACCTCTTCTTAGGAGAATTCCCAATTTAGAGCCTACATGTGAGGATGGGGGGAAGTTCCGAACCTTCATAAACCATACCCTTGCATAACATTTGCATTCATGAAAGTAATTTTCGCATCATTTTGCTTTATAGGAGTTTAAAAAGAACGAACAAATATTAGCAAAAGAGAAATATGGATTCCGGGAACAAGAATACGCTCGCCTTCAAAATTAAAGCTCCTAGGGTGGAAAGTTTATTAGCTCTAAGCAAGAGACTCTCTTCGGTCCACAAGAACATCTTCGAGGCAAGCTATGGGCTAATCCTTGATCTTTTACCCGTGAGAATAGATTCAACCGCCTTAACCACTTTGGCGCAATTCTTCGACCCACCTCTACGGTGCTTCACATTTCAAGACTTCCAACTAGCGCCAACTTTGGAAGAGTTTGAGAAGATTTTGGGTTGTAGCATGAAAGGTCATGAACTCTATCTCGGTCCGGGAAAGGATCCTACATTTGAAGCCATCGCCGAAGCCTTATACATCGATACCCAAGAAGTGGCATCTAACTTGGAAGTTAGAGGGAACCTTAAGGGATTTTCAAGAAAGTTTTTGGAAGCCAAAGCTCGGAACTTACTAGCCAACAAAGAGGTAATGGCCTTCAACGCCATCTTAGCCCTCTTAGTCTACGGGATTGTCTTATTCCCCAACATGGATGATTTCGTAGACTTTCCGGCTCTAGAGGTGTTTATGACTAAAAATCCAGTTCCTACAATCTTAGCGGATTTTTATCATACCCTCTACTCAAGGCATGAACAAGCAAGGGGACGCAAAATTACTTGTTGCACTCCTGTGGTGCAAATTTGGATGATGTCCCACATGCCAAGGAACCGAGACTTTGTGGAAAACCGGGCCAAGCTCAAATGGTCGCAACGGATGACAACTCTCGCCGAGAAGGACATCCATTGGTTTTCACCAAACTTAGATGACCCGGAAATTATCCTCAGCTGCGGGGACTTCCCTAACGTACCCCTCATTGGTACTAAGGGATGTATTAATTACAATCCGGTCCTCTCTCTCCGACAACTAGGTTTTTCAATGGAGGATAAACCTAATGACCTTTTGTTGGAAGCTTTCTACTTAAGGGAAGGCGATCAAGACCCGGCATTGCTAGAGAGAATCCGGGGAGCATGGAGCCAAATACACAAAGGAAGGGTCGGCAAGAGAAACTGTGTCGCCAAACCCCTTTATACTCAATGGGTGAAGGAGAGGGTCAAAGCAATCAAGTTACCCTTCGTGGTCATAAACCCTCCAAAACCTCCTACACCTAAACCTATTGCAATCATTCCCAACAAAGAAGTGGAGGACCTCAAGGCTAAAATTCAAGAACTCCAAAACAAAAACGGAGACTTAGAATTGAAGCACCTCCAAGCTTTAGGAGAAATTACTAGGACGAAGAGAGATCGTGATGAAGTATCACATTCTCTCCTAGTATGCCAAAAACGGTTAAAGATCTCCGAAGGGAAATGGGATTGGATAGGAGGCGGCTTGGTTAGTGCGGATGCCAACCTTGTTGCCAAGGACGAAGAGTTGGAAAGAATTCTACATTCCAACCAAGAGCTCAAGAAGTTTGGCGAACTAGCCATCGAAGCTCAACGGAAATGGAGGTTGAAATTCCAAGAGAAAAATCAACAGCTCCAAGAAGTAGTGAAAGACTACAAAGAGCAACTTCAAGCCGAACGCGTCCAGCGGCAAAGACATGAGAGTCTCTCTCATCAAGGGAGGCTAAAGTGCGATCATCTCGAAGAAGACATCAAGAAATTCGAAGAGTACTTCGACAAGATTGCAAGAGCTCATGGGGACCACATTGCACAACTACACGATGAGATTAGAAGTGCAAGAGTCAAGCTAGACCAGCGCAAGGAAGTGATTGAGTATGTATGGCAAGACGCCACCCGGTTAAGTGAGGATTTCACTAAATTGGTTGCATTCTCAAATTTGGTGATCACCCAACTTCCAAAGAAACTAGCGGAGGCCGAGATGGTCATGCCCTACTTTGTCATCCCTGTGGAGATCCAAGAGTTTATGAAGTTCTGCAAGGACACCATAGATTTCTATAGGGAGGAAATGAGCAAAGCCGAGAAGCGAGCGGCTATTTGATTTGTAATAACATTAGTTACACTTTGTAAACAAATGTTATTTAATCAAATATATTTTGAAGTATAATCAATTTCTCGGTCTTTAATATTTCGAATTTGCTAATATTAATTGTGCACCTTTAAACTCCATAAAGCAAAATAAAAAAAAAACACGCATATTTTGCATACTCATAAGCATACATACATCCACATGCATCTTCATACATTTTTCAAAAAAAACTCATTCATTTCCCTAAAAACAGTTCAAAGCAATCATAGCCCGAAAACCCCGAAAGCCCTCGGTCCAAGAACCAGATATTCAACACTCGTACGGAACACGAGCTAACAAACAAAGGATCATGGACAATTTGGAACAAACTCAAGCGGCTTTGAGAGAGGAAGTTGATGGAATGAAAGGGAAAATGGATCAGATGCTAGAGTTAATGCAAGCTCTGTCGGCACGAGAAAGCCACCCTCGCCCAACAACGGATGCATCCAATGTGCAATGGCCTCCTTATGGTTTACCTGTGAATTATACCCCACCATTTGAAAATGAGGGTCAAGGACCGCCTCCACCACCGTTCTCAATCCCCGTAAGGAATGAAGAGCGTCGTCCTCAAGGAACCTCCACTACTCAGCATGAAGTAATTCCCCACGATGTAGAGAATAGCCAGCTAAGGCAATCTGCTCCCGACACCACCCACCAAGACAATGATACCACCCAAATGTATCGAGTTTTGGAAGAGAGGTTGAAAGCTGTCGAGGGGTTCAGCTCATATGGTGCCCACAACGCCTTGGACCTGTGCCTAGTGCCCGACGTGGTAATTCCTCCGAAGTTCAAAGTACCGGACTTCGAGAAGTACAAAGGAATTCAATGCCCTCGGAACCATCTAAGGATGTTCTGTAGGAAGATGGCGGCTTACGCAATGAACGAGAAACTCATGGTGCATGTGTTTCAAGATAGTTTAAGCGGAGCGTCCTTAGATTGGTACATGCAGCTCGAGCGTACCCATGTCCAAACTTGGAAGGATCTAGCCGATGCCTTCCTAAAGCAATACAAATATAATTTGGACATGGCTCCAAATAGGATGCAACTACAAAACCTCCTACAAAGAAGCAACGAGTCCTTCAAGGAATACGCTCAGCGGTGGAGAGAATTAGCTTCTCGTGTACAACCACCACTGTTGGAGAGAGAACTTGTCGACACCTTTATGGGCACACTTCAAGGCCCATATTACGACAAGATGATTGGAAGTACGTCTGCCGGTTTCTCCGATCTAGTCATGGTCGGTGAAAGAATAGAAGATGGAGTGAAGAGAGGAAAAATCCAAGGCTCTCCAGAAGCTCAAGGTGGAGCTAGAAAGCCCCCCAGCAACTTTCACAAAAAGAAAGAGGGGGAGACAAATGCCGTTCTAATGGGTCCATCCTACCCACCACCAAATCAAATGCCTCACTACCACTATCCTTATGTGGCAGCAGCAACGGCTCAAGGGCGTTACTCACCTCAAGTAATTCCCGCAAATCCACCTCGACAACCAGTAGTGTTGCCGCAGCAAAATCAACAGCAACAGCAACAAGGCGGGTACCCACCAAGGAATCAAGCGAGCTCAAGGAACAGTTACTATAATAGGCAGTTTGATCCTGTACCCATGTCTTATGGTCAGATCTTGCCATACCTAATCCAAAAGGGTATGGTCGAGACAAGACTACTACCACCAATGTCGCCACCATATCCACAGTGGTACGACGCAAATGCCAAATGTGATTTCCACGCAGGATCCGTGGGGCACAATATCGAAAACTGTAGAGTTTTCAAACACAAGGTGCAGGATCTTATTGACAAGAAGCTGTTATCCTTCAAAGAGGAAAGCCCCAATGTGAAGAATAACCCATTGCCGGGGCATGCGGGTCCCTCTGTAAATGCGGTGGAAGAACAAGAGGACTTTGGTCCAGTCAAAAGGGTAGCCAATGTTAAGACTCCCCTGTCAACCATAAGGGAGCGTTTAACCGGCTTTGGACTATTCGAGGAAATGCACGCCAACTGTGAAGCCTGCAAGGTCAACCCGGATAAGTGCGAAGAGTTGAAGAGCTGTCTTCAAGAGTTAATGGACCAAGGTTGGATCCAAATTGGCTACATCAAGGAGGGCACGGACATTGCTACCTTAGAATCTAACGGCCCAAAACCTCTCGAGATCCCATACCAAAGGAGAGAGGTACCAATGCCAATACAACCCATAACATTCCACGTACCTGCACCCTTCTCTTTTGAAAGCACGAAGAGGGTACCATGGAATTACCAACCTGTGGCCTATGTGGAAGGAAAACCACTAGCCAAAATTGAGCCCAGCATCACTAACATTACCGGTGTTGGAGGAATGACTAGAAGTGGTAGAGTCTTCGCTCCGAAAGAACTCGGGAAGACGCCAGCTGTACTACCAAAGGAGCCGCTCAAAGAAAGGAGCGTGGAGGAAAAAGAGAACCAAGCGGGGCCTTCTCAAAAGACAATCCCGCAAAAGGAGGCCGAAGAGTTCCTAAGGATAATCCAAAAGAGCGAGTACAAGATCATTGACCAGCTAGGTCAAACTCCCTCCAAGATCTCCATGTTATCCTTACTACTCAGCTCGGAAGCACACCGGGAAGCACTACTACGGATCCTCAGTGAGGCACATGTCACCAAGGACATTCCGGTGGACCAATTCGACGGGATAGTCGGAAATATTACCTCGAGTAGGTACTTGGGTTTCAATGGCGATGAGCTACCCGACGATGGGCACATTCATAATCGCGCCTTACATATCTCCGTAAAATGCATGGACCACATCCTCTCTAGAGTGCTAGTGGACACGGTGTCATCATTGAATGTCATGCCCAAGACTACCCTCCTCAAACTCTCATGTGAAGGGACCGTAATGAAGCCCAGCGCCTTGGTCGTAAAAGCTTTCGATGGGTCAAGAAGGGCCGTTATGGGAGAGATCGACTTACCAGTCCAAATCGGACCTAAGGTTTTCACTATAACCTTCCAAGTCATGGACATTAATCCAACATACAGTTGTCTTCTCGGACGACCATGGATCCATGCGGCCGGAGCCATTACCTCTACCCTGCACCAGAAACTGAAGTTCATCATTGATAACCAAATGATTGTAGTTTCCGGGCAAGAGGACATGATGGTAAGCCATCTCTCATCTTTCCGTTACATAGAAACGGATGAAGAAGCTGTGGACGTCCCATTCCAATCTTTGGAAGTGGCAAGTGTCGTGACATTGAGCTCAAAGCCCAAGGAGGAGGCTAGGACAGCCATGTCATCATGGAGGGCGATAAGAGAGGCCCTAGAAGAAAGCCGACCCACCGGATGGGGCAAGTTAGTGGACATACCGGAGAAGAAAAATCGCTTCGGGTTGGGGTATCATCCATCGGCTGAAACTTTCTCAAAGCCGCCAAAGCAAGGGATCCTCCCCATTTCAGAAACATTCATCAGTGCGGGGTTTATCCATGAAGATCAAGTGGCTCTACTCGAAGACGTAGATGAAGACGTGCCCGAGTTGGTGTATCGTTGCGCTTCGGATGAAGCTTTGAACAATTGGAGGGCTATCGCAATTCCCGAGATCATTACCAGGATCAAGTAATAAACCATGTTTGTTTGTTTTTACTTTCAAATAAAAAAAAATCATTTAGCTCTGCCCAAGGCAAATGATTAGTCGTGTGGGGCCCCCGTGTTTTTATAAGTTATTTACAATCATGAATAAAAGCAATCTTTTATGTTCATTTGAGTCTTTTTCTTTTTTGCATTTGTTTTAAAAAAAATTTTCTACAAAAAGCCTAAAAAAAATCATACTCATGCAGATCTACAAATCCACCCTCCAAAAACAACACTGCCTTAAACCCTTATGACTTCGATTGCCCGATTAATCAAACGGAAGATGATGAAGAGGACGATTATGAACCGCCTGAAGAATTGTCTAGACTTGCAAATCAAGGGGATAGGGTAATACAACCTCACCAAGAATCAGTTGAAAAGGTCAACTTGGGGACCGAAGAGGATAAGAAAGAGGTCAAGATAGGAGCCTCCCTGCACGAAAATGTGAAAGGAAAGTTGATCAAGCTTCTGCAAGAGTACATGGACGTATTCGCTTGGTCGTATCAAGACATGCCGGGTTTAGACCCTAACATCGTTGTACACAAGCTGCCACTCAAGCCGGAATGCCCGCCAGTGAAGCAGAAATTGAGAAGAACTCGACCCGATATGGCTCTCAAGATCAGAGAGGAGGTCAAAAAGCAATTCGATGCCGGCTTCTTAGCCGTAACCAAGTATCCAACATGGGTTGCCAACATTGTGCCAGTTCCGAAGAAAGATGGCAAGGTGAGGATGTGTGTGGATTATCGGGACTTGAATAGAGCAAGCCCAAAGGATGATTTCCCGCTACCACACATCGACATATTGGTGGACAACACCGCCCAATTCTCAGTCTTTTCCTTTATGGATGGCTTCTCGGGATATAACCAAATCAAGATGGCTCCAGAAGACATGGAGAAAACTACATTCATCACCCCATGGGGAACATTCTGCTATAAGGTAATGCCTTTCGGATTAACAAATGCCGGGGCAACATACCAGAGAGCAATGGTGACTCTTTTCCACGACATGATCCATAAGGAAATTGAGGTCTACGTCGATGATATGATTGCCAAATCCCAAACGGAGGAGGATCATCTAGTCCATCTACAAAAACTTTTCGAACGCCTAAGAAAATTCAAGCTGCGCTTAAATCCTAACAAGTGCACATTTGGCGTTAGATCCGGGAAGTTATTGGGCTTCATCGTCAGCCAAAGAGGTATTGAAGTAGATCCCGATAAGGTAAAGGCCATCCAAGAAATGCCAGCGCCAAATACCGAGAAAGAAGTCCGGGGTTTCTTAGGAAGATTGAACTACATCGCCAGGTTCATCTCACACATGACAGCTACCTGCGAACCAATCTTCAAGCTGCTAAGGAAAAACCAAGCCGTTCATTGGAACGAGGATTGCCAAGAGGCGTTTGACAAGATCAAACAATACCTGCAAGAACCACCGATCTTAATACCTCCGGTTCCGGGTAAACCCCTCATCTTATACCTAACCGTACTTGAAGGATCAATGGGTTGTGTGTTAGGACAACAAGATGAAACGGGAAGGAAAGAGCACGCAATCTACTACTTAAGCAAGAAGTTTACCGACTGTGAAACAAGGTATACTTCACTTGAAAAGACTTGCTGCGCTTTAGCATGGGCTGCTCGACGTCTAAGGCAATACATGTTGACCCATACAACTTGGTTGATATCGAAGATGGATCCCATCAAGTACATCTTCGAAAAGCCTGCCCTCACAGGGAAGATAGCCCGTTGGCAAATGCTGCTGTCTGAGTATGACATCCAATATGTTGCTCAAAAAGCCATCAAAGGGAGTGTTTTATCCGAGCACCTTGCTCACCAACCATTGGAGGATTATCAGCCCATACAATTTGACTTCCCAGACGAAGATGTCGTAGCTTTGAATGACAAAGAAGTCACAAGCGATGATGAAGGACCAGAACCAGGAGCTCAATGGAAGCTCGCTTTCGACGGCGCCTCGAATGCCATGGGACACGGTATCGGAGCAGTTTTAATCTCCCCAAGAAATGGATACCAACCCTTCACAGCAAGGTTGTGCTTTGACTGCACCAATAACATGGCAGAATATGAAGCATGTATCCTAGGCCTCGAAGCAGCAATTGATCTAAGGATCAAAAACCTTGAAGTATACGGTGACTCAGCCTTAGTCATCTATCAAGTCAAAGGAGAATGGGAAACGAGACATCCCAATTTAATTCCTTACCAAGCCCGGGTTGTAGAATTGATCAAGCATTTTGATGAAATCAATTTCCACCACATACCTCGAGAAGAAAATCAGGTAGCAGATGCTTTGGCTACATTATCATCAATGTACCAAGTAAATTCTTACAACGAGGCACCAATCATAAGGATGGATCGTAGAGACAAACCAGTTGTATGCGCATCAGTCGAAGAAGGACTTGACAACAAACCATGGTTCTACGACATCAAGCGATACCTCGAAGAGCAAGAGTATCCAGAAAATGTCTCGCACACCGACAAGAGGACCCTCAGAAGATTGGCATCCCAGTTCTTCCTCAGTGGGAATACCCTCTACAAAAGAAATTATGACATGGTCCTGCTCAGATGTGTGGATAAACACGAAGCGGACATGCTCATCAAAGAAATCCACGAGGGATCTTTCGGAACCCATGCTAATGGGCATGCAATGGCAAAGAAAATCTTAAGGGCGGGCTACTATTGGTTAACCATGGAAGCTGATTGTTTCCACTACGCCAAGACTTGTCACAAGTGCCAGATTTACGCCGACAAAGTGCATGTGCCACCAACTCCACTGAATGTCATGACTTCACCTTGGCCTTTCTCTATGTGGGGCATAGACATGATTGGAATGATCGAGCCCAAAGCGTCAAATGGACATCGCTTCATCCTCGTTGCCATCGACTACTTCACCAAATGGGTGGAAGCAGCTTCGTATGCAAACGTAACCAAACAAGTGGTAGCCCGATTCATCAAGAAGGAAATCATTTGCCGTTATGGTACTCCCCACAAAATCATCACCGATAATGGGGCAAACCTAAACAACAAGACAATGAAGGAGTTGTGCAAAGATTTCAAGATTGAGCACCATAATTCCTCCCCTTACCGACCAAAGATGAATGGTGCGGTAGAAGCAGCCAATAAGAACATAAAGAAGATCATCCAGAAGATGGTGACAACATATAAGGATTGGCATGAGATGCTTCCCTTTGCGCTACATGGCTACAGAACAGCCATTCGCACTTCAACTGGGGCAACCCCTTTCTCCTTAGTATACGGCATGGAAGCTGTGCTCCCCGTAGAGGTGGAAATTCCTTCGTTAAGGGTCTTGATGGAAACCAAGCTAGAAGAAGCGGAATGGGTCCAAACAAGGTTCGACCAACTGAATCTCATAGAGGAGAAGCGTCTGACGGCAATATGTCACGGACAACTCTATCAAAGGAGGCTCAAGAGAGCATTCGACAAGAAGGTCCGTCCTCGAGAGTTCCAAGAAGGAGACCTAGTGCTCAAGAAGATATTACCTATCCACAAAGATCCCCGAGGGAAGTGGACCCCCAGCTATGATGGGCCGTACGTGGTAAAGAAAGCTTTCTCAGGCGGAGCCCTGATCATTACCACTATGGACGGAGAAGAGTTCCCACTCTCAATAAACTCCGACGCAGTCAAGAGGTACTATGCCTAAGAAAAAAAAGAAAAAAAAAGAGAAAGAAAAAAGCTCGCTAAATCGAAAACCTGAAAGGGCGGTTTAGGCAATAGAGAGCGTCCTGCTAGATTGAGAACCTGAAAAGGCGGTCTAGGCAAAAATTAAGGACATCAAAAAAGGAAATACACCCCGGTGGATTGAGAACTCGAAAGAGCGATCCAGGCAAAAGTTAGGGGTTAACAAAAAAAAGAAAGGCAATGACTGCAGCATCCAAGCTCCGGACAAGATTCAAGAGGAGAGGAATCGGTCTCGTCAGCATCTTCCAACAAACGGAAATATCGAAGTCATAAGGAAATAGCATGTGTTGTGCCAAAACCAACCATTTTCTTTTTGCTTTTCTTTTTTTTCTCTATCTCACTTCTCACTTTGTGTTTTTTTTACCCATTCAAGAGGTCAAATCTGCATTGAATAAATTCCTTTTGTTATTTTATGTTCTCAATAGCGCATAAAATTTTGTTTTATTCATGATGAAAATGCTTTAAAACATGGGAAATAAACAAAAGAATTTTCTTCCAAAAAAGAGAAAAAAACAAACAAACTTTGCTTTATTTTAAATCTTCGTGAATTCTGAAAGAATTGCGGTAGTTTCCACCAAAATATTGCACCAAAGGACTTATGCTCCTTAGCAAAGGCAAGTGTGTAACTCGCGGCACGCGGAGCGCAAGAACCCCAAGGGTCAAGCGGAACAAAAATCCCCAGTAAACACCCTAAGCATCCAAACACCAAACAAGGCTGAATATCGATCATGCTTCCAAAATGATCCTTATATCCCCATAAGCCAAACCTCATTGATACTCCCCAGGGAGTCTCAACCCCAAACAAAAGTCCAATCATTATTGGCAAACCCACAAATTTTCGGGCTTAGGCTCGAACTACACCGGTTTTGATCCCATTTGGGTATGTAGGCAAAGGACCTCGTCCTTCCAAACCGACCAACCAAAAAAAACAAAAACACAAAAAGAGAGCCCATTTGTTATTGGCACAACCACAACCAAGACCGACTTTGCTCGGTACCCAACCAATCTCCCACACATCATGCATAACATAATTCATGCATCATGTCATTCATGCATATACAAATCATTCATACACATGCATTTCATTCCATAAAGCATGCATCCTCAACAAGGATTCTCCAGTGAGTATCACATATTCACCAACATCCATCAACAATCAACCAGGGGCACCTATTTAGGGTAAGACCGCAGCTCGTTAGGAATCGATGTTCAGAAGCAGCTCCTGAATAAAGATCACCTAGCTTAGGTATCGACCTCTAGAAGCAATACCTAGAGTAGATCACCTCCCCCAGTGTATCGACCTTCAGTGTTAGCGGCTGAATAAGATCACAGCTCGTTAGGAATCGATATTCAGAAGCAGTGCCTGAATAAGATCACCTAGCTTAGGTATCGACCTCTAGTGACAGTGCCTAGAGTAGATCACCTACCTTAATGTTCCACCTCTAGTTGAAAGTGCCTAGAGTAAATCACCATCCTTAGGTATCAACCTCTAGTGACAGTGCCTAGAGTAGATCACCTACCTTAATGTTCCACCTCTAGTTGAAAGTGCCTAGAGTAAATCACCATCCTTAGGTATCGACCTCTAGTGACAGTGCCTAGAGTAGATCGCCTCCACCAATGGTCGACCTCTAGTTGAAAGTGCCTAGAGTAGATTACCTACCTCAATGTTCCACCTCTAGTGACAGTGCCTAGAGTAGATTACTACCCCCAGTGTATCGACCTCTAGTTGAAAGTGCCTAGATAAGATCACAGCTCGTTAGGAATCGATCTTCAGTTGAAAGTGCCTGAATAAGATTACCTAGCTCAGGTATCGACCTCTAGTGACAGTGCCTAGAGTAGATCACCTCCGTCAACGTTCCACCTCTAGTTGAAAGTGCCTAGAGTAAACCACCATCCTCAGGAATCGACCTCTAGAAGCAGTGCCTAGATAAGATTACCTTCATTCCCCAGTGGATCTACCTCCAGTGTTAGCGGCTGGATACGATCAACCTACCAACCCTTACATTTGCATGTCGCGAAGGACAAAATTCGGGTCCTTCTTTTTCTTTTTACTTAATTGATCTCCGCAAAGAGTTCATGAGATGCCCTCGGCACTCACGCACTCTATGCGAAGACACAATTAAGTAGGGGCAGCTGTAGTACCCTAATTTTGTCCTACGCATTTTAAAATCAAAAATCAAAAAAAAATCAAAGAGGGGAAAAAGTCAAAAGTCAACAAAAGTCAACAGAAAAGTCAACATTTCAAAATTGAGGACTTCGCAATGCGAAGCTCACTTCGCACTGCGAAGTCTGCGATTTTTCTGCAGATTTTTGGTTTCTTGGATTTAATTCCAGATTTTGTTGCACATCACTTCCATAATTATTTTAAGTAGCATTCATGGCTAATTGGGCCAAGCAAAGCCAGAGTTGAAGGACTTGCCATTAATGCCAAGGTTGGAAGCTTTTTCTTCCAACCTAGCATGTGACAAGCAAGTGGGCTTGCCCTTGGGCAGCTCTAGCCCCTCCCAGGTGACCTGCTAACCACCACAAGGTTGCCAGCCACCTGCTTGAGGACTTTCCTCCTGCTTGCTGCCCCAAAAACCAGTCAAACCAGCTGGATTTTTTCACTTGAAAAGCCATGAGTGCCTACTCTGTTTTGCAGCAGCTTTTCACCCTCTCACACCAGCCATTTTTAGCCTTTTCATCCCTCAATCTCTGCACATTACAGTGCACGTTTTTATTGACCAACCATTGAGATTGCAAGGATTGATCCCCAAGCATTAGCCAATTGCAAATCAGCTTTGTTCTTCATCATTACCTTCTAGAATGTGTTGAATTTGTGGCTGAAATCAAGCTGGATCTTGCCCCTTGGCACAAGGCAGGGTTGCCTCTATCCATTAGCATTTAATGCAAAGGGATTCAGCTTGATCTTGGCCACAAATCAGCTGAATTTTGGGATTGTGTAATGATGACAAAGATTTGATTTTTGCCTATAAATACAAGGCAATGCCCAACTTACAATAAAACAGTTAACACAGCATTAAAAGAGCAGAAACTCTACTCATTTCAACCTACAAATCTCCACAAATAACCAGAAAAAAACCATCCACACAAAGCTTACAAAAGTTCAAAGTTCATCACCAAAACCAAAAACCTTTGTGAAAGCCTTCAATCCATACAAACCAAGTGCAGCTGGAGCTTTGCTAAGGAGTTCTGTAAGTTACTAAGCTCTTTATCTCGCATCTTTAATTGTGTTTGCATAGCATTTTGGCTCAAAACCTTTTGATCCTAAAAAACCCCTTTTGAATTTCAAAGAAATCCCAAGGTTTTCAAAACATCAAAATTGGTTTGTCCAACCTTTTTCATCCCAAAAACTCAAAGCCTTTCACCCACATATAAGGTCTTGAGTGTGTTCAGAAGTTGTTTCTGAACAAATGTTCAGAAACAGCTTCTGAACCTGAAATTTCGCATGCTTCGCAGTGCGAAGTCATGGTCGCAGTGCGACCATGACAGAACTCAGAACCTGAGTTTTTGTGTCCAAACAACCAATTTTTGAGGTTCTAGCCCCAGAGCTCAGAACCTAAGAGTTTTGAAACCCATGTTCTTCAAACCATAACAAGGTTTTTGCTTAATCTTGGCAAAATCACAAGTTCGTATAACCATTTTGTGGATAACTTGCAAAGCAAGTTATGTTCCCAAACTTTCAAAACCACATGAACAAACAAGCTATGTTCATCTTTTCAATCTAAACTTGAACAATAAATATTGTTCATGATGTTCAAAACTCAAAGATGAACATACACCGTTTACGTTCGCATTTTCGCAAAATGAGACGAACTTGCGCGTTTTCTAGCAAATTTGCTAAACCTTCCCATTTTGGGGTTTTCAAACCAAATGTTTTGACTTACCTTGGGATTTCTAAAGAATTCAATCCAAAAACATGAATGAAAAAGGGATGGTGTGACGTATGTCTCTCCATCGCCCCGATTGTACGAATGCGTGACGTATGTCTCGTCGCTCGGACAATCGTCATTCCCTTTTTTTTAATATGTACAACCCAAACCAAACCAAATCTTGGCCCCTTGTGGTCAATCCGAACCTTTTGGTCCCCCGTTGGCCATTAGACCCAAACCCTCGACTCGTTTGAGTCCACTCGGTCAATGTTCGACTCGTCCGAGTCCATTGTACCTGTTCTTGATCTCAGTGGATCAATCGAACAATCGCCCGACTCTTCGGAGTCCACTCGGTCAATGTTTGACTTATATGAGTCCATTGTACCTCCCTTGGTCCCATAGCGACCAATTCAACCCTCCACCCTAACGGACGTACCTTTTAACAATTCTAACGTGATTCGCGAACGAACGCTTAATAAGTCTCCAAGTGCGAGCATACAAGCAACGTTTAATCGCAAGAATTCGGTTAAAACATCGTCCAATTAAAATCAACCAACACACATACGTTTTTCTACCAAAGAACTACGTATGCTTTGAATTCTCCGACTACCGGGAGATACGTAGGAGCAAGATCGACATCTTGTCAAGCACAACAATAATAAAAAACTTTTTTTCCTTTCTTTCATTCGTTTTTATCTCTTTTCCCCCCTTTTATTATATTTTTAACATAAATGAACATGCACGCAAAGTATTAAAAAACAATTCAAGCTTTAACCAAATAGGAGGTTCCCGTTGAGTACAACGGACGTGAGGGGTGCTAATACCTTCCCCTTGCGTAACCGACTCCCGAACCCGACAATGGTTGCGATGACCTAATCCTTATCCTCATCGTCAAAGGGTTTTATTATCGTTTCCCTTTTAAACAAAAAAAAACTTAAGGGTTTATCAACGTTCCCTTTACACAAAAACTTTGGTGGCGGCTTCACAAAGGCACCTCCGAGCGTTCGAGGACGACCTCGGAGGATTTGCGCGTCTTTTCCCCGAGGGAAAAAACGAGGTGCGCACAGCATGACCGACAACTTGGTGAAACAAGATTTAGACCGGTAAAATGAAAAGTGAACCGACGTCGCATTGCAAACACTCGGTAATCTTTGTCGGGATGATGTCGCAGGGAACACCTCCAAAATGTTGACGGGGTGAAGTCGTAACCGTTGATGAGGAATACATACCTCATGGGGAAATTGTTACTTCACTGGGGAATCGTGTTAATCCGCTTGGGAAAAGAACTGGTAATTCCGCCGGGAATGTTTATGTTTTGTTTGGATGCCGAGCGAGGTCGGGCTTTGATTGGGGTGCCGAGCGAGGTCGGGCTTTGATTGTGTTTGGATGCCGAGCGAGGTCGGGCTTTGGTTGGGGTGCCGAGCGAGGTCGGGCTTTGGTTGGGGTGCCGAGCGAGGTCGGGCTTTGGTTGGATGCCGAGCAAGGTCGGGCTTTGGTTGGATGCCGAGCGAGGTCGGGCTTTGGTTGTGGATGCCGAGCGAGGTCGGGCTTTTTGTAATGGATGCCGAGCGAGGTCGGGCTTTTTGTAATGGATGCCGAGCGAGGTCGGGCCTTTTGTAATGGATGCCGAGCGTGGTCGGGCTTTTTGTTGGATAGTGCCAATAATGATTGGGCTTTTGGGGTTAAGACTCCACTGGGGGATGCCAATAAAATTGGGCTTTGCTTGAGACCCGCTGGGGATATAAGGATCATTTTGGAAGCATGATCGATATCCAGCCTTAGATACCAATGGTGGTTGGGCTTTTGTTTGTTTTGGACAAAGGTTGACTTCCTGGGGAGTTTGTTAATCCACCGGGGATTGCGCTAATCCGCCGGGGAGAAGAACTGATGATCCCGCCGGGAATGCTACCTTCTTTGTTTTTCTGAATCGTCCTTTCGGGCTTTCGATTCACTGGGATATTCCCTTTTGATTTACCGAGGATTTCGCTGGGGAATCCCTTGAAAGAAGTCCAATGTGGGATAAACATATGTCATGTTTAACACTGGGGATAATGATTGGATGCCGAGCGAGGTCGGGCTTTGATTGTAATTGGTTGCCGAGCAAAGTCGGGCTTTGGATGATTGGATGCCGAGCGAGGTCGGGCTTTGGATGATTTGATGCCGAGCGAGGTCGGGCTTTTGATGATTGGATGCCGAGCGAGGTCGGGCTTTGTGAATGGTTGGGCGCCAAGCATGGTTGGGCTTTTTGTGGGAGATTGTGAGGAATGCCAATGACGATTGGGCTTAATGTGAAATTGTAGTTGTGATCGCCAATGACAATTGGGCTTTGCTTGTGATTAGGTGCCAAACCTGGTTGGGCTTTGGTTTGATATTGCGGGTGCCAATGAGAATTGGGCTTTTGTTGGTAATGAGGATTGGTCGGAAATTCCCGAATGCATGATTCCTATGAGATTTGCACATGCAATTTTGATGTCCCCATTAATCCCAGATTGCACTAAAAATTTGAAACAATACCAAACACAAAATTTATATCGTACAGCTCAAGTTAAAAACACGTTTATCAATGAACCAACCTAACACTCATTTAAGTAAATGAACAAATTGAATATTAATGTGAGGGTATTGAACACTCATCCGGCAAGTTTGCTAACATTCCGATCAAGTTATGTGTCCATCTAATCATTGTTTCTAAGAGCACGAAAGCATTGATCACAAGGTCTTCGAGGGTTGTAATTTGGCTTGGTTACAAAAGAAATGTCATATGTGGGGAAATTGAATTCAAATGGCCAAGCAAGAGGAACATTCTTTCTAAATTACACCCTTCCTCCTTTATTCAATCACATCTCTTGGTGATTTCCAAATGTTTTTCTTTGATCCTTGACAACTTTTTGATTTAGAGATTTTCTCTTTCTCTCTTTTTTCTTTTTCTTTTCTTTCTTTTTTCGTGTTCTTGTTGTCAAGATCAATTTAAAAAATTACCATTTCTTGATATTCACAACCTCCTTTTTTTCCAACTTTATCAAAGATGATACCCTAATTGAATGTTCCTTCCTCTTTCGGCAAAGGACAATAATCATGAAGGTTAAGGGTTCAAAAATGAAAGTAAAAATATCAGAATTCAATAATGATTTAACTATGAACTGAATTTTTTTTACAAACTCCGGCAATTTCATTAAGCAATTGAGCTTATGAGAATTGGCAGTCCATAGTTAATGATTCTGATTCATTAGGCTCAAAGGGGTTAACAAATACTCACTCCTCACAGGGTGGGCTATTTGTGGTCAAGTGTTTTCGCTCATTTTCAAAAAATGCCTTGATCCTATCAATGCTTTCGTACAATCTAAAACAACGCTCAGATTTAACATAACAAAATCGAGTTTAAACAAAAAATGCCGGTCTCCTGCATATATATAATGATTTTGAGGATTCCTCACATTTTGGCCGGTCCTAAATGGTTCACCGAATAAACATATTAAAAACGCAAGTTGCATGATATAACTTTTGTACTAAGTACGTATTCTCCTTTCAAGTTTAATCATGGAAAAAACAGGAAACATGTATCTTAGCTTTGCGCAAATCAAATTTTATCACTACCATGCATTTGTGGTTGAATCATTGGATCAATCCATATGATGTGGTTGGTTGCCGATCAAGGTCGGGCTTTGATTGTGGATTGTGCCAATGATGATTGGACTTTGGTTGGAAATTGTATTTGTGAAGTCGCCATTGAAAATTGGACTCTTGTAGGAGATTGAGGAATGCCAATGACGACTGGGTTTTTTGTGAATTGGGGGAAAAGGCCGCAGTAGCCTGGGGGTTGGTAATCTCGGGTTGAGGTACCGAAATCCCTTGAAGAGTAGTGGGAATATGGATGAATTCCTCACCGAAGTCGAACGGCATGCCCCATGTACAAACGGGGGGATAGCTGCCCCTTGTTATATGTGCGGTTTGCTTTGGGACGTCGAGCCACTTTCCTTAATGGGATGACACGTAGTGTTGCGAATGAAATGCGAACACCGACGACTCAATTCGGATTGTACGAAATCCTTAGGGTAAAAAAGGAAAGGAGTTTTGGACTCGAAGATGGACGTATGCATGATAATGAATGATGTATGTAAATGCATAAAAAAAATTTTTGTTTTGCTTTACAAGGAAATTAAAAAGTGCAATTAATTTCTTATAAAGCAAAGTGATATGCGAAAATTATTTTTATGCATGTAAATGTATGGTATGCATATGTATGTTCAAAATTTCCCCCCATCCTCACGTGTAGGCTCTAAAGGTGAGATTTTCTAAAAGGTCCCTAGAGATCACGGACCTCACAAGGAATTATTGTCGTCAATTGCAAATGCTCGCAAGACCTCAATATATTCCAAGTGAAATCTACTCTAGGCGGGGTTTTCGCATCTTCCCTTCAAGACATACGTCAAGTGGGCCTCCGCTACGCAACCCCATCCTATCTTAATTTTCTCTCAAGCTCGGGAATAGAGCCTCACACGTCCGGCATTAACCCGAACAATGTGGAGTAACATCGCTCAAGTAACCCCACAACATATATAATATAAAGTAATATGAAACATATACATATAAAAGCGAGAAAAAATAAACAAATAATGATAATAAGGCATAAGTGTGCAAGCAAAATAAAATATTCTAGCCTAAAAGCCAACTAAGATAGGCTTGACTTATCATACACGAAAACAAAGTGTTTAACTGTTTATCCCCAGTGAAGTCGCCATTTCTGTCGCGTCGAATTTCGGATGTCAAGCTATTGACTAGCATTGAATCACTAAATTTAAATCACGACTGAACTTTTAATTTTTCGGGGAAAAAGGAAAAAAGTTCGAAATTACCTTGAAAAGAGATTTTAGGTTCGAAAGTCGATTATGCGAGGGGAAGGTATTAGCACCCCTCACATCCGTTGTACTCAACGGGAACCTCTTAGTTGGCTTAGGCTTAAAATGCTTTTGACGTTTTGCTTGCATGCTTAATCATATATATATATAAAGGAAAAAAAGAAAATATAACATGAGGTGAAGAAAGAGATAAAAACAAATGAAATAGAAAAGAAAAAAGATTTTTTAATAATGGGCTTGACAAGATGTCGATCTTGCTCCTACGTATCTCCCGGTAGTCGGAGAATTCAAAGCTTACGTAGTTCTTGAAAAAAGTTTGAAAACGCACAAAGGCGTAAAAGCTTTAAATGATGAAGGAGACAAGCGCACATTAAGGCGATAAACTCGCACAAGGCGTAAAAAGACGAACGCACATTAAGGCGATAAACTCGCACAAGGCGTAAAAAGACGGACGCACATTAAGGCGATAAACTCGCACAAGGCATAAAAAGACGAACGCACATTAAGGCGATAAACTCGCACAAGGCGTAAAAAGACGAACGCACATTAAGGCGATAAACTCGCACAAGGCGTAAAAGTTGAAAGAAAACATGCAAAGGCACGACAAGTTCGGATTGACCACAAGGGCCAAAATGACAAACGCACGAAGGCGTACAATGTTTGAATTGACCGCGGGGGCCAAGAAAAGTTTAAAATGGTCACGGGGGACCAAGAAAAGTTGGATTGGTCACGAGGGACCAAGAAAGGTTCAAATTGGTCGCGAGGGACCAAGAAAGGTTCAATTTGGTCGCGAGGGACCAAGAAAGGTTCAATTTGGTCGCGAGGGACCAAGAAATGTTAAAATTGGTCGCGAGGGACCAAGAAAGGTTCAAATTGGTCGCGAGGGACCAAGAAAGGTTCAATTTGGTCGCGAGAGACCAAGAAATGTTAAAATTGGTCGCGAGGGACCAAGAAAGGTTAAAATTGGTCGCGAGGGACCAAGAAAGGTTAAAATTGGTCGCGAGGGACCAAGAAAGGTTCAATTTGGTCGCGAGGGACCAAGAAAGGTTCAATTTGGTCGCGAGGGACCAAGAAATGTTAAAATTGGTCGCGAGGGACCAAGAAATGTTAAAATTGGTCGCGAGGGACCAAGAAAGGTTCAAATGCGTTGGACGCGTTGAAAATAGAATGACGATTGTCCGAGCAACGAGACATACGTCAAGCATTCGTACAACCGGGGAAAGGAGAGACATACGTCAAACCACCCTTTTTCATTCATGTTTTGTTTGAACTTGAGAAAACGTATTTTTTTTGGGAGCTAGAAAAGAATGACGATCGTCTAAGCAACGAGACATATGTCAAGTGTTTATCCGATCGGGGAAAGGAGAGACATACGTCAAACCACCCTTTTTCATTCAAGTTTCGCTTGAATTTTAAGAAAAAGTGTAAACTGTCAAAACGCTCGTTTTTTAGAACTCAAATGAAAAGAAAATAAATTGTTCAAATTAGTTGTTGCAACCAAAATGAACAAGCTTGTTGTTTATTGAAACAAGAAAGAAAATGTTTTTGTTGCTTTCGTTGATTTTTGTTTGGTTGGTTTGGAAGGACAAGGTCCTTTGCCTACATACCCAAATGGGATCAAAACCGATGTAGTTCGGGCTAAAAAAACGAGTGATTTGTTATGTTGATTTTAAAGCTTGAAAATGTTTGTGAAAGATAAAATGAGCCAAAGTGGCGAGTGAATGAAGCTTGATTGATTTTAATTGCAAAAATAAAGTCTAATATGATTAAGATTGATTGAAGTTTGATTAAAATAAAATTGCTTGGTTTGAAATCCAAGGCTTTGTTAATGAAGAATATTTTTGATGAAGTTTTTGAATATTTGAAATGTTTTTGGTTTTTGTGATTTTTTACTCGGAGTTAAAAAAAAAAGAAATTAAGTGCGATAAAAATAAGCTAAACGCGAGAGAAATAATAAAAGATGTTGGATCAAAATGAAAAGATTTTTCTTGGATTATGGATTAAACTATGAAAATAAAATATAATGCAATGCATATTTAAACATTTTGTTCCTAAATGTATATGCTAATGACATAAAAGAGATGCAAAATAAAATGAACAAAAATAGAAATAAAAAAAATAAAAAAATAAAATGCATGAAATAATATGATAGGTAACTAAATGAGATGTTAAAAATAAAAGAACAAATAAAAGGAAATAATAATAAAAAGGAAAATAAATTGCAAAGAAAAATAAAAGAAATAAAATTAGGGAGGTGTAAAAAATAAAACCTGGGGTGCTGGAAGTGAAGAAAAGTTCAGATTGAAAGAAAAAGGCCCAAAATGTATTGGGCCTGCGTAAATTAATCTGGGCCGTCTGATTAATCAAACGGCCCTGATCTGATCACAGGGAAAAAATAAGCAGGGCCACACGATCTGAAATCAGAGGGCCAGGAAGGCGTGGGTGTACGCTAACGCGTACACCCTCTCACACCGAATCAGGGAGGGGTATTTAAACCCTTCCCTTCACAATTTTTTCTCATTTCCAACTTCTCTTCTCTCTCTTCTTTCCTTTCTCTCAACCGATCCTCTCCTTCTCTCTCCCCTCTCTCATCTTCTCTTGGCCGGAAATGGGTTTCCGGCGTGGTGGCCGCCGGCCTACGCGGCGGAGTAAAAAAACTCCCCCTTTTTAAAAAAGGAACCACTTTTCTACTATCCTTTCTTCCCCTCGTTTCAAATCCGGGCTTATTTTCCCCAAAATCCTTACAAAAATCCCTAGATCTAGGTTTTAAAAAAACAAAAAATTTACCCTTTTCCCTTGTTTTTTTTGCGTACGGTTGTGCTGCTGCTTTGTGATGTTATGTGCGTGTGTGTGTTGTGTTGTTCTGGATGTGTGGGTCGTGTGTTGTGGTTTGGCCGTGTGGGTGTTAGAGGAAGAGGGAAAAACGTGTTTTTGGGTGTGTATGTTGAGGTTTGGCCGCGTGTGTGGGCTGGGTGGTGTGTGCGTGTGTTGGTGTGTGTTTGTTGCGTGGTGCTGTTTGCTGGGACGTGAGGGTGCTGGGTGTGTGATGCTGGGACGTGAGGGTGCTGGGTGGTGCAGTGTTTTTGTGTGTTGTTATTGCTGGGTTGCTGGTTGGGTGTGTGGGTTTGGGCTGGGACGTGTGGGGGTTGAGTGAGGGTGAGTGTTAGTGCTGTTTGCTGGGTTATGGGTTGTTTGTTTTGTTGTGTGTTGGAGTTGTTTGTGTTTTGAGTTGTTGATAAAAAAAACTGTTTGGTTTTCAAAATTTCTTCCCAAAATTTTTCTCCTTTTTTTCCTGTTATGTGATCCCTGTTTTATAGAAATCTTGCTGAGCTGCTTGAGCAGCTTATTGACTCATGAAGATTAAGCTGAAAGCTGGATTTGCAGATTTGGATAGGATTTGGAAGATTTTGGATAGAATGCAAATGATGAAAAAAATCCAGGAAAGGGGCGCTGCAGGCTTTGTTGTTTTGTTGACTGTTGACTTGGACTTGGACCAATAAATAAAAAATAAAAACAATAATAATAATAGTAATAAATAATAATAATGACAATAAATAAAAGAAAGTAAATAAATGGTAAATATGGTAAATAAATAAAAACGAAATTAATGACAAATAAAGGACAAAAACTGAAATTAAAAGTAAAAATAAAAAGTAAAAAATAAAATAAATAAACGAGACAAAAAATGACATGAGGTATTTTAAAATACCTCCCTGCCGAAATTTCGTCTGAAACGACGAAAATTCTCGGCCTTAAAAAAAATGCGTAAAACGAGACAATAAGTAAAACGAGACGAAAATGGGTCAAAAAATGGGGTATGACAGATGCCCCTATTTAAGTTTCTTCGCTACGGAGATTAAAAGGTGAAATTTTGATTCGACGGGTCGAAGAAACTTAAATACAGAGTACACCATTTTTTGACCAATTTTGGACAGTAAAACATTATGGATGTGATGCCATGTATGCAATGTTATGAATGCATGTGATGCAATTATGAATGCAAGACGGCAAAGATGACCTGATTGGGGATAAACAGAGACAAAGGGATACCCGGGTTCGTTAAAGAAACGGGATCCAACTCTATTGGGGATAGTGTTCCACTGGGGAAAAAGGTTAGCCGTTTGGGTTATTGCCGAACTGTTCACTGGGGAGAGTGGGCAATTAACCACGGGAACCAAAAAGGGTAAAATGTCAGCTGTTCGGGTTAAATTCCGAACTGCCACTGACGACAAGGATTGAATGTAAAGGTCAGCTGTTCGGGTTAAATTCCGAACTAACACTGAATGATGATAAAACAAGCGTATAAAAGTCAGCTGTTCGGGTTAAATTCCGAGCTACTGATGACAAGACAACGAAGGTAAAAGTCAGTCGTTCGGGTTAAATTCCGAACTACCACTGAATGAGAAACAAGAAGGTTAAAAGGTCAGTTGTTCGGGTTAAAATCCGAACTACCACTGAGGATAAAAACAAAGTCAGCTGTTCGGGTTAAAATCCGAACTGCCACTGAATGATAAAAAACAAAGTCAGCTGTTCGGGTTAAAATCCGAACTACCACTGAATGAGAAACAAGAAGGTTAAAAGGTCAGCTGTTCGGGTTAAAATCCGAACTACCACTGAGGATAAAAACAAAGTCAGCTGTTCGGGTTAAAATCTGAACTGCCACTGAATGATAAAAAACAAAGTCAGCTGTTCGGGTTAAAATCCGAACTACCACTGAGGATAAAAACAAAGTCAGCTGTTCGGGTTAAAATCCGAACTACCACTGAGGATAAAAACAAAGTCAGCTGTTCGGGTTAAAATCCGAACTACCACTGACGACAAGAAATAAAATGTCAACTGTCGGGTTGTTCCGACCTGCCATTGACGACAAGAAATAAAATGTCAACTGTTCGGGTTGAATTCCGAACTGCCATTGACGACAAGAAAGTAAAATGTCAACTGTCGGGTTGTTCCGACCTGCCCTTGACGACAAGGAAATATAAAATTTCAACTGTCGGTTTGTTCCGACCTGCCATTGACGACAAGAAAATAAAAAATGTCAACTGTCGGTTTGTTCCGACCTGCCATTGACGACAAGAAAATAAAAAATGTCAACTGTCGGTTTGTTCCGACCTGCCATTGACGACAAGGAAATATAAAATGTCAACTGTCGGTTGTTCCGACCTGCCATTGACGACAAGGAAATATAAAATGTCAACTGTCGGTTGTTCCGACCTGCCATTGACGACAAGGAAATAAAAAATGTCAACTGTCGGTTTGTTCCGACCTGCCATTGACGACAAGGAAATATAAAATGTCAACTGTCGGTTTGTTCCGACCTGCCATTGACGACAAGGAAATATAAAATGTCAACTGTCGGTTTGAAATCCGACCTGCCATTGACGACAAGAAAGTAAAATGTCAACTGTCGGTTGTTCCGACCTGCCATTGACGACAAGGAAATATAAAATGTCAACTGTCGGTTTGAAATCCGACCTGCCATTGACGACAAGAAAGTAAAATGTCAACTGTCGGGTTGTGCCGACCTGCCATTGACGACAAGAAAATAAATGTCAACTGTCGGTTTGAAATCCGACCTGCCATTGACGACAAGGAAATGAAAAATGTCAACTGTCGGTTTGTTCCGACCTGCCATTGACGACAAAGAAATGAAAAATGTCAACTGTCGGTTTGTTCCGACCCGCCATTGACGACAAGGAAATGAAAAATGTCAACTGTCGGTTTGTTCCGACCTGCCATTGACGACAGTGAGGATGCGGCTGACAAGCCGTTCCTTACAGAATTGCCCCTTCACTTGGGGAAAAGGGATGCACAAGTTGTTCGTTAAAGAACTTGTCACTTGGCACAACACTGGGGAATATGCACAAGCTGTTCGTTAAAGAACTGCCACTTGGCATAAAAGGGTGACACCACTTGACCAAACGGACTGGGGATGACACTTGGCGAATATTTACTGGTGACTATGATGGGATGCCGAGCAAAGTCGGGCTTTGGTTATGATTTGGTATTTGTGAGTGTGAATGATGACTCACTGGGGAATGCCAATAAAATTGGGCTTTATTTTGTAACATCACTGGAGGATGACATTGGAGGAAAAAGAAAAATGCAGATTGTTTATGATTGATTGGTAAGAAACGTGGTGGTTAAAGCAACCACGTACAGACGATATTGCAGTATGTTGTATGTATGAATGCGCATATGCATGAATGCGTGATTATATGATTTGCATGTTTGTACAAATGTACAAATGCATGAATGCATGAATGTATGAATGTACTAATGCAGGACTCCCACTGGGGATGTTATGTGAAAGATTGGCTTGCACTGGGGATACCCTGAATGTTTTGATTTATTGCATGACCGACAACTTGGTGAAACAAGATTTAGACCAGTAAAATGAAAAGTGAACCGACGTCGCATTGCAAACACTCGGTAATCTTTGCCGGGATGATGTCGCAGGGAACACCTCCAAAATGTTGACGGGGTGAAGTCGTAACCGTTGATGAGGAATACATACCTCATGGGGAAATTGTTACTTCACTGGGGAATCGTGTTAATCCGCTTGGGAAAAGAACTGGTGATTCTGCCGGGAATGTTTATGTTTTGTTTGGATGCCGAGCGAGGTCGGGCTTTGATTGGGGTGTCGAGCGAGGTCGGGCTTTGATTGTGTTTGGATGTCGAGCGAGGTCGGGCTTTGGTTGGGGTGCCGAGCGAGGTCGGGCTTTGGTTGGGGTGCCGAGCGAGGTCGGGCTTTGGTTGGATGCCGAGCAAGGTCGGGCTTTGGTTGGATGCCGAGCGAGGTCGGGCTTTGGTTGTGGATGCCGAGCGAGGTCGGGCTTTTTGTAATGGATGCCGAGCGAGGTCGGGCTTTTTGTAATGGATGCCGAGCGAGGTCGGGCCTTTTGTAATGGATGCCGAGCGTGGTCGGGCTTTTTGTTGGATAGTGCCAATAATGATTGGGCTTTTGGGGTTAAGACTCCACTGGGGGATGCCAATAAAATTGGGCTTTGCTTGAGACCCGCTGGGGATATAAGGATCATTTTGGAAGCATGATCGATATCCAGCCTTAGATACCAATGGTGGTTGGGCTTTTGTTTGTTTTGGACAAAGGTTGACTTCCTGGGGAGTTTGTTAATCCACCGGGGATTGCGCTAATCCGCCGGGGAGAAGAACTGATGATCCCGCCGGGAATGCTACCTTCTTTGTTTTTCTGAATCGTCCTTTCGGGCTTTCGATTCACTGGGATATTCCCTTTTGATTTACCGAGGATTTCGCTGGGGAATCCCTTGAAAGAAGTCCAATGTGGGATAAACATATGTCATGTTTAACACTGGGGATAATGATTGGATGCCGAGCGAGGTCGGGCTTTGATTGTAATTGGTTGCCGAGCAAAGTCGGGCTTTGGATGATTGGATGCCGAGCGAGGTCGGGCTTTGGATGATTTGATGCCGAGCGAGGTCGGGCTTTTGATGATTGGATGCCGAGCGAGGTCGGGCTTTGTGAATGGTTGGGCGCCAAGCATGGTTGGGCTTTTTGTGGGAGATTGTGAGGAATGCCAATGACGATTGGGCTTAATGTGAAATTGTAGTTGTGATCGCCAATGACAATTGGGCTTTGCTTGTGATTAGGTGCCAAACCTGGTTGGGCTTTGGTTTGATATTGCGGGTGCCAATGAGAATTGGGCTTTTGTTGGTAATGAGGATTGGTCGGAAATTCCCGAATGCATGATTCCTATGAGATTTGCACATGCAATTTTGATGTCCCCATTAATCCCAGATTGCACTAAAAATTTGAAACAATACCAAACACAAAATTTATATCGTACAGCTCAAGTTAAAAACACGTTTATCAATGAACCAACCTAACACTCATTTAAGTAAATGAACAAATTGAATATTAATGTGAGGGTATTGAACACTCATCCGGCAAGTTTGCTAATATTCCGATCAAGTTATGTGTCCATCTAATCATTGTTTCTAAGAGCACGAAAGCATTGATCACAAGGTCTTCGAGGGTTGTAATTTGGCTTGGTTACAAAAGAAATGTCATATGTGGGGAAATTGAATTCAAATGGCCAAGCAAGAGGAACATTCTTTCTAAATTACACCCTTCCTCCTTTATTCAATCACATCTCTTGGTGATTTCCAAATGTTTTTCTTTGATCCTTGACAACTTTTTGATTTAGAGATTTTCTCTTTCTCTCTTTTTTCTTTTTCTTTTCTTTCTTTTTTCGTGTTCTTGTTGTCAAGATCAATTTAAAAAATTACCATTTCTTGATATTCACAACCTCCTTTTTTTCCAACTTTATCAAAGATGATACCCTAATTGAATGTTCCTTCCTCTTTCGGCAAAGGACAATAATCATGAAGGTTAAGGGTTCAAAAATGAAAGTAAAAATATCAGAATTCAATAATGATTTAACTATGAACTGAATTTTTTTTTACAAACTCCGGCAATTTCATTAAGCAATTGAGCTTATGAGAATTGGCAGTCCATAGTTAATGATTCTGATTCATTAGGCTCAAAGGGTTTAACAAATACTCACTCCTCACAGGGTGGGCTATTTGTGGTCAAGTGTTTTCGCTCATTTTCAAAAAATGCCTTGATCCTATCAATGCTTTCGTACATTCTAAAACAACGCTCAGATTTAACATAACAAAATCGAGTTTAAACAAAAAATGCCGGTCTCCTGCATATATATAATGATTTTGAGGATTCCTCACATTTTGGCCGGTCCTAAATGGTTCACCGAATAAACATATTAAAAACGCAAGTTGCATGATATAACTTTTGTACTAAGTACGTATTCTCCTTTCAAGTTTAATCATGGAAAAAACAGGAAACATGTATCTTAGCTTTGCGCAAATCAAATTTTATCACTACCATGCATTTGTGGTTGAATCATTGGATCAATCCATATGATGTGGTTGGTTGCCGATCAAGGTCGGGCTTTGATTGTGGATTGTGCCAATGATGATTGGACTTTGGTTGGAAATTGTATTTGTGAAGTCGCCATTGAAAATTGGACTCTTGTAGGAGATTGAGGAATGCCAATGACGACTGGGTTTTTTGTGAATTGGGGGAAAAGGCCGCAGTAGCCTGGGGGTTGGTAATCTCGGGTTGAGGTACCGAAATCCCTTGAAGAGTAGTGGGAATATGGATGAATTCCTCACCGAAGTCGAACGGCATGCCCCATGTACAAACGGGGGGATAGCTGCCCCTTGTTATATGTGCGGTTTGCTTTGGGACGTCGAGCCACTTTCCTTAATGGGATGACACGTAGTGTTGCGAATGAAATGCGAACACCGACGACTCAATTCGGATTGTACGAAATCCTTAGGGTAAAAAAGGAAAGGAGTTTTGGACTCGAAGATGGACGTATGCATGATAATGAATGATGTATGTAAATGCATAAAAAAAATTTTTGTTTTGCTTTACAAGGAAATTAAAAAGTGCAATTAATTTCTTATAAAGCAAAGTGATATGCGAAAATTATTTTTATGCATGTAAATGTATGGTATGCATATGTATGTTCAAAATTTCCCCCCATCCTCACGTGTAGGCTCTAAAGGTGAGATTTTCTAAAAGGTCCCTAGAGATCACGGACCTCACAAGGAATTATTGTCGTCAATTGCAAATGCTCGCAAGACCTCAATATATTCCAAGTGAAATCTACTCTAGGCGGGGTTTTCGCATCTTCCCTTCAAGACATACGTCAAGTGGGCCTCCGCTACGCAACCCCATCCTATCTTAATTTTCTCTCAAGCTCGGGAATAGAGCCTCACACGTCCGGCATTAACCCGAACAATGTGGAGTAACATCGCTCAAGTAACCCCACAACATATATAATATAAAGTAATATGAAACATATACATATAAAAGCGAGAAAAAATAAACAAATAATGATAATAAGGCATAAGTGTGCAAGCAAAATAAAATATTCTAGCCTAAAAGCCAACTAAGATAGGCTTGACTTATCATACACGAAAACAAAGTGTTTAACTGTTTATCCCCAGTGAAGTCGCCATTTCTGTCGCGTCGAATTTCGGATGTCAAGCTATTGACTAGCATTGAATCACTAAATTTAAATCACGACTGAACTTTTAATTTTTCGGGGAAAAAGGAAAAAAGTTCGAAATTACCTTGAAAAGAGATTTTAGGTTCGAAAGTCGATTATGCGAGGGGAAGGTATTAGCACCCCTCACATCCGTTGTACTCAACGGGAACCTCTTAGTTGGCTTAGGCTTAAAATGCTTTTGACGTTTTGCTTGCATGCTTAATCATATATATATATAAAGGAAAAAAAGAAAATATAACATGAGGTGAAGAAAGAGATAAAAACAAATGAAATAGAAAAGAAAAAAGATTTTTTAATAATGGGCTTGACAAGATGTCGATCTTGCTCCTACGTATCTCCCGGTAGTCGGAGAATTCAAAGCTTACGTAGTTCTTGAAAAAAGTTTGAAAACGCACAAAGGCGTAAAAGCTTTAAATGATGAAGGAGACAAGCGCACATTAAGGCGATAAACTCGCACAAGGCGTAAAAAGACGAACGCACATTAAGGCGATAAACTCGCACAAGGCGTAAAAAGACGGACGCACATTAAGGCGATAAACTCGCACAAGGCATAAAAAGACGAACGCACATTAAGGCGATAAACTCGCACAAGGCGTAAAAAGACGAACGCACATTAAGGCGATAAACTCGCACAAGGCGTAAAAGTTGAAAGAAAACATGCAAAGGCACGACAAGTTCGGATTGACCACAAGGGCCAAAATGACAAACGCACGAAGGCGTACAATGTTTGAATTGACCGCGGGGGCCAAGAAAAGTTTAAAATGGTCACGGGGGACCAAGAAAAGTTGGATTGGTCACGAGGGACCAAGAAAGGTTCAAATTGGTCGCGAGGGACCAAGAAAGGTTCAATTTGGTCGCGAGGGACCAAGAAAGGTTCAATTTGGTCGCGAGGGACCAAGAAATGTTAAAATTGGTCGCGAGGGACCAAGAAAGGTTCAAATTGGTCGCGAGGGACCAAGAAAGGTTCAATTTGGTCGCGAGAGACCAAGAAATGTTAAAATTGGTCGCGAGGGACCAAGAAAGGTTAAAATTGGTCGCGAGGGACCAAGAAAGGTTAAAATTGGTCGCGAGGGACCAAGAAAGGTTCAATTTGGTCGCGAGGGACCAAGAAAGGTTCAATTTGGTCGCGAGGGACCAAGAAATGTTAAAATTGGTCGCGAGGGACCAAGAAATGTTAAAATTGGTCGCGAGGGACCAAGAAAGGTTCAAATGCGTTGGACGCGTTGAAAATAGAATGACGATTGTCCGAGCAACGAGACATACGTCAAGCATTCGTACAACCGGGGAAAGGAGAGACATACGTCAAACCACCCTTTTTCATTCATGTTTTGTTTGAACTTGAGAAAACGTATTTTTTTGGGGAGCTAGAAAAGAATGACGATCGTCTAAGCAACGAGACATATGTCAAGTGTTTATCCGATCGGGGAAAGGAGAGACATACGTCAAACCACCCTTTTTCATTCAAGTTTCGCTTGAATTTTAAGAAAAAGTGTAAACTGTCAAAACGCTCGTTTTTTAGAACTCAAATGAAAAGAAAAGAAATTGTTCAAATTAGTTGTTGCAACCAAAATGAACAAGCTTGTTGTTTATTGAAACAAGAAAGAAAATGTTTTTGTTGCTTTCGTTGATTTTTGTTTGGTTGGTTTGGAAGGACAAGGTCCTTTGCCTACATACCCAAATGGGATCAAAACCGATGTAGTTCGGGCTAAAAAAACGAGTGATTTGTTATGTTGATTTTAAAGCTTGAAAATGTTTGTGAAAGATAAAATGAGCCAAAGTGGCGAGTGAATGAAGCTTGATTGATTTTAATTGCAAAAATAAAGTCTAATATGATTAAGATTGATTGAAGTTTGATTAAAATAAAATTGCTTGGTTTGAAATCCAAGGCTTTGTTAATGAAGAATATTTTTGATGAAGTTTTTGAATATTTGAAATGTTTTTGGTTTTTGTGATTTTTTACTCGGAGTTAAAAAAAAAAGAAATTAAGTGCGATAAAAATAAGCTAAACGCGAGAGAAATAATAAAAGATGTTGGATCAAAATGAAAAGATTTTTCTTGGATTATGGATTAAACTATGAAAATAAAATATAATGCAATGCATATTTAAACATTTTGTTCCTAAATGTATATGCTAATGACATAAAAGAGATGCAAAATAAAATGAACAAAAATAGAAATAAAAAAAATAAAAAAATAAAATGCATGAAATAATATGATAGGTAACTAAATGAGATGTTAAAAATAAAAGAACAAATAAAAGGAAATAATAATAAAAAGGAAAATAAATTGCAAAGAAAAATAAAAGAAATAAAATTAGGGAGGTGTAAAAAATAAAACCTGGGGTGCTGGAAGTGAAGAAAAGTTCAGATTGAAAGAAAAAGGCCCAAAATGTATTGGGCCTGCGTAAATTAATCTGGGCCGTCTGATTAATCAGACGGCCCTGATCTGATCACAGGGAAAAAATAAGCAGGGCCACACGATCTGAAATCAGAGGGCCAGGAAGGCGTGGATGTACGCTAACAAAATCCTTACAAAATCCGGGCTTATTTTCCCCAAAATCCTTACAAAAATCCCTAGATCTAGGTTTTAAAAAAACAAAAAATTTACCCTTTTCCCTTGTTTTTTTTGCGTACGGTTGTGCTGCTGCTTTGTGATGTTATGTGCGTGTGTGTGTTGTGTTGTTCTGGATGTGTGGGTCGTGTGTTGTGGTTTGGCCGTGTGGGTGTTAGAGGAAGAGGGGAAAAACGTGTTTTTGGGTGTGTATGTTGAGGTTTGGCCGCGTGTGTGGGCTGGGTGGTGTGTGCGTGTGTTGGTGTGTGTTTGTTGCGTGGTGCTGTTTGCTGGGACGTGAGGGTGCTGGGTGTGTGATGCTGGGACGTGAGGGTGCTGGGTGGTGATGCTGGGACGTGAGGGTGCTGGGTGGTGCAGTGTTTTTGTGTGTTGTTATTGCTGGGTTGCTGGTTGGGTGTGTGGGTTTGGGCTGGGACGTGTGGGGGTTGAGTGAGGGTGAGTGTTAGTGCTGTTTGCTGGGTTATGGGTTGTTTGTTTTGCTGTGTGTTGGAGTTGTTTGTGTTTTGAGTTGTTGATAAAAAAAACTGTTTGGTTTTCAAAATTTCTTCCCAAAATTTTTCTCCTTTTTTTCCTGTTATGTGATCCCTGTTTTATAGAAATCTTGCTGAGCTGCTTGAGCAGCTTATTGACTCATGAAGATTAAGCTGAAAGCTGGATTTGCAGATTTGGATAGGATTTGGAAGATTTTGGATAGAATGCAAATGATGAAAAAAATCCAGGAAAGGGGCGTTGCAGGCTTTGTTGTTTTGTTGACTGTTGACTTGGACTTGGACCAATAAATAAAAAATAAAAACAATAATAATAATAGTAATAAATAATAATAATGACAATAAATAAAAGAAAGTAAATAAATGGTAAATATGGTAAATAAATAAAAACGAAATTAATGACAAATAAAGGACAAAAACTGAAATTAAAAGTAAAAATAAAAAGTAAAAAATAAAATAAATAAACGAGACAAAAAATGACATGAGGTATTTTAAAATACCTCCCTGCCGAAATTTCGTCTGAAACGACGAAAATTCTCGGCCTTAAAAAAAATGCGTAAAACGAGACAATAAGTAAAACGAGACGAAAATGGGTCAAAAAATGGGGTATGACAGATGCCCCTATTTAAGTTTCTTCGCTACGGAGATTAAAAGGTGAAATTTTGATTCGACGGGTCGAAGAAACTTAAATACAGAGTACACCATTTTTTGACCAATTTTGGACAGTAAAACATTATGGATGTGATGCCATGTATGCAATGTTATGAATGCATGTGATGCAATTATGAATGCAAGACGGCAAAGATGACCTGATTGGGGATAAACAGAGACAAAGGGATACCCGGGTTCGTTAAAGAAACGGGATCCAACTCTATTGGGGATAGTGTTCCACTGGGGAAAAAGGTTAGCCGTTTGGGTTATTGCCGAACTGTTCACTGGGGAGAGTGGGCAATTAACCACGGGAACCAAAAAGGGTAAAATGTCAGCTGTTCGGGTTAAATTCCGAACTGCCACTGACGACAAGGATTGAATGTAAAGGTCAGCTGTTCGGGTTAAATTCCGAACTAACACTGAATGATGATAAAACAAGGGTATAAAAGTCAGTTGTTCGGGTTAAATTCCGAGCTACTGATGACAAGACAACGAAGGTAAAAGTCAGTCGCTCGGGTTAAATTCCGAACTACCACTGAATGAGAAACAAGAAGGTTAAAAGGTCAGCTGTTCGGGTTAAAATCCGAACTACCACTGAGGATAAAAACAAAGTCAGCTGTTCGGGTTAAAATCCGAACTGCCACTGAATGATAAAAAACAAAGTCAGCTGTTCGGGTTAAAATCCGAACTACCACTGAATGAGAAACAAGAAGGTTAAAAGGTCAGCTGTTCGGGTTAAAATCCGAACTACCACTGAGGATAAAAACAAAGTCAGCTGTTCGGGTTAAAATCTGAACTGCCACTGAATGATAAAAAACAAAGTCAGCTGTTCGGGTTAAAATCCGAACTACCACTGAGGATAAAAACAAAGTCAGCTGTTCGGGTTAAAATCCGAACTACCACTGAGGATAAAAACAAAGTCAGCTGTTCGGGTTAAAATCCGAACTACCACTGACGACAAGAAATAAAATGTCAACTGTCGGGTTGTTCCGACCTGCCATTGACGACAAGAAATAAAATGTCAACTGTTCGGGTTGAATTCCGAACTGCCATTGACGACAAGAAAGTAAAATGTCAACTGTCGGGTTGTTCCGACCTGCCCTTGACGACAAGGAAATATAAAATGTCAACTGTCGGTTTTGTTCCGACCTGCCATTGACGACAAGAAAATAAAAAATGTCAACTGTCGGTTTGTTCCGACCTGCCATTGACGACAAGGAAATATAAAATGTCAACTGTCGGTTGTTCCGACCTGCCATTGACGACAAGGAAATATAAAATGTCAACTGTCGGTTGTTCCGACCTGCCATTGACGACAAGGAATAAAAATGTCAACTGTCGGGTTGTTCCGACCTGCCATTGACGACAAGGAAATATAAAATGTCAACTGTCGGTTTGTTCCGACCTGCCATTGACGACAAGGAAATATAAATGTCAACTGTCGGTTTGTTCCGACCTGCCATTGACGACAAGAAAGTAAAATGTCAACTGTCGGTTGTTCCGACCTGCCATTGACGACAAGGAAATATAAAATGTCAACTGTCGGTTTGAAATCCGACCTGCCATTGACGACAAGAAAGTAAAATGTCAACTGTCGGGTTGTGCCGACCTGCCATTGACGACAAGAAAATAAATGTCAACTGTCGGTTTGAAATCCGACCTGCCATTGACGACAAGGAAATGAAAAATGTCAACTGTCGGTTTGTTCCGACCTGCCATTGACGACAAAGAAATGAAAAATGTCAACTGTCGGTTTGTTCCGACCCGCCATTGACGACAAGGAAATGAAAAATGTCAACTGTCGGTTTGTTCCGACCTGCCATTGACGACAAGGAGATAAAATGTCAACTGTCGGTTTGTTCCGACCTGCCATTGACGACAGTGAGGATGCGGCTGACAAGCCGTTCCTTACAGAATTGCCCCTTCACTTGGGGAAAAGGGATGCACAAGCTGTTCGTTAAAGAACTTGTCACTTGGCACAACACTGGGGAATATGCACAAGCTGTTCGTTAAAGAACTGCCACTTGGCATAAAAGGGTGACACCACTTGACCAAACGGACTGGGGATGACACTTGGGGAATATTTACTGGTGACTATGATGGGATGCCGAGCAAAGTCGGGCTTTGGTTATGATTTGGTATTTGTGAGTGTGAATGATGACTCACTGGGGAATGCCAATAAAATTGGGCTTTATTTTGTAACATCACTGGAGGATGACATTGGAGGAAAAAGAAAAATGCAGATTGTTTATGATTGATTGGTAAGAAACGTGGTGGTTAAAGCAACCACGTACAGACGATATTGCAGTATGTTGTATGTATGAATGCGCATATGCATGAATGCGTGATTATATGATTTGCATGTTTGTACAAATGTACAAATGCATGAATGCATGAATGTATGAATGTACTAATGCAGGACTCCCACTGGGGATGTTATGTGAAAGATTGGCTTGCACTGGGGATACCCTGAATGTTTTGATTTATTGCATGACCGACAACTTGGTGAAACAAGATTTAGACCGGTAAAATGAAAAGTGAACCGACGTCGCATTGCAAACACTCGGTAATCTTTGTCGGGATGATGTCGCAGGGAACACCTCCAAAATGTTGACGGGGTGAAGTCGTAACCGTTGATGAGGAATACATACCTCATGGGGAAATTGTTACTTCACTGGGGAATCGTGTTAATCCGCTTGGGAAAAGAACTGGTGATTCCGCCGGGAATGTTTATGTTTTGTTTGGATGCCGAGCGAGGTCGGGCTTTGATTGGGGTGCCGAGCGAGGTCGGGCTTTGATTGTGTTTGGATGCCGAGCGAGGTCGGGCTTTGGTTGGGGTGCCGAGCGAGGTCGGGCTTTGGTTGGGGTGCCGAGCGAGGTCGGGCTTTGGTTGGATGCCGAGCAAGGTCGGGCTTTGGTTGGATGCCGAGCGAGGTCGGGCTTTGGTTGTGGATGCCGAGCGAGGTCGGGCTTTTTGTAATGGATGCCGAGCGAGGTCGGGCTTTTTGTAATGGATGCCGAGCGAGGTCGGGCCTTTTGTAATGGATGCCGAGCGTGGTCGGGCTTTTTGTTGGATAGTGCCAATAATGATTGGGCTTTTGGGGTTAAGACTCCACTGGGGGATGCCAATAAAATTGGGCTTTGCTTGAGACCCGCTGGGGATATAAGGATCATTTTGGAAGCATGATCGATATCCAGCCTTAGATACCAATGGTGGTTGGGCTTTTGTTTGTTTTGGACAAAGGTTGACTTCCTGGGGAGTTTGTTAATCCACCGGGGATTGCGCTAATCCGCCGGGGAGAAGAACTGATGATCCCGCCGGGAATGCTACCTTCTTTGTTTTTCTGAATCGTCATTTCGGGCTTTCGATTCACTGGGATATTCCCTTTTGATTTACCGAGGATTTCGCTGGGGAATCCCTTGAAAGAAGTCCAATGTGGGATAAACATATGTCATGTTTAACACTGGGGATAATGATTGGATGCCGAGCGAGGTCGGGCTTTGATTGTAATTGGTTGCCGAGCAAAGTCGGGCTTTGGATGATTGGATGCCGAGCGAGGTCGGGCTTTGGATGATTTGATGCCGAGCGAGGTCGGGCTTTTGATGATTGGATGCCGAGCGAGGTCGGGCTTTGTGAATGGTTGGGCGCCAAGCATGGTTGGGCTTTTTGTGGGAGATTGTGAGGAATGCCAATGACGATTGGGCTTAATGTGAAATTGTAGTTGTGATCGCCAATGACAATTGGGCTTTGCTTGTGATTAGGTGCCAAACCTGGTTGGGCTTTGGTTTGATATTGCGGGTGCCAATGAGAATTGGGCTTTTGTTGGTAATGAGGATTGGTCGGAAATTCCCGAATGCATGATTCCTATGAGATTTGCACATGCAATTTTGATGTCCCCATTAATCCCAGATTGCACTAAAAATTTGAAACAATACCAAACACAAAATTTATATCGTACAGCTCAAGTTAAAAACACGTTTATCAATGAACCAACCTAACACTCATTTAAGTAAATGAACAAATTGAATATTAATGTGAGGGTATTGAACACTCATCCGGCAAGTTTGCTAACATTCCGATCAAGTTATGTGTCCATCTAATCATTGTTTCTAAGAGCACGAAAGCATTGATCACAAGGTCTTCGAGGGTTGTAATTTGGCTTGGTTACAAAAGAAATGTCATATGTGGGGAAATTGAATTCAAATGGCCAAGCAAGAGGAACATTCTTTCTAAATTACACCCTTCCTCCTTTATTCAATCACATCTCTTGGTGATTTCCAAATGTTTTTCTTTGATCCTTGACAACTTTTTGATTTAGAGATTTTCTCTTTCTCTCTTTTTTCTTTTTCTTTTCTTTCTTTTTTCGTGTTCTTGTTGTCAAGATCAATTTAAAAAATTACCATTTCTTGATATTCACAACCTCCTTTTTTTCCAACTTTATCAAAGATGATACCCTAATTGAATGTTCCTTCCTCTTTCGGCAAAGGACAATAATCATGAAGGTTAATGGTTCAAAAATGAAAGTAAAAATATCAGAATTCAATAATGATTTAACTATGAACTGAATTTTTTTTACAAACTCCGGCAATTTCATTAAGCAATTGAGCTTATGAGAATTGGCAGTCCATAGTTAATGATTCTGATTCATTAGGCTCAAAGGGGTTAACAAATACTCACTCCTCACAGGGTGGGCTATTTGTGGTCAAGTGTTTTCGCTCATTTTCAAAAAATGCCTTGATCCTATCAATGCTTTCGTACAATCTAAAACAACGCTCAGATTTAACATAACAAAATCGAGTTTAAACAAAAAATGCCGGTCTCCTGCATATATATAATGATTTTGAGGATTCCTCACATTTTGGCCGGTCCTAAATGGTTCACCGAATAAACATATTAAAAACGCAAGTTGCATGATATAACTTTTGTACTAAGTACGTATTCTCCTTTCAAGTTTAATCATGGAAAAAACAGGAAACATGTATCTTAGCTTTGCGCAAATCAAATTTTATCACTACCATGCATTTGTGGTTGAATCATTGGATCAATCCATATGATGTGGTTGGTTGTCGATCAAGGTCGGGCTTTGATTGTGGATTGTGCCAATGATGATTGGACTTTGGTTGGAAATTGTATTTGTGAAGTCGCCATTGAAAATTGGACTCTTGTAGGAGATTGAGGAATGCCAATGACGACTGGGTTTTTTGTGAATTGGGGGGAAAAGGCCGCAGTAGCCTGGGGGTTGGTAATCTCGGGTTGAGGTACCGAAATCCCTTGAAGAGTAGTGGGAATATGGATGAATTCCTCACCGAAGTCGAACGGCATGCCCCATGTACAAACGGGGGGATAGCTGCCCCTTGTTATATGTGCGGTTTGCTTTGGGACGTCGAGCCACTTTCCTTAATGGGATGACACGTAGTGTTGCGAATGAAATGCGAACACCGACGACTCAATTCGGATTGTACGAAATCCTTAGGGTAAAAAAGGAAAGGAGTTTTGGACTCGAAGATGGACGTATGCATGATAATGAATGATGTATGTAAATGCATAAAAAAAAATTTTGTTTTGCTTTACAAGGAAATTAAAAAGTGCAATTAATTTCTTATAAAGCAAAGTGATATGCGAAAATTATTTTTATGCATGTAAATGTATGGTATGCATATGTATGTTCAAAATTTCCCCCCATCCTCACGTGTAGGCTCTAAAGGTGAGATTTTCTAAAAGGTCCCTAGAGATCACGGACCTCACAAGGAATTATTGTCGTCAATTGCAAATGCTCGCAAGACCTCAATATATTCCAAGTGAAATCTACTCTAGGCGGGGTTTTCGCATCTTCCCTTCAAGACATACGTCAAGTGGGCCTCCGCTACGCAACCCCATCCTATCTTAATTTTCTCTCAAGCTCGGGAATAGAGCCTCACACGTCCGGCATTAACCCGAACAATGTGGAGTAACATCGCTCAAGTAACCCCACAACATATATAATATAAAGTAATATGAAACATATACATATAAAAGCGAGAAAAAATAAACAAATAATGATAATAAGGCATAAGTGTGCAAGCAAAATAAAATATTCTAGCCTAAAAGCCAACTAAGATAGGCTTGACTTATCATACACGAAAACAAAGTGTTTAACTGTTTATCCCCAGTGAAGTCGCCATTTCTGTCGCGTCGAATTTCGGATGTCAAGCTATTGACTAGCATTGAATCACTAAATTTAAATCACGACTGAACTTTTAATTTTTCGGGGAAAAAGGAAAAAAGTTCGAAATTACCTTGAAAAGAGATTTTAGGTTCGAAAGTCGATTATGCGAGGGGAAGGTATTAGCACCCCTCACATCCGTTGTACTCAACGGGAACCTCTTAGTTGGCTTAGGCTTAAAATGCTTTTGACGTTTTGCTTGCATGCTTAATCATATATATATATAAAGGAAAAAAAGAAAATATAACATGAGGTGAAGAAAGAGATAAAAACAAATGAAATAGAAAAGAAAAAAGATTTTTTAATAATGGGCTTGACAAGATGTCGATCTTGCTCCTACGTATCTCCCGGTAGTCGGAGAATTCAAAGCTTACGTAGTTCTTGAAAAAAGTTTGAAAACGCACAAAGGCGTAAAAGCTTTAAATGATGAAGGAGACAAGCGCACATTAAGGCGATAAACTCGCACAAGGCGTAAAAAGACGAACGCACATTAAGGCGATAAACTCGCACAAGGCGTAAAAAGACGGACGCACATTAAGGCGATAAACTCGCACAAGGCATAAAAAGACGAACGCACATTAAGGCGATAAACTCGCACAAGGCGTAAAAAGACGAACGCACATTAAGGCGATAAACTCGCACAAGGCGTAAAAGTTGAAAGAAAACATGCAAAGGCACGACAAGTTCGGATTGACCACAAGGGCCAAAATGACAAACGCACGAAGGCGTACAATGTTTGAATTGACCGCGGGGGCCAAGAAAAGTTTAAAATGGTCACGGGGGACCAAGAAAAGTTGGATTGGTCACGAGGGACCAAGAAAGGTTCAAATTGGTCGCGAGGGACCAAGAAAGGTTCAATTTGGTCGCGAGGGACCAAGAAAGGTTCAATTTGGTCGCGAGGGACCAAGAAATGTTAAAATTGGTCGCGAGGGACCAAGAAAGGTTCAAATTGGTCGCGAGGGACCAAGAAAGGTTCAATTTGGTCGCGAGAGACCAAGAAATGTTAAAATTGGTCGCGAGGGACCAAGAAAGGTTAAAATTGGTCGCGAGGGACCAAGAAAGGTTAAAATTGGTCGCGAGGGACCAAGAAAGGTTCAATTTGGTCGCGAGGGACCAAGAAAGGTTCAATTTGGTCGCGAGGGACCAAGAAATGTTAAAATTGGTCGCGAGGGACCAAGAAATGTTAAAATTGGTCGCGAGGGACCAAGAAAGGTTCAAATGCGTTGGACGCGTTGAAAATAGAATGACGATTGTCCGAGCAACGAGACATACGTCAAGCATTCGTACAACCGGGGAAAGGAGAGACATACGTCAAACCACCCTTTTTCATTCATGTTTTGTTTGAACTTGAGAAAACGTATTTTTTTTGGGAGCTAGAAAAGAATGACGATCGTCTAAGCAACGAGACATATGTCAAGTGTTTATCCGATCGGGGAAAGGAGAGACATACGTCAAACCACCCTTTTTCATTCAAGTTTCGCTTGAATTTTAAGAAAAAGTGTAAACTGTCAAAACGCTCGTTTTTTAGAACTCAAATGAAAAGAAAATAAATTGTTCAAATTAGTTGTTGCAACCAAAATGAACAAGCTTGTTGTTTATTGAAACAAGAAAGAAAATGTTTTTGTTGCTTTCGTTGATTTTTGTTTGGTTGGTTTGGAAGGACAAGGTCCTTTGCCTACATACCCAAATGGGATCAAAACCGATGTAGTTCGGGCTAAAAAAACGAGTGATTTGTTATGTTGATTTTAAAGCTTGAAAATGTTTGTGAAAGATAAAATGAGCCAAAGTGGCGAGTGAATGAAGCTTGATTGATTTTAATTGCAAAAATAAAGTCTAATATGATTAAGATTGATTGAAGTTTGATTAAAATAAAATTGCTTGGTTTGAAATCCAAGGCTTTGTTAATGAAGAATATTTTTGATGAAGTTTTTGAATATTTGAAATGTTTTTGGTTTTTGTGATTTTTTACTCGGAGTTAAAAAAAAAAAGAAATTAAGTGCGATAAAAATAAGCTAAACGCGAGAGAAATAATAAAAGATGTTGGATCAAAATGAAAAGATTTTTCTTGGATTATGGATTAAACTATGAAAATAAAATATAATGCAATGCATATTTAAACATTTTGTTCCTAAATGTATATGCTAATGACATAAAAGAGATGCAAAATAAAATGAACAAAAATAGAAATAAAAAAAATAAAAAAATAAAATGCATGAAATAATATGATAGGTAACTAAATGAGATGTTAAAAATAAAAGAACAAATAAAAGGAAATAATAATAAAAAGGAAAATAAATTGCAAAGAAAAATAAAAGAAATAAAATTAGGGAGGTGTAAAAAATAAAACCTGGGGTGCTGGAAGTGAAGAAAAGTTCAGATTGAAAGAAAAAGGCCCAAAATGTATTGGGCCTGCGTAAATTAATCTGGGCCGTCTGATTAATCAGACGGCCCTGATCTGATCACAGGGAAAAAATAAGCAGGGCCACACGATCTGAAATCAGAGGGCCAGGAAGGCGTGGGTGTACGCTAACGCGTACACCCTCTCACACCGAATCAGGGAGGGGTATTTAAACCCTTCCCTTCACAATTTTTTCTCATTTCCAACTTCTCTTCTCTCTCTTCTTTCCTTTCTCTCAACCGATCCTCTCCTTCTCTCTCCCCTCTCTCATCTTCTCTTGGCCGGAAATGGGTTTCCGGCGTGGTGGCCGCCGGCCTACGCGGCGGCGCCACCGCGCCGGAGTAAAAAAACTCCCCCTTTTTAAAAAAGGAACCACTTTTCTACTATCCTTTCTTCCCCTCGTTTCAAATCCGGGCTTATTTTCCCCAAAATCCTTACAAAAATCCCTAGATCTAGGTTTTAAAAAAACAAAAAATTTACCCTTTTCCCTTGTTTTTTTTGCGTACGGTTGTGCTGCTGCTTTGTGATGTTATGTGCGTGTGTGTGTTGTGTTGTTCTGGATGTGTGGGTCGTGTGTTGTGGTTTGGCCGTGTGGGTGTTAGAGGAAGAGGGGAAAAACGTGTTTTTGGGTGTGTATGTTGAGGTTTGGCCGCGTGTGTGGGCTGGGTGGTGTGTGCGTGTGTTGGTGTGTGTTTGTTGCGTGGTGCTGTTTGCTGGGACGTGAGGGTGCTGGGACGTGAGGGTGCTGGGTGGTGATGCTGGGACGTGAGGGTGCTGGGTGGTGCAGTGTTTTTGTGTGTTGTTATTGCTGGGTTGCTGGTTGGGTGTGTGGGTTTGGGCTGGGACGTGTGGGGGTTGAGTGAGGGTGAGTGTTAGTGCTGTTTGCTGGGTTATGGGTTGTTTGTTTTGCTGTGTGTTGGAGTTGTTTGTGTTTTGAGTTGTTGATAAAAAAAACTGTTTGGTTTTCAAAATTTTTTCCCAAAATTTTTCTCCTTTTTTTCCTGTTATGTGATCCCTGTTTTATAGAAATCTTGCTGAGCTGCTTGAGCAGCTTATTGACTCATGAAGATTAAGCTGAAAGCTGGATTTGCAGATTTGGATAGGATTTGGAAGATTTTGGATAGAATGCAAATGATGAAAAAAATCCAGGAAAGGGGCGCTGCAGGCTTTGTTGTTTTGTTGACTGTTGACTTGGACTTGGACCAATAAATAAAAAATAAAAACAATAATAATAATAGTAATAAATAATAATAATGACAATAAATAAAAGAAAGTAAATAAATGGTAAATATGGTAAATAAATAAAAACGAAATTAATGACAAATAAAGGACAAAAACTGAAATTAAAAGTAAAAATAAAAAGTAAAAAATAAAATAAATAAACGAGACAAAAAATGACATGAGGTATTTTAAAATACCTCCCTGCCGAAATTTCGTCTGAAACGACGAAAATTCTCGGCCTTAAAAAAAATGCGTAAATCGAGACAATAAGTAAAACGAGACGAAAATGGGTCAAAAAATGGGGTATGACATATACGATTTATGTATAAGAGGTGAGGATCACAACAAAAAGAAAATAAATAGGCAGTATATACAATCACACAAAACGATTGCAAACCGTCAAATTTTAAGTTATGTACTCAGAGGAAAAAAAATATATTTAACGCAAATACACCGATTTAAAAAACCACAAAATCATCCCCAAATTAAAATTAGGGTTCATCTGACCGAAAGAAGAATTAAGAAACATAATCCATAAACAATCGATCCCAATAAATCAAACATGAAGACCGCTCTGATACCACTTGTTGGAAATTTAGGTCTTAATGAAACATAATTCATAAAACATGTTCAATCATTATAAATCAATAGCGGAAGCAATCAAAACATTGAACATGATTATGATCGGATCTACAACATGTTTGATTTACCAAGGATATTAAGAATTAGGTATAAGGAATACCTGAAAGAAGCTTTCATGGCAACCTCCCAACATCAACGGTCAGAAACAGAGAGGAGGTGATCTGATATGAACAGGGTTAGCGGCGGCTGATTTGGTTCTTCCTCAACCGGTACCTTTATGCCTCAAGTTCTCTTCAGATGGGGAGAAGAGAGAGTTTGCTGTGTACGGTGTATTGAGGACCATAGTCTCTTTTATATTGGATGACCATTAGGGTTTCCCATTATTCCGTTAATGGGTCATCCAGACATCCACTCATTGAGTCCATATCAACTAATTAAATATTTAATTAATTATCCAATTAGAAATCTAATAACCTTATTACTTAATTTGATCACTAATCAATTAAGGCTCACAATTGATAAATAGCTAATATAATTATTATTACGATATTTGCCCACATAATGATATCGGAATATAATTAAATAATAAAATATTCCAACAGAGATAGCCTTTTATACGGTTAGAATACTTTTTTATTTTAAGAAAAGGCAAAGAAAGTATCACTAAAATAATACAAAGGCAAAAGATATGCTATATGTCTCCAGCATTATAAGTTATGAGAATTCACCCTTAATCAAAACCAATCAACACAACGAGCCAAATGTTGTCAACCGAATTACTATCCGTACTCTAAGCTAAAACTCTAAACAGAAACACCAAAACAAACCAAGAACAATTAAAACTTCTGCAACAATAACACCTTGGCCCTGCTACAACAGTATCAAACAACAATTTGAAGAGATATAATCTCTTAACATAAGATGAATTGAAGCAAAAAAGGAACCGCCGTACGCTTAGAATACTTGGCTACTACTAATGTACCGTTTGACCCGGCTTTTTTTCTACTTCTCTACAATTTTAAGGAGAAGGTAGGTCAAACACAATATTTATTAAATACTTACTAAAAAAAATATTTTAAACATTTTTTCCCTTCAAAAAATATTTTAACATTTTTTATTTATTATATATTCGTACAATATTTTGCCAAACAACTTTTAACTTAAAAATAGTTTTAAAACTAAAAAAATAATAACTTCAAAATAATGTTTAAAAAAATAAGTAAGTAACAAAACAACTTTAACTTCTTTCTTAAAGCCCTTAATTTTAACTTTGTTTTAAAGTAGCTTTTGGACTGTAAAAAAGTCAGGTCAAACGATGCCTAAGTATTTAATTTCTTTAGGTTTAAGCAAAAAAAAAAAGGCTTAATTACTGAATTGGTCTCTTAAGTTATTTGTTGGTTACATTTTGGTCTCATAAGTTATTAATGTTACATTTTGGTCCCTTAACATATACTCTGTTAGCCAAATAAATCCTTTCTGTTAATTTTTTGTTAAAAAACGTTAAAATTCATCACCAAACCCATAAGTTCATCTTCAAACCCAAAAAATTCATCATGTTCATCATCTCCCTTCATGATCTTCATCTACAAACCCAGCAAAAAAACATTCAACATCAACACTTTACATTAGAGCCTCTCAATTCCTTCTCTCTACCTTCCTCCATGATTTCCCCCAAATTTTCAATATCAAATTGACAAACTCTAAGATTGAAAAATTGACCCAGTAATAACAATCACACTGTTATTGAGAATGAGAATTAAGATTACAAAGTTCAAGCTTTTTATCTTCATAAAAAATCATCAATTGCTTTATCTTTATCTTCTTCCACCACTTTCTGCATCTATGTTGTTCACCACCATTCCACCAACCTTCACCCTCGCCAAATCGAAAGCCAATACAGTTCTAAAACAGAAGAAATCAGAGAGAAATCATCCACACACATAACAACCGTGAGTCAGAGAGAAATCAGCCTCACGCAAAATTCAGAGAGAAAGATTGAACATAGTGAAAAAAACACATCAGATCTGAACATGTTGTGGTTGTGTTTTTCGATGGACTTATTTTTTTGTTTTGTTAGAAAGAACAGAGAGAGAAGAGAAAGCGTAAGAGAATAGAAGGATGAAGACAAGAGAAAGAAGGTAGAGAAGGGAACATATAGAGAAGAGAGAAGATCCGAAGATGAAGTATGATATTGTTGTTCTGTTAAATGTTGTTATTGCGTTGTTGTTGCTGCGTTTTTGTTGTTGTTGTTGTTGAGAGGAGAATGGATTGAAGATAGTTTTCGAAAAATGTATTTTTGGGTTTGCTTGTTTATAAAGATGAAGAAGTGTGAGAGAGAGAGAGATGAACATGATGAATTTTCTGGGTCTAGTGATGAATTTTAACGTTTTTTGACAAAAGTTAACAAAAAGGAACAGAGTATATGTTAGGGACCAAAACGTAACGTTAATAACTTATGGGACCAAAATGTAACCAACAAATAACTTAAGGGACCAATTCAGTGATTAAGCCAAAAATAAACGGTGGCAAACTAGCTATAGCCGGTGATTACACCACTCTTACTAGCGACTAGGGGTGGCAAAATGGATGGATTGGATGGATATGGATTTGGATCTTAATGGATAGATCAAAAGAAATTCATTAATCCATTACAATCCACTAATTTTTTTGTTAAAAAAAAAACCATCTGATCCATCCATTAAGTATATTGACCATCCAATCCATCCATTACTTGATTTTAACGGATGGATTGTCCATCCGATCCATCAAATAAAATGTTGACCGACCGTTGACCACCAATGACCAATGTTGACCGGCCGTTGACCGGTGTTGACCAGTGTTGACCAGTAGTTGACCGGCGTTGGCCGGTCGTTGACCAGTGTTGGCCGGTGTTGACCATGGTGGTGCTCCGGCGAATCGTGTCGGCGGTTGGCCGGAGCTCCGGCAAGATTGCGGCGGCAAGGTGGTTCACGACGGACCTCCGGCGTTGACCACCGTCAATGTTAAAATAATATTAAATATTAATAATATATTAAATAAATAATATTTTAATATTAAAAAAAATTATTTTTTTTCAACTGTTTCAGTTTTTTTATAACTTTTTTTGTAAATAAGTTAATTTTATTTTTTTAAATTAACGTGTTTTTATTATTTAAAATGATCCAATGGATTTGTTTTTAAAAAAATTATATAATCCATTGGACTTTTAAAATAAGGTGGATGGATCAAATCCATCCATTGTTCTAAATGGTTTGATCCAAAACCAATCCATTAACAAAAATTTTGTTTGGTGGATGGATTGGATGGATTTTATGGTGGATGGATTGGATGGATATGGATTTGGTGGACCAAGTTGCCACCTCTACTAGCGACTAGCTAAGCAAGTTAAGGAGATGCAAAGAATAAATGATGCTTGCACTTTTGGTCCAATTATAACTTTTGCTTAATGACAAAGTTTACCACATCATGCTTCTATGACCTTCAAGCATCCACTTGATTTAATTTCCAACATATTATTATTTACTGTTGGAATACAAGGACTGTTTCTTATGACCTTAACGCACCAAAGCTTTACAATGTGATTGCATGTCAGAATCAAATTATAGACATCATTAAAATTTGTCGTAAGCTTCTTCCTTTGTCTGCACAAAATTGTTCAAGCATCATTGGCTTGCAGATGCCTAAGAATTTAGTTGGAACAAAATTTGTTGAACCAATTTTGTGCATAAAATTTGTTGAAGCATCATAGACATCATTGTTTTAAGACAGTTCACTTTGTGCAAATTTTGTTTAGAAAAATAATACCTGTGAACCATCTTAAAAACTTGGTACCCATTACAGCAAGGATTAGCACCAGCAGCAACAAAAATATACAACAAATACTTCAAAAGTATGCTTAAAAAATGTGTTGTCAGCATCAAACAAATCTTTTAGTCAGTTCCAACTATATCTAAGCAAGAGAAAGGAAATAAGGACAGAGCACGTAAGTGAGACACCATGGGAAACCTTGTCTAAATTTGACAGGTCAGGAGCAGATCCTTCATATGTTTGGCTGGCAGAATGTGAGGTAGGAGGAGCAGCAGGGGAAAAGGCTTGCGGGGGAGTATGGTTTGGAATAAGATTTTGTTGAAGGGTTATAGTGATATTTGAGGCGAATGTATGGCAGTGATCTGGACGATGCTCAGTCACGATGGTAGGAGAAGGCGAGGATACTTCACAGTCAAAACAAGGTGTCTCAGCAGTTGCTAGGTATATTGGAGAATAAGAGGGAGCAATTGAGCAAGCTGTAGAGTATCATTTGGAAAAGAGGATAACCTGATTCAAGGCCAAGGTTTTATTTCCAGCATAGCCTCTTAATGTTTGAGTTATTTGTTTCATACTTTGGGGCAAAACATTGAAAGAAAACAACAGTTTGCAGGTCAATCAGTGCATCAGCCGAAAATTAACATGCAGCCACATTTTTAATAGCATCAAAAAATATTAGAATTTAGAGCCAAATATGTGCTAGAATTAGTATCTCACAAGGAAAGAATTAAAGCAGAAGAAATAAATGAAGGCACTGAAAAATAGCAACAACCATAAATGCCTTAGTACTATTAAAAGATGAATAAGACCCGCATGAAGAAACAAATGCTAAGTTATGAACTTTGCTTGTGCAAGAGATCAAAACAGTGGTAAAATAATGAAAAAAAAAAAAAAACATAGTAAGATATTGGAGGATGGAAGAGTTTCCAACCGCAACTCCTGTCGCAGAAACGTCTACTAACCCTCACTAATACACTTTCTGTCCTTTTCTATCTGCTTAGAAAATGCTAAAAAAGTAAAAGCCTCATAGGTTCTTAACAAGGTTTTAAATTGTTGTCGCGGTTGTCTCTCAATCCTTGCTATTGTGGAGAATCGCGATCAAATACGGTTGTTGCAACCTCAGTAACGGTCATGTTGTGGTCACAGAGACATCACAAACCTTGATGTTATGGCTAAGATCGCAGTCCCAGCCCTTAATCTAACACCTTGGTTCTTAACACCCCAATTGTAAGCATCGCCCCAATCACAGGTCTTCTGATTACAACATTTTGTGGAGCAGTAGATTTTAAGCACCTTTTCCTGCCTACAAAACTACCCTTTATAATTCCTTGTGCAACTTAACTGCCTAGTAACCTATGACAACAAAACCAAATCTTCAATACGATCATTTAGATCTAAGTCCTTAATAGGGCTATCAAAACAGTATATGCATTCAAAAGAAAGACAAGGATTTCTTTGAGAAAAGAACTACTTATTTAATCTTTGTACGTATCTTCTGCCCTGTGATTATGCATCAAATCTGAATTTAGCACACAAGTGCCCAGAAAATGGATAAGAGTTGATCTAATTGAAGTTATAAACAGGTTAATAAATAAATAAACAGGAAGACAAATACCAAGTAAATCATTTGAAGGTCTTTTTATTAACTTGTGCAATGAGACAAAGTCATGACTTTCATAACAGCTCATAGTTCAAACCACCAAATCTAGCAGTTGCGTGGTAGAAGCTAAAGAAATAACAGGCAGGATAGAGAAACTACAACTTAGACAGTCTATATGTCACTGCTATAAACTAAAAGTTGACATGTCGCAGAGGCCTTTGGACATGGAGCCAATTTCCTTTTTTCCCTTTCACTCGAGATTGTCATGGATTGTAAAAAAATTGCGTTCTTCAAAATATATTTTGCTAGCATAAGTTGACTTCGTAGGCATCCATTGTACTGAATAGTGCAAGTTATAAGGTCTGATAAAAGGCATTGTGGAACAAATTCTGGGTCCACCCAATTTTCTTGATCATATTTTTTATATGTCATTGCGCCAAATGTGGAAGACTCCTATTTATTGTACACAGAATAAAACAAAACATAAAGAATAGTTAAGCCATTAAAAAATAAATAAAGATTTGCTAAGAAAAGATAAACCGGATAAGATTCTTAAACTTAACAAACCTCATAAAGTTTGAGATTTTGAAGCTTAGGGCAGTGTTGTAGAACTTGTACTACCAAAGGGCAACTATTGTGGAGCTCCAAGTAGGTCAAATTATGAAAGATAGGAATATCAGCATATGGGGGCAGGGGCTGAGACTGATGCACCTATATTATGTAGAAAGACACTAACAAATTAGGTCGAAATTTCCCAAAGAAAAAAGAAAATAAATCGCATTGTTTTGTCAGCATATTGTATTCAATTGAAGACTATGAAACACTGATACCGACACTGATATGTTGATACCAATAATAGTATGAGAAAAGTTGAATTATCGAATGTAATCAGATTATCAATAGCGTCTGATACCAACATGTGTTGGTTATCTACATAGATTGAGGTAGCATGCATTGCATTCATAATAAAACATACCTGGTAGACTTTGCGGTTTTTTGTGTACAACTTGAATATATCCAAGCACAGAGACTCAGAAGTAGAAAGTACTTTCAGCGGAAAATAGTAACACACAGCATTGTAGTGATTTCTGCTCTAATCAATTTGGGTAAGCTTAAGCTTTTAAACTGTTGAATGGCAAGAGAGTCCTCCTCATCATAATGCAAGTAAATACGGAATAATTCTAGATCCTCAAGAACTGGACATCCAAGTAGAAGCAAGATAAAATCTTGATTTTGAGTGAAGTGAATATTACTCAACCAAAGGGTTTTGAGTGATGGAAATCCAAATCCAATGGAAGAAAAAGAAAAATTCTTGACAGAGAACCGATAGAGCTCGAGACTAACAAGGGTTTTGCATGTGAAGATGCTAATAGGCAATTTAGGTAAGTGGTGATCATCATCAAAGTGAAAGTCACGATCGATAAAGTCATCAACATGGAGATGAAGACGAAGATGCTCGAGTCTGCGTTGAACAACAAGGTCAATCCATAGGCAAGATGAGGGTTACTATATTCAATGTCGAGGCAGAAACGATTGATGGAATGAGAACCACAGCCGGCAGCGTCTCGAGAGATCAAAACGGAGTTAACAGAATTGTTAAATTTGGAATAAGATTCAATGCTATCAACTTCAATGTATTTGAAATCGATATTGTCTATATAGCGCCAGAGATGAGTCCATCTCTTGGACAAAACGCTTGTGGCAACGGCCTCTTGGGTGAAGACTAAAGAGAGAATGCGGCAAAGAACATCGTCTGGTAAACTGCTTATTCTATCTGCCGCTCTCCGTCGCCGTGTTTCATCTTTCTTCTTCATTAGACGATCAGGGCTGCGTATCAACTGTTAGCTAGGGTTAGGGTTATGGCTGTTGCCTAGGTGTGTTCATATCATATGTGTGGCGAGGGTGAACAAATCAGAAATTTTGGCTCTCAACTATTTTGGGTTTGGGTATAATAAGACATATGTAGTGGATGGAATCTTCACTAATCTTGCATGTAGGCTAATTAATAACTTTTTTTTTTTTGGGGAATAGCCTTCTTATTAGAAGCCAATAATAAAAGAGGTGAAGGATGTACTAATAGGTCTTGATTTTAGCGTCGAAAGGGTGTTGGAACAAATACGAATGGGTTGGAGTTTATTTTTTTCTTATTATACTTCATTTTAATTTACCAATAAATTTATATTTTTTTGTATGCACTTTCTCTTTTCAATAAATTTGATATTGTTATGGATCCATTTATACAAAACAGAATCTGGTTTAATTTTTTTTTTTAAAAGAAAATTGAATTTGAATCTAGTTTTATGCTAGTTTAAATTTACGCATAACAAAAAACAAAATTTATTTCAAAAAATAAGAACCCTGTTTTACAAAAAGAAAACAAACTATTTTTAGTTTTATTAAAAAAGAGTAACCGATAAATGATATAATTGACAAATTATACCTTTAAAATACCAAAACGACTGTTAAATAAAAACAAACAAAAAAAACTATACTCAAACGACATTTAAAAAGAAAATAATAGAGTATTCGGGTTTGGCACCGCATCAAACTCGAACATAACTTTTTTTTTTTATTATGAGTAAAATTTGAATAGACCTTGCCCATGATATTTGGAATAAACAATTTAGTATATACTTTGTAATTTCTAATAAGGATTTTTATAAAAACTAAATAAATAATAAATATGGGGTGGAAGAGGGTCGCATTATGAGAGGTGGGAGGAAGGTGTGGTGGAAAAATCTTTGTATCATTACTGAGGGGGTGGCGAGTCAAGTTTGTTTAAGGAAGGGGTGATGTGTGTGGTTGGAGATCGCGAGAGTACTTATTTTTGGATTGATTGTTGGTTGGATGAAGAGAGCATGCATGCAGTCCAAATTTAGTCGCCTTTTTTTCAATTAAGTGTTGATAGTAACGTTACTATGGCGGAGCTGAGGAGGCAAGGGTGGGGTGATTATGGGCAAGGGTGGCAGTGGAGAAGACGACTATTTGCATGGGAGGAGGAACAATTGACTCATTGTATTTCTTTGCTAGCTAACATATTTTTGCAGAACAATGTTGTGGGTAAATGAATTTGGTTTCATAATTCTGATGATGGCTATACCGTTAAAGGTGCTTAGTAGATTCACACCCAAGTTGAGCATCCCATTTTTGATATTTTCTCAAACTTAATTCAGAATAAAGTTGTCCCTCTAAAAGTATCTTTTCTTGCATGGAGAATTTTCAAGAAAATGATTACAACAAAGGATAATTTAATTTGGCATGAAGTGGTGCTTTCAGGTTCGTCGTTATGCTCAAATAGTTGCAGAAAGGAAGAATCAATCAATCATCTCATTCTTGACTGTGATTTCTTTGACACTATTTGGCAGCTTGTTTACCGGTGGTTAGGAATTTGTATTGTTAATCCAATTGAAATTGGTGAGCATGCTCACCAATTTAGTGGTGCACATGTACTCAGGAATTTTATTCAGGTCATCTAGTCGGCATGCATTTGGATTATTTGAAAGGAACATAATGCTAGAATTTTCTATAATATAGGGATCCGGTTGGATCAACTTTCTTGATCGCATCAAGTTCATTCTTGGTGGTAGTTGGAGTCACATAATTTTATTTCTTCCACCGAATTATATTAATGGTGGTTTAGCCCTTTGACTTGCATTGGTTATATTGTAGTGTAATTTAGCTTTTTTATGTTTTCCTGTTTGTCTTGGTTTATTTGTATTGTGTACTTTTGATCCCCTTTATATACTCCTTGTGTTTTAGGGGAGGTCTAATTAATCTCATCGCTCTTGGTCTTTAAAAAATTGTCATGCAAAATAATAAATAATTTTTGGCACATGATAAATAGTCATCTTTGGTTTTTTAAACGTGTGAGGCGATGTCAGTATAGTTTATAAATCTATCAAAATTTTAAATGCATATCTAGGGTCTTTTTTATTAATAATTTTATAAACAAATTTAATTAATCAATGAAAAACACATACAAAAACATATAGTTTTATATGTTTTGGAGAATAATTTGTTTCGAGCAATGTAAATCTAAGAAGCAATATTCGACATGTTAATGATAGTGAATTATTTTGGATTGAAATTTGTGAACTTATTAAGTTTGAACTATCTTTATGTTGGAAATTTAATTTGAAAAAGGAACCATATTGTTGCTTTCATTTTGTTTTGGTGAACAAATAACACTCTAACTAGTTAAGAACACTAACGATCAGAAGGGGAATATGTTTAAGCAAAATCAGCCCAAACAGACGAAGATAAAAGGAACACAAGAAAGTTAAACCATATACATCTTCGAAAACAAATTCCTGCCAAGAGTTGAACCGTGCACCAAATTTTATCACAACACTTGTTTTACCACTCAGACACCTAAGTTTCTGCTGAAATAATCTTGCTTCCAAAATTAATATCCAACATTTATGTCATTTTCTCATTTCTTCTCTCCTTCCACATTTTTTCCCTATACTAATGAATTAAAATTATAATTAATTAAATTGAAGCATCACTCCCTCCACGTTCCTATTATTGAACCACTATTACTGTGGTAACTACACCATGTTATTATTAACTTCCCGCTATAACTTCCCGCCATGCCTTTGAGATTATAAAAATATATGATTTCAAGCTATAATATACGAGTTTAAGCTAGCTAGAATTTCCTCTTAAAGAAAATTTTAAATCCAAAAGGATTATAAAAATATATGTATCATAAGAAATTCTATAAGAAAAGGTTTCTGTTACTAACATTGTAAAGGAAAAACCTTTTCTTAGTTTTCTATAATTCTATTGCATGAGAAACACATAATGACATGTCTTTTAACCTTTTCATATATCTAATTTTTAGTTTTAAAAAATTTATGAAAAAACTCTTACTAGAGATCAAACCAAATATCATATGTTACCAATTCACAACTCTTACCACTAGGGCACTGATGTTTTTGATGAAATGTGATTGTTTCACTTTTATATATTCAACACAAATATCGGGTCATCTTTCTTTCAATCTCACAATCCCTAAATCATTTCTCACTCACTTTCATCTCTCTCACCATCATGCAATTAAACCTAATAACCCTAATCCCGCCCTTTTTGGCGGACCTTATTAATTTTTATAAAAAAAAAAAAAGTATGCAATGAATTGAATCAGGTAGCACATGAGAACACTTTAAATCTTTTACCACTTTTACTGAAAGAATGTTGCTTCCAAAATGAATATACCGTACTAAATGTCATTTTTTTAAAGCCATTAATGCTATTGCAGTTCCTTTTTATTATTTTTTCTTTCGGTTACACAAAGAAGTTCTTGTTCATTATTTTTTTTCTTTCTTTCGATTACTACATAACAGTTCATTTTCATTTTTATAGACTTAATAGCCTTTGCGGTTAGAACCAATTTTTTGGTGAAGACTTTTGTATATATATTTTTTCTTTTGATTTGTCATTTTTATTGCAGTCCATCTTTTATTTTTGTTGCTTTTTGAAGTGGTTTGATAACATAATATTAAATGTAACTATAAAAATAATAATATAACTAATTTGATAGTTATATATGAAACTCTACAAAAACCCGTGCATCGCACGGGTTAGAGTCTAGTTGATTGAAACTTCGTGTTCCAATTAGACTATGAGTTTGAAAAGGGGGAATCTCACCGTCGTTGTCTTTTGCATTTTTAACAGGAGTGTTACATGTCATTGTGACACTTTAATTAGTTCTTAAGTTATTTGAATGAAAGTTTTGATCCCTTAAGCAAAATTATTATGGAGTAACTATTTTGGATTTATTTAAATAGAATAATTTTTAAACAAATAGATAACCACCAACATTAACATTATCCAGATTTGCATTTAAACTTTGACATGTCACCGTGTTAAAACTTTTGAAGAGAATTTGACATTTATATGAATCTCAAACTTTGTACGCAGATGATACTCAATTTTATGTAACAAAAACAATTTTGATTTTGTAAACGGTGATGAAAGTATTGTGCCCAAAGCAGTGTTATTGATAAATTTAATAAGAATAAATTACTAAAATATTTTAGTTATTTTTTAAAAACATCGTAAAAGTGTTATGCTAACATTTTTTATAATGTGAAAAATCATGTTCAGACTTTTTACATGTGTGAAAATTCTGCATCTGCATTCTGAACTATTCAAAAAATGAAACATTCCAAACTCAATCATGTTCCTAAAAAATCCTCCAATTTTTTGAAGAAAAAAAAAATGAAAACAATTTTTTAATAAAATTGTAGAAGGACTATATTGTAATGTGAGGCTATGTTGCATTAGCCTAAGAGGCCCAACGGGGAGGGTACAAGTAGTTTTTTTTTTAAAGTCAAACTAGTCCACCGCAATTTTGGAAGCAACACACTCTAAAGTTTCAAGTTAACACTACAAGACCAACCCGAATGTGTTGTTTCAAGTAGTTTCTTCATTTTTTATCATGTTTTTTTTATGATTTCGAATTTGTTTAATTTATCAAACTTCATTTACAGTCCATTATGAGAAATAAAATACATTGGTGAGACCCAATTTAATAAATAGACTTCAGTAACTGGTCTATCTAATCTTCCATTTGTTAATGTTTAAGGTGGATTTTCAGAAGGCATATGATTTTAGAGCTGTCAAAATGGACCGGGCTAACGGGCCAGGCCCATTAGCCCATTTTTTGGGCCGGACCGGGCTTCAAAAAATTGGGCCAAAAAGCAACCGGGTCTTTTTGGCCCAGCCCAATTTAAAACACAGGTCAGGCCGGGCTGGGCCATCGGGATTCGGGCCGGCCCATTTAAAATAAATATAAAAAAAATTAATTAAAAAAATTATTTTAGTATGTGTTTATTTCTTTTTTTTAGAAAAAAAAAACCCACTTATTTTTAGGCCCAAGTCCGACAATAAACCCTAATGTATCTCACTCTAAGTCAAGCCTTCTATCTCTCTCTTTCTTCGGTTCTTGGCTTCTTGCTTGCAGCTGCGGGAAAGAGCAGAGAAGATGTGTAGTTTCTTGGCCCCATTTTATAATGCCACAAATTTGATTTCTGGTTCATCCCTAGCGTACTATAATTTATTGTTTGTGTTATTAAATCTTTTGGTGTGTTTGTGAAAAAAGAGTAGTTTTTTGTTGTACATTTCATAACTTTAAAAAAATGAAATACGGGTCGGGCCGGCCCATCGGGCCACTGCCCATGCTAGGGCCGGGCCGGGCTCGGCTCAAATTTTACAGCCCATTATTCAGTCGGGATTGGCTGGTCCAGCCCAGTTATATGCATTGGCCCATCGGCCCAGGCCGGGCCAGCCCATTTGACACCTCTAGATTCTATTGATTGGGGGTACTTAGAGTCAGTAATGTTAAAAATGGAATTTCCATGAAAGTAGAGTAAGTGGATGAGGGAATGTGTTGGTACTGCTTCGGCCTCAGTGTTGGTTAATGGAAGCCATGTCGATGAGTTCCCATTATGTTGGGGTCTGCGCCAGGGAGATCTGTTGTCACCGTTTTTGTTTTTGTTAGCAGTAAAAGGTTTGAATGTTATGTTGACGGTTGATGTTGATGATGGTCTTTATATGGGTTACAAAGTTGGTGTAGTTGTTTCGTTACGTGTCTCACACCTTCAATTTGCTTGATGACACTTTGATTTTGGGAAAGAAGAGTTGGGGCAATATTCGGACGCTGAAAGCAACTCTGATTTTATTCGAACTCATCTCAGGTTTAAAGGTAAATTTTCAAAAAAGTTTTTTGGTTGGTGTTAATGTGTCGAATTCTTGGTTCGGTGGAAGCGTCAGTTGTTTTGAATTGTAAGATTGGTCATATTTCGTTTATGTATTTGGACCTTCCTATTGGTGGGAATATGTGGCGCTTGTCATTTTGGACTCCATTAATTGACAATCTGCATAAAAAATTATATGTTTGGAAGAGTAAAAAAACCTATCTAGTGTGGTCGGCTTGTGCTCGTAAAATCTGTCTTATCATCGTTACCAGTTTATTTTCTTTCCTTCTTCAAAGCTCCCGCATGTATAATTTCTATCATTGAATCTCTTTTTAAATCTTTTCAGGGGGTTGGGGGGAGTGAGGAAGCTCGCAAAATTCACTGGATCAATTGGGACAAGGTGTGTTCAAGTAGGGAGTATGGAGGTTTAAGGAATTGAATTTAGCATTGTTGAGAAAATGGTGTTGGCGTTTGTATGTAGATAAAGGGGGTTTGTGGTTTACGGTGTTGACAGCTAAATATGGGACCGAGGGAGGGCAGGTTAGAAGAGGTGGGAGGTTGTCCTCTGTGTGGTAGAAGGACTTGTGTGATATTCTTGAGGGTGTGGGGGATAGTGGCAATGGGTGGTTCCTAAATAGGGTGGGTCGTAAAATTGGTAATGGTGAAGACACTTCTTTTTGGAGTGACCGATGGTTGGATGGTGGGGTGTTGTGGTCTAGATTTTGGCGTCAGTTTGAGTTAAGTGTAGATCCTAATGTTTTTGTAGCGGATATAAGGAGGGCGGGTTGAGAGGTTAACGGGGTGGGTGAGAGGTGGAGAAGGAGTTTATTTGCGTGGGAGGAGGAGCAGTTGGTAGATTGTGGTAGGTTACTTGATGACATTTTTTTTTGCAGGATAACATAAATGACAAGTGGATTTGGAAAGATGATCTCTTTGAAGGTTACAGAGTAAATGGTGTCTATCATATCCATATGGCTACTAATGAGCTTCCTATTAATATGCATTTGATGTTGTATCAAAAGTAAGTATATTTTTGTATTGTTTCCACATGGACTAGTGCGATATTTTCAACAATTAGTATTGTTCTAAGTGATGGGTTTATACTTTGTTTGTTTGAATAACCTACTAAAACTACAACAAGATAATTAAAATGGAATTTAGCAGAGAGATAAGTATGTTGGGATTAAACTTCATCAATCTATTTCATATGTATTCTTATGATTGAAATTACAGATTCTAGTATCATTCGATATTATCACGTATTGCTCGACAAGCGTTACTTATGTCTAAATAACATCATGAGTTCGATCGTATTGCTTAATCGACGATTTCTCAGTCTATTAATCAATATGAAAGCATTATGATTCAATACTTTGAATGAATATTAAACCCAAATCCTATTTTTAGAATTTAGTAATCAATAGATGTTATTCTAATCTAGATTCAAAAGGCATTTTTCAATAACAAGTTAAATCATATGATTAAAGCATCAAAATCAAGAATAACATCAATATCATGAATGATCTAGAATCATGTAATAACATAATCAAAAGGAATACATATTAGAAAAGTTGATTACATTTAATCCCAACAAAAAGGAAGTTAGCTACTCATTGCCATGGTAAGCTTACAAAGATGAGAAAAGATGAATTGATTTGCCATCAAGCCTTGATTTCTCAAGAAATGTTGTAAATCCACCTTCAGTCCTTGCTAAATAGTGTTTCTCTCTCTTTCTCTCTGTTTTTCGCTTCTCAAAATGACATAAGATACCCTCTTTCTCTTTCTGAACCTATTTATATATATTCTGCATTTTCTTGTGTTGCTTAGCCACGCCATAGCCTCGCTTAGCGAGCTCACCTTTCTTCCCTACTAGGTTTCTGCCACGTCAGCAAAGGAGGTTCAATTACCGCCTTAGCTCGCTTAGCGAGCTTGTTCTTTCGCTTAGCAAAGTGTGCTCGCTAAGCGACGCACTACTTCGCTTAGCGATTCCCTGCTTTTCTGGCCTCATTTGCTCTCTGCCTGACTTCACTTGGAGTTCACTTTGACTTTGCTCAGCGACCTTCATGGCTTTGGCGTCGCTTGAACTTCGCTTAGCCATGCCCTGAAATTCTGATTTTCATTGCTCACTGCCTAGCTTCGCTTGGAGTTCGCTTTGACTTCGCTGAGCGACCCTCTTGACACCATTTTCTTCCATTTTTGATCTTTAAGTCCAAGGCAAGTGCATTTACCTACATAAATGGTTGGCATTAGGTATAAAAAGCACAAATCGATATTTATCTATTATTTCGAAGCTTTTACATATATAACTTGCAAAACAAGTTAACAAGTGCCTATTTTATACATGTAATTTAATAAATTTCAGGTACTTATCAGCACTCGGAGTTAATTTGGAGTAAACTAGTACCACTCAAGGTGTCACTTTTTGCATGGAGGACAATTAATAACAAAATACCTACAAAAGACAATTTAAGGCGTAAAGGAGTTCTTTCCATCCAATTCTATTATGTGCTGAGGTGGTTGTGGTCAAGACGAATCGATTAACCATCTTTTTTTGGAATGTGACTTCTTTGGTCGTATTTGATATCTCGTTCATCACTAGTTGGGCATTTCAACAGTTGTTTCTTTAAATATTGGGTATCACGCGCAATGGTTTTTTTGCGTGCACTGCTTTCAAAAAGAACATTCGCACGTGCTTTTAGGTTGTTTGGTTGGCATGTCTTTGGGTTATTTGGAAAGAACGGAATTCGAGAGTTTTCAACAACACAATGGCGACTCTTGATCAACTTATTGATTGTATCAAGCTTCATTCTTGGTGGTGGCTGAAGGCGAATAAGCCGGGTTTTTCTTTTGATTTTCATATTTGGTGGTCTTCGTCATCCCTCTACATGGGGTATTCCTCTTGGTAGATGTCGCTCATGTTTCTTTTTGTTTATATTTTGTTTGTTGATTTGACTCATTGTATTGTTCCTCTTTAGGCACATCTTGTGTTTAACTGGAACGATTTTTTGTTTTATATATTGCATTTGCCTTCTTAAAAAAAAATGAATAGGAGATAAATGGAATAAATATGAACTCGTTTTTATATCCAAATTCAAATCATTTTGAAAACTACTCTTCTCTTAAACAAAATTGCTCATTCCCACCTCAAACTGTTTAAAATAACCCAAACGTATGTTAACTCACGTTCGGTATCATCAAAGTGAACGTGACTTAACTCACGTTGGTAGATAATTACTTTTCTTCTTTTGCCAGCCCAGAAGTAAAACTATTTAATTTAATGTTGCTGACTATTTATCAATCTACAGGCATACATGGAATCTGTGAACTTATCCACGTCTTCATTTTACGTACCCAACAATAACTCGATGATGTACCTAAATTATGGTGCTGCAGTAAGTGAGGTAGGTGTTTTCTATCCACATCTCAAACTTTAATGGTATAAGTTCATTAAAAGCTACTTTTATTGAATGTTGAGTACTTAAATTGTCACACCAGCTGTATTACTGAAGTAATTGAGCTGAATTATTTTACAAAACCAACATGACTTAACTCACGCCCAACGTGACTTAACTTACGTTGGCTCAATGTGATTTAATTCACGTTGATGATACCGAACATGACTTAACTCATGTTGAGGTTATTTTAGGCAGTTTGATGTGGAAAATTAGCAATTTTGTTTGAGAGAATAGCAGGTTTTCATCATTTTTGAGCCAAAGTTTGGGCTCACATCCCAAAAAGTTAAAAGCCCACAAAAAACAGGAAATAGGCCCTATTGATTAAAGCCCATTTTCATGCTTATTTTCTATTAGGGTTTCTCTCTTCGCTATAAATCGTTGCAACCTTGTCTTTCTCTTCTTCAGCGGCCATCAACTAGGGTTACGACAAAGCAAAACACCGTTCAAGAGGATGAGAGCCAAGGTAAACTATTTCACCACTTTACGCATCTTACAAGTGAATTATAATCACTAATTCTGATTTTATCATAACTTTCGTGTCTGATTTGAACTGTTTTTGCAGTGGAAGAAGAAGCGTATGAGGAGATTGAAGAGGAAGCGCCGAAAGATGAGACAGAGATCTAAGTAGTGTGCTTCGGCTAACCGATCGTAGTTTGTTTCTTGTTGTCCCTTCGTATGTTTTTGTTGTCAAATGGATCCTTTAATAATTATGTTGAATATTTTTCATGTTTTGATACATTATGGGTTTTACATCTTAATCTCATTAGTTTTGGTTTAAGCAATTATTTTATTTCTGTGTGTGCCTTAGAATCTCGCTATATTTGGTTTTATCATCGACTAGTAACTACTTTGATAATTTTTTATGGGAGTAGAGATTCACATTTCACTTACAGATATTTTCATATCAAGACGAGGAAATTTATAATTTATTGGTGTGATTTTTCTTCAGTTATAATGGGGCTCTGAATAGTTTTCCTACAACTACCAGTTGTGGCATTATAATTGTGGCATTATAGTGATTTAGTCTAGCAGAAATTGGGAAAATTTATAATTTATAATACTAGAGACTTCATAGGTATTTAATTGGAGCTAAACTGTTGTCTTAGCATTACAATTTAGCGTAATTTAAACAAACCGCTATTTTCTGTTATGCTAGAGTTATAGTAATTTAGATAAACTGCTTATGTTTTGTGATATTTTACTTGGTGTATTTTTAGTTTCACTTTAAAGGGACCAAGATTGATTCTAGAAATGTAGAATTGATTACAACATGTTTGGTTGCTTTTTAGTAGGATTGATTTACATCTAGGATTGATATTATTTCTGGAAATTGTAACTTTTGAGCTTAGAATGATTTTAAACACAAATTTTGTTCAACTCTCTTTTACATAAATGTTTCTAAACATAAATCACTTTATATTTGACTCTTAATTATACATAATCAATTCGCTTAAAATCAATTTTTGTCAAAATAGAACCAAACATACATTATTACTGCAATGCAGCTGAACTTTATACCATACTTCTGTATTTGCAACATGGAAAATTGCATCAGTAAGACTGCTGTATTTGCAACATGGAAAATTGCATCAGTAGGACTGCTGCATTGCGGTTTTCAATGTATTGTTTTTGCACTTTTGCTTTTTCTTTTCTAGCACTGTTTGGATTTTGAGCTGAACTTTGTTTGGGTATATTACTACTGGGCTGTTTAGTGGCATTGGAGCATAAGTCCCTTAGTTTACTGTATACAACCGTATGTGTCGAGGGTGATTGATACAATTCATTTAGAAGTGCCCAATATTATCATTTTAATTCCTAGGCACTTGGTGTGAAGTAAAATATGCATAGATTTCTGTCAGTGGTGTAGACAAGAAATTGTTTATTATATAATCTATAAATTAATTTGCGATATTTTATAAAGATACTACATCTTGGTCCATTTTAGATTGTCTAAAAAATATTCTGACTCCGTTTTAGAATATTAGAAAAAATCGACTTTGTGTATGTTTGGATTACCGTGGGACTTGTGTAATTGATACTGAAATTGAAACCATTTAGTAAGTAAACTTTGGTCTACCAGATTACCAGTTTATTGAAGTTTTTGTGTTAATATTCAAAATTGGATTTAGCATATTCTAGAGTGGAAGATACCCACCCGTTAATTTGAGATCTTCAATTGCACCACGCAGCACACTTAAAAGCTGTTAGATCACTTAGAAAGAATGAATTTATGTCTCTTGGATTCTTTCAGATGGATCTGTAACATGTGAGATGCATTCCTACAAATCCCATTTCCTCTATTTGTCAAACTAATTTTGGGCATCTTATCTTTTTGTTACGTGAGCTTAACCATATCACATCGCATTTGAGTAATGTTTTCATTTTACAACAATGTTACTACAAGTGAGAACAAGTCAAATGCCCCCCCCCCAAAATCAATCCATGTGATGTGGCAATGAGATGGATGCAAGCTGACGTTGCCATGTAAAGAGTTAAACAGTCATGTCATCTCCTTTAACGGAGGACTAAAAAGTCAAAACACCAAATAAATTGTGAGTTACTCATAGTGTGCCACTGCACCTTACATTTTGACCATTACAGATTTTGTATTATATGTGCATGTAACGACATCTCATATTTAGTTTGCCATTTGCAAGGATCAAAACTATGTTTTCTCATTAAAGTATAGAGATCATGATTTTCTGCAAACAATTTTTCAAGCTCGTAAGCATGTTTGAGCCCCTCCTGCCAACCTAAAATATGTTTTCCATACACACTAGCTAGGGATCGATTCTTGGACCACTTGTGTCGCACTATGTTGGTGAAAAACATTTAATTTATAATAACATTAAGTGTAAAAAAAAATTACACATGCATTTAGGGTATGTTGGATTCACCGTAGAATTGATAGAATCACGTTGTGCCGTCATGATTTTGCAGATACTATAGTGTGAGGTTGCAACTAAATCAGAGTGAACCCAAACATACTCAATCAAATCTTACCCAAACATATACTCAATCAAATCTTACATGATGTCATTTTCTTATAGATGTTATTTTGTTAAAGGATATTGACTTCTATGCACTTACGGTGTATTTTTAACAAATGTACTCAATTAAGTTGTGTTAAGTAAATATTTGTAGAGGCCTTTCAATAACTTATCTAAAAAAGTGACTTTGTGAAGTGGTTTGATCAAATAGCAGGTGTATACGAATTTTACTATTTTTTTATCGAGGAAAGAGTCGAAACCTAGAAGAAGAAATAAACGACATTGAAACTAAACAAATAGTACGAATTCTCATCGTATCAATCCGGAGGATGCTCATATAAAATCAAACTAGACTTTTGAAAGGAGCCCAAATTAGCATCTCGATAAATATGATGACTACAAACTCTCCCATTCCTCTAGCCATATTTCCTAGTTACAATCTCATAATCAACGTTGAGCCCCATTACTGTCTAAGCTGTAATTTCTATACACCGACAATATATACAATATACACCGACAATATATACAAATTAAATCCTTTGTTGTTTTACTTCTAAATATATAGGTGCAAATATCTACATGATAAGAAATTACTTAAACTGTTTTCTATTAATAGTAGAGGCTATAAACATAACATCCACATACAATTTGGAAATGCCGGATTCATATTTACATTTTTCTTATTTGACTTATCATTATTCAGTTTCACATTGCACTAACTAATCATTTATCAACTTCATTTATAGAATTTGGAGTTTCACATCACATGGAATCGTTTTTGCGCTATATAATCAACTTTTGAACAAAATCAAAACATGCCGTAAAGGGGAAGAAAATTTACAAGACAGTATTAATAAGAAATCATAAAGAAAATTAAATTAAATGTCATAAAGAACTCCAAAAATATATAAAACTAAAAACTAGTCATGTTAAAACAAAATAAGAAGAAAAAAAAACATTGACATTTTTTCACTTTCGAAGTGTTGAATCAGGAGCTAACCCACCACCCAGGCGCATGTTATCAACATAATTCCTAACTTCCTCTGCTATCATGCGCTGAAGAATCGACCTCAATTTCTCATTTTTCAATAACTTCAAATCATTATTATTATCTTCAAAATCTTCAATTTCTTTTCCTTTTTCTTTTCCTTTTTTCTCTTTTTCTTCATTCAGGAATTTCTCACCAGGTGGAAACAAACTTAACGACGTCTTAACGACGTTAACACCTTTATTCCCTGCGTCTTCATCTTCCGTTACCGTTTCTTCACCGTCACGTGAGCCACGTGACCCGCTATTATTCTCAACCATAACACAAGGACGTTTATAACGGGTACCGAGACTCAACAAATCCTTATAATAACTACCGTCGTAACTTTCATTCACCCGTTTTCCGATTATCACACCAGAGGGAATCATCGGCACCGCCGTTGGCACTGTTGGAACCGCCGCAGGAGCCGCCGTGCGACGTCGGCGGAGAGTTGAATTCCAGTGATTTTTTATTGCGTTATCGGTTCTACCTGGAAGAAGACGAGAAATCGTCGCCCATTTGTTTCCATGAACTGCATGTGCTTGAATGATGATGTTATCCTCCGCCGGTGTAAAAGGAAGGTGTTGAACGCTGGGACTCAGCTGATTACACCACCGTAGACGGCATGATTTTCCAGAACGACCGGGGATTCCGTTGCTTATCACCGACCAGTTTCTTGCACCGTTTTCTTTTACCAGTTTCACCAATGTTTCATCTTCGTTTTTACTCCACGAACCCTTCACTTTATCACCGTTTTCATCACCACCGTTTGAATTCGAATTTGCACTGATCATCTTTTCTTCTACCTGTTTGTGAAAATACCAATGAGAAAGAGAAAGAAAATATTTGAGTTTATGAAATGATAATGATGATGATTATGGTTTAATTATAAAAAGAAAATAACGAATAAAGAAACAGAAAAACTGTAATTGAAAGATATGAATTGGAATTAAGTAATTAACCTTAAAAGTTAAAACTGTTTTTGTGTAACTACTTCCAACGTGTTTGTTTCTGTTCTTCAACTTCTTCTTCTACACATTCTTTTTCTGAATCTGAATTGAATTGAATCTTCGGTTACTAATTTTTGTTATTTCTGTTTTTAACTATGAAAAAAAAATGATAGAAGTTGGGTGTTTTTTCGTTTGGAGTAGTTAGGTAGAAGTTTATGGGTGGGTTATAGATATATATATTTTTTTAATATTAGGGTTTATGAAATTGGATTTGGAAGAAGTGGGTGATTAATAATAGTGGAAGTTGTAACTTCCACACACCTTTATCTAACTGACTCAAATAACGTTTTTTCCTATAAACTCTAACTAAGATGGATCATTTCTTACTAGTTCGGTTTATTAAATTTAATTATCATGATTTGAAAGTTTGTCGGTGGCAGTTAGTATGGAGTGATCATTTTTTCTAGATGGGTATGAATATAATTTTGACTTTTATAATTTAATTAATTTTTGAAAATGAATATTATTAAATATTTATGATTTATAATAACCCCTCAAAAAAGAAATTATGATTTTTGATGGAGCCAGAGAGGCCAACTAACTGATGAGAAGTCAAAATGAAGAGGAAGTTGTAACTGATGTCGGTTACTAAAGTGTGGTGAAATATAGTTAGAACGTATTGGATGAGTGAGGAAAGAAAGGAGATTTGTAACTGTAAGTTGTTATTGCGGTTAGACATGCATAACATATGGTACTTATTCCATAATTAAGGTGTTTTTTAATTTTAAATAACTAATTAACTAGATTTATTCACAAGCAATGCCAGTATTAATCCACCTAGTTTTTTTTTTGGCGATTAAAAAAATGTTAGAATGAAGGAAGCTTTTCACGTGATAAACTCAAAATAAGTCACAAATCTTATACCAAGAGCTTACGATAAATGTACGATATCGATATACGTATGAATTTGATAAAAATCTTGTTAAAACATATTGTTACACCTCCCTCAATTTTAACATTTTAATTGATCATCATAGAAGTATTCAATATTTTTCTAAATACTATTATTTAGGCTAAAAAAAGGAATGAAAGATAAGACAGGCTTAGAAAAGTCATGTGTTTGGCAACACACATGTGTAAAACTTTGTTAAATTGACAATGTATATAAATTATATATACTCTTTAAAAGAAGAGTATATACACTGTGAATAATTAAATTTTAGACTTGTCAAATATTTTTAAATTGTATTTTGTTGGCTCATCATAACCATCAAAGTAGGTTTGGTAAGACAAGTAAAACATTACTCAGAGGTTGGATTGTCCTACCGTCATTTCAAAAAACATGTGTTTGTCTCATTATAAATGTCTTATTTGTAAATTGTAATATGTATTTTTCTCAAGTTATTTGTCGCATTAAAATATCAATGAAACATTAATTATTATTTTTTATTTATTATATTTCAATGATAAATGACAAATAAAACCTTTTTTTATAGAGAAATGATAAATAAAACATGTGACTCTAATTTATTATATTTCAATGGCCTTAAAACTCAACTAATAACAAATAATAAGATTTTTTTAAGGTAATAAGAAATTATAAGATTGTTTCGCAGTAAAATAACAATTAATAACATTGTTTCAGTAAACAGTAAAACTCTTTTTACTGCTAAATGATACACAACTAGTAATTTTCTTAATAACCACCACAATTCAAATAGAACAATTATAATCAGACATATCGAGTAACATATAATGCTGACCCTCAGTTTTTCTGCCCAAATCATGTAAATGTTGGCCTCAAGTTTTTCTACTGTTTTTTCATGGATTTAATACTAGAATCTAGTATTTACGTGTGGTATTTATGTTAAACTAATTATATTTTATTTGCTTAAGTAAAAGATGTTAATATTAAAAACAAAAAAAGGACTGGGGAGGATCCAACCATCTTACAACTCGGATCACATCATACAAAAAGTTGGTAGCGGGAAATAGTTGGAGATGAAAGTTAGAAAAAAAAAATTGAATTGGAAAGTTAGAAAAAAATTATATACTATTTTATATGACTGAATCAAGTACTTCTTTCCGGTACAAGACCAAATCATTTAGTTTAATGGTCTTGTCAAAAAAAAAATAGTTTAATGGCTCCTTATATGATTTTGAAATTTTTATCAACCAAAATGTGTTTATAGATTGGGAAATACGTTCTTTAATATTCGAGAGTAAGCCTATGCAAGTTCAAAGTGCTTATTGTCAACAACCATGGGCCATTTGGGTATTTGTAAAAACAGGTGCAACAAACTCAACAGAACCTAACCAAAACTAAAAGGTAGTTAGTTAATTAGTTGAAATTGTAACAAACTACGTATAACCAAAAGTGTATTCGATTTGCTAGGATCGGTAGTTGTTGAATAATAATGATGTTAAGTATTGGCGCATAAAACAGAAAAGGGAGGTTGAGGACGAAGGTTAAAATATAGTGATGACAATAGTGAAGGAGCAAATTTCATGTGCTGCCAACAATTCTATTAGTGGTTACTAACCGCCAAGATATATAAATCAATTAAAGATAGCAAGCTTTACTCCCAAATGAGACAAGACAGATGAAGAACTTGGTAGCCTAGGCCAATTAAGAATGCAAGGAGACAAAAGGATTTCAGCATTGTTAACTGATTTATAGAGTGGTTCACAAAGAATAACTCTTATCAACTTCACAATTATCACAAAGGTAGCCTATGGTTTGTGTATAAGGGGAAGCATTCCTTAATCTTTGTAATTTAGCGAGGAATAAAAATGGGTTTTGTCGCATGTTTGAATTTCCAGTGGGTTTAACAAAACTATGGTATCACCGTGATTTTGTTAAAACTCTTAAGTATTAGAATCTTTCTTAAAATCATAATGCCTTTCCCTAATTTTACCAAAGTCAAACCAATCCAAACATCCAGTAAAGAGTGAAAAATCCATTTGAGTGGTTTGGATCGGATGATGCATCTATTTCCTAGAACTAGAAGTATGCTGCCGATAGTGAAAAATCTCAAATGGGCTACTCATAAAACAATGGGCTAATTATCATTTGATGGATAATTTGAGTTTCTAATTTGATAAACTCATTAATCGCTCTTCAGATTTAGTTAACCACGTATATTAACTACATTAAACATTTAAAATTATTAACTTTAAGTGTCGCAGATTGATATTGGAATAGCATTTTATGTGTACCAGTTATTGCATAACCTAAATATCTCAACCTTTTTATTTTCGCAAATCATATTTAATTATCTTTTCAGAATCTTCTTTTTTTTTACAATATCTCTTCAGAATCTTGATCATAAGTTTGGCATATCTTGATAATACTACCTTAATGACTGAAATAATCTAAGGCCATGACAGGATGATATAAATTTGTTAAAGTCAGTAAACTTCGTATTATACTGGGACTAATTAATTTTAATACAAGAAAAATGTTATAGTACAGAAATTTATCAACTAGCTCAAACCAGCAGCCCAAAAAATACCTCGGCTTAGCTACAACCCGAGAAAGAAAAAGGACTTGCTAGTTGCTATACTATTATTACAACCTTCACAAGAACATGAAATTAACTAGAATCTCCACCTCCGCCAGAAGCAAAAAAAAAAAAAAGAAAAAAAAAAAAGAATGCTGCATCCGATTCGCACAGAAAATCTACACAAAAATTTGAAAGCAGCAGCTATATTGCTCTCCATAAAATCTCAGATTCATGCTATACTTACCATCATTGCATACTGGTTAGTAACTGCTACCCATGGGTGGCATCCCAAAAGGAGGCATTTGGGGCATCCCCATTCCACTCACTGGAGGGGGAGGCCCATAGCTTCCTCCAAAACCTGGTCCTCCCATTCCAGGCATTGGTGGTGCAGGCAAAGCAAGAGGTAACAATTGAGCATACATGTTCTGCAACAGAAAACACATTCATATCAATACTACTCTAATGTCCAATCTCTTGAGAATGAAGACTATGATTAAAAAAACAGGGTTTATCAATGGCAAATTAATCTGAACAATGAAACTGCTAATATTAATATCAGATATATTCTGCAAAGTCACAACCAAAACTATTTTAATTTCAACAGGATATAGGCAAGATAATCAATCACCTGCTGTGCAACTACATCCTTTTCTTCTTTTTCTTTAGACTTCACTTCATTTTGTGCTTCAATTCTGTCTTTCACTAGCTCATCAACTTTGCCAGTGTATTCACGGATAAACTACAACAGCAAAGAGAAGTGAATGAGAGAACTAGATAGAATGCCAATAAATATATCCATTTCGGTCCAAGGAAGAATAAAGAAATGCAATTGTCAAACTAGAATTCTTTGGATATCCCATGCAATACCACAATTACACAAGACCATCCACGACCTTAATTAGCTAAGAATAGTAGTAACTCATGTTAACCTTATTTTAGTTATCATTTTATCAATATGAATCTAAAACCCCAACATTCATCTAAAAGCAGTTCAAAGCATCTGTTTTAAAACTGCAACCCATAAACTACTGGACTTTGCAAAGACAAACAAATTCACTTTTAAAGAAAATTGGGGTTTAAGCAAGCTAGCATGATTCTTAGCAAAACAGTCAGGGATGGGAGAGGCAATATCCAGGAATTGTTTCTTAAGCCTGATAACAACAAAGTTGTTATAATAATAACACATATATCAACTGAAATAGAGTGATACAAATCAGCAACATAGACAAAACGTGAACCTGCAAGACGTATGGGAAGGCAAAGTCAATCATATTGTGCATCCAAGCTAGTTCAAGAACAATGTCTGCTCGTATTAAATCATAGCAAACAAATAGACATGAGGCAAAGCATTCCTTCTTTCCCTGTAAAATTATGTGAAAGGAAAAATTAGAAAACTGTCATGAAAGGAAACAGCTTAGACCCTCAAGCAAGAACACTAAAGGCTATAAATTGTTAATTGTAAAGCCCTGACGTGTGAGACCAAAGTTACTAGATTTGATCCAAAAAAAAAATGAATAGGTGTCAAATCATTTATCTACATGATTTAGAATTGCACGAGCCACAGAAGGCACCACTGGTATGCAATTTGCATACTGAACATGTTAGACATGATGATTCATATGCTCTTAGTAATTAACAAAACGTGTTAGTCAAGAATGATAGTAAGCCTAAGCAAATTGGATATTGCAAAAAGATTAATTGTATATGCATTTTCAAACTGAACAATTTAGTACCTGATCAATGAAATAAACAAGCAACTCCTCGGCAAGTTCACGCTCGCCAGATTGTGAAGCTGTCTCCATGGCATCTTTGTAAAGGTTGTCCTTCTTTGATAAAGCAATGGACTGCTTCCACCTTCCTGCCTTCTTGTAAATATAAGCAGCAACACGCCTCATCTCAAGAAGCTCATGTTTTTCAATCTACATCATCCATAAATAATCTATCAGTTTTCCATAATTGAAACAGAAAAAAGTCACCATTAAGAGCAAATTTGTATCACCTTTTGCGCAAGGCCTATTTGATCGAAATTATCATGCAAATCAATTGACTCCCGCAATCTGTCATAATCTTCCTCCTCAACATATATCTCGTTCAGGGCTTCATTAACAGCAGAAACATTGCTGCTCTGAACTGCAACCATGTATGGCTTCACAAGACGAAGGTGACCAGCCTATAGTACATTACAGGGAAAATATCCGTAGGTGTTATAGCAGGCAAATCGCAAACTAATATCTAACAGAACTTTTGTTATGATCCTACCTTACGCATGATGTCAACAACACGTGTGTGGTCCACACGAAGTGCAAGGACATTCAGAATATCATTGATGAGGTCTGGATGTTCTTCCAAATAGAAGTGAACAGCCTTGTAATACAACTCAACATTAGCCACTTTGACAGCAACATCCTTGAACTGCATGTGATCCCACGCTTCAGGTGAATGGTTCATGATGGTAGTTGCGGCATTATCAAACTCATCATATTGGATATACAAAAAGGTCAATTCTTTCCAATGTTGTTGTTCATCACATGCTCTAATAAGTTTTGGGATATTGAGGCGGGTTGAGAATAGTTTGATATGCTCCATAAGCTTCTCAGGGCGGTATCTAGCATAAAGAACTCCTAGCTCGGTGAAGATGCCCATATGTGCTCGTTCTAACCCTAAACCACTCTCCATGAGAGATATTAACTCATTGAAGTAACCTCTATTTTGGTAATATTCACTGACCTCTTCCAAGTCATCCACCTACATAATTAACAAACAATTTGGCACAGTAAGCATTGGAAAGTAATAAGCTGACTACAAGTAATAAAGTAGCAGACCAACAAAAGGCCCAGATAACATGTGCAAAAGCCCTCCAATGACTAAGCACTACACATTTACATATTTGCATACTCCAAGGGAGAAGGGTTCACATTACAATATGAAGCCCTTTATTCAAATGCTCTAAAGAGAAATCATATGGGAACTGAAATCAAGAAAAAGCTTCCTACTTTATTCTTGAAAATATTTGTAGTTCCTTAGAAATTCTGAAATTAACAGATACCTGAATAATAATGTTGAGTCCACATATCTGGGCTAAACGAAACTCCTCTGCATCAACACACGCAAAACAAACTTCCTTCCATGTTTTTGAGCTGTTAGCTTTCCTAGCTGCATCAACTGCCCCTTGGAATTGTTGTAATTTGACCAGTGTAATAGCCAACTTGGCCCAGTTAGATATAAAGGCAAATATGATTTTTGCAGCCTCGTATAATGCTTCATCATACAACCGGTCCCCAACAGTTTGCAAATTAGCAACATTTGGCATCAGAATGAACTCTTCAATGTCACTAAGCCTATCAATTTTTGCATATGCATAAATGAGCTCGCCATCAACCTTTGGTTCTTTTGCCTTCTGTCTTACCATTAACAAGTATTTAACCAAGTCATGGTAAACATTGGCATCTTCAGCAGCACGGATAACATCCAAAAATTGTGTAGTATCATCTGCTCGTATAAATGACTCTATTGCATCACTTACAAGCCCTTCCCTGAGTTGAGCCTTCGCCGTCTGGCTCCAAACAGCGTCTTCTTCAACTCTGAAAGCAAACTCAACAGCTCTATCAATGCTACGAATATTATCAAGCAACACATTGACTGCTTGAACATTCAAGTTGAACTTCTTGTAAATTGCAAATGCTTCCTCATACAACTGCGCTTCTACAGCCATTTCCCCAACTGAAGGCCCGTCAAAATTATCCAGTCTATTGATATAATCCATAACTCTGGACGAATCAGCCTTTATCGCTGTCAAAATGAGAAGATTCTGCAAATTGTGGTTCCCACTGAATGCAGAATTCTGAAGGACAATCTTCTCAAGAAGTTCAATCAATTCATGAGGCAGATCAGCTGTCATGAAAGCCCTAACAGTTGCAGAAACCTGTTCAGGGCTTGAGCTTTCAGGTAAAGCAGTAGATACAACCTGATCAATAAGTTGCCTTCTATATTCATTATCAGGATCAAGAACTTTAGCCCAAAGATCGCCATCCATTCTCTCAACGACATACCTGTCACCACAAGTATAAGCATGTAAGCAATGGATACAAGCAAATTGACTTGGTCGAAAAGACGTACAAACACACTACATACCTTGCTTGCAGTTTGAACAAAGAATTTTTGCTAGTGACATTGATAAGTTCTTCATCACATTGTCCTCGCCGGTAAGCTACAACTGCCAAGGTTGGGTCGCGTTTCTCACAATACTTGCCCACAACTCGAGAATCATAGTAAGGGTTGGTTGTGAGAAAATTTTCTGGGTTGTTGTTGCTATCAATGATAATTTTACCCAGAGCGTTGTGAACATGTACATCCTGGCTTCCCTCACTCACGAGATGTTCCAAAAACTGTGTGAGCAAACGAAGGCGATTCCTGCATATTAAATAATCATTGGTTAAAAAATCATAAATGTGAACGCAAATCAACAATACTTAAGATTAAAGGACAAACCTCACCTCTTCTCACACTCCTCCACAAGGGGCTCCACTGGCAGCAAGGAACGAACAGAAAGAATCAAACCTTTGATAAAATCTTCAGGGCACTCATCATCTAGCAGCTGCCCAACAACTAAAGGAGCATTCCCTGGGTTCACCTATAAAGAAAGATATATGTGCTCACGTGCAGAAAAAGAGGGGGTAGATATCACTCATGAGATAAGCAAGGCTACTATGATACCTTCTGAACATAACCTTCAATGTAGCGAAGCATGTTGTTTGTGTATAGGTAGTGTGTTAGATCTGGAACAAACCCAAATCGATCACAAACATTGATCAAAGGTCGTGCATCTGGAAGCTTAGCCTCCATTAGGAAGTTCTTTGTTTTTTCGGCATCATAGAAATTGGATTCTCTTGTCACACGCTCAACCTCCTTGATTTGACCAGTCTTTGCTGCTGCCTCAATATACTTGAAATGAATGTCAGGGTCCTCGCTGTCCCATAAGCATGTATGATATGTCAGCATAAAAACATCGGAAAATATATCAGGTATAAACAGGGTCAATTACCAATAGGAAAAAAAAAATAAACCTGGAGCTCAAATATGATCCAAGAAAAAAGTACAGCCCTTCATATGACCTAAACTGCTCAAAAATTTTAATGCAGCCTTCAACGCTCAATTGTTCAGAATATTCTTTAGCAACCTGAACAAACATAAGCAAGCTTAGTTATCAGTTATTTATTAGTAAGCTCCAAATCATAGAAGACAAGGACTCTTCTATACCTGCACAATAATCTGTAAATTGCCCCTAAGATTGGCCAGTAATAAGTCTTTCATGCACTCTAAAGCCCATTCTCGTGAGAGAGTACCAAAAAATTCTACAAGTGACTGCAATAACAAAATAATGAGCAAGTATTAGGCCTGTGTTGTAAACCCTTATATTGATAAGAGCAACACAAATCAAAAATAACCTGAGGCTCAATAGCATGTGTATTAACAATCACGCGTTTTATATCTGGTAACTCTGTGTAATGCTGCACCAAGAGAGATGAAATCAGCAAAGGAACTTAAGCTTTTTTAAGTAGGGAAAGTACAAGAAAACATTTAGTAAGGCATTACTTGCAAAGCTCGCACGTAAAGGCCAGCTTTTTCACAAAGCTGGGCAACACGAGGACGGTCATAATGGCTGAACATGCCATTAGCCAAAATAGCATCAGCAACATTAGGGAAAGTGACCAGATTTATCTCCAACACCTGAACAACAATCCACAAGAAAATTGTATCATTGCAAAGAAAAAATTATTAACAGAGTAAAATAAGATGTATCAACTAGAAAACAAAGGCCCCAACCTTTGTCTGAAGGAATCCATGTTCAGGTAAATTTGGCTTTAAAACATCCAGGAGAAAAGCTGTTGCCTCACGGATCAGGTTTCTCTGAGCAGACCAAAGAAAACCATGACGAAAATGTCAACAGCGTAGCGTAATAACTCAATGATGATGAAGCTAAAATATTAAATTACTATTCGTCATGATTGCCTAATTACAGTAGATAATCAACCTGAAGAAACAGATCAGTTATGGTGTTGTAATCAATTGGGCTACCTCCCTCCATTTGAGACATCATTAATGCAAAATTAACAGCACCCTGGAGAGCAAAATAGAAATTAGAACTTGTAGAGTTTCTCCTTAGACAAAAATCACATGACATTATAAACTTATTGTATAAATACTGTTCAAAAAGCACAGGTACAATGCATCCAAAAAGGTGGGCACACAATGGGAAAATTACAGAAAATGTTCAAATAAAATAATTAAACAACATAAACTGCAGAGCTTTCTCTCAAACCTGAGGATCTGTTCGGAGAATTGTTTGCAAGAGGAAAAGGTAGTCAGGTGTATACCCAACCTATAGCAACAACAAATAAGAAATAGAAGTATTCAGGACCAAATGTTTCCAGTAAATTGGAACTGTAATAGCATTGAAGTAGCTTTGCATCAAAGTCAATATATTCTCTAATAAGTAAACAAGCACCTGCTTAGAGTAGACCAGAATCTTATCAAACTCCCTCCTCTCAGCAAAAGCAGCAACAACTTTCGGAGTAGCTCTGGCTTTGATGTATATTTTTAAAGCAAGATCATTGTCCACAGTCTACAAGGGAGCATACCCATGAATATTAATAGAAACTCACCATTTCAAAAACGCAAATAAGATAAGTAGCAGTCTCTCATTAGGCAGCCAATTAGAAAGACGGACATACAAACATAAAAATAATTTGAATTCTTCTAAATGTTTAATCCACAACTAAACCTTAACGAGATCTCCTAGCTCCTCACTGCATTCAAGCTTGTCCTCTGCCAACCAATTTTCCAACAGGTTTTTCTTGTTCTGGTTCACAACCAACCGAGACAATTCTAATGATTCGAAGGCATTCAGCTTTCCTCTCGTTAAAAGTGTTCCAAAATACTGCAGCAGCGGCGGAGTTTGACCAGCTTGCACGGGAACACTCTGCGAAATAGAACAGATAATCACATTTTAAAAACATTACTATTACAAGTTGAGCAGAACCAAAAATGTCTGAAAGTTAAACGAGCTACTGTCTCTGTAACTGAAGTAGCAGAGAGAGCATTAAAAAATCCTGAATAGCTACATCTTATCAAGAAACCTGAAATTTGGCAACTGTGTCGGGGGTACGAAGGATTCCTTGTGGAGATTCAGCAGCAAGCTCAGCTGCTTCTTTATACTTTGTTTGGGAAAACAATTCATGAAAACGCTCCACAACCTGTAATTACAACAATTATTGCCATCATGCTATAAATAATAAAAAACAAAATACACAGTCGCCATTTCTTAAGAAGCTAATGCATAACACAGCATAACCAAATTATCAATTTCAAATAATATATGAAAGAAGAAAAAAGAGATAAAGCATTTAGATTGAATTGATCAAGACAATGACAAAAGAAGCAACAAAATTGCAGCATACATCACTAAGATTACTTGTGCAACCTCCATCATCTCAAGAATATACCTTTTACAAACATGAAATAAAATATCTAAGATAAAATAAAATGGTTGATGGTGCAAAACAAATTACAACAAATGTCGGTAAGTTAAGGAAACGTATGCAAACACTTGTGAAATAAACTGCACTACAGACAGCAAAAAAGAAACACTAGCAATTACTCCCTCCGTGCCTAAGCTTTGGTCCTTTTAGGTTTAGGCAGACATATTAAGAAATTATAAATTTAGACAATTTTATAACTTTCTACCTTTAATTCATTTAGTAAAAGTAAAATGCATTTAATGCATACTACTGGTTTTGTATGGGTATAAAACACAAAACATGATCAATTGTATATTGCACTTATTATTGGAAGCATATAAGCAAACTTCATGCAAGTTAGTATTTAGCATGTATATAAAACCGAATAACATTTAAAAGACAATGCTTCAAAGCTCTTGGGATCTCCCTCACAACTCCACCGGTGAAGAAACAATATTATTACAAAAGCTGAGTTCTACACAAAATTGACATACCAGCTTCTCAGCACCAGGAAGATTTCCTCTTTTCGCAAGACTAACAGCTAGCTCCAAATTGTTTAACTGCAACAGTAACCAACATGAAATGGGTTAAATGCCAATACATTCCCTGCTTCACATCATAAAAGTGATAAAAAGGTTAGAAACATACTTGACCGCTGACAAAATTCACAATTGTTTGTTCATTAACAGTGGCCAACAAAACTTGGCCTCTCCTATTAATGGCATAAAAGCCTCCTGCTGATGTGGCTTCTGATGTCAAAAATATAGGATCTGGACTAATCCTGTTCCTGTATACAGCAGTAGCTGTCTCCAAATCGTATACAAAAAGTAGCCCAAGTTTGGTGATCACATAAATCAAATTATATTTGTGGGATATCTGGAAGAAAAAAAATTAAGGTAGAAATCAGATATCTACAGCATTTTATAAAATGAACAGCACTATCTAGTAACAACTTCAGTACCTGCATTGCAACTGGAAAGTCATCGGCAAAATCTGGAGGAAAGAAAAGATCTGCTTGTTTCTTTGTGAATGATGGCCTCCCTGCCAACAAATTCTAAAAGGTAAACTCCAGAAGTATATCAATTTAATCACGGGCGATATAATGGTACACGCAGTTCAATTTTGCAATACATCTCTTACAATTTGGGCTTTAGGCAAGGTGAGGATTGTCCAAGCTTTATAAGGACTACTTTGGCCATACCTCTAGTCGATGTGGGATCTCAACACACACCCTCACACTTGAGACAGGACATTTGAAGCGTGATAAAATGTGGGTGGAATAACATAAATCATGGCTCAATAACACAATTAGGATATGCTTTGATGCAATCTTAGAATATTAGCAGGGTCTAACTCAACCCCAAAAGCTCGCAAAAGAAATGGGGACTACCCAAGCTTTTATTAGGACTATACTATGGTCATATCGCTAGTTAATGTGGGATCTCAACAATATGAGTCCATCTTCAGATGCCTAATTTTGATATATACAGCTTCTTACATTTATGAACGTAGCTGCAAAATGCAACTCATATATAATACATGTAATAAATATTTAATGCTTCATCTACCACCCACTTTCAGGACTACATATGTTTATTACTACAATTGAAAACTCAACATGGAGCCATTATAAATGCAAAAGGAAAAAATACATCTGCCACATTCAAATCTTCCAATCAGTCAAATACATGGTAACAAGCGGAGAAGGAACCCTTGAAGCATGGACTAACAAAAAAATATTTTGCATTTCATCAGGCAAAACAAATACATTGTAACAATTGGGAAAATAATCCTTGTAGCATGGTCGAACGACAAAAATAATATATTCAACTGAAATCATTAGCCATAATGAGTAGCTTCCTCCACCCTCTTTACATGGATCACTATATTTCATCCATCCGCGTATGAAGTTTATGAAATTCTTATATTTTGAGTTAAATTATAGCAAGACAAAAGTGTCATTGTAGTATATTGAGACATTAAATAAGCGGGTCATTCTTGTCACTAATATGATCGCTCCATCTCTAGTTATAGATCAAGCATGATAAATACATATTGATGTAAATAACTAATTTAAATGTTAGATTTTTTAAAAAAACAATTAAATGCTAGATTTACCAGAAATAATAAATTTGGAAACTCTAGATAGGACACTAGGTTAGCATTACAATATAGATTTATGTTGAAGCCATATTGCCTATAAAATAAAGCATGAGAGATGGATGTGAATGAGGTAAAAATATCCAACCTGGCTGGGCGCCCAGTTCAATGACATGTAACTTGGATATTACTTGACCAGCATTAAATGTCTTTGAGGCAAAAGAGATCAAAACAGACGGATTTTCATTCCCAGGAAGCTGTTCAAAAAACACAATTAAAATTTGCCCAACGCATAGAAGCATAGTTTAGTATTATTCCAATTATTTAGGTAATATTTATAAATAATTATATGAAGATGAGCACAGAATCATAAGAAAACATACTTTGAATTGGGCAAATGATGCAGCATGAGCTTCAAGAGCCTGACTACGCTGCTGATCCACAGAGAAAAGCTGCATGTTCCCTTTAACCAATTGTGACCTCTAAAGCAAAAGAATATGAAGAAACAAACCAAATAGATTAGGCTAGCAAATATCACAGTTGAAAGATCTTAATTCTTATGCAATTATACACAATATATGCTGCAGAAACAGAAGTCAAGATATAGCAGTTATGGTCTGAATGAAAAAGCTAGTTTTATAGTTGAAAAATTGAAATGTGTTGCGCAATGATAGCCACAACTATGACAGGAAGCAGAGATATACCTCGGGGGAACCAGGAGCGATACCAATCAAGACCAACCATTTTTCTGTAGGGTCAGCATCGATAATTGATTATCTGGTTGTTTGCCAAATTCGCTGTTCTCTCAAATACCTTAACAGGTTCAGAATCACCTACAGGTTACCGAGATCAGGGACCATATATCACTCAAAAATTTGTAAACGAACTAGAAGCACATGAAAAACGTGTAAACCCGGGAAATTTAATAGCAACAAAAATGTTAAGTATAAGCATATTATAATCATCATTCTCTTACCTTCAATGGACCAGTGGTATACAGAGGTTTGCGTCACGAGGCCCAACATTTTGGGGCTAATCCACTTCCAGAAGACTACCTATACATGAAAAAATAAAAATAAGGGCACTCTACATAGATTAACAACTTCATTCTTAGGGACCTATTATGTTACTGCTTCTGTATCCTAACACATTATAATTACCTGCTCAGGCATCTGATGTGATTTCATCTTTGTTTTCAATTCAATGTTAAATATTTGTAGGTGATCCTGTGTAGTCCCTTGGAGTTGGGCTTCAAGAGAATGATGTAGCTCGTAAGTAAAGATAATCCAAAAGCAAATAATATTTTAAATACAGCACCAACAAAAGCACATGGCACAGAAACTGGAAACCCGGAGATTGCTAAAATTTAGGATTCGAGAGACTTGTGGTTTATGAACACTATAGTTGTCTAAATATTGACTATTTTTTCTTTAAATCACTCCAAACCAGGTGAAACATTGACAACGTGAAAAATATGTCCAACTACAGCATCTAAAATGCCTAATGTGAAATTGGGGATGATTAATATGTTGGCAAACGTAAAAAACATGGAGAAAAGTATATTTATCAAATACATTGAATTAAGAGCAATAATTTTCATATATCTCATATTTATCAAATACATTGAATTAAGAGCAATAATTTTCATTTATCTCCAAGAAAACTGACTAATACAGTCATGGATTAACCCTCAAACCAAACCATTACTTCTTTCTCATATATACCCAAATAAACTCCTCATCTAACAGACTCCCTTCTTGCATCCCTTACAAAAATAACACACCTTTGTTTCCTACTAAGAACAAAGGTGTGTTATTTTTTTTTCCAAAAAATATTATTATTATAGCACTTAAAGACATGGTCTCTGACTTCTTCAGTATATAGAATTTAAAAATAAGGAAGCCAATTGACTTCAGTTTCTCAAATTAATCAAACATCTCAACATCACAGATCTGTGCCCCTAACAATCAGGAATTTGGATCCTCAAAAGTGAGTAAAATGGTGAAAAAATCAAGAGTTGTTGTTTTAACAAACTCGTGATTTGCTATGATGTACGTACAATATCTACCTTTGATTTGTTATTTAACGGTTGATATTACTCACTTAACACTCTAAAGTGAGTTGTTCACTCTAGAGGAGCAAGATCCACCAATTAGGGTGCATATAATAGTTGACTGAGCTAGCACAGTCAACTATTATAGTCTAGCTCAAGGTATCAGAAATATGGGCAATGGAAAAAAATCAGTGCTTATAGTCTAACTCAAGTCTACATACTGGGATGAAGTACATGAGACAATTAGATGCATTCATGTGCTTTGTCAATCGCGGATCGCAGAAAACAGCCGCTATTTGACAACACTTTGTACTAAATAGTGTATCGCATAAGAACAGCGGTTTGTTCAAATTCCGCTACGCAATAGCGTTATAGCCAGTTATTTGACAACACTTTCATATCAAACTAGTCAAAATAAAGTAGTTTGTGTCATTTCGCCCAATAGTCGCATCAACAAATTGATACAGCTATAGTAAGGGAAATAAAAAAACGAGAACTCAAGCATACTACTACAACAAAGCTTCGAATAAATTTTGATATTTATAATGACTAACAAGCTTCTTATCAATATCAAAGTGCAAGTAGATGAAATAACATATAAAATACTCCACTCTACACAAAACACAAAATCTACCTTTCAAAGCAAGGATTCTAGAATTAGGATTCATAAGAGCGGAATCCGCAGTAATCGGCCTCCTCAAAGGTTGATTCGGCATGCTCATATCAACAATAACAACACTATTCTGTGGAGACGTTTCTCGAACACATATATACTTGTCAGATTCCATCGTCACATGCGTGAATGTGATGAATTGTGCATTGATTCCAACACTCGGTAACTGTAATCACAAATCACATCACTCAATTCATCAAAACAATTAACCTTATCACTCTCTAGTTCTAAATCATAAATCAGATCACGCAAATCACATCACTCAAAACGATTAACCTTCTCACTAAATAATTCATAATTAATCAAAAAAATATGAAAAAAATAATAATAAACACAGATCTACATGAATTCCACATTAAGCAATAAACAAGCGAGTAAATTAAAACTGAAGATTATTCTATTCAACTTGAAAGAAGACAAAATTGAGCAAAATATAAGAACGAATAATCAATAATTCAATTATTATTTTTCAGTGCGATTAAGCTTCTTACTCAATAGTTCGTAATTAATCAAAAAATACGAAAAAATTATACACTCAGATCTGCATGAATTTCACATTAAACAGTAACCAAGCTTTTTTTTTAGCAAAAACAGTAATCAAGCTAGTAAAGTAAAACTGAAGAGTGTTCAATTGCGAACTCTAAGCAGAAATAATCGATTATTCAAAAAAATGAAGTGCTTCAGTGTTCATTTCGTAGCTAGAAAACTGTGAAACGAAATCGAAAGAAGGAAAAAGACTTACGGTTAGGACTTCTTTCATGGCGATCGGAGCGTTCGCGGCCGCCATGATTGCTGAGATCGAGGAACTGGAAATGGAAGAAGATGAGAGAGAATGCGAGATCTATGAGTAGAAGAGGTGAAGACTTGGACCCTCTAGAGAGAGAGAGTCGTTGAAAGTTGAATTGGGTTTTGACACGAAATGAAAGAAAGAAAGAAACGGGGTGAAGTGAAATTGCTCTTACGAGAAGAGATGAACCATAGATCTCGCTCTACGATCACTCTTTTGTTTATATACTTAAGTCGTTCTATGACTTTTTGTTTCAACCCCCTAAAAAAACGTTTATAGGTAACGTTTGGCCTTATTTTATTTTATTTTCCTTAAAATCATAAGTTAGGCCAAACATTATTTTTAAAAAACTCTTGTAAAAAAAAAATTAAGTTAAAAAATGCTTGTGAAATATTTTTATAGAAGTTGTTAAGAGTTACTTTTGAATAATTTATCAGACTCTTTTTTAAATTTCAGTCTTGCGATTCTTTCTTTTGTTTTCCCGGTCTTGCGATTCTCGTGTCAATATTTTTTATTTTTTATTGTTTCTTAGAATGAGAAGTTAAGCCAAACATTTTTTTTAAAAACTCTAGTAAATAAAGAAAATTGTTGTTTTAGCTAAAAAATGCATATATATAGTTTCTATGCAAGTTGTTGGGAGTTATTTTGAATAGCTTCTCAAGCTTTCTTTCAATCTTCGGTTTTGTGATTTTTGTGGTCAACATTTTTTTATTTTGTATATTAAACACTTCTTTGTCTAATATTCTTCATATTGTCTATGGAGATGGTGAGTTTGATAGAGGAAAAGGAGTGAGAATAGATAAAGAGTTTAGAAAGAGAGATGGAGTAGATTTGCCAACAACCCTACTAATAAAGAAATGGTTTAGTTAACAAGTGCTTCTGAACACTCTTTAAGCATTCTAAATCATGAAATTATTCTTAAAAAAAGTCAAATATTTCAATTTTCAATGCAATACACATATTTTCACAAAAACATAGTATTATTTCTCATAAAGAAACGTGTATCATCTTGTAAAAAAAAAACGTATATCATATCCTAACCAATAACTTTCCCTTAAAAAAAATAGTAGCTCATAACCTTAATATGTAGAAGGCATAGAAAAAAAAATAGCACCGTTAGATAAAGATGTGCACAGACAGAACCTAATATTTTTCTAATTAGTATATCAATATAATGATTATAATTTTAAAAAATATATATATCATTTGTGATCAAAATATAAATTATAGAGTTTTGTCTAAATCAATTTTTTTTTACGATCAAATCAAAATTTGTTTTGATCCCTATGTTGGGATAAAGAGCATCATCAAAGTAACTCAAAACAAATTTTGCGATATGTAGTAGCCAACAATTCAAAAACGTGATAATAAACTACTATCTAATGGTAACAGTTTCATTATCTTCTCCTTCATTGTCGTCGTCCATAAAAGGCATAGTTTCCAAGTCTGATTTATCAAGACTTGACTATTCTAATTTAGGAAGTCCAACGCCGTCATTAAGTGGATTATGTACATCTATATTAATGTCTCAAAACTTTGCTGCACCTTTATTAGACCCTTCAACTTTCCTAGACAGAAGACGAACATTGAAGTGCACGTAAGCCAATCCTTAGCACTTTTTGGATCCATTTTATGTTTCTTCAAACAATTTATAAAACCACATGTACTCCAATTCCTTCCACAGCATGAGGAAAAAGATAGCTGCAAAAAAAAAGCTTTAAAGCGATTTTTTAGAGTACAGGGGCAGGAGGTGTTGTTGACGAAATCCTCATTTGATGTTTTAAAGATTACAAACATATTGAATTTATCCCACGTTGTTTTCTTCTAATTTGTTTTGTCAGAATTCTTTCATGAGAATGGTTTGGTCGTATGAACAAGAAAATTCGGGTTTCACAAAGCAAATAAAGCATTCACATTAAAAGACAGATCAACAAAAAGGCGAAATTTGGGCTTTACAAGATTATTCAACTTTTGAAAGATTGAAATCAAAATCAAGACATTCATGTTGTCTCGCCAAAAGAAGACATTTTATCGTGAACATAAAGGATAACATGGCATGAACGAGACATTGACTCTTTGCAAAAGAAGGAAAGTTTTATCTTGGGCCTTAACGACATTTTCAATCCATTAAGGAAAATAAAGCAAGTCCATCAAAGATAGATATATCATAAAAGTTTAAAAACACATATGAAATTAACATGACGTCATCAGAAGGACAAGAGGACGACATAAGCATCTCATAATTACACAACAACAAACAACCCGCTATAGTTTGATGACTTTCACGTGAATGCATAAAGTGGCTGGACATCCAGAATGTTTTGGGTGTGTAAAAGAACATTATGGACAAAATGCACTTTATTTTTAGAAGAAAATTGAAATCAAGAGGAGCCTATGACATATGGTCTTTGTTGTCCAAACAGCCCTCTACACTCGGTCACCGAGCCTCGCTACATCTATAAATACAAGGGGAATTTAAGGATCAAAGCAAGAGTTTGAAAAGAAAATATATTATCACTTGAGTGAAATCTTCACTACGCATAAACTCTTCGCATACAACAAACTCTAAGCTCTCTCACTATATCATTGGATCACAATCATTCAAGTTTGTTTATTAGAATCGCAAACACAAGTTAATAAACATCTTTTGATCCAAAACCAACTCACCGTACAAATTGTAATTTATTCTTAAGTCTATTTGTTACAGTAGTTTCAGAAAGAATTGTATCAACATTTTTTGTGCGAAAGCAAAGAACTGTAGAAGTCTACTTAGGTTGATAATACATAGTGTACCAAACTGATCTAGCGTGATCAATAACATATGATGTTATTCATAAGTTTTTGATAGTTGGATGCTATAGTGGACAATCTCACACAAAGTGTGGGGAATGGAAGTAGCCGGTTTTGGCGAACCAAGATAAATCTCTTCCGTTCTCTTCTTACCTTTATCTCTTTATTATTTGCTCTAACACTACTCACACACTTTCACAATATTAATCTTTATTGATAATCTATCCAGAACATTCTCGTCCTAACTAAATATAATTACTTAAAATCTATATTCATCCAGAGTACTCTGGTTCTAAATCAATTATTAATATTGTCCCGCATCTAAATCAATCATATAACTGTTATCCAGAACACTTTGGTCCTTGATAAAACAATTGCTAAATATCTAAGACATTTCACACTTAATTAATCGTTAATATTGTTTTATCATTCTGCCTTTAAATTAATCATACAACTGTTATCCAACACATTATGGTCCTTGATAAAATAATTGTTTAATATTCCACACTTAATTGTTTAATCATTCTCTGTATAAGTTAGCTATTATCTACTAGCGAAAATACGGGCACTCACGTGCCCGTCTTCCATTCTTTTTATTATGCCAGCACGTGTAAATTATGAACGGTATTTTATATGAAATTTTGATTTTAATTAAAATCATAAGTACAAATATCTATGACTTTCAAACTGTAACAAACCTAAAAAACAATGTTTATCTTTTTCAATAACAATGGTAATTTAGCAAATATAATATAAATCCCTGTTTTTTTTTTATACCACCGACAATATAACATTAATATAAGAAAATTTGTTTATGAGTGTAATTGGAATTATAAAAAATTCAGCCCAAAATATATATCCCCTTCATGTATAATATTGATAATAGTGTTCCTATGGTAGTGAGATATTTCCTATTTTAATGGGATTTAATGTTTTTATTTAAAATTCAAAATAATATTATTAAAGGATAAAATAGTAAATAAATTAGTTTAAATAAGTGGTAAAATATGTAATGAAAAGGTCAGCCCAAACTCATGTAATTTAAGTTTATTTTCTTTATATATATAGTATAGATAGATAACATTCAAGTTCTTTGTAGAACTGCTTTATCCAAAACACTATGGTCCTTAATAAAACAATTGTTTAAATATCTAAAGACTTTCTAATCATATTTAACTAACATCTATCAAGAATTTTCTTGAGTGTATAAACTTGTTAAGTTTCAAGACTTTCTAATCATATTTTTTTTTGTCCTTGAAGCTCGTGGACATCTTTTCAAATAGTATTGTAATGTCTTGTGTTTTCATATGACTTTTTTTAAAAGAAATATTTAAATAGTAAAAACATACAATTAACTCATTGATTACAAAGTTTAAGATGGATGCAACATTTAGTGTTTGTACATTTGTTTTGCTCAATGGTTTATTGTGATAGGGCTCAAAGTGTGATTTTTATGTCACAAAATATGCACATTTCTATTTATTTTTATTGGTTTTTGTTTGTTATTTATTTTGTCGACGAACATATGAGTTTCTTTGTTTTTAGTTTGTGTTTACCTTATCTTCTTTCATATTTTTTCCTAAATAAATGTTAGGCTTTAACGCACATTTTACCCCGCAAGTTTTAAAGTGTAGCGATTTTAGCCTCTTATTAAAAAAATAGCCAAAGTCCCTCCTGATGTTTAGCCCCTTTTGCAAAAGACAAATTTTGACCTGATCAATCCCACGTATCATGCCACATGTCATAAAAAATTGTTAACTATGTATTTTTTGAATTTAAAATAAATATAAATACATGTATTTCTAAAATAAATAAAAAATAAAAAAAGGAAAGCATCGAAGACAAAAGCACGTGAGTCTTCTTCTCTTCTTCCCCTACGACATCAAATCCAGAAAACTCAAACAATCAAACCTAGAAAACTACGTAAATTCATCCTTAAATTCTAGCTTACATCAAATCCTAAACAAAACGATGAATCAAAAGGAGGTTAACCACACAACAGCTTCATTAACCAACACTTCTCATTTGTCATCACTTGCAAAACTCTTCTCTCAATTGCTCTTCTTCACCGATATCCTCTTCTGATTCCTTGACCACTGTGAAAATCATGATGACCCTTTTAGTTCTTTGTTTGATTCCTTTCAAAAAAGTAGCTTCAGCTCAAAGGGTCACTTTAAGTCTTCGAATGACATTATCAAAATCTCAACTTTGTCAGATGAAGAAGATGATTCACAGAACCATGAAATTTCACGTTTTGAAAGATACCATTTTATGGGTTTGCATAAAAATGGTTACTTTTAATGACCGTTTTCTTGATGATGGGCTTAATTTCACGTTGTTGATTCATCTAGCGATGGAAGCATGTTTCAGGAAGGTAATTTTGAATATTCTTGAGAAATATGAAGCATTTTGTTGACCCCCAAGTTAGATGTTTCAATCTAAAATTAGTGAAGAAAAGGGTTGTTGTTGTTGTAGTTCGAGAGATAAAGTGAAGAAAAGGGTTGTTGTTGTTGTCGATATTGTTCCCTTTATTTTTTCCATATTTTGGAACTCACGTGACATTCCTTCATTCATTTACTTTTTTATTTATTTTAATTTCATTTATATACATGTGGTATTTTTATTTATTTTTTATTTCAAAAAAAGCACATGTTGCATGACACGTATGACTGACCAGGTCAAAATTGGTGTTTTGCAAAAAGGGCTTAACATGAGGGGAGACTTTTGTCCTTTTTTAACAGGGGGTCAAAATCGTTACACTTTAAAACTTAAGGGGTGAAAAGTGTGTTTAATCCTAAATGTTAGTTATAAAAAAGACTTTTGCCATTTGATGCAAATAACTTTTCAAAACGAAAGATGAACAATTGAACTAGTTCACCATACACAAAGAAAGGGCATCGCAACTAGTTGTCTACGAGGTCAGACCGATAATTATTGTTTAAAAATTGCACTTCGTTGTTTTCCGCCTTTCCTTATTCTTGCACCATTTAACCTTTTCCTTTTTTAAAAAAAAAATCACTTGAAATTAATTACATAAGAAAAATATGAAAACATCTCACTCAACATGTCACATTATCAAATTTCAATGTCATAGGATAAAAGATAAATCAAAAGTAAATAATCTAAAATGTTAGAGATAAGGGTGTTCAAAGTATTTGGTTAACCTTAACCAAATCAATAACCAAACTTATTCCATATTTTAAAACCCAACCCAATTGATAAAAAACCAAATTAGTCCGTATATTTTCAAAAAAAGGTAAACTGGTTTTTCCATTTAATTAAATTGGTTTTGAACCGGTTGGATAAAGACAAAACATAAGACTGGAATTGGTATTCCATTTCTTGTTTCCAGGATTCTTTGTCGATAACATCACCTTCAATTTCACCTTCTTCTCAAAACACCTCCGACTAGATCTGAATCGTGTTTTTTCCTGCCGGCGAGTTCTAGTTTGTGTTCCTTCTTTCCGGCGAGATGCGAGATTTGGTTCTCGTTCTTTCCCTCCGGCGAGATCTGGTTTTTTTCTTCCCGCTTCCACCAACATCGTTTTTTGCAGCGGAGGCCACCGCCGCTTCTGGTTTCATCTTGACGTTTTTATGTGCAATTCTGGAAACTAATTGCAAGCGCTGGAATGATTTTATGCTAAATGATGAAAAATGATTTGATACTTTATCTCTTTCTGGAAAATAATGACGGTGTTTTTTTGAGTTAATTTCACTAATTGGTTGTGATTTTTCAACTTTTGTTTACGTGATTTTTCAACTTATGCTAGAATCGATTAATTTTTTTTAGTGATTTTTTGTTTTTTTGTTCATAAAGTTGTATGGATTTAAAACCAACCTAAGCAAGTCCAGTTTTTTATACTAATGCATATATAAACTGGTTTTTTACAATAAACCGGATTTGAACCGGATCCTAACCACTATAGAACCAATTTACAATTTAAAGCGATTTTCTAAAAAATGGTTTGGTTCACATGGTTTGGTTAACCATGAACACCCCTACGTTAGAGATAAGATCTAAACATCTTTATCCTTAATATCTAATAAAAATGACGCCACATCATTCAAATTTGAAATTCAAATCTTCCTCCCATACCATATGCTATGATAACAAATGTCTTAATTGAAATTATATGTGACATACACTTCTAATGCAAAAAGTGGCGCCTCATTATTACTAGCATTTTTCAATGCTTTATTTTCTTTATTGGCTTATGTGAAACTCATTTTCCTTCGATTCCCATATTGACTCCACACTTATTGATACCCACCTGTCTCTCCTCCATTTTTACCCTTCTCTTCTCTCCTCTTTCATTATGATCTAAGTTTCTATACAGCTGGAGCTTGCAACAACAAAAAAAAAGTTGTAGGTTGCATCAGTTTTATTTTAGGTACTCTCTCACTGTTTTTTCTCCATTTTCTATCAATTTATTAGGGTTTACAAATCTCTTCCACCACTTTATCTAACATGTTCTTTTGCATATGTTGTTGAAGCAAAAATCTTTTTGATGAATGTTTTAATGATAACAAACCTCGTGGAATAAATGATAAGTTTTATGAATGGTGGTTTACTGATGTTTGCACTTGAGTTTTTGTTATAAGAACATGAATCACATAAGTGAATAACCTAGAAGCCACCCACATCAATAAGTGCATTATATCTACTCCACAATGAAAGAATGAGTATATTATCAGCTGAAACAACAGTATCATATCTCCATGAAGATTCTTACATCATGATGGAAGAACTTACATCACAAGCTACACAAGAAGGTGCTTGAAGTTATGTGACAAAACTCACATTGAGTTTTATGTTATATGATTTGAAGATCCTCCGTGGGTAAACAAGATAAAAGGAAATATGTGAAATTCTGGCAGGTATGGTACAGTTCACAAAAAACAGAGCACGATGGTTTGCAAAACAGAGCACAATCAAACTGGTTCAAAAGCAACAAATAAAAGTGCATAAAAGTAAATAACACAAGTATTTGTTAACCCAGTTCGGTGTAAATACCACCTACATCTGGAGGATACCAATCCAGGAAGGAAATCCACTATGAGGAATTAATCCTAAGACTCAAGACATAGACCCCCTGTTCATAGTCTTCTGACTTAATCTCCACTAGTCTGATTTCTACCCAACACCTGAGTATAAGAAACCCCCTTCTAACTTCCTATTCAAGTAACAACTCAGTTACTAACAGACCTTGTAAACAACCCAGTTTATGAAGACACACTTCAATAAAACAAAAACATCATTCGTACTTAAAAGCTTAGAATGATTTACAACTCAACACTTCTAAACCAACTCAGATGAGTGGTGTACAAACAAAGTCTAAGCTTACAAAACTCTTAAAAACTCTAAGACTCAATTTCTGGTTTTTGATTCACACTTCAATAAGCAGCACCACGTCTCCTTAAATAGGCTTCAACAAGCAGCATAATTATGAATCCAATCTTTTTCACTTGATATGATTCTGAATTATGAAAGGCTTGAAAAGAAAACAAATATTTCTGAATCAAATAATGTAAAGATCCTTCAGCAAATTAATTCAATCATAAAAACGACACCAATCTTCAATAAGATCTTCAACAAATCAATCAGCCTTCTAGAAACCAAATGCCTGAATAAATCCTTGATAAAACTTCAATAGATACGCATAGGATTAATCACAAAGAATGCAGAAATTCAGCTTCTGAAGGTCAACGCTGGTCAACGTCTGAACAGTGTGTCTGAAGTACTGTTCAGCGTCTGAAGGCCATTTCTGCGTCTGAAGTACTGTTCAGCGTCTGAAGGCCATTTCTGCGTCTGAAGGTCCAAACTGTTTCTGAAGGCCATTTCAGCTTTTGAACCTCCTCAAATCCAATTTCTTGCTTCTGAAGACTTCTTAAACAACTGGAGACGCATTGCTTGAGCACTTTGATTTTACCAAACAATGAAGCCAACACTTAAATAACCAACAATCTCCCCCTTTGGCAAATTTTTTGGCTAAAATCAAATGCAACACAAAATCAAGTCCTTCATTTCAGCACAAAATAATCAACTTTGAAGAACTCCACATAGTTCAAACATAGCACAGAGATAAGCAGCGGATACAAGCTATGTTAAACATGATAAACCAACCAGCTTCAGCTTCTGAACAACCTAAAGCACACAAACAACTTCTGATAATCTTCTGATACTCCTCAGTCTCTGATCATCACAGGAACACTCCCCTTGAAGCTTCACAAACACACAACCACATGAACACTTCAGCTTCACAACCTAGCTTCAAAACAACTCTCCCCCTGCAACTCAGCACATAAATAAAAACTCTCCCCCTTGATTCTGAAAATTCTGAACTGCAGTACAACTACGAGAAATTGCTTCTGAAACAACACAGATAACTCAGGAGCATAACACTAATGCACTCCCCCTGAGACACAAACTCCCCCTCAAACACATATGCACAGCTCTTGTTATCATTCTGAACTCTGAATAAAACTGTCATCTGAAAAATAACTTCTGAATTCAAACTCTGAACACATTCTGACCAGCTCTATTCTGAACTCAAACATAAGTTTTTCTCCCCCTTTTTAGCCACAAAATTTTGACAAACCACGGTCTTCATATGGGGAACAAAAACTAAATATGTAACACAGATCCTTAAAACAAAATGAATATCAGACTCAAACTCAGGATCACACTCAGCATTTGCAAAACTGGCAGGTACTTTATCTTCCTCATTTTCAGTTTGCTGTAATTGCTATAACTCCTCATGCAGACAGACTCCTAGCTTGCTTCTTAGATTCTCAAATTGCTTGGCATCCAAGGCTTTTGTAAAAATGTCAGCAATTTGTTCTTCAGTATCCACATGTTCAAGTTGAACAATCTTTTCCTCCACAAGATTTCTGATGAAATGATGTCTGATATCTATGTGTTTAGTCCTGCTGTGCTGTATGGGGTTCTTAGAAATGTTTATAGCACTGAGATTATCACAGAATAAAGTCATAACTCTTTGTTCAATGTTGTATTCTTCCAGCATCTGCTTCATCCATACCAACTGTGAACAACTACTTCCAGCTGCTATATATTCAGCTTCAGCTGTAGACAATGACACACAGTTTTGTTTCTTGCTGAACCAAGAGATTAAATTGTTACCCAGAAAGAAATATCCACCAGAAGTACTCTTCCTGTCATCTGCACTTCCTGCCCAGTCAACATCACAATACCCAATCAATTCAGAACTTGCATGTGTGAGTACATGATTCCATAATCACTTGTGCTGTTCACATACTTCAGAATCCTCTTCACCTGAGTCAAATGACTCATCTTTGGATCAGCTTGATATCTTACACACACTCCAACAGCAAAAGTAATATCTGGCCTGCTTGCAGTAAGGTACAGTAAACTCCCAATCATACTTCTGTATTGGCTTTGATCAACTGCAACTCCTTGTTCATCTTTAGTTAGCTTCAAGTGAGTAGCTGCAGGTGTTCTCTTATGGCTGGCAGTCTTCATTCCAAACTTCTTCACTATATTCTTGACATATTTGCTTTGTGAAATGAATATAGTATCTTCCATTTGTTTGACTTGCAGTCCAAGAAAATAAGTAAGTTCACCAACTAGACTCATTTCAAACTCAGATTGCATCCACTGAACAAACAACTGAACCATTTTGTTTGACATCCCACCAAACACTATGTCATCAACATAAATCTGTGCTATCATTAAACTTCCATTTTCTTCTTTCACAAACAAAGTCTTATTAGTTCCTCGTTTTCTGTATCCTTGAGTCACAAGAAATTGTGTGAGTCTATCATACCAGGCTCTAGGTGCTTGCTTCAATCCATACAAAGCCTTCTTCAATTTATAAACATGATCTGGATGAATTTCATCTGCTTTAGACTCTACTTGATTTTCTGGTTCTGGAGCTTCTGACAGTTGTTCTTCTGATGCTTCAGTATCTGGAACCACTTCAGACTCATCTCTTTCTTTCTCAGTAGACAGATCATCAATCACAACATTAATGGACTCCATCACAACCTTGGTTCTGGCATTAAATACTCTATAGGCTCTGTTGTTCACTGAGTAACCCATAATATTCCCTCATCAGACTTAGGATCCAGCTTTCTTCTAATTTCTCTATCAGCCAAAATGTAACATTTGCTCCCAAAAACATGAAAATATTTGACTGTAGGCTTTCTTCCCTTCCACAATTCATACAAAGTAGATGCAGTTCCCTTCTTTAAAGTCACCCTGTTGTGAATGTAACAAGCTGTATTCATAGCTTCAGCCCAGAACATGTAAGGTGGCTTCTTAGCATGTAACATGACTCTTGCAGATTCTGCTAATGTTCTGTTCTTCCTCTCAACTACACCATTTTGCTGAGGTGTTATAGGTGCAGAAAACTCATGCTTAATTCCTTCAGATGCACAGAACTCAGAAAATTTCTTGTTCTCAAACTCCTTCCCATGATCACTTCTGATTCTGATAATACCACAGTCCTTCTCTCTTTGTAACTGAGTGCACAACTCTTTAAACACTTCAAATGTATCTGACTTCTCTCTAACAAAGCTAACCAAGTGAATCTTGAATAGTCATCAACCATCACAAAAGCATATATCTTTCCTCCAATACTCTCAACTTGCATAGGCCCCATTAAATCCATATGTAACAGTTCTAGTACTTTAGTAGTTACCTGGTGAACTAATCTGGGATGAGACTTTCTTGTTTGTTTTCCAATTTGACAATCACCACAAACACTGTCCTCATTAATCTTCAGATTAGGTAGACCTCTAATAGCTTCATAATTCATCACTTTCTTCATACCTTTCAGATGCAGATGACCCAGTTTCTGGTGCCAGAGTCTGACTTCCTCTTCTGAGCTCATAAGACAGGTAGTCAGACTTCTTTCTTCTTCAAACACCCACAAATAACAGTTATCCTTTGATCTGCAGCCTCTCATCAGAATCTCACCTTCTTTACCAGTTACAAGACACTCTTGCTTGTTGAAATTCACTTTTAGATCTTGATCACACAGCTGGCTTATATTGATCAGATTAGATGTCAACCCTTTCACAAGTAACACATCATTAAGTCTTGGTAAACCATCACTGATTAAGTCACCTATACCAAGAATCTCACCTTTTGCTCTATCACCAAATGTCACATAGCTTCTGGAATAAGGCTTTAAATTACTTAAAAGCTTCTTCACACCAGTCATGTGTCTGGAACAACCACTATCAAAGTACCAATCTTCCTTAAAGGTGGCTCTTAATGATGTATGAGCTATGAGGCCAACAGTCTTGTCTTTGGGTTTCCACACCTTCTGAACATTGTTTCTGGTTGCAGCAGGTTCCACTCTTCTATACTGAAAATGTTCAGGATAACCATACAGTTTGAAACAGAATGGTTTAATATGCCCCTTCTTTCCACAATGATGACAAACCCATGTATGATTTCTTCTCTTGTTCTTGTTAAACTTCTGAGGTTGCTTCTGAGGTCTCATCTTAGATGTTCCAATCATAGGATCATAAGTTTGAGTAGCAGGAACAAACCTTTTAGCAGGATTCTTTTGTTTGAGGTTCTGGTCTGATCAACAAATCCTACACCAGTTTGTTTTCCTTGTTTCTGATTCTCCAATATCTCCTACAACACATCAGTAGCAGTATTCATCATTCTGACCTGCTTTTTCATATTCTCAAGCTGGGAATTTAGTTGGCTCACTTCTTCTTTGAGATCAGAATTTTGCACTAAGAGTTCATCCTTCTCAGCTTCCAGTTGGCATATGGTCTTCTTCTGATCCACTACTTGCTTGCACACTTCTACACTTCTGATGTATAGGTTCTTGTAACTGTCAGCCAGTTCATCATATGAAGATTTTTCAACTCTGGCTTCAGACACAGATGAAACTTCAGACTCTAAAACTGCTTCAGTCTTTAAAATAGCTCCTGACTTCTGTTTTAACCTAACCATCAGACTTGTATCACACTTATCAGATTCACTTTCTATATCTTCTTCTGAGTCTTCATCAGACCATGAAACAGCCAAGCTCTTCTTCTGCTTCTTAAGAAAAGTGGGACATTTTGACTTGATATGTCCATAACCTTCACACTCAAAGCACTGAACACCTTTTGCTTGATTGCTCTTCTCCTCAGTTTTGGTCTTCTTCACATCAGTTTGTTGCTTACTCTTGTTGAATTTGAAGTTCTGACCTTTGGTTTTGGATTTTCTGTCAACATGCTTCAGAATTTTGTTGAACTGTCTCCCCAGCAACACAAAGGCTTCTGATAAGTCACCATCATCCTCATCACACTCTTGTTCATCCTCATCTTCAGTATTAACTACAAAAGTAATTCCTTTCCCTTTCTTCTCAGGCTGTTTGCAGAAGGCTGTTTCAAAATTCAGCAAGGATCCAATCAGCTCCTCAACCTTCATAGAAGAGATGTCATGAGCTTCTTCTATAGCAGTCACCTTCATGCCAAACCTTTTAGGAAGTGACCTGAGTATCTTTCTCACTATCTTCTCATCTGACATCTTCTCCTCAAGAGACTCAAAAGAATTTGCCATATCCAGGACATTCGTATAGAAATCTTGAATGTTTTCATCCTCCATCATCTTCAAGTTTTCAAATTTAGTGGTGAGTAGTTGGAGTCTGGACATATTCAGCTTTGAGGTTCCTTCATGAGTGGTCTTTAATATCTCTCAGGCATCCTTGGCAATGGTACACTGCTTGATGAGTCTGAACATGTTTTTGTCCACTCCATTGAATAGTGCATTCAAGGCTTTGGAGTTTCCAAGAGCCAGATCATCTTCAGCCTTTGTCCATTCTTCCTCAGGTTTCAGAATTTCAGTTTTATTTCCATTTTTGTCTAAAACAACTGGATGATCCCAACCTTTTAACACAGCTTTCCAGGTTCTGCTGTCAATGGATTTCAGAAAGGCACACATTCTAGACTTCCAGTATTCATAATTTGTGCCATCCAGCAAAGGTGGTCTGTTGACATATCCTCCCTCCTTGTCCATAATTGCCAGAAAAGTCTTCCCTGGAGCTCACCCAATAACAGGCAGGGTGCCTGCTCTGATGCCAATTGAAATTCTGGCAGGTATGGTACAGTTCACAAAAAACAGAGCACGATGGTTTGCAAAACAGAGCACAATCAAACTGGTTCAGAAGCAACAAATAAAAGTGCAGAAAAGTAAATAACACAAGTATTTGTTAACCCAGTTCGGTGTAAATACCACCTACGTCTGGAGGATACCAATCTAGGAAGGAAATCCACTATGAGGAATTAATCCTAAGACTCAGGACACAGACCCCCTGTTCCTAGTCTTCTGACTTAATCTCCACTAGTCTGATTTCTACCCAACACCTGAGTATAAGAAACCCCCTTCTTACTTCCTATTCAAGTAACAACCCAGTTACTAACAGACCTTGTAAACAACCCAGTTTATGAAGACACGCTTCAATAAAACAAAAACATCATTCGTACTTAAAAGCTTAGAATGATTTACAACTCAACACTTCTAAACCAACTCAGATGAGTGGTGTATAAACAAAGCCTAAGCTTACAAAACTCAAAAAACTCTTAAAAACTCTAAGACTCAATTTCTGGTTTTTGATTCACACTTCAATAAGCAGCACCACGTCTCTTTAAATAGGCTTCAGCAAGCAGCATAATTCTGAATTCAATCTTCTTCACTTGATATGATTCTGAATTATGAAAGGCTTGAAAAGAAAACAAATATTTCTGAATCAAATAATGTAAAAATCTCCTTCAACAAATTAATTCAATCATAAAAACGACACCAATCTTCAATAAGATCTTCAACAAATCAATCAGCCTTCTAGAAACCAAATGCCTGAATAAATCCTTGATAAATCTTCAATAGATACGCATAGGATTAATCACAAAGAATGCAGAAATCTAGCTTCTGAAGTTCAGCTTCTGAAGGTCAACGCTGGTCAACATCTGAACAGTGCGTCTGAAGTACTGTTCAGCGTCTGAAGTACTGTTCAACGTCTGAAGGCCATTTCTGCGTCTGAAGGTCCAATATGCTTCTGAAGGCCATTTCAGCTTCTGAACCTCCTCAAATCCAATTTCTTACTTCTGAAGACTTCTTAAACAACTGGAGACGCATTGCTTGAGCACTTTGATTTTACCAAACAATGAAGCCAACACTTAAATAACCAAAAATATGCATACAAGTTAGGAAGATTCTCAAAACCTCCTCAAAGTATCACACTTCTAAAGCTTCCAAGGATAAGAAGTTCAAAGTTCCGAATGTTCATATGAACGTAGTTCATAATGATCGTGAACAATTAACCCAGAATATTTCCAGAAATATTAAAGGATTACTTCATGGATAAACTAGAATATTTAAAGTCATCGGTTACAAGCAATGATGCAAAGAAATATTCTTTTGGACTTCAAAGAAAGAATCATCTTGTTTATCAAAACAAATGATCTCTCATTTATATGCTTTAAGTAGTTTTTGAAGGGAATAAATAAACAACCTTCATAAAGTTCAAAGTATCGAAGAACATTAGAATGTTTAAGAACATCATAATGTTCAGCATAAAGTACAACCGTAAAAAAGGAAGGAACCCAAAAGAAACATTCTGAAGTTCATATGTATGAACCCAGAAGGAGTTCAAAAGGTTGCTCAAAAGATTTGTTAGAGCAAACCCAAAATTCAATGTCCACACCAAGAACATACAAGAACAGATGTGATATGAACATATTATATGCAGAAAAAGATTTCGACTTTGGATCAAGAAATCATTAAAGACATCTATGGTGATTAAAGGATTAATGAACTTTGATAGTTCTTGGTATTTAATATGTGTTCTTGAGTGATTAACTAAGACAGGAACAAAGTATGAACCATACCAAGATAAAAGGAATCAAAGATCATTAAGAATAAAGAACTCAGTCAGAGTTCAGAAAGTTGAACAAGAGTTCAGAAGTTTGGACATAGTTCAGAAGCTGTGACATAGTTCAGAAGCTGGAACATAGTTCAGAAGCTTGGACACAGTTCAGAAGTTGGGACATAGTTCAGAAGCTGGAACATAGTTCAGAAGCTTGATCATAGTTCAGAAGCTGGAACATAGTTCAGAAGCTTGAACATAGTTCAGAAGTTGGGACATAGTTCAGAAGCTGGAACATAGTTCAGAAGCTTGATCACAGTTCAGAAGCTTGGTCATAAGGTTGTTCTTATGGTTATAAAAAACAAGCCCAGAAATTCATGAACATATACATGAACATTCAAAGCTCACATGACATAAATGAGATGCCCAGAAAAGTACAATAACTTGGATCAATCAAGAAGTTATGACATCTATTTGGAATAAAGGCAAGAAACATATTCATTGTTCATTTAAGACTTATGAACAATTGAAGTACAATAACACTAGGAATATTCCTCTTTGAATATCATCCTAGATGTCATACACACTGCACTTCATTGATGTTTTATTATTAGGATTTGATTACATCAAATGAAAGTCTTACAAATCATCCTAAGTAAAACAAAAGGAACTTTCGGAGTTCAGAAAGTTCAATACAACACATGCTTTAATTCTGACAGCAACAATGGAGTGGTTGGAAAAGTAAAGCAAAAGCAAGATTACAATCTCCAAGTCAGAATCAATAAGATTTTGACACATAAGGGAGTTGGTACAATACAAGACCAGCAAAATCCCCTAAAGCATGGGCATGAAGTGACAGTTCCACTTTCCTCTCTCCCGCACATAATCCAAGACAGATCTGCAAAACTTTTGGCTCAGGAACTTTCTGAAGTACTGCACGCATATCAAAAGCAGTCACCAACCCAGATCTTCATATGATATTCATAAGATGAGCCCAGAAATTCATCTGACATTCATCCATATGAAACCCAGATGAATATCATGACGAACCCAGATGAAGATCATCAAGAATGCAACAACGTTATGAAGTATTCTCAAGAACACAACAACATTCTGAAGTTCAAAATGTTCACCCAGATTTTTAAAAGTCAGTGGGGCCCAGGACACATGGCACAAGACCTTTGGTCACCCTCCAACGGCTACAAGAGACCAATAACTCTATAAATAGAAGTGAAAGGCTCAGCATTACACACACCATTGCAAAGCATACAAGAAAACATCTGAAAAATGTTTGAAGCTTTAGCATTTCGAATTGATCATCACTGAGATTTCAAATTGTCTCTTAAAGTGTAAATCAATTCTCTTTTATCTTGTTAAAGATAATTTCTCCCTCCTTTCTTCTCTTCTGATTGTCTTCATCTTGACTACATTTCTTCAAAACTCCAATCAATTGTAAAGAGCAAATCTCATATAGTTTTAAGGGTATTAAAGTCTAGGTTGAGTAACATAGTGTAAGGTCTGGTGTGACTTAGCACAGAAAGTGGAGAGTCTGCTGAGGCTTAGAGAATACAGGTTGTAACCGTTCCAAGGGAACAAGATTGTACGGTGCAGGATTTGGGAGGTTATCTCAAGCGTCATAGTGGAAACTCTCACAAGATTGTGAGGAGTGGACTAACTCACATTGGGTGAACCACTATAAAACTCTGTGTGTCTTTCTTCTCTATCTCTTTACTATTTATTTTCAGCATAAATGTTTAAATTCAGTTTACACACCTTATCACTTTGTTCATCATTTATTACACTAACAATTTTGAACGCACTTCAGAACGTTCTGAACTTAACTAAGTTTTTATTTCTTCCAAGTATCAACTTGATAATGATTTATCACAAGTGCATGTTAAATTTAAAAAGGGTCACAGTTCAAACCCTCATTTCTTGTGACTATTATTTTCACTTCATATGTCTCTGCCAATTAAATCTTAAATTCCTCTTATGTCGTGTAATATTTTTTCTTACTCAGTGGTTCTATCAAATTGGATCCAAAATCAGAGCTTTCCTTTCGCAAGAAATGGAGCTATTTGGCAAAAATCAAAATAGACCCATCGAGATTTCGTGGTAGTGGACTTCTTTTATTCCGTTGTGAAATTTTTAACCAACCCATTTGCAAGAAAATTGTTAATTTTAATTTTGTAATTGAAAAATGCAAACTTTTCCAACTTAAAATCGTTGGTTTTCAGTTCATTTGTTAACTTTTTAACCAACCCATATGCTAGAATGGTTGTTTGTTAATTTTGTTTTGAAAAGTTTTGAGCTCTAGTGGAAAATAGTTGAAGAACTAAATGGGGTTGTGAGTTCTGATTTATAAAATTTCTAATACCCACTAGGCGCTGGAAGGAGACGATTTGGGAAGAAATAAGATTCCAAAGGAAGACAATCGAGAAATAGAGAGAAATGAAGTTTTGAATTGTCAACGGCTATCGCCCGCGTGTGACTTCATACTCTCATCACCACCTTAACCTGTGAGACCACTGTTAGTTAAGGAGGATCCTGTTAGGTACTTCTTATCTTTATATTACATCCATGATCATAATTTATCTCTCTCTCTCTCTCTTTCTGAAAAAGTCCTTTATTTTTAACAGTAATTCAATGGTGTTTTTTTTTGCTATAGAACCTTTTTTAACTGCAAATGTAGAACGAGATGCATCTACGAAGGAAAAATAACTATGGTTTTGCCTACCCTAATAGACATTAGACATGTATTATCCAGACATTTATGTGACATAGTAGGAACGTTTGCAATTTTCGAATGGTGGGTAGCATTCACATGAAGCCTTGGGTTGGATTTCCATCATGGTTTGCAACTGGAGGTACTCTATCGTATTTTTACTCTAAAAACAGAGAAGTGTAACATTTTTTTTTTATGTATGTTGACTGATTATTATTTAATTTAAATACTAACCTTCTCATAATTATGCATTGCAGGTGCCTATCGTGTTCAAAACTAAAGTGGTCATTGCACTTTATAAATATACTTAGATGTTATTCTCCACTTCCAAGTGCAGGTGCACATTTAAATATTTTTTATCTTTTGTCCAAGTAATTAAAGGCAGTGAACTAACGAAAAGAAAGAAATTGGCTAATTTAGGCTGTAAGTACTTTTTTGCTCATTTTGAAGAATATATACAGAAAACTATATTGTATCACAATGGGTTGAAGGTGTGATGGAAGATGATTTTAAAAATGGAAACTTTTTGTGATAGAAGAAGATGAGCAATGATTGAAGTTGTGTTGCATGTTCCCATTGCCTTCTCTCCCATTTTAGATCTCTTTAATCCCCACCCATCTCATTTTCTTTTTCAATTCATATTCTTGAATCTTCCATCTAACTTTTTTTTCACGTTTATTCCATATTTTTTGAAAGGATATTTATATTGTGGTGGTTGTTGCAAAGAAGGCCTGAAGTGATGATTTATATGGTGGTGGTTGTTGAAACCGATGTGTGTGACTCTACTCTCTTTCTCTATTGGATGCTGCCTGAGGTTGCAAGCTCTGGAGACATTATTTTCAATTCTCTCATGGTGGTTGTTGGAAGAAGGCTAGCGGTGCTGATTTACGCGATGGTGGCTTCATGTGGCGGATTGCAGTGACAGTTTATGCAGTGGTGATTTCCTTTAGTGTCTCGAACCCTTATCTAGAGTGAATTGTTTCCTTCTTCTTCCATGCATTGCTTTTTATTTAATCACCTTTTGTTTAAGTTTTTAGCTTTAATTACTTCTCCTTTTACATGTTTGATCGAATGTCTCATTGGATTTCACTTTCAACTCTCATGTTCTTTTTGTGTTACAAATGCATTCTTTAGACTTAGAATTTGAAATTGTCTCCACTCCTATTGCATCCTTCAATCCCTAAATGTGTGTTTCAGTAACTGTGTCATTTGTAACGTCCCATTTTTAAATATTATATTTTTAGTAAAATATATATTATAGCAATAATTAGTATTAGTTTGAGAAAATATGTTACATATAGTCTATTTAGCAAAATGTGAATTTTCATTAGTTATAGATATATGGAGCATTTAGTAACTAAAACTTATTAATTAATTTAGAAATAATATAAGGAAAGGCAAGTAAATAAACTGGACATCTTTTACAAATGAACCAATAGTAGTAACTATATGCATGCATGGGTTAATGATATAGTAACTAGATGCATAAAAATTTCTTTACAAATGAACTAACAAGGGTAACTAGATACATTTATGTTATGATAAAACAGTAACTAGCTACAAAGAACTAGAATAAAAAAATGTAATAAATAAGCACATGTGCAATGAATCTATTAAATGGTAAATTCGACTTTATCTTAAGTAACTACATGGCTCACTTAATTAAATGACACCTTGCACTAATTTTTACCATTAGATGAACTTTTTACTCTTCCATTTCTACTATAAATACCCACACCCTTGGCTTAAGTTATTCACACAACAAACCAACAATATTTCACTATATAAACTAAATATGATCAGCCACTTTCTTCAGCCTTCTTAAAGCTAATAAGTTTTCATTAAGTGGAGTTGTGCACCTCATTAGGAGATTCTGAAGGTGAAACTATTTCATATTTATTTCTACTACACATTTTATTTATGATTCTCTTTTCTTAAAAAAAAAACTCATTTTGTTAAAATTCTGCTTTTGTTTAGATTTGAGAGGATCCTGATAATTTGTCAACCAGAAAGAGAAACTATAAAGGTAGGGGGTGAGGAATCTCAACAATGATAATATGGTAGAATCAATTGAGTCAAGAGTGGCCCTAACTCTTTTGGTTTTAAAAGACTTTTTACAAATCTGCATTAATCATGAATTAATGTTACCTATCAGATTTATATATGGGTTTTGCTGTGTATGTGTGTGCTGCAGAAATTATATATATAACCAGGCTGATAAAAGTGTGTGTAATTAAGGTTAAACATAATGGCATAATATTTCTGAGAATGTGCAGTAGTAATTAGTATCTGGGAAGATGCAGCAACTACCAGTATAGGGTATTAGGAATAAGTCTGGTACGATTTCACTCTTTACAATTGAATAACAAAAGGGTGTAATAACTTTCTAGAATGAAAACTAACAATAGAAGTGATTATAATTAATGGTAAATGGGAGGGATATGATTAGATTAAGAACTAACATCCAGAAAACTTAACTGAAATGAAGTAGAGTAAGCTGCAAGAAAACCAGTAGTTTAGACTCTGATCTTCAGTATCAGAAGCTGATTCCTAAGACTCTGGTACTGTTCATCAGACTCAGACCCTGGCACTGTTCATCAGACTCAGACCTAGTACTGTTCATCAGAAGCTGATTCCTCATACCCTGGTACTGTTCATCAGGCTCAGACCCTGGTACTGTTCATCAGAAGCTGATTCCTCAGACCCTGGTACTGTTCATCAGACTCAGACCCTGGTACTGTTCATCAGACTCTGATTTTCAGACTCTGATCAACAGAAGCTCACCTTCAGACTCTGATACTATTTCACCTCCAGAAGCTAACCTTCAGATTCTAACCATCAGAAGCTTACCTTCAGACTCTGATTTCTCATATTCTGACACTGTTTATCAGAAACTCACCTCCAGACTCTAAAACCGTACAACCTTCAGAACCTAACCTTCAGAGTCTGATCTTCAGACTCTGATTCTGCAGATTTTGATCTTTAAAATTTAAAGATACCAATGACAAAATGAATTCATATACATATACTTGGAATAGGACGAAGGAACTTATTACTTATTAGTATATTTTAAAGTGTCATAGGAGGTATGTTATCTAATTATGCAGGTGAAACATTCTCTTAAAAATAATCATTCTTGGTCATAAGAAATAAATTAGAGAAGTTGAATAGATTTACTTGTTGTACCAATAATAATACTGAAATGTTAAAGTAGGTTCACATGAGTCCAAGAGTGAGCCACGCTTTGGTACAAGCGAGAGTGCGTAAGTGAAGGTTAAGGGACCTTGGGGGCGTCACGGTGCGAAACCCCACAAGTGACCAGATGGTAGCTCCCCTGTGTTGTGGTATTCGATGCCACACAGTGACGAACCTGACGTGACACTGCAAGAACTTATGATCGGTGGAGAGTGTTCTGTTAAAAGGATGAATAAAAAGAAAAGAGAAATGTACCAATGAGAATTGAAACAGAACATGTACTCCCGATTGCTCCTCTCATATAGAATCTCCATGGAGTAGGAAAGAGTCACATATAAGATGAATATAATACATGTGCATTACATAATCATATCATGAATAATATTACTTTATTAATTCTAAAAATAATTATTGTAGATTCTACTACTTGTGCCAATTTGTTGATGTGAACTCACCCCTGTTTGTTGTTGTGGTTTTGTATTCTAATTATTTAAAGATGGAGAACCATGAACCCCACCCTGCTGTACGCCTGGAATTTACGGACGGAACCTGGATTACTGATTTTCCAAACTTCAATGTGACTTTTGATGGGGTAGTTGCTATTCACATTACCACATTACCTCTGGTGTATACCCCAACTTCGTCACCAGGACTCGTCACCGTGCCGTAACCTTGTCTTTTTACTTACCGCTTGCTGACATGTGGACAACTTCACTATATGCATATCCTCTTCGTACCCCTAACCGCTAGAAGACATAGTTAGATATATGAGTCAATAATGTAATATATCTATGTACATGTATATGAAGCCTATAGTATGAATGATAGTAGTGGAGTTTGGAGAAAGAACCTTAATTATTATGACTGTAGCTTGTGTAAAAGTTTATGTAGCAAAATTATAATATAAATAACTTAACCTTTTTGTACAGTAGCTAAACTTAGTATCTTTTATCTTAAAAAGAAATAATACGTAATATTTTTGGATAGTCGATATCTGTGATTTCTTGAGGTATCTCAGTACTATAACTAAGATTTCTCGAGGCGTCACATCATTCATATGTCTAAATCGAACAAGTAAATTTTATCTACAAAATATTGTCAATTAATTAATTTTAGAACAAGTAAGCAGCAACAGGTCTCTTACTACAACCAGGGGTACAAAAGTTATTATAGAATGATTTAGCTTCATGTAATGATTAAGAACGGTAATTGAAATAATTACTATGTTATGTATAATTTGATTTTGGTGGAATAATTACCGCATGTTATATGTTAGAGATTGAATATGTTTTTGGCTATTGATGGACATTGATGTAATGTTACCAGCACTTTTACCTTTGAAACTTAATTTGCAGTAACTATACGGAAACGTGACAACTTAATAGGAGGAGTATATGAAACATTGTATGATTTGCTCAAAGGTATGATGAATAAGAGCTAAGTCTTTATTGGCTTTGTGTTTGTAGGGTTGTTCAGATTAGGGAACTTCATCCTATTCAAGCAAAATGCCTAATGATTGAATCAAATATATCAATTCTCCCAACTATGTTTGAAATGTGAGGTCCAACATATGTTAGATATGAAATTACTGTTGTGCTTTGATGATTTTTTTCTCTGATGATTTTTTCTTCTGATTCCAATAATATAGTTTTAAGCCAATTTATGTCATTAAGTGAGTTGATTTTCTGTTTCTTTTTTATCTCATTGGTTCTAAGTTGGATGAGAAATTAGTGGCCACAGAAAGAAGAATGAAATATAAGTTAAGTTGGAGAACCCAATTGAAGGATAATCAAAGGATAAAGTTTTGACGCCAATATTCGTGCTGAAAGTCTCAAAGGTTCATCAATCCTAAAAAAATTCTACGTGAGGAGTGTTACTGGTCTCGTTGATTTTTTTATTATATATGCAACATGCGATCATTTTTTATATACTTTTGAATGTTTCTTTTACTGCATGTTAGAGATTGAGTGTTTCTTGCTGAAGTTTGATTGAATGACTGACATTTGAAATGAAAGAAATAGTCACAAGAAAGTGATGGTTTGAATTATGACCCTTTTTAAATTTAATCATGAAAGTTAACAAGTTTATGTACTCAAGAAAATTCTTGGTAAATGTTAGATAAAAGAAGATTAGAAAGTCTTTAGATATTTATACAGTTGTTTTATCAAAGACCATAATGTTCTGGATAGAGTAGGGTTAAATAGTTAAGCAGTTTTACTAAGAACTAGAATATTCTGGATAATAATTATATAATTAATAAAGAGACTGAAATATAAAGTAATTATAACGAGGACCAGATTACTCTGGAGAATAATTAAACAAAGACAGAATGATAAAACAATATAAATATAGGACTAGAGAACTCTGGATTAATATGGTTATTTAATTAGGACCAGATTATTATGGAGAATGATTATATTAAATAGCAAGAGTAATATTAAAGATAATTTTGGGACCAGAGCACTTTGGATTAATATTGGTTTATTTAATTTAGGACCAGATTGTTCTGGAGAATGATTATATTAAATAACAAGAATAATGTTAAAGATAACTTTAGGACCAGAGCACTCTGGATTAATTTAATAAGGACCAAATCGATATGGAGAGATATGACAAGTATTAAAACTGAAATTAAAAGTGTGTGTGTGTTGTGTAGACAATTATAAAAGGTAAGGGAAGAGAAGAGAACATGAGAAATTTAACCTGGTTCACCAAAATCGGCTACTTTCAGTCCCCACATTTCGTGTGAGATTTTCCACTATAGTATCATGCTAACAAAAACTTTTGACTAGCACTATAAGGTCTTGATCACACCAGATCAGTCTGTTGTCTTGATCACACCAGATCAGTCTGTTACAAACCGTACTATCAACCTCGACAGGCTTCTACAATTCTTTAATTTCGCACAAGAAAGGTTGTTACATATTCCTTCTCAAACTATCGTTACGAATAGACTTGAGAGTATAGTACACTTTTGTATGATGAGATAGTTTTTCGATCAAATAAAATACTCAACACATGTTTGAGATTTTACTAAAAAACTCATAAGAGTATGATCTAGAACTTTTGAGAGAGATGTTGTGAAGAGCTTGAGAGAGAGTGATTATTTTATTTGCAAACTCTTGGTTTTTGTCTTCCAAGCCTTCCTCTATATATAGGAGATGAGAGTCTTGCTGCCCAAGCCTTGAAACAGATGTTTGTGTTTTAATTTGAAAGAGACTTGCGCTCCAAGTTAAAGCCTTGATAGAAAATATGAATTTTACACTTGCAGAATGATTACCAGAACGTTCTGGGATTTCCAGCTTTGCACGAGATGAGATTCACGCGTGAATGCAGACTGTAAATTGCCTTGTGTTGTTTCCAGCCATGATGAAGTGACATGATGATGTCATAGCATGATGTCACTTGGCTACTTTATGAGATGAATTTTTTTCCTTAATGGATCAAAAGAACCATTTAAGGCCCATTAGTAACTTTGTCTTTAATCATATGATCTTTCTTTTTATGGTGAGACAAGTGAGACAAATATCATTTTTGTATTTGTTCTTTAATGATGTATTCCTATTAAAGCTCATTCTTGTCCTTTTGTGATCTTGTTTTTTTGTTGTGAGCTGAGATCATTCTTTATGAAACATCTCACAAAAATCATTAGTAGATAACAAGATGAGACAATTTTAAATATGTTTGTTATCCTTTAAAACATCAAACGAGGATGTTCTCTTCACTTTGTATGAAAAGAATGTTTTTTGTAAGAACACGAGAAATCTTTCTCAAAGTCAAAATTCCTTTGATTGATTTCTATTCTCCCAAATCATATCTTGAATAATGATGGAAGATTCTTGGATCATCCTAATTCTTTTATGAAAGAATCTTCGTGCATATTATCATGAATTTTCTTTCTTGATAATTCTCTAATTAACAAATGACTTAATGAATAGTTCATTCATGGATTGGTTTCTCTTCAGAGTTGATTCTAATCATTTCGATGAAGTAATGAGAGTAATTTCGAGTGTAATAATCATCTTCATCATGAGAACATTATTTTCATCAAAGTTGATACTGTTCTCTTCTATATGAGAAGACAATATCTTCTTGGTCAATTAACCTTGAATTATTTTGTTGATAATGTAATTCTTCTCATAATTTCTCTAAGTGATTCCACACAATGTTTCTTGTCCATTGAGTATCTTTAAGATGTTTTAGTTTAAGCACGCATGTAGTCATGAAGGTAAAATCAATCATTCTCTTAAATAAAACTTTTATGCCTTTTCCTTAAACTCTTTTAGAAACTTATTTGAAGATCATTCTTGAATCTTCGTATCTTGTAGATACTCAAGGTATGTAACAAAAACTCAATTTGTGTTCTGTCACATGACTTTTAAGAGTGATCTCGTGTACATTTCAAATATTAACCTTTTCTTCCTTGAATCTTTAAGGCTTTGTTGGAAACCATGTGGTGACGAGGATAAGTCAATTAATAGTAAAATTCATATTCTTGTTGAATCTTTAATCAACACTCATTTGATTCAAACAATATTCTTTTCTTATCTTCTTTGAGCTTGGGATGCTACTGTTTTGGTAATCTTCCACTGAGTATATATATGCACTTGTAAGAGACTTCTTTCTTGTCTACTTCTGTGAAAAGACTTAAGTGCAAACATCAGTGGATCAGCATTCATAAAACTTTAGTCTTTATTCCATAAGGTTTGTTATCATTAAAACATTCATCAAAAAGATTTTTGTTTCAACAACATTTGGGCAACAAAAATCGTCGTTGAGAGACCAATTATGGAGGATCCAGATTTCAACAAAAATGAGACACAATGAAGATATGGATCTTTCGTTGACCTGTGCGCCTCTTTGATGAAGGATTAATCCTACTTCATTATTTTTGGTGAACCATTAAAGTGTTCAGTTTACAAATGTATTTTCATATGCAAATATTGTTCTTAATTAGTATACTCACTTTCAATAAAGAGTCAAATTCTGGAAAAGGATTAAAGGGTGTCATGTCGCATTATTCAACAATCAGAATCTAATGTATTGTTGCTACCTTATTGACTCATCACAATTGCTATATGTGTGTGTATCCACTCTTACAAGAAAAACTCCACATGTATAACATTTGAGACAATCATTGTTATTAGATCTGTGCACAGTTTAATCAACTACATGTAACAGATGTTGGTTAGTGTGAACCATCAATATGTCTTTATTGGCTTAAAAGCATGAATATTTTTTTTTGGCAAATTTGGAACTGTATAAATACGATATATTATTGAAGTGGTTAATTAACATGTTTTCAAAAACTTTGAATTTGTGCTGATGTTTCTTTAACTATTGCTTTCTAATACCATTTGAAGTGGTCATTGTTATTAGATCATTTGATGTTTAGATGAAAGAATTAAAAGGGGAAAAGTTTGATTGTCAAAAGGTTTGTTTTTAGGTTTAATGAGTTTTAATTTGATGAAGATGATGAAGATAGTGGAAGAAGAGAGGGTTTTATTTTTTTATGGTTTTTTTTTTTTGGTAAGTTTGAAGTTTTTATGAATATGAGTGATGAAGAAGATGAAGAAAGGTGAAAAAAAAATTAGGTGTCGGTGGTGCGCTATTAGATTTAGTAGACATGCATATCTAATTGTTGTCATTTTGAAAAAATATCAAACAGATAATATTAAACAAGGGTTAACACTTTTTACGGAGAAGATTTATTTGGTTGACGGAGTATAAGTTCAGGGACCAAAATAGACATTTTACGAGTTATGAGACTAAAATAAAAACAAGAAATTAGTTAGGGGATCGATTTAGCCTTATATAATATTGCATTCAAGTAATTTTTTTTTCAATGTATATGACCCGTGCTACCGCATGGGTAGACTATCTAGTTATCCTGAAAGTTAGATAGTCTGACCTAACCTTAATCCCATACTTTTTGGCGGGTCTACGTAATTTTTATGAAAAAATAGTTTGTAAGGAATTGAACCGGGTACTATATAACTACACTTTACAACTTTCACCACTAAGCCACTTTAATTTTTGTTGAAAATTTTTTGTTTCCAAAATTGATACTCCCACCGTCCCAAAATATAATCAAAAATTGGTCAACAAAAGTTAATGTATTTGGTTCAAAATTTGTACCAAATACATCAACTTATGTTGACTCATTTTTGCTTATATTTTGGGACGGAGTAGTATACACGACTAAAGCATTTTTTTAAAGCCATTGACGCCCTAGCGGTTACTTTTCTGGTAGCAGTTTCTTTTCATTATTAGCGCCTTCTTTATTGATGACAGTTGTTTTTCATTATTATTATTATTATTATTATTATTATTATTATTATTATTATTATTATTATTATTATTACTATTATTATTATTATTTTCTTTTGGTTACCACGTAAAAGTTCCTTTTCATTTTTTTTTCCGGTTACCACATAACAATTTCTTTTCTTTTTCATTTTTATGGATTTAACAGCCCTTGCGGTTAGGATCAGTTTCTTGGTGCGCGCTTACTGCGTGTTACGATATTAAAGTTGCATCTTTAAAATTGTTGATAATTTGACTGATTCATATGATAATTTTATAATTAGAAACTTAACTTTTTAGTGTAATTTTGTTAGCCTTTTTGTTTCTCCTATGTTATATTACTTGTAGTTATTTATTCTAACTTTTTATTTGCAAAAATCACTACACTAGATTTTAACATTACTTTGCTTTCTCGCTTTGATTTTTGAAACATGTTTGCTATTTTCAATTTGCTTATTTAGTTGTTTTTTAACATGAATGTAATCGAATATAAAAATTGAGAAAAAAGGAATTTGGAAACACAACCTGATAATATTATTTTTAAGAAATCTTAATAACACTGAATGCATCTCTTCAAGGAGGGGCGGATCTACACTAGGTTGAGGGTGTGCACTTGCACACCCTGAATTTATAAAATTTACATAGAAAATCTTATATTTTTTGCACTTTGCACACCCTAAAAATTTCTTTTTGCACCTCTGACCAACTCTTACTCTCATAAACCAAGAAAAGAAAGCTGGAAAAAAAAAATGATACAGAAGTGTCGCACAATAGAAAAATAGGGGAGAGCAAAGTGGAAAAAGGATGAGAAATGAAATAAGGAAGAAGATGAAACGGTGGCGGCTACTTCTACTTGTCTTTAAATTTAAAGGATAAAATACAAATAACTAAGGTTTCTATCATGTTATTATGGGCTTGAGCCACAAAACATTTTGTTTTTAAATGTTACTCTTGCTAGAGGTTATAACTAACATATGTGGTTTTTTTTTTTACTATAACCATAGATAAAATATTTAAAGTTGGAAAAATCAATATTATTATTTTTAAATAAATTCTGCCACTGCATGACATTTATATATGCATGGACACATATTTTATATATTCTCATCATCATATACTACTCCGTCCCAAAATATAAGCAAAAATGAGTCAACATAATTTGATGTATTTGATACAAATTTTGAACCAAATACATTAACTTTTGTTGACCAATTTTTGCTTATATTTTGGGACGGAGGGAGTATTTTAGTATTCCCTAAAAAAAATCATATATTTTAGTATAGTGATGATAATATTGGTTAATAAATTATTTGATTGGGTAAAAAATGACAATATTGTAAATTCAGTACTATCATTGTCCCTAATTATAAGACCATTTTGATAAAAAAAATTGTCTTTTTTACAAGACTCATTTCGTAGTTTCATACATTAATTATTTCTTTACCGACACATCTCTATTTATTTTACATCTTTTTATTCAATCAACAATAAATGCTATATTGCAAAAACAAACTAACTCTCTCTCTTAAAGAATAAAATTATAAAAACAATAGTAATTACGAACAAATTTAATATTACCACCATCTTTCTTAATTCTTGTGATTTGGTTAAAAATGTCATATTTTTAAGGACAAGGTAGTACATTACATAAACGGTAAAATACGAAGAAAACAATTAATGTACAAAAACTTGGTGTATATAATTTAACATTTTTATTTCTATATTATAATAATTGATGAAGTTAAAAAATTTGCACCCCCTGACCTAATGTAACACCCACACTAAATTATCTAGAATATTTAGCATGCGTATTAATCTGATACCGGATACATTAAAATTTACAATAATTAATATATACAAACCACTGAATGAGTACAATTTGCTCGTTTACATAAATATCCAAATATCACAAAATACACTTTCATATACATATATAAAATCTATCAACCTCCTGAGCTTGCCATGACGAGCATCTGCACTCCATCCAGCATCTACCTGAAGATCTTCATGAACATCTCTTGCTAACCTATGAACCTGCACCAGAAGGATTGGGGTGAGACATAATGTCTCAGTGAGCTCCGGCCCAACCTACTGTTGGCAACCACGGGGGAAACCTAGGGTCGCCGTGCCTACTCTTAGCGATCTTGGGGATACCTACGACCGCTGTCATTCTTTACATTTATCGCGATCAAGGGGAAAACCTAGGATCGCTTCATTGTCTTGTCTCATGCATAACATGTTCCATTCTAAATCTTAGACTTATACGTAGTGATCTTGGGGACATCCTATGATCACATCTCGTTCACTAGGAACTAATCATCATGTCTCGTATTACATATACAATATACACATTCATTTCATATTCGTATCATCTTTTCATATCATAAAGTTAGAAGTTAGCGTTGAACAAACAATACATTATCTTGGTTCGTTTTACGGAGTGCATCCGGGTGGAGTAACCCCGAAGTACATCTCCCATCATACCGGTGAAATTCCTGTCATATCAGGCTAACACCGGACTCCTCTTATCTTTGTGTAGGCAACCCTCTCGGTGAAGCCCCATCCGGCATAATCCGGAGTCTGCTGGACACAACTTACATGTAGACAACCCTCTCGGAGAAGTCCCATCCGGCGAAACCCGGAGCCTGCTGGACATGCTTAATCTTTTAACATACGTGTGGACAATCCTCTCGGAAGAGTCCCATCCGGCGAAACCCGGAGTCTGATGAACACGTTTAACATCGTCTTATAACTTACGTGTGGATAGCCCTTTCGGAGAAATCCCATCCGGCATAATCCGGAGTCTGATGAACACGTTATCATATTCTTTATCATTAAGTTCTTACTTAAGTTCATAGACATATCTATTACGTTTCATATTTCTTGTGCATATTTAATGCATACTTTAAAGCTTAACCTATTAGAGGTTCTTAACTATAAACATGGTATCATTCTTGTGCTTGGTACATGATAAGTACCATCTTAATTCTCTTTAACCTATAGTAGGTTTCTAAACTTACATACTATATCGCTCTTTGGCTTGCTCGTACTTAATTGAGTGTTTGAGTGATGCCTAGTAAGGGATAAGCTCTATACTAGCTCTTATTCTTCTCTATAATATCTTGTGGGTTAAGGCATCCATCCTCTCACTATTGTGCCTATCCTCAATCCATAATGATGATCTAAACCTTCTCAAGGATAGGTCTTCAAATGCTCTTTAACATTGCTTAACCATTACATGTTGTCCCTTGAGTCCGAAGCAGTATTGGATAGCCGAAACGGTGCAAGTAAAATTGAAAAACAACATAATCCTGTCCCCTTCAAAATCGTGACACGATTTAGCAATCGTGTCACGATTTCATGCCCAGAAATCGTGTTGGTTCCTGCCTGTAAAATCGTGACACGCTGGTAAAACCGTGACACGATTTTACCTGCAGTTGGACAGCATAGGGCTAGTTCAAAACATGTTTTCCACCATTTTTGGTCTATCCAATCATGCCCAAGCATCATACAACTTTAAAGGATCATTTCTAATGCATATTAACATATCATAACATGTAATGATCAAGGATTACTCATAACATAGAATTAGGGTACTAAAATTGTAAACTTTGCTCAAGTGCTAAATACTCATGAATATTCATCAAAGTGGGTTCTATAACCCCTAGGGAGCTCACCTTGATTGCTAGCTTTGCTCCTTGCCATGTCTCTAATCACCAAACCCCAAGCTTGAGTCTACCTCTTCTCTTTATTCTTCCTTGTTTCCCCTTTTCTTTCTCTTGTACTAGCTTTCCACACAAGCTTGCTAGCATGCTCTTTCTCACATGAATTGGAATGAAGTTGATGAGTGTGTGAAGGAGAGATGGGGGCGTGTAATTGAGGGAGAAAGGGAGAGGAAAAATGCTGATTTTTGGAAGAGTGAAATGAAGATAAAGACAACAAGAAATATCTTGTTTCTTTCTTAAACAATCTCCTCTTTTCAAATATTCACAAAAATGCCATTCCACTTAATTACTAACTTGCCATGCTTGCTTCATCAGGTTCCAATACTAATAATCGATACTTATAAGCGGGATATTACACTTGCCATATAAATAAACCCATTAACTGACAATTTACCAAATTGCCCTTTGCTTAAAACATTTCTGATACTTCGTCTCAATATTAATAAATATTCGAGTCTTAGGCGGGATGTTACACCTAAGGTCCTGGATACGCCACTGTCTGCAAGTAAAAATATAACCAGTTTGGTATTTATATACGAAATTCTACAAAACCCGTGCATCGCACATGTTAGAGTATAGTTTTTTTAACATGAAATTAAATCGGGTTTAAAAGGAGTGTACAAGAAAAAACAAGGGTGCAAAAAGCAAGCCAACTCCCACACAAAAGGCAACCTAGGGTTTAAGTACTATCCTAGCCACTAAACCCAACCCACCGGTTCGGTGGCAAACTCAAAATCAACAAAAAATAGAGCGGGATTTGAACCCTTATTTGACAACACACTCCATTTCATATCTTCATTTGATTATGAATTATTGAGTGAGAAGGTTAATCGTTCTGATGAATCGAGTGATGTGATTTGCGTAATCTGATTTATGATTACGAACTAGAGAGTGACAAGCTTTATCGTTTTGCTGAATTATGTGATGTGATTTGTGATTACAGAATCTCTCGATTTGTGACAAGCTTCGAAAAATGTCCATAGGAGTGCGTCGCTTAACGCTTCTCGGCGAGTTCAAACCGTTCGGGCTCATTGCAGAATCTCTCGATGGTAAATCCGTTGAAAATGTAACGGATAACTATGAATACTTCCTTTTCGATCCAGAAATTGCTCGTGATAGAGATGCTGAAGATGATTGCGATGAAGTTGCTTCTGCGTTGAATAATCGCGGTGATCACGAGCTTTTTGTGAGAGGAAATCGGTAATTTGTTTGTTCATTTCTTGCTGAAAATTGAAAATCACTCGTTTCGGTAGTTAGTTAGTTTTGTAAGAGAATAAAAAGACGAAAATAAGTTGAATCTGAAGTTGCATTTTCGAATGCGTTTGTGAATTTGTTACTTGAGTTTTACGAACTCAGTGATTTCGTGTATTGAAAATCACTTGTTTCGCTACGTAGTTAGTTCTGTAAGAGAAGAAAAAGATGGAAACAAGTTGAATCTGAAGTTGCGTTTTCGAATGCAGCTGTGAATTTGTTGCTTTACGTTTTATGAACTCAATGATTTTGTGTATTGAAAATTGAAAATCACCTTTTTTCGCCCCTTAGTTGGTTCTTCAAGGGAAGAAAAAGACGGAAAAAGTTGAATTTGAAGTTGCGTTTTCGAATGCTTTTGAAAATTTGTTGATTTTGTTACTTTGCATTTTCTGAACTCACTGATTTCTCGTATTGAAGACTGGAAATCATCGAAATCAGTAAAAAAAAGTTGAATCTGAATTTAATTTTCGAATGCAGTTGTGAATTTGTATGTAACTTTGCGTTTTATGAACTCAATGATTTTGATTACTGTTTTGTTTAACACGTGTATTGATTTGTTACAGGATTATTTGGTCGATTGGTGCAAGAGTATTTAAGAGATTTACTTTGGAATCTCCTATAGTTAAGGTGTGTTTTTTCATGTTTAGAAATAATTTTCATTGATCTGTTACGTTATAGCTCTGGCGACTCTGAATTGTGTTTAGTGAAAATTAAGTTATCTTTCTATTTACTGAGTGATAGCTATGAAGCACTAACACAGACATAGACACATGTCACTGACACGTCGACACCGGCAATTATTTATTTAAAAAAATGATAAAATTGAATGTAATCACGCGTGTCAGTATCATGTTGGTGTCGTACGCTGACACGTATTCAATAGAGATTGATAGCATTTTAGAGGCCTTTTAGAAGTTTGGGAAATTTCATTTGCAAATTTGATTTAAGTTAGAAGACAAAGTTTCTGGTTTGAGTTCGTTAGGAAATTCTCTCTATTTTTTTATCTATAAGAAATTTATTTCTACGCCTTTGGTTTTGTTAGAATTCCGCCATTGTTGAACAATGAGAAAAGCTTGAAAGAAGAGAGAGAGAGGAGAGAGAGAGGGAAAAGATGTAACAAAATCTGTAACTAACTTTGTATTTCACATTATGATCTATTACAAAGGGGTTACAAGTATTTACAGACTTTAACTGGCACACACAGAACTGCCAGCTGTACTTAGCTAAACATTACTTGACAAGCAAGCTACATACTTGTAACTGACTAAGATACTTAACAGTTTAGACTATACTCTCTAATAGGTTTGATGGATACGGTAAATTTAAGTTAGGTTTAGGTTTAGTGCTGTGATACTGTTCCATTGTATTTACTTTTGTTTACTATTAGTATTTGGGTAAATCTTCTCATAGTATGTTTCGTAACGTGGTCACATCAATCAAGCGTGTCTATTGTGAAGTTTCTAGTTGTGGCTTTTGCTTCGATGCGGTTTTTGACTGTGGAATTTCATTCCTAAACATAATTAATTCTTTCCTCACTCAGAGAAACTGAGTATGAGGTCATACTATTCACAGATATAGTTTGAATGCTTATACAAAATGGATGAGATAGCGAGCATAGAAGAGAGGGAAGTCGGTGTTTTGGGACATGAATGATTGAATAATTTCCAGTTAAAATGATTGAATAGTTTTATGTGCAATTTTCAGTTAAAAAATGAATTTGTTTTTGATAGATAAGAGGATGGTTACTTTAGGACTAAGGAAGATGCTTTATGCTCTGATTCCGCATGAAATGTATCAAAAAGAAATAAACTGGTCTCACAACTCTTCAAAGTTTAATCATTCAAAATTTCATTGACTGTGTCAAATGTGTAACCCTCAACTTTACCAACTCTGCAATGCATTGAGATTTGAATTTTATTAGAAGTGGGAATAGGCTTTGCAGAGCTAGGCTTTGTGGTCAAGCCAGACTTGGTCAAAAATTTAAGGCACGGGCTTGGCTTGTTAGATTTATTTTTATGCCCGAGTCTGACCTTTTTAAAAGTCCCTGTTAGCCTACTTAAAGGTTTATTTCGTTCTAACAATATCATTAAATAGACTAATGATATAATATACCTTAGATTATGCTTAATTTCCTGGTTAGTTGTTTAGTGTAGTTTTGCAAGAGTGAGGAAGGAATAGCTTTGTGGCAGTGCCTGATTTATGTGGTCCTTTGGATCCTATCTTTTAGTCGGCACTTTGAATTTAAGGATATCCAGCCTTAATTTTTTTTTTTTGTGGATAGGATTTTTTTTATTGGACCCGACTTAGTGGGATAAGGCTTGGTTGTTGTTGTTGGATAGGATTTGATTTTTATTTTTTTATGATGTCCTTGCTGTTCAGCATAAGGTTTCTTTTGGGGACCTTATTCGGTAGGTATGTATCTGGATGCTGAGATGTTGTTGGCCTAATTCTATTTCCTTTTTGTTCTGTATTTAATGTGATTATTTATGCTGTTTCTTTCCTTATAAATTGCTCTCCTTCATTCAAAAGAGTCTCGCATGACTTGTTTTGGGTTTTCAAGGAGGTTGAAATTTATCCAGTCAGCCAATGGCTGCTATAGTGTCTGTGCAACCTGTAAGTGCAGCAGCAGAGGACGAAAAGTCTAAAATTGAAAACCTTTTCCCTAGTAGCAATCCATGCTGCTTTTTTGTTTCATTTATTGAACCGTTTTGCTTTAACTCTTTTTTGGGAATTGTTAGGTGTGCTGGTGTCATCTGGGTCATACAGCTGAAGCTCTTCTATGTATATTACAAGTTGATCGCTTGACGATCTACAATACATCTGGTGAGTGTACTAAATGGAGTTCAACCATCATATATGGGAATATATTTAATTTATTGTTGAGAAAGAGGGAAATGAAAGGCATCTAAATGAGTCCATGTGTTTCACACAGCGTAGCCCTACTTTACACACATAATTTGATTTTGACTATTTCATGTGTCACTATTTTAATTTTGACAATGACGCGGTGGCAAAATATGTTTTTATCAACAAGGATTACCGTGTTTGAGTCACGGAAGACTCATTTCGTTGTTTATAGCAAAATTTTATGTGTAAGTTCAAAATGCCATCCATATTGGATTCAAGTCCAGAACCTATCATTTGCAAAACAAACATTTGACACTGCACCACTTAAAATATTTCTATTATTTTGTGCAAAACGTGATATATAAAAAAATGTATGGGGGATCCACGACTCCCACAAGTCACAGTGGACTCCGCCTGGCAACAGACCAATGGGGGTCGTCCGGGGTTTGTTTTGTATCAGATGGTTCTATATTTGATTTACCATATTTGATTTCACGTTATTTTTAAATCTTCATATATCATTTTGAATTTCTACATATTTCAATGTTTTATCATATCAACTCAAATTTTCTTTGGTTTAATAGGTGAAATAGTTTCAGTTCGACTTCCTCGTACTATCACATCTATATGGCCTCTTCCGTTTGGTTTATTGCTCCAGCAGGAATTTGAAGCAAGCACATCATCACGTGTTTCGTTTTCATCTACAAGCCCTTTGCCTAGTGTCCGTGATATGTTGCTTAGTGCGTCTAATCATATCCAAAAGGGGGATGGAAGTTTAGTATCCTCTCATTTGATCTTGATGGATCCATTGGATGAACAGCAAGTATGTTACACCAGTCTATGGATTGTCTCTGAGATTTAGTTATTCTTGGTTTTCTCTTGTGAAATTGTGACATATTCACCGTGATAGATTCTTATTCTGGTATTACAAGGGTTTGTGTTTTAACTTAATACTTTTCTTTTTATGTAATTGTAGCCAACTTTTATTGAAGAAAGAGGGAAATTAAACATTATGAAGGAGTATGATGAAAAAACAATTTGGACAAGTGATCAGGTCCCGCTTATGGCATCATATAATAAAGGTTTCTTTCATTAAAATTCTTGCACTTAGTTCCTGGTCTTTTAAACGATTTCCTGTCTTGGTAATTTTTGTAATGGTGGTTTGAGTTTCAGGAAAGATGCAGCACTCTTTGTGGGTTGCAGAAATCAGCAATTCTAACTTTGATGAAGCAGCCTCTGGTTTATTAAATGAAGATCCTATGGGTGTATTGCCAAAACACTTGTCCTTTCGTAGAATATGGCAAGGAAAAGGTGCTCAAACAGCTGCTTGTAAGGTTGAATATGTTTCCAAACAATAACTATCTGGCTATTTTTGGGATTGTGCATTTAATTAGGAAAACTTTTTTTTTTGTTTTAAAAGGAAATGCAAGCCACCAATTAACTACATACTCGATTCTTTTGTTCTTTTAAGTAATTAATTAATAATCTCAAATGTGGATGCTTACTGCTATATGGCCCAAATAAATGCTGTTTTTCATGTATTTCTAGAATAGCAGATATGAATTAATAAGTTAAATTGTGTTGTGTAAAATTTTATTACATTTATGTACGTAGTACATGGAATATATTTGTTTAAAATATATTTTGAATGTATAATTTGATTTTCTATTCCTGCTATAGTAGGTGGCTAAATGTGACCTTGTTGTGGTTCCCTACCTTTTATTGTACCCACACATTATGACAGTAATCCCCCTTTTTATTTTTTTCCCACTTGGCCCTGTATCCCACTTTTTTATCTTGAATTTATGTCACTCTGCATTTCCCATTCTTACAATGATACTTTTTATTTTGCATATTTTTATTAAGCTCCTACATCATTCTGTAATTTGCTCAAATTTATCACCTCTTATTATTTGGTTTCTGATTCTATATTTACAGTTAATCTTGTCAACCTTATTCGACTTGGTATTTATTAGGGCATGTGTGGATTTGCCTAATTGTTAATGGGATTTTACTTTTTTTTACCACCCCCCAAATTTATATTTTAAAAACATTTTGATTACAAGCCATTTTGGCACAAAATAAACTAAATCCAAACAAACAAGATGCTTTGTATAAATACATTGTCTAAAATGACTGGTTGTTTTAATTCAACTGGAATTTTGGATTTTTAGTTCAGAACAGTGAAAGCCAAAGACCTTTAATTAATAGACGGATTCCATTCTTAATTCCTTATTGCTTTCTTTATTTGTTTAATATTTCTGCATAATTTATTGTTTTTTCCTCTTCAAATGATTACCAGGTCTTTATGGCCACTGATGATGATGCAGCTCCTGCGGTGTGCTTTTTTCACCAAGAACAACGAAAATTATTGTCTGTTAGTCTTCAAACTGTTGAAATAAATAATGAGATTGTGTTTGATGTTAAACCTGATAAGAGCTGGATCATAGCTGCAGTTGCAGCTTCACCTGTGATGGTGACTCGTCCAAGGTAAATATAAGATTTTTCCAATTTTTCTATATTGCTTTTGTAATTTTGGACATAATTTTCTTCAAATGTGTTTTCCAGGGTCAAGATTGGATTACTTCCATATTCAGACATAATGGTTTTGACTGCAGAAAATGCTCTGCTTCTCTATGTAAGCTTTTAGCTTAGTTGGGCATATAGTGTCCTGCCATTTTTCTTTGTTGCACAACTAGAGTAGATTCCGTAGCTCTTATGAAATGATGCTTGTAAATTTTTTTTTGTTGCTGTTAGGACTTAGGGGGTTTCCCGATTCTCTTGCTCTCTTATTCTCTTAATTTAAATCATTTGTCTGTTTTTTAATGCTTTCTTTCAATTGTCTTCTCATCTTCTAAATAACTGAAATTGATCAATCTTTTTTCTTCTCAAAAAGTATTTCTAAATGGTTGAAGGGGAGCCTGGCGTAACAGTTGGAGTTGCTGCAGATCATGGTTTCTGAGTTGTGGAATCAGTCTCTTGCAAATGCAAGGTAAGACTGTCCACAACCGATCCAACCCTTCCCTAAACCTTGCTATGGCAAGAGCTCTATAGTATTAGATTGCCCTTTTTTAATTTCTTAATGGCTTAAATAACTTTTTAACCATTTATCCTTCTAATATACACAATTTTTTTATTTCTTACCGATTAAATTTTTAGCTGCCCCTTTCCGTAGTGGTATTTTAGTTCCAGGTTCATTAATCTGTATATGACTAATTTTGTAGAGAGGCTTTCCCCTCCATAATAAGCACTAAGTGCTACATCTGATAACTTGTTCTAATCTTCTGAAACTTTTCTTATATGTTCCCATAAACCCTCTATTGACCAATCTTTATTGCCTAGATATGTTTTCTGAATTTTTCATTCTCCATCTCCTTTTTGTATATGATTATTCATAATTTATTTCAATAATCTGGCTTCATACTAAAGCTTGATATATCTTTTTGTAATATGTTTTGCTAATATCGCAGTCTGGGAAGCAATGCCTATGTCAATATGTGCTACCTTCTTGCTTAAATAAAGACAAGATTTTGCATGATTTGGAGCTTCCAGAAACATCTTCTCTTTCCAATGCCTTAAAGATTACTGGCCTTGCCGATGCTGTTGAAGGGCGTGTCAATGTGATAGTCAATAGTAAGCAGGTATTTAGGGATTATTTCTTTTCCATTTTCACTTTGAAATTGACACATACAAGGTTCTTGGCAAACATAAAATGGTCTTTGTTTCATTAAAACTGTAACTTTTGGTATTCCTGGATTTTTTTCGCAACAGATGTTTAGATGTGCATTACGACAAAGTCCTTCTTCATCATTAGCTAATGATTGCATCACAGCACTTGCTGAGGGGCTTGGTTCTAGTTTCTACAGATATTTTCTTGGTCTTCTCTGGAAAGATGATTATCCCACTGATTTCTCAGAAGCTGAATCCAGTGTCGATTCAGAATGGGATTCTTTTTGTCGTGTAATTATGAAAATCTGCAGAAAATCTAACATTATATCTCAAAAGCATTCTGGTTTGGTGCCTCATGGCGCTTGGAAGTTCCTTCTCAGCAGCCAATTTCACACTAACTTCTGCAAAGCAAACTCATTGTTTCGAAAATCTTGTGCTGTGCCACTTGATCAGCTGGAATCAAATTCCTCTACATCATCTATAGATGGTAAACACAGTTTTGAAGAGCCATTTTATACTGAACTGTTGATAGAATGTCTGGAATCTCTTCATGCGCTCTATGAGAGCCTGAAACTGGATAATCTCCGCAAAAGGTATTTCTTTATATTCTCTCTGATATTAATTTTTTATTTCCTTTGGTTGCCTTTTCATTTTAGCCTCTAGCATCCTCACTAAGGTCTCTTCAGCTCATCTTTTGTAACTACTATCCGGTTTGTTTAGGGAGCCGCTGATTGATTGGGTTTAGTGACCCTTGCCATTAATCTATATTACTTTTTACTTTTTAGTTCAGTGTTCTCATTGCCAGCTTGATATGATCAGAATGTGGATAAGCTTAAGCCATGTAGCCACCTATTGCTTTTATTTCATTTCTCGATGATATCCCAACACTTTTTTGTCAGTGATATTTTCATATGAATATAAATGGTCTAAAACAATATCCATTTTATACTCCCTCTGTCCCTAATTACAAGACCCCTTTAGAACATTTGTTTGTTCCTAAAGATAAGCCCTTTTTCAAGTTTCTAGATGCACTTATTATTATTTTTCCAAATATATCTCTTATTAATACCACACATTTGTATCGAAATATGAAAAGTCAACATCGAATGCATCTATACACAAAGGGTAATTTAGTTATAGTCATACACTAATTGTACACATTAATTACACTATAACATTTTCTCTATATATGTGATAAGTAGGGTCTTATAAATAAGGACAGACGTAGTACTTATTTAGTTTTCAGGTTTATTTGACATATGAGGGGCTTTAGTCTTCTATTTGTAACTATTTAAGTGTTAGAATAAGAACTCTAAGTCAGTTTGATATAGAGACTCAAGTAGTGTTTAGTCATTAGTTAGGCTTGGTTATTGTAAGCTGTTAACAGCTGTCACTTAGTGACACATGTCCCTTACATTTACCTTCTATAAATATGTGTAAGTAACCTTAAGAATCGTAATGGAAATATTCACAATTCTAAATTCATCCTTTCCCTCTCTTTCTCTCTTTCCTTTCTCTCTCCTATAACAAACTTTCTCTCTCCTCTAACTAACTTTCCTTCAAGCTTTTCTATGTTTATCAATGGCGTTTTGCACTTCTATCATGGTATCTAGAGCTTCTTTTTGATCCAGTTCCTTTTCCGCCATGGCTACACCTCTTCCTACTGCATCTACTGCGTCAGAAGCACAGCGCGTTACCGCCGCAACTTCGAAAACCTTCAAACAAACAGTTTCTGTAAAACTTGATGATTCAAACTATCTCCAATGGAAGCAGCAAGTAGAAGGTGTGCTGCGTGGTACGAAAATGGTGAAGTTTGTGGTTTCTCCACAGATTCCACCGGTATATCTCAACGACGCCGCGCGCGAAGCCGGAACTGAAAACCCTGCGTATTCCGAGTGGGAAGAGCAAGATTTCTTACTCTGCACTTGGATTCTGTCTACGATTTCACCTTCGCTCCTGTCGCGCTTTGTTCGGTTTCAAAATTTGTGGCAAGTCTGAGAAGAGATTCACAGCTATTGCTTCACGCAGATGCGAACACGTTCGCGTCAACTGTGTTCTGAACTTCGTGCTATTACCAAAGGCTCACGCATGATCTCAGAGTTCATCTCTCGTGTTCGTGAGATTTCTAAAGCACTCAAGTCTATAGGAGATCATGTTCCTCACTGTTGAAGTTGTTCTTGAGGCTCTTCCTGAAGAGTTCAATGTTATTGTGGCCTCTGTTAACAGTAAATCAGAGGTATCTCATTGGATGAGCTTGAGTCTCAACTCCTTACTCAAGAAGCTCGTAATGAGAGGTTCAAGAAAGCTGCAATCACTGAGCCTGCTTCTGTCAATCTCACTCACAATGCTAATGCTGAATCCCAAGGCCAAGCACCAAACTCTGGCTTTCCTGATGGTAATCCTAATCCTAATTCTCAGTTTAACAATAATCAGTTTTCCGGTGCTTACTTTGGTGGTAGAGGTCAGTCACGTGGTATAGGATTCAGAGGAGGACATTTTAGAGGCAGAGGTGGTAGAGGAAATGGTTTTCCACGCCCCTATGTTCAGTGCCAGATTTGTTACAAAACAGGGCATGATGCTAGTTACTGCCACTACCGTCTTCAGCCTCAATATGATGCTTCCTTTGCTCCCTATGGCTATGGGCCTCCTATGTTTATGGTGCTCCTAGTGGTTATGGTGGTTCACCATCCAATGTTTGGATGTAGCCACGTTTTCCTAACTCTGGAGGTCCTCTTAGGCCTCAATCCTTTCAGTTCCCGCAACCTTTTGGTGGACAAAGACCTCAAGCACCACATGCCTTGTTTGCTGGAAGTGGAACTCCTGCTGAGTATGTCAGCTCCAATGGTGGTAGTTTTAACCATATCTGGTACCCTGACTCTGGAGCCACTCACCATGTTACACATGATGTTGGAAATTTGTTGGATGCAGTGTCACTTTCAGGTTCTGATCATGTTCATGTTGGTAATGGACAAGGTCTGTCTATAACTTCTATTGGTTCTATGAGTTTTCCTTCACCTCTTCAACCTCAAACTACTTTAAAACTCAATAACTTACTCCTTGTTCCTTCCATAACTAAGAATTTGGTCAGTGTTAGTCAATTTGCTAGGGATAACAATGTTTACTTTGAATTTCATCCTAATGAGTGTTTTGTTAAATGTCAGGGTTCTTCTAAAGTTCTCTTGAAAGGTCCTCTTGGCAGTGATGGTCTTTACCAGTTTCATCCTCAGTCTCCTGCTCTCTCCTCTCAGAGTCCCACTGCCAATCTAGCTTGCAGCAAGAATAACTTGTTCTCCTCTATAGGAAACCTTTCTAGTTTACAATTTGGTACTTTTCAATGTAATAATGTTGGTTGTTCACCATCTGTTTCTCCAAACAGTTATAGTTCATCTTTGTATGGTATATGGCATAGCAGGCTAGGTCATCCTCACTATGAGGTGCTTAGGAATGTACTGAAGCTTTGTAATGTTACTATTCCAAATAAAACTGTCTGATTTTTGCTCTTCATGCTGTCTTGGTAAATCTCATAGGTTGCCATCTGTTACCTCCACTACTACCTATACCAAACAACTTGAACTTGTGTTTTGTGACTTGTGGGGACCTGCACCAGTTGAGTCTTCTTGTGGATACTCATATTTTCTCACAATTGTTGATGCCTTTTCACGTTTTACTTGGATTTACCCTTTAAAATTAAAGTCTCATACCTTATCCACTTTTCAAAACTTCCAAACTATGAACTACAGCTTAATCACAAAATTAAAAGTGTTCAATCTGATGGAGGTGGTGAATTTCGCCCCTTTACCAAATTTCTTAATGATCAAGGAATCATACATAGATACCAAAATGGGTCTGTTGAGAGGAAACACATGTACGTAGTTGAAACTGACCTCACTTTACTGCTCATGCTAAAATGCCTTTGTCCTTCTGGGATCATGCTTTCCTTACTGCCATATATCTGATTAACATAATGCCTACCTCTACTTTAAACAATAAGTCACCATTCTTTAGGCTTCATTTACAATTCCCTGTTACAAATTTTTGAGAAGTTTTGGATGTGCATGCTTCCCTTTTCTGAGACCTTATAACACTCAAAAATTTGATTTTCACTAAAATAGTAAAAGGAGTGCATCTTTCTAGGCTATTCATCCTCCCATAAAGGATACAAATGCCTTGATTCCACTGGTAGAATTTTTATCTCTAAGGATGTGGTCTTCAATGAACTAAAATTTCCTTATCCAGAGATGTTTCCCTCTCCCTCCCATCAGTATGTGCAGCCTGATCCACCTACCTTGTCCACCTTCCTTCCTATCCCCATTTCCACCATCCCAACATCAGGTGACTCCTCTGCTACTCATCCACCTAATTCACCTAGTTTACCTATGAGTCCTGCACCATCACAGCATGATTCATCTGCTTTTCCTATGAGTCCTAATCAGTCTCCCTCTCACAATTTTGATGCTTCTGTCCCTGATTCACATGTTCCTAGTGATCTTGTGTTTGATGTTCCTCCCATTTCTGTTATCCCTCCATCTGACTCAGTCTCTTACTCAGTTGAGTCTACATCTGTCTCAAGTAGCTCTTCTTCTGTCTTTGTGTCTCCACCTGTTGTTCCTCATAGAATTCATCCCAACAACACTCACTCTATGAGGACCAGAGGTAAACTTGGTATTGTGCAACCTAGGTTGCACCCCACCTTGCTATTAACTCAATTTGAACCAACAAGTTATAAAGAGGCCATCAAGGATCCTAAATGGCATCAAGCGATGCAAGCAGAATATGATGCTTTGTTGCATAACCATACCTGGTTGTTCGGTTACCTCCTGACAGACAAGCTATTGGATGCAAGTGGGTCTTTAGACTCAAAGGGAATCCATATGACACTATTAATAAGTACAAGGCCAGATTAGTAGCCAAAGGGTTTCATTAGAAGCCATGATTTGATTACAATGAAACTTTTTCTCCAGTGGTTAAACCTGTCACTGTAAGGAGTGTTCTAACTCTTGCTGTTACCAATCAGTGGCCTATTCAGCAACTTGATGTGAATAACGCCTTTCTTAATGGGTTTCTCAATGAAGAAGTCTACATGGTTCAACCTCCTGGTTTTGAACAGCATGATCCTTCCCTGGTCTGCAGGCTAAACAAAGCCTTGCATGGTTTAAAACAGGCTCCTAAAGCCTGGTTTGAAAGATTAAAGACTGCTTTGGTTAGGCTGGGGTTTATTGCTAGCAGATGTGATCCCTCTTTATTCACCTTGCATGCTAATAATCATAGTACTTTTCTTCTAGTATATGTTGATGATATAATCATCACTGGCAGCTCACAAAGTTTAATTCAGCAACTTGATCAGAAATTAAACTCAGAATTTTCCCTGAAAGATTTAGGCAACTTGGACTACTTTCTTGGCATTGAAGTACATCATTCCAGTTCTGGTTCTCTTCTCCTCTCTCAAACTAAATATATAAGTCTTGCTCACCAAGGCCAACATGGATAATGCAAACAGTATAACCTCTCCAATGGCTTCTAGTACTAAACTTTCAAAGTATGGATCAAGTCCTGTGTTTGATCCCACTTACTTCAGATCTATAGTAGGAGCTCTTTAGTATGCTACTATCACTATGCCAGAGATTTCTTACTCAGTAAACAAAGTATGTCAGTTCTTATCAGCTCCTCTTGAGGATCATTGGAAGGCAGTGAAGAGAATTCTCAGATATCTTTAGGGCACACTCAATCATGGTCTGTTAATTATTCCTGCCCCTAAAAATGAACCTATCTCTCTTACTGGGTTTTGTGATGCTGGGGCATCTGATCCTGATGACAGAAGAAGTACATCAGGTGCCTGCATTTATCTTGGCCCCAATCTAGTCTCCTGGTGGGCCAAGAAGCAGACTCTAGTAGCCAGATCTAGTGCTGAAGCTGAGTACAGAAGTCTAGCTCAGACCTCTGCTGAAGTCATATGGATGCAGTCCTTACTCAAAAAACTCAGAGTTCCAATCAAGGTTCCTCAAGTTTATTGTGATAACTTGAGTGCTGTTTCACTAGCACATAATCCAGTGCTTCATTCCAGAACAAAGCACATGGAGTTGGACATCTTTTTTGTCAGAGAGAAGATCATGAATAAAAGGTTGCAAGTCTGCCATGTTCCTGCTCAAGACCAGTGGGCAGACATCCTCACCAAGCCTTTATCCACAACAAGATTTATGTATCTTAGAGACAAACTAAGGGTTTGTGACACCCTCAGTTTGAAGGGGGAATGTTAGAATAAGAACTCTAAGTCAGTTTGATATAGAGACTCAAGTAGTGTTTAGTCATTAGTTAGGCTTGGTTATTGTAAGCTGTTAACAGTTGTCACTTAGTGACACATGTCCCTTACATTTACCTTCTGAATTCATCCTTTCCCTCTCTTTCTCTCTTTCCTTTCTCTCTCCTATAACAAACTTTCTCTCTCCTCTAACTAACTTTCCTTCAAGCTTTTCTATGTTCATCAATGGCGTTTTGCACTTCTATCGTTAAGCTCTATGTTATGGGGAAGCTAAAGGGGTTTAACACCATTAAGAATTTCATGTTTTAAAAAAATAAATTTATCAAGAATATTCAAAATATTTGGGGGGACCATTGCCCCCCTCACAACATAGCTGCTCCCTTCAATGTAATAATCTGGTCCTGGCCGTTGTCAATAAAAGTTTATAACTGCTAAAAGTAAAGATAATTGATCAGTTCATGGTCTGTCTTAGACCTGTTTTATATTGCAAAATTTATTGCCAAGACCATTTGTCATATTCTACTTCATCGTGTTTTGCAAAATCTTTAGGTTTAGCTGTGAAGTAATGGGGTTAAACTTGCTTTACTATGCTTCCCGGCCGAAAAAATTGCGCGTTGTGCGCGAGGATTGACCACTATTTTGTTTAATATCTTTTGGTTTTTTTTTCTAAATTTTTCTGCTTTATGCATTTCATCGTGATCTTTAGTCTGTATTTTCCTTGGTAATTCATTTTTCCATTTTCCTTTTCTGTTAAAATATATTTTGCCTTGATTCTACCTGATAGTTGTTGGCTACAGGGACTTGGAGCATCTAGCAGCTCTCTTATGCAACATTGCCAATTTTCTCGGCGAGGACAACTACTTGGACCATTACATCCGTGATTTCCCCATCTTCTGTAAAAAGTTTTCGAAGTCTGGAACAACCATTTCCCCTAAAATTCCTCCAAGTTTATTCAGATGGCTTGAGAACTGCTTGCAGTACGGATATAGTTATGCTAATACTAGTGATCTTCCGTCTCTAGTTCGCAAAGATGGTTACCACGTGGTTAGTTTGGCGCGAAAAATAGTTTGCTTTTACAGTATACTATCTGGTGCTAATTTGGTAGGAAAGAAGCTTTCTTCTGGTGTTTACTGTAACATCATCACGGGATCACATTCTTCAAAGGAAGAGCTTACTGTTTTAGCAATGGTTGGTGAAAGGTTTGGACTTCAACAGCTCGATTCCCTGCCTTCCGGTGTATCTCTTCCACTTCGTCATGTAAGATTGACTCAAGTGGTGTGAAATATTTGTTACTTATTATTATCTTTTTGGTAATTAATGTAAATGATTTTACAATATTTTTCATAGAGCATGTATTGTGGTAGCCTGTCTTTTTGTCCTATGTTTTAAATTGCCTATTGATTTACTTCTGTTTACATGATTCTAATTTTCATCATGATGACTCTGACTAATCAGGCATTGCCTAGTGTTTCTTTGATTCTTTTCCATATTTCACTCCTATTTTCTGCATGTAATTGCATTTTGACCATAGTACTTCTGCTTTTTAAATATCATCCTTGACAAGATATTATCAGTACTTCCTGTACTTTTAAACCTTATAGCTGTTATGCTTTTAGGCATTAGACAAATGTCGAGATTCTTCTCCAAATGACTGGCCAGCTGCTGCTTATGTCCTTCTTGGTCGGCAAGATTTGGCGATGTCAACTTTGGCACGTGAATGCAAGTATAAGGAAATTGAAACACCGACCAATGTGAATGTAATCTCTATGTGTACGCCTTATATGCTTAATCTGCATCCGGTGACAATATCTTCTACTATTTCTGATGCAATTGGATTGGAAGGAACTAAGCTTGAAGACACAGATTCAGTTGATGGGTCTATGTTAGATGGTATGGAGCATATTTTCAACTCTAGCACACAGTTGCGTTATGGTCGTGATCTGAGGTTGAATGAGGTCAGTTTTGATCTCATAAGAATTTTGGAAAATGATTTGATTATTTTTACTTGACATATCTTCACATCCTAGCATGGCTTGTCTATTGCGGCTAGTGGAAAATTGCCCATTGTTAAAATCCTGCTATGCAATAGTGTTACTGCGCCACTATAACAGACATTTGACAACATTTTGTACTAAATAGCGTATCATGGGACAATAGCATATTGTGGAACAATAGCGCTTTGTCTGAATTCTGCTACGCTATAGAGGTAAAATGCCATTATAGCTTCTATTTAACAACACCGGTAGATTGTAGAAATGGGTGCTGATTTTGAACATAAATTTAAGGGCAATTATTTTAGGAAAAGAAGCACTGCTGCTTTATTGTCATTCATACTAATGAGTCCTGAGGATTTTATTTTTTATTTGTTACGTTTATTGAAAATCTAGATTTAGAGAAATTTTCAGAATTTGTGCATGTTTGATTGAGAAAATAAAAAAGAGGCACATGGTAAACTTGTTGAGAATATGTTTTGAAAGCGAAAGATGCAGGGCTACGTTTATACTGGGTGGCACAGTGGAGGGTTCTCGGTAGCAGCAGATGAGCAAAAATGAGAAAAAACCAAGAAAAAAACATTATTGGTTATACTTATTTTCTTGTTCTCAATAGTATTAGAGATAAGTATATGTTTGTATTATGTTATTACTTTTCACTTTATATTTTGTTATATTTGTAAAATCTTAAAACCAGGCCCGGTCTGCATAGGCTTAGCTACTAGTCTCCTTCCCTAGCATCAGTTAGCTTAGCTTTAGTCAGACGAGTGTTGAGGTATGGGAGCACTCGGCTGTTGTTTCATGAAGGCTGCTGTTATGATCTTTCAAACTATAATCACAATTCAAAGTTTTTATTATTTCTCTTCCTTTCTTATCTAAAATCATACAACTTCAACAGTTAATATGGCTCAATGTATAGTTATGAGAGACCAATGGTTACTTAAAGTTGCTTTGTTATCACGCTCTACTGTCTGTCAGTGGAACTGTTATCTTAGAACTTCATTTTACTTCCTGGCCACTGTCAATTGAAGTGTTGTTCTAGTGCAAACGTAAAAAAAAATAGTTGTTTCTTTACTAAGTCATTGCTCTTGCTACCTTTACTAGGTTAGACGCCTTTTGTGTTCTTCAAGACCTGTAGCAATTCAAACATCTGTTAACCACAGTGCCTCTGACCAGGACCTCCAGCAGGTACGCCTTTCTATGATATTTGTCGCATTTGATGTTGTCTACTCCTTTGTTCGTAATGTAATTAAACAAACTGATTTACTTGATGATACTCCCTCCGTATTTTATTATAAGTCATTTTGACATTTTCACATATATTAAGAAATGTAGTTAATTTTGTACTGGAAAGAGAAATTATGAGTGATTTTACAAAATTATCCCTTATTAATGACATGGTAAAATTAGATTAGAAGAATAGAAATAAGAGATAGTAATGAATAATAAAGGGTATGATATAAAAAAATCATTAATGATACATTGGTATTATAATAAAACTAAGAGATAGTAATAAATAATAAAGGGTATGATAGGAAAAAAATCATTAATGATGCATTGGTATTGTAAAGTGACTTATAATAAAACTAAAACATTTTTTCTAAATTGACTTATAATAAAATACGGAGGGAGTAATATTCTTAGCAAGTCAGCACTTTTCCGTCAAAATTCTTATATTCCCAGTGTAATGATCCCAAACATCAGACTGTGACATGTAGCATAGAAGTTCAATCTGCAGTTCTATACTGTCACATTGATATTTTTGCTATCAAACATATACTTGGATTATTCAATCTTTTTTGTTCCCTCACTTTATTCCTTAATTTTCTTGTCTTAAAGTTGCAAGACTTCTGAGCTCAGATTTAATTTTGTTATTATCATCAAATTGAGTTTAAGTTATGGTTTTTCAAGGGCTGACAAATCATTAGGTTCTGACATTTGATGCTATTAAGGTAAATGAAATAATGTACTTCAATTGGTATTAAGATTGGAGCATTTTTTAAAGGGAAGATAGAATTATTTTGATTCAACGATTACGGTGTCATGGGTATGTATATGAAAAGTAAAATATGGTTATTTTTACCTGTACTTTTTCTCCCTTTTGACATTTTTCTATTTAAAAAAGCTTAACCTGGTTATTGTTAATAATGATTGTTAATTTTTCTCTTAGGTTTTTTTATATTGGGCCTAAATCATTAAGCCTGATATGAAAGTAACCTTAGAAATTTATAATTGGCATCCTATACATTGCTCTTGGTTGTTTTGTTGCACTTATACAGGAAAACAGCTCAGTTAATATTTCTCCCAGCTGCAGTCTAATTTTTATTCCACAGTCTGTAATTGTTCTGTCAAAATTTTCTGAAAAAAATGAAACTGAGTTTGCAATCAGTTCTTCTGTTACATGCATTACTTTCTGTTGCTGTGAATCTATGATATGCTCTTTACTGTTGCTGACTGGGTATTTTGTTCTTATGAAAGACTCTGTTCCTCTGACACTTTCTTTTTACTATTTGTGAAGACTCAATTGTGGCACCTTGCCCAAAGAACCACTTCACTCCCTCTTGGACGTGGGGCATTTACCCTCGCAACCATACATACTCTCTTAACTGAGGTGCTCTTGTATTTAATTTTTTTTTGTCCTATTTTGTTTTCATTGTGAGAATTTTTACATTTTTTGTTATCGAAATATATTGTTTCTGATAGAATTTTTTTCAAATCATTTAGACTTTTAGTGTACCAAAGCTTGTACTGGCAGGTCGGTTGCCGGCCCAACAGAATGCAACTGTAAGTTGAGAGCTTGTGATTGACTATACTCATAATACGTGTTTTGGCTTGTCAAACTATTTAGTAGTTTTTGTCTTGTTTTAACTCGAATGATTTTGTATACTAATAGGTTAACCTCGATCCCAACATCAGGAACATACAAGAACTCAAGTCTTGGCCCGAGTTTCATAATGCTGTTGCTGCTGGGCTTAGACTAGCCCCTCTCCAGGTTTAATATCGATTCTTGAGGTTATGTATTTGATTTTTTTTTTTTTGCTAGGATATTATTTTGTTCTTTGATGTTCACACGCGCGCGCGCGCACACACACACAAAATAGAAGTATAATTTTAAAAAGTAAACAAAACCCTACGTTTAGGGGTCAATTTAATTGTCCTCTAAGGAAACTACAAAAGCTAATATTAAAGAAAGGACAGTACAGGATTCAAATACAATCAACATATACTACTTGTGCTGATTATAAATTATCCTTCATGTTAATCACTCCCAAATACCCCGTTTTCATTTTAGTCAACTTCTGATTATTTTAATTAACCATTATTCAAGTGAATGAACCACTTTTGATTCGAGTTAACTACCTGTCATTAGTAATATAAAAAGAATCTGTGTACCTGCTTAAACTTATATGTAATGTGACTAAGTTAAAGTGGCATTGATAACTCTTGAAGACTTAATGTTAAAAATTGGTTAAAGACACAACAAAACCTTGAGAAGTCTCTTACTGTTTTCTAACAATATTCCAGCCGGAAGACAATATTAGTGATACAAAGCTCTGGGTCTGAGACTTGATTATTTGTTTCCATAACTTAGTTACAGTACTCTTGGCTGGAATTTTTTTGGTGAATAGCTTATTTTTAAAAAATGCATATAACCTCTTTGCAGGGTAAAATGTCGAGAACATGGATAGCATATAATAAACCTGAGGAACCAAGTTCTCTTCATGCCGGGCTACTCCTTGCTCTAGGACTGCATGGATTTCTGCGTGTATTAAGTGTTACTGACATTTACCAGTACATTTCTCAGGTATATCTGGTGCTCAATGGTCTTTATCATATTGATTTTTAGCACCCTTAATACTTATTCTAATGATAGTGATTTATGCGAGCATTGATGAAATAATTAGTTTTAAATTTCTATTGAAACAATTACTTTCATGGCATGAATTTGTAGCTGCTGCTGCTTTAAGTCCATTTGGTACTTTTTTGGAACTTGAAAAATTGTTTGGCCTTCTTTCTTAATTGCTTGCCACCTTTCCAGCTGATCTCCATCTAGTATTGGGTCGAAAGCTATGAAAATGTTGCAAATAATACTATTTTAAGATTTGATTCTCTCCTTTTCTTTTTCTGTACATATCATTGTTAGAGTGTGTAATTATTATGACACATTTTATTCTTTTTTTCTTCATCATTTATTAGGATTCAAGTTTAATATTTTAGAGAGAATAATTTGTAGTTCATCAATCAATAAATTTCCAATTATTCAAACCTTTTAGGTTGGTAATAGAGCCGCTGATCTGGGAGAATCTGCTTCTGTATCAAAATCCTAGTTGCCTTTACTGCAGCCAATTTGGGCTGCTTTCATTGCTTTCACGACACCTTCATTGTGCCCACTTTTCAGTGCTACTGCAGTATGAAAGGTTGGTTTTCCTGAGACCACCACTACCTGTGCCATCAACATCCAACCTTTGTTGATTTTGCATTCACATCCTGCCTTTCTGCTACTGTAGGTTGTCACACCAATACCAATGTGCTTGTTGGCCTCATCTACCTAGATTTCAAGTAAACACCCTTTTTTGGCCATTGTTCTCTAAAGCTACTTTGAAATTCTACCTTTTTTTTTTTTTTTTCTATCTTCATCTCCACTCTTCTATACAATTGACATAAGCTGTACGGCCTTCATCTACGAATCCAATACCAGCCTTTCTGTTCGAAGTTTCAACCTGTATAAATTGTAATGATCTTCCAGTCATTCATCTAACCTATCGCCTTAATGGAAAAAAGTGTTTACATTGGACTATTCACACAACTATCACAGGTTGGACTATGATTATATGTGCAAGGAAAGTCTCATCTTACAAGTTGGTTTTGTCGGGTTGAGTTAGACCTGACCCAAATTCTAATAATTTCCTTGGGATATAGACAAAGTCAGGGTGATCATACATTGTTCTTTAAATACTCACAATAAGGTAAACTAATCGTTTTCCTTGTATTTGTTTCAAATATCATAGTAGGAGATTATTTAGTTGAGAAGCAACTTAGAGGAGAAGAAACTAAGGTACTTTCATGACATTGAAGTAGCATACTCTATACTAGGTATTTTCATCTCTTAATGAAAATATGTACTAGACTGCCTTAAGGAGACCAGCATACTTAGAGATGTAAGCCTGCATGTGTTCTCATTGAGTAGAATCGTTGGATGCGTAATAAAGATGAAAATCCCAAGGTTGATAAAGCTTAGTAGTAGAGGAATTGATATGCTTGGCACATACCAAACAATAGCACATGATATTAGTGTTGAAAGCCAGTTCATGGATGAAGATTGTACTAGATGATTTGAAAGTGAAGTATAAGATCCTATTAAATTGTTGCGACAAAGAATAAGGTTACAAACATAGGTTATAATCTTGTTCAACATGATCAGACAAACATATTTAGATAGATACACACTTCATCGAGGATAAGTTGGATAGTTGTTTAATAAAAATTGTGAAAAATAGAGACAAATTTTCTGAATGTGCTTGAATTGCATAGCACTTAACAACATGCTTGCTTAATTTATATACATGGTAACTGCAATGAGAGTAAATGAGCACTACTTCCTAAGATACATTGAACTTGTTCTACTTGCTATACAATGGAGCTAAACTATTTGGGAAGTGAACATTAAAGAGGTCCAGGAAAGTGAAGCATTAATGTGTTTTTTGTTTCCAAAAAATTGCCTATGTTCCTTTTGAGCTCTAGCTATACTAAGGGTTTGCCAACAAAGCGTTTTCTACAACTTAAAAGTTGATTGATAACACATCCCCAACTTCATGTGGAGTGTTAACACTATTGAAAGATAGAATGATCCATTTGTTCCTATTTTTCTTTTGTACATATCACTATATCAATGTGTTGCAATAAAGAGAGATTTTATATCTCCTATTGATTATTATATTTATCAGTATTGATAGTCTCACATTGGATGAGATAACGGTTTGAAAGAATTTTTATAAGTGGGAGATATCCATCACCTTAATAATCAACCTGTTGAAATTTGAGGCCTAACTCATCCTTACAAACCCGGCTTGTAAGATGAGGTGTCTCCTCTTTATAAACTCTTCTCAAGAGTCCTATCTATCCGATGTGGGACTAAATCCACCCCCTCAAAGCCAACACAATGAAGGTGTTGGAGGCTGCAATGAAGGCAAACCAAAGGCCACAATTTAGGCGACTAGGGGCGGACCGTAATAAAGGCAGAATTTCCAACACAACCTAATATGGTATTAGAGCCTATTCTAGATCCGTTGGGCCACTTGTTATCAGGCTACTTAGTTCACACTTCAGATGTTTAATCCTAGACGTGAAGGGGTGTGTTGAGAGTCCCGCATTGGATGAGATATGATTTGAAAAAGTGTTCAAAAGTGAGAAAAATTCCTCACCTTATAAAGTCCAATCCAAATTCTAAGAATTAGGATTCAGGTTTAATAGTATATGATTAAAGCCTGTAGTTTGTAACTCATACATCAATAAAGTTCAAAATTTTCAGACCTTTGAAGTGAAAATTAGGATGGATATTTGTCTCTTCTCTCTAGAATGAATAATTAAACCAGTTAAAAAAGTTTAGGAGGTAAAGTGCAACTAGATGATTAAACCACTTATTCATTTTAGGATTTTAGAGTTATTTTTTCAACAAAGTCTTTTTGTGAGAACAACTGGAGTTAGTGAACTTAAACTTAAGGAAACTTGAATTATTGAGTAGGGGAATCAGCAATGTTTGGTTTTAACGGCCTCATTGTAACTACTTAGACAGTTGATGCTGGATCACTCACTTAATTTCAATGAACTTGTTGGGGACAAATCGTCCATCTTCTCTTACTTTTTATTTGTCTTTCAACTTTTCTATTGTATAACCTCATGTTATTGTCACTGCATATTTTCAGGAGCATGAAAGTACTAGTGTAGGATTAATGCTTGGCCTAGCATCTTCTTATAGAGGCACTATGCAACCGGCAGTATCGAAGGTACAAGACATAAATTTTTATGATGAAATCGTTGCACTTCTTGGCACATATAAAATTATTTTCATAGCTTTGCTCTATGTCGTCAATAGCGCACGATAGCGGGATAGCGTGGCGGAGGAAGCTTCCGCTGCATCGCCATTTGCCTGTTACGCGCATTCAGCAATGGCAGTGATAACGGCTGCAAATGGCGGTGGAATTGTGGGTTCACATCTGCTTCTAGGGTTCTGCCGTTTTCCGGCGATAATCTGTAGTTTTCTGGTCATGATCTTCCGTTTTCCGACAGCCACCCTCACATGTTGAGAAGAAACTAGAAAGAATAAAGAAATGAAGGGGCGGCGGTGACTGATATATTGTGACCCGGGACGGATTTAAGTGTGATGTATTGGGGGAAGCTGCTGCCACAAACTAATTTGTTTTTGCCTCCACTAAAAAAAAAAAGTGTTGCCCCCACTATGTTAGTGATTTTTAAAACATGTTGAATATTCAACGATATACTTAATAGTAGCACTTTTGAAGTTTATAATTTTGCTCGTGAAGATTGAAATGTGAAAATGTTTGTGAGATACATTGAATGATTAATTGGTCATACACAATTTTTTTTATAGTGTTAAAAATTGAAAAATAAAATCATAAAACAATTTTAAAATGAGAAGGCACGTAGAACAATTATTATTTGGATACGTTTAAGTTTCTTCAATTTTTGAGTATATACTGATATAGCTCTCGTAACCTTCAAATTTGGTTTAAAGACATTTTTTATGAATAGATGTTTATAAACTAGTGAGTTATGTTTGTTTTCAGGGGTTGAGTCATGAATATTCTAGTTAGAATTCTTTCACTGTCACTCAGCTCATCATCTGAGTCGTCTACTTGTGTCACATAAGGATAATGATGATGATTATGGCATGTATATTGTATTTTTGTACATACATTTATATTATGTAATCTCACCTCCACTATTCAAAATTCCTGGATCCGTCCCAGAATGTGAGAGTGGTGCTTTTGGAGATGATGTTTTATATTTAGGGTTTTGAGAATGGACGTCTCAGCTTTAGGGTTTGTCTCATAAACCAAACAATGAGCCAAGTATCTTACTAATGTCTAAGGCTTTGTTTGCTAGTTTGGTGGGGAAGGGCTTTGGAAATAAGGAAAAAACAAGTGGAAGAAATAGAGGACTTTGAGAGAAGAGGGTTTTGGGGGTCATTTATCTTCATAATACAAAATCCTCCTAATTTAGGGGAACTCAAAAATTGCATTGCAGGAGAATGTGTATGAATTTTTCAAATTCAATCCATGTTGTTATAATATTCTTAAAATTAAAAATATATTAATCATAAGCATTAATTTATGATTTTCTAAAAAATATTCATTCAAAAAATGAGGAAGATCTCTCCATTTTTCCCACCTTCAAAGCCCTCCCCTACTCTCTCCTTCAAACACCCAAACAAAGCCTAACTTTGTTTTGGAGTTTAGAGGGGAGGGGAAGGGAGGGTTTTGGGGGGTTGGAAATATAGGAAAAAATGGAGAGTTTTGGGGGGTTTGAAATATAGGAAAAAAATGGAGAAATCTTTCACATTTTTTGAAAATGTATTTTTTTTAGAGAATGATAAATTAGTGCTTATGATTAATATATTTTTAGATTAAATTTGAAGAACTCATATAAACCCCCCCACCCAAACCCCCCCAAACCCTCCTCCAATACAATTTCTTAGTTCCCCCAAATGAGGAAGATTTTGTATTATGAAGAAAAACGAACCTCCCAAAGCCCTCCTCTCCCATTGTCCTCTATTTCTTCCACTTGTTCCTTCCTTTTTCCCAAAACCCTCCCCTCCCTTCCTCTCCAAACTCGCAAACAAAGCCTAAGTGTCTAACAAACATGCCAAGTATATTCCTAATGTCTAACAAATGTTTACGGTGGTTAGAGTTTTTTGACTAAAAAACCTCATGTCTAATAAAAATAAATAATTGAAACTATAAAATAAATTATTGATTACTTATATTTAGTATGCCATAAATTATTGATTAAAATACATATTTTAATGGGAAATGTCAAATTTGAACATAATTATTATGTATGACAGTCTCTTTAATTTTGTGTATTTTTCTATTGCTGAGTATTTATGTTTAAATTTTACACTTATATTTAGTCTTTGCAATAGCAGCTATACTGCTGCTATAGCATTTTAGGGGGTCGGCGCTAAGCAACACTATCTGGGATTAACAACATAGCCTTTTTCTATAATATTCACAATTTCATTGCTTTTGATTGTGAATGAACATCACTTAGCATTTTGTCGCGAAACAAAATTCAATCTAATGAAACTGAAGCAGAGGCATCTCAAACTGGATTCGAATAGAAAAAACTAGTTCTTTTCAAAGCATCGTAAATTAAAGCATTCTCAATTGTATATCCGTGTTCCAAACTAATTTATTGAACATCTATTTAGTAAGTTTTGCTCAAAATAAGCTCAATTCAGTGATATGATTCTGCTTGTGGGATGACTTTTAGGAATGAGAGGTGTAAATTGTGCTTGGATGGCTTGTTTTCTATAAATTCTAGGAAACTGTTTCTGATTGAATTCCATGCCCCTATCTCCCCCCTTCCACTCTTTTGTTAAGAAATATCATTGTACCGTGTTTTTGTAATCACTTACTCAGCCAGAATGAATTTATTATCATCTAATAGGAGTAAAAAGAATATGCTCAGGCAAATAGTTTGTTTTACACGTGTGCATATGTATGTACATTAACCTGCAAATTTATAGAAGATTGTATGCTTTATTTTTTTTCTGCTAGTGAATGAAATCTGGCTTTTTTATTGCACGAAATGTTTGGTAATACCCAGTCTAATTCTCGCCCCCTGCTTCTTATGTTTCTTATATGTTTGATTTATCAAACTTTATTTAAAGAAAACTGATTGTAGTACCTTGTGGCAGTTACTTTATGTTCATATTCCTGTACGACATCCATCTTCGTATCCAGAGTTAGAGGTTCCAACCTTGCTCCAGGTATCTTTCTTTCATAATATATATATGTTCACTTCAGAATGGCTTCTTTTACCGCACGCCCAGTCGGGTGGGGGGTGGGGTGGGGTATATGGTTGGGTGGGTGTAGGAGAGAAAACTGATGCTTGTTAATCTAACATCAGAAAGAGTTTAAGTTCCCAAATTTGTGGCTTCAAAATACCATGTTTTATCTGCTGAAGAAGTTGATTCTTATATTAATAGCTTTTAGAGTATGGATTCTCTATATAAACTGACATGTAACTTGTTTTATAATTCTCACGTGTAAGAATTGAAAAACTAGTGTTAGTTGTGACCGCTGGCACGGCTACCTCGGCATAACTGAATCAATTGTTCTAGTTAACTAACATCAGGATATTCTAGAATACACTATTAGTTTCCTTATCTGTATGTATCTTAGAACACTAGTAAAATCAGAAGTTCAGCTTACAGATTACGTTTTCCGTTTTTCTCCTTCTACTGATTCCGTTAGTAGCATTCGATTTGTTGTGTGAGCATTCTAGTTGGGAACACTGCTATAAATAATAGCAGCTTGTATTGGTGTCTTTTGGCTTTTTGTCAGTTTGTTAGTCAGTGCCACATAAAGTTAGAACATCAGCTCAGGCAGCTATAAATAACCGCCTAAGAGCTTGATAGCTGGCAGTGCAAGTTTGCGTGCCCTGGGTGCATGTTAAGCTCCTGCTAAGTGTAGGATAAGTTTCCTATGTAATCTGTAATATGAAGTGAATCTTCAGTTAAGAAAAAGATTCAAACGAATATATAGAATTCCAAGTTTACTTTCTCTGTGTTTCCCTTTAACATGTCTGTTAGTATTGCTATTGCCATTTGTGTGCAGTAGTATTACTTTCACCACCCTATGATTATTTTCAAGTTTCATTTTTATTATGATTTTCTTTCAGTCAGCGGCTTTAATGTCATTGGGGATTCTTTATGAAAGTTCTGCCCATCCACAAACAATGCAGGTTTTATTGGTAAGTATATTTCTTTTCTTTATCTCCTATTAATTCTATACTTGAACTTCTGCCTGAGATATTCAACTATGTAAGAATGTAATATGTGAATGTTATGTAGTATGACCACACATGGTTCTTATTTATAGTCTCAAAATAGAATCAGTAATAATTACAAATGATCAATCAAATCCTTAATTAGTGTAGCTAAATCGCTAATTCCAAGGAGATCCTTTCAGGTATCATTAAACCTTTAAATGAGTTCAAATAATCAGTTAGCCGGTATCTTCATCAAACCTCTATGGGGATCTTAGATTGGTTATATATTTAAAAAGCTGAATGCATATGATATGCGCTCCATCTTGAGGGGGATTTTTGATTATTCTCTATTTTTTTGTTCGATATTGTTTTCTTAATTTTCAATTTTTCCTTTCTCAAGAGACTCTCTTGCAAGGTTTTACAACTCCAGTTTACCTCAACTCGTTTTACCGAGTTTACCTAAAATTAAAATTATAAAAAATTATTATATACATGACATATATAAGCTAATATAATACTGGAAATATGTTAATAATGCAAAATATGACTTAATTAAAAAGGCAAAGTATACTCAATCACCAAAATAAAGCGTTATGCTCAACTTAGCATCTAAATACAAAATTAACTCACAAAATCATAAGTTTCTAAACCACAAATGCTGCGATCCTCGGCGTCGCGAATAATCTTTCAGGCGTCGCGATCCTCGGTGTCAGAATCCTTTGGTCAGACACTTAGGGTTTGGGTTTCAGAAGAATGGCTTTCCGACTCTGTGTAATTCGCGTTTCAGAAAGATTGTCTCTCTAACTCTCTGGTTTAACGTTTCTAATGTTAGGGAACCAGAAAGGGAAGTGTGGGCTACTGGGCTTGAAAAAAAAATTGGCCCAAAATAATGGGCCAAAACAAAAGTGTGTTTTTTTAATGGTAAGATTGTGATTTTTAGTAAACTCGGCATGCGAGTTTACCGAGTTTGCGACGTGTTAACTCGCTGAAACTCGGTATGTATTCTGATTTTAACAAAAAATTTACCTCTGAGTTAACACAAATTTGACCCCTAAAAAAGTAAACTCGGACTTAGCACTCGATTTGTGGAACATTGCTCTCTTGTATATGAAAATTTGCACAACCTCATTGTGAAATACAAGTTTCTAAATTATTCAAGTCATAATAAGCACTTGTTAAATATGCTTTTTAACAAATTCATTAATGCCATCAAGATAAAGTGAACATAAATCAATTAGGTTGAGCTAATATTACTTATGCTGCCATAGTCTGTGGTTTGATTCGATCATTTTGCCAACTGTTACGATTTTTATTTTCGCCGCCTCTTTCCCGTTGTACAATTAATGTTCAGCTTTGACGTGTTTGTATTTCATTATCATTTGTGGACTCATGTTTTCAAATTGGTTATTGAAGTTGTGGTTTGCATGCAGTGTCATTTGTATGGTATGTACAGATCCCATTTTTTATTATCATTATCAGTTTTTGTATGTATGGTTCATTTTCTTTCTGAGTAATTGTACTTTGTTTTCTCTGGCTGAGATAGAGCTTGTGGGGTTTCAGTATCTGCTTTAATTTGTCACTTATGTTTCCTATATAATTTCTTTTGTGTATCATCTGGTACAAGACATTGTCCCATTGTTTATTACATTGCCATCCCCACCAAGTGGGGAAACGCTTTAGTAGGTTATTTTAATCATTATATCTATACGTATCTTTTCTAGGGTGAAATTGGGCGCCGTAGCGGGGGTGATAATGTTCTTGAGCGAGAGGGTCATGCTGTTTCTGCAGGATTTGCATTGGGTCTTGTTGCACTGGGTATGAATGTATACATAAATATCAGCTTTTGGATTGCAGTTTTTTTTATTCTTTATCTAATTGAGATATTTTTCCTGAAGGGCGGGGAGAAGATTCCCTTGGGTTTATAGACTCATTTGTGAATAGACTGTTTCTCTACATTGGTGGCAAAGTTCACAATGTATGTTATGGAATTAGTAACTATCTCCTCTTTTTCCTCCCTTGTTGAAAACCTTATCCTCTCATTTTTATACCAGTATATAAGTCTAGATTCAAATTCCTGTAAGAAATTTCCATTTTGATCCTCTGTTGCATGGAAACTTGAACTACTTTATAATGTTTTTTATTTAACACTCAATTACTTCTGCATCAGGAGAGATCAAATTTTTCAACAATCTCAATGGATGAAAATCGTGGTTCTTCCCAGGTTCAGTGAATTCATTTCACCTTTTTTCTCCATCATAAATTAAAAATAAAGTTGTATGAGATATTTGTGGGTGGGATTGTCTCTTGCATAACTAACTCATACATTTTCATTTTATTATAGATGATGGATGGGACAACAATCAATATAGATGTCACGGCACCTGGAGCGACAATTGCCCTAGCTTTAATGTTTTTGAAAGTACTTACTATGAACTCACTCTACAATAAGTGATAAATATGTCAACAAGAAGTCCTTTATCTACTTCTGCAATTTTAGTTTCTACCTTTATAGAGATTGTTTTGAACTAGTTTAGTATTATCATTGCCTACATAATTTTAGCTTCGTTAACCATTATAATTGATATATTAGTATGCAATTCTGAGTTCAGTCATGAATATGGCATCCTTTGCTTTCTAGGAGTCCTGGTAACATTGGACTGTATTCTTGTTACAGACAGAGGCTGAGGCTGTGGCGTCTAGGCTCTCAATTCCCAATACACGCTTTGATTTACAATATGTACGGCCGGACTTCATCATGCTTCGTGTCATTGCTCGAAATTTAATAATGTGGAGCAGGTTTGTTTTGGTATCTTTATGTTAATGCCACAATTTATTCGGATCTGTGCCACTATTATTTTGATCTATTCCTATTCGTTCTTTTGTAGTGTTCATCCCTCAAAAGATTGGGTTTGGTCCCAAATTCCTGACATTGTCAGATGTGGTGTGGAAGGCCTCGGTGGTGATGACAATGATATTGATGATATGGATGGTGATGCTTTTATGCAGGCCTATGTTAATATTGTGGCTGGAGCTTGCATATCTCTCGGTAAAATGTTCATCGGTTTTTACATTCCTTTTATGATGAATATAACTTAAATTGTTTTTATTACAAAGGTAATTATCCAACTGAAAGCATTTATTTGAATCCTCGTTGCTACTATTGTCCCGGATGATAACACAGATTGTATTAACTTCCTTGCTAGCACCAACTCAGTGGTTGTGATAGTATTATATCTTTATCATTAAACTTGTTGCTTTTTACCTTGTCAGGACTGGTTTTTGCTGGCACAAGAAATGGAAACGCACAGGAATTACTTTATGAGTTTGCTATGTACTTTCTTAATGAGGTTGGTCTATAGAATTATGCTGCCTAACTCCTGAATGGATGTTAATTGGTTTGTTCTAATTTTTTAAGTCTCACAGATAAAGCCTGTTTCCCCTACAAGTGGAAAGTTTTTTCCGAAGGGTCTATCTCGTTATATTGACCGGGGCACATTGGAAACATGCCTTCACCTTATTGTTCTTTCCCTATCTGTGGTATCTGCTACCCCTTTCCTTTCACTGTAAGCTGATTAAGGATTAACATCATGGATAAAATTCGATGATTAAACTTATGCATGACATTTACAGGTAATGGCTGGGTCTGGACATTTACAGACCTTTCGGTTGTTGAGATTCCTAAGGAGCAGAAATTGTGCAGACGGGCAGTCAAGTTATGGTATTCAGATGGCCGTAAGTTCTAGTTGTCTTTTTATATCATTTTTGCCATTATAATTTAAAATATAAAATCTGGCTATATATAAAATCCGGTTGGTAAGATGATTAAAAAGATAAAATATCAAATCCTGTATTTATGAGGAATACTTTGTGGGCTCTGGAACCTCTGTTGTATAAAATATCAAATCCTGTATTTATGAGGAATACTTTGTGGGCTCTGGAACCTCTGTTGTCAAAAGCGGCCGCCTCAGCCGATATAGCGGAGTGGCGCGGCAAAATTGAGGTCACCGCTTCCAACCGCGTCGGAGCGGCGCAGGTGGATGATGCGGTTTGAGCGGCCGCGATCTCGGGGCCAGATCGGAGCTGTCGCGGGTCAAAACGGCCGCTATTTCCTTTTCCATGGTCCAAGAGAAGAAGAATGAGAAGAAATGAAAGAAGAAGGAGAAGAAATGAAAGAACGGGAAAATATGTGAAGATAAATGGTACAGTACTGTTCTTGTTGTTGTGCGGCGCTCTCAATGTTTGAGAAATTAGATCTAGGGTTAAGTTATTGCTGAAGAAGACTTATATGGGCTGGCCCACATCTAAAGAAAGTGGCCTTTAAACAAAACACGTGACTTTCACTTGTAATCTATTTTTTACCTTTTATTTTATTTTTTCAATTTAAAAAAAGTTACCAAGATATGAAAAGTGAACGGATAAACCCCCTTTTACCTTTTATAGAACATTTTATTTGATATTAATACTAAAAATCAATTATTTATTTTCAAATTTTCACTTATATTAATATTGGATATTTTTTTTTTTTTTTTTTTTTTTTTTCATATTTTCGTAGTTCTTCATTAATAATATACTTTGTAGTTTAGTGTCCGCGTCACTAAAATAGCGCCCGCTTCGCTCCCCGCTCCCGCTCCGCTCCAATTTTTAGGTTGGCCGCACCGCGCCGCTTTGACAACAGAGTCTGGAACTTGAAATCTTGTACAAAAAGACTGCTTTCGTATTCGTATGTGCAAATGTTTCTCGTCTCATGCTTAGAAATATAAAATGACAAAGGAATTTTTTTGGAGATATGCACTACTTCCTTTATGGTTATGTCAGAGAATCAGTTTGAAGTTCATTTTGTAAAACAACCCTTACTCAAATTTATAGAGATATACTTGTATAGAAACTTGAAAGGCTAGTTTACTCTTGTACATCTGAACATGATCTATATTCAGACCAAATTTGCATATCCTTAAATATCATCTTTTTTTCTTTCTAATATGGTTGTTAATTAGTTTTCTTCAGTCTCTATTCTAAATTTTGGTTGTACAAATATGCCGCTTTAGGTGAGCTTAGCTACTGGTTTCTTATTTCTCGGTGGTGGAATGAGAACATTTTCAACAAACAGCAGTTCCATTGCTGCTCTACTCATTACTCTATATCCACGTTTGCCCATGGGTCCAAATGATAACAGATGCCACCTTCAGGTATGTACGACGATTGCTGGATTACTGTCCCTTGTTATAAATCTTGGATGTTCTACAGCTTACTCTTTAAAATCATGATTTATGAAATTTGTTTTTTGCAGGCATTTCGCCATCTTTATGTTCTTGCTACAGAGGCGCGGTGGATTCAGACTGTTGATGTTGACACGGGTCTTCCTGTTTATGCTCCCATCGAGGTCACAGTCAGAGAAACTGAGCATTATGCAGAGTCAAGCTTTTGTGAGGTCACTCCTTGCCTTCTGCCCGAACGAGCTATTGTAAGTCTAATTGTCTGAATGTCACTTCAATTTGTCTTGATTAGTCAATCTTTTTTCCCACATAATTCTTCTGTATGACTTGACTTTTATTTTGGAATAATATACTTTTTATTGTTGGGTTAAAGAAAATCACGTGTAGATCTAATTTGTTTGGCATTGATGGTTACAGTTGAAAACTATACGTGTTTGTGGACCTCGCTACTGGCCTCAAGTGATAGACTTTAGCCCTGAAGGTAAGCACAAATTATTGTTCTGTTTATGTGATCATTCCCGATTTAAGATTTTTGGAATTATTATATACTTTTTAAATGAGAACTGCAATTTCTTCACTTAATAACAGATAAACCTTGGTGGAATTTTGGCGACAAGAATAATCCGTTTAATTCTGGTATTCTATTTATCAAAAGAAAAGTCGGAGCTTGTTCATATGTTGATGATCCCATTGGGTGTCAGTCACTGCTATCACGGGCAATGCACAAGGTTGAAATTGCATAGTGTTTGATATTGGTATACGAGTTTACACATTATTATACTCCAACTTTATATTTTTTTTGCTTCATCTAGGTGTTTGGCCTTACAAGTTTAAAAGCATCTGATACAATCACCGATGTCCACAGTGGATCTGGTTCTATCACTGTTGATCAGTTGGTCAGTACCTTCTCATCTGATCCTAGTTTGATTGCTTTTGCACAATTTTGCTGTGATCCCGCGTGGTATAATAGGTAAGTTCATATTTATAGATTATCTTTTTATCCCATGTTCTGCTTGGTTATATTTGTAGCATTTAACTCTATTTTGTCTTCTGATTTGTGAAAATGTTTCTTAGTTTTTTTGATAAATAATAACTGGTCAGTGACTCCCTTAAATAAATTAATAATGAAATGATTGTCAAGCAAACAAATCCAAGGACACCTATCATAGGGATATTTGGAGCCCTCGGACTGCAGAAAATAAACGAAAAATGTAAGGATGGAATCACTCCGATTCCACATACGGAGTATCTAATTCAAGAAAATGTATTTTTGTTCTTTATGAAAGTTAACTTATTTTCAACAAGTACAAAATAAAAGGAGCAAAATACAAAGGAATGGAAATCTTAAAAATTAGTCGGTATAGGAGAGCTGTCCAACAAATTCAGAGGTGAGTAAACACCTTTGAAGTGGAGGGCATTATTTTTTACCCAGAAAAACTGGAATCACAACTAAATTGACAAGATTTTGTTTTTCGTCTTACCAAAGCCTAAAAAAATGAAGAAATTGATTCAACAGGCACTGATAAATTCAATGCTCACCAGAAAGGTCAAAAACTTCATTCCAAATGAATCACACAGCTTTGGAGTGGAGTATTAAAATTCCGAAACTTAGAGAATCCAGAGAGAGATTTTAGAAGGGAAAATTTGATTCTGGGACTGTTCTGTATTTTCAGTCAACTAACAGAGCTGAAGATATATTTCTAGGGAGTGATCATAATCGTGTTAAAGTAGAACATTTCTATTATATTTATAACTAACCTTTCAACAACAACCCAGCTATTCTAACTCCTAAAGTAAAAAGAATTGTGAAATGATACCCAACTCAGAAAATTCAAATGAACAATATTTTCTGTTATTCTTTGTTTTCTGTTATCATTCCATAGGCTGAGCCCATATACTCAACCCTAGTTACTTATTATAACTAGCGTTCAGACGGGCACTCCGTACTCGTCTGTCCGCTCTTTTTATTGCGCTAATGCATATAAATTACGAAGAGTAATATATATATATATATATATATATATATATATATATATATATATATATATATATATATATATAAATTTTGATTTTGAATTAAAATTCTAGGTATATTTTGCACTTTCAAATTGTACCAAACTATACTTATCTTTTTCAATGACACCAACAATATAACAAATATAATATAAATTCATATCTTTTTGAATGGCACCAACAATATAGCATTCTTATACGCAAATTTGTTTAAGGGTATAATTAGAAGTGAAAAAGCCAGTCCAAAACCATATATTTCCTTTATATATATAGTATAGAATAGATATCTCTTAACAACCTTAAAACCTGCGAAAGCAGTATAAGAGGACAAAATTTGGCTTTATCCCTGCAGTCATATCATTTTAAACTTAAAACCTTCTAAAAAGCTGAAAGGATAGAGATCATAATTTTGCTGGTTAGATCAGATAATCTTAGGCTTGTATTTATTAAATGGGCTCTATAGCTCTTTTCTTACCTAAAATCCTTTTAGTACAATTAAAATATGCTGCATATTGAAAATACTCCGGAGGGTGAGAAGTTCACTTTCATCTATCGTATCCATCATAATTAGCTAGACATGCCTAATTGAGTGCTCTACTTCAAAACTCGTTTCTTGTAGGTTCCTAAAATGTTCTTTTATTCCCTAGATTGATGCGAAGATCATAGATGATAGACAGATATGCTATAACTAATTACAGACTTATTGCATATGCAATTACATTCCTTCGTATGCATCATAATTAGCTAGACACGCCTAATTGAGTGCTCTCCTTCAAAACTCGTTTCTTGGAGTTTCCTAAAATGTTCTGTTATTCCCTAGATTGATGTGAAGATCATAGATGATTGATAAATATGCTATAACTAATTACAGACTTATTGCATATGCAATTACATTCCTTTATTTTAAAGGTGAAGTATCTAAATAAACTAATGAAAAATGCTTGCAGATCCGACATTGATTTCAAGGAATTTTGCTTGCAAGTGTTATTTGAGTGCGTGAGCAAGGATAGACCAGCTCTTTTACAGGTAATGTACTTAGTGCGAGAAGCCTAATTTTTATTTTCTAAATTCAATATACAATATAAATTACCCACACACTGTCGCGCGCGCGCGCACACACACACACAGGTGTCAGTGAATTTTAATTTCTTTATATATTGGTTTGTGCTTGGGTTTATTATGCAGGTATATTTGTCATTGTACACAACAGTTGAATCCATGGTCAGTCAAATTACTACTGGTGCCGTTGTGTCTGGTGACTCACTCTCCATATCTGGTTTTAAGGCGAGTTTGCATTTCATCTTTATAATTGCTCTTTCCTTTTGATTAATAATCTGTCTCTAAACTGTTTTTTACGTTCTGCTCGTTTATTTACCATTATGGTCTGTTGAATAAGCTTTTCTATGGTTAAGACTTAAGCGATGGTTTAGGCTGTGGCTAAAGAGCCAAGCCATCAGTCATATTTGATCATAGATTGTTCTCTGGAAACACTCCATGGATACCATAATTTAGATATCAATTAAACATCAGTTATGGTAAGAGGGTGAGCTCACATATTTTGTAGATCTATTTTTGATATATTCTTCAAATTAAATCAATCTTACTCTTTAAGCACCTGCCAGAGGGTGGGCATTGACGCTATGGTAAGGTTTGTTTAGCCCGTGGTCATGATGTGGTTGACATATAAAACATGGGTATGATGCTGACATGTATACAATATGATACTTACAACAAATCTTAAAAATGTTAGCAGCGGTGGAGCTGTTTCTTTTATTGTGGGTGCAATGGCACCAGGAACCATTTTGATGCACAAGCAATTTGTTAGCGCAGTGGTTATTTTAGCATTAGTTTTTTCCTATGTGTGAGGGTTCAAGTCCTGGCTAAACCATTTTGGGGAAAGAAAATACAATTAAAAGATACAAAAATTGCAAGGCTGGGACTCAAACACGTAACCTGGGACTTTTAAGACCTCGTCTTGCCATTGCGATGGTTTATATGTATATTTGATATATATATATATATATATACAATTTTAACTGTTTTATTTGTATACATATCTTTGAATAAGAAGATTTTGGGATGGCCATGGCCACTTCCAGTTCCTAAGAAGATTCACCACTGAATGTTAGGATACAATATGACTTTAACATGACATATACAATTAATTAATAAAAGAACTATAAAAATAGAAATTAAAGTTTTTAAAATTGGCATGAGACTTCTAAAAATAGAAATTAAAGTTGAAAATATATAATTAGCATAAAATGCCTCCTCTAAGCGGATAAGTCTGCAAACATTTGACCCTTTATTACAATGGTTCTGACTTAATACTAGTTGTATTTTCTTGCAGCTTGCGCTAACTTATATTGAGGCATTGATGACTAAAAAACTATCTACGCCAAAAGAAGGAATCGTACAATCAACATTTGTTGGTTCTCTTAGGAAGCAGGTGGAAGAACTTCTAAATAATTCTCAGGAATTGAAGGATGATTTTCATAAATATTTGAAATTGGGAAAATGGCCTGATGGTGAATCGCAGGATAAACGTTCCATTCTTCTTTCTTGGTTTCTTCAGTGGTATAATGTACCTGCTTCATCTGTAATCAGGACAGCTATTGATAGAGTTAAACCTAAGCGCATGTCATCCTCTTCAATTCCTTTGTTGCGCCTGTCTTTACCAAGAACTCATATCAATGTTATTAGTGAGATAGATAGGTGTTTTACTTGATTGTAGTTCAGCTAAAAATTGTTGATTTTACAAATATTTATGTACGGTGTAGTCTTCTCATCACTGACTGGCACACCATTTCTAAAACGAAATTGACATTAAGATTTGAGAGGATGTCCCTGGAGACGGTGTAAATCTGTTTATATACAGATGTAATCTTATGTTGACAACGGTACTGGAGATGATGATGCTTGACTAGGAGCCCATAAGTATATTCATGTTTAGTATGATTTTTTGAGATGAGTTTGCAAGTGTGTGGGTTTGAGTATTACTGTATTTATTATATGGTTTCATATTATGTATAAAGTTTATTTTGTATGATATAGGTCATTTAAATATAAAAGCATATACTTTCACTAAATAGCAAGCAACATATATAGTCATCTATCAAGTTGTGTAATATTATTGAAGTTTGTTGCCCCTCTAGTTCTTATAATATTTATATGTACCAAGACAACTAATGAATATTTTTACCTATATTATCCTTATTTATTATCGATATCATTGACAAATTAATAGTTAATGTTGAATTGAACTTTGAAAATGTCAGATAAATAAGAATGTAATTTTCCTTCAAATGTGACATAAAAAGGAACTGAGGGAGAATTTACAATTTTACTTAGAAATGAATTATGAGTTTTATCTCCTAAAATACGGTATAAAATAGAGTCAAAAAATATCCAGGTGTTAAGAAAAGTACTAAGTAGACCAGCTTCTAGACAAGTTTCTTATCTACAAGTTTTGGTCAAATTGCATTTTAAATTTTGTAATTAAACTTGTTCGACAGTTATCAACAGCCAGTAATATTAACCAACAGGTATTCGCCAACCTCTTATAAATTTTTGTAGTATTCTCTTTGTTTTATATAATAAATATTCTGTTATATTGAATTTGATCATATGCAGGTTCTGATTTGGTCTAATATTTGAAAGATTCTTGGGTCGGTCATCTATGATGAAAGCAAAATTAGAGGTATCTTCTATAATGTGAAACATATATTGTATATTATTATTTAAACGGATTACCTTCCATTTGTGCGTATGAAGTATCATTTGTCATTACATGCAATCAATTTAAACTGGGAACAATGAAACTACAAAATTGAACTAAACAAAACCGTGGTGCTTTATTTTTTTTCTTCATTCAAGGAACAAGGATTCATTGTACAATTTATGTTCTTGCTATGCTAAATTGGCTTAACAAATAAACATGAAGTAAAAGGGTAACAAAAAGAATTGGCCAACTCCTAAAAAAACTAATAAAAAAAAGTGGCTCAAAAATTACAAAAACTGATGGAGACAACAAAAGTTGAGGTCTGGAAGTTAAAACAAGGGACAAACTTTCTTCTTAAGTAAAAGGAGAAATAATAACAATCAAGTGAAAAAGAAAAGGTATCGTGTATGAAGATATATATCTACGTTATTTGTCAAGATTGAGATATGATTTGCGTATAAAGGAACTCATTCCAAATGTCTGGTAATCCTGGTAAACACCAATGAATACAATCTGCATAAGTAGTTGGATCAGCTTGTTGTTCAGGTGTTAGCATCTTCCCTTGACGTATGGTATAAACAGAGGTATGTGCATCTTTTCGATACTCTGATAAGGTTGTGATGTTAAGGAAATACACCGGCACCTTCATTGATTTTGTCACGTTGTTGGCAATGACGAAAAGGCGACGATCTGTGCCCACATTCAAAGGGGTCGACATGTTGAGAACTGGAGTTGTTTCTTTAGCACATTTTATACCATCTGGGTTGTTCCAGTCCTCACTCCTATAAAATCAAATGGTTAATCACTTAATTGTGAATGTTGAATTCAAAGACCAATTGTGTTAAAGATTAAAGGTCAAGTACAAACAATAAAATGTTACCAGCTCCCAACCGTGTTAAAGATTAAAGGTCAAGTACAAACAATAAAATGTTACTAACTCCCAAGGGAATGGGTCACCAACTATACCAAGAATTTGATTCCTTAATATTCTAAATTAGGAGTGGTTATTTCGTGGAGTAAAACTATAATAATATATATTTATGCAACAGTCATGATTCTCATAAAAAAAAGTTTAATACAGTATCATGGATATCATGTCTTTCAAAAAAAAAATATCATAGATATTTTATTTTCCAATCACATGATGTGAGCTTTTTGTATTAAAAAACAACTGGACAGTAATGAAGATATGGAAAAAAAAAATCTACATGTGTTTGGAGAACAGCGTCAAATGTATCTATGGTACCGTACATACGTCTTCTCCTATATCAAATAAAACTAAAATATTCTAAATGCGTAACCAAATTAAATTTCATTTGTTCACAAAGAAAATTTCATTTTGTCTTTTTATATAATACTTGGTGTTTGAATCACTGTTATATTGACAAATCAATGTTTATTGATCCCAAAATTACTTTTCAAAGAATAAAAAGCATAAAAAAAAAGAGATATATGGTTATTACTTGATATGAAGAGGGGACGTGCCAGTGAAGAAAACTTTGGTTTTATTTGGGTCAATGTTGTCATCCACCCATTTTGACCATGTCCTCATCACTCTCTGATATGCTTCTGGCCTAGAGACTTCATCATATTCCGTGGCCCCTTCATCAAATGATCCTCGTCTATGGCATCACACACAAATCAATATATAAGTTTCATTAACTTGCTTCAAAATTACGTAACATTAAATAAGAAAAGAAATGTGATCTAGTGCTTACAAGACTTTCATGTTAAAAGTGTTCATCCACCATATGTAGGTGTTAAAGATAAGGTAGTCAGCATCCTTCCAATTCACTCCATGCTTTTCAATTGATTCAGGCATGATTATACGGTTCAATATGCTATGCATATTTGGATCATCTGAATTTGATTCTACAAGGAATGGGGCCCAGTAAAATTCCACGGTAGTAATTACGTGCCCTGGCTCCTACACAAACAACAAGAGTGTATCCTAAGCAACATTGAATAAGTCCATGTTATCCCTGACATACAATGTCCTTTCTTTACTACTTGGTCTTAATCTAGTGAAGCCAGATCGTACTGACTAAGGTAAAATAAAGAGGTGACTTTGTATTTAAACAATGCCATTTGGTCATCAATTTCAGTGGACCACACTATAAATGCACAACATAATTATCATTACATGTTTGTTCTAGTCCATTATGATAAATGGTACTTTACCATTCAAAGTAGTATTATGTTATGCTTGTGGTTAATAATTTAGCAAATTATTATTTTTGGTTTCTCACATTTTCCCTCCACGAAACGTGGACACCTTTTTCAATTGAGATTCTAATACAAATTATTATGACTTATGATTATCAAGATGGTTAGCATCAATATTATAAAAAGCAGTTTGATCCCAATTTTTGATACTGTGAAGGATTTCAGTTAAATACGATTGATGTGGCTATAATTAATTGCCCAACTTGAACACTCGAAGAAAAAGAATAAGGACAAACCGTAATTTTCAAGATGGCAAAAGAACCAGTCTTGTACCAAGTCTTCTTATCCGAAGGAACCACAGATTGAACCATACAAACCATTGATTCCCACTGGTTTCTATTCAAAGAGTCTCCAACAAACATTAACCTCTTCCCTCTAATCTTCTTAAACAACAATCTTGGCTTGAACCTTAAATTAAGTAAACAAAAATGCAATCATTAAGAATAATAATATTCATCAACAAAATTGGATAATTCAAAGAGATGGAAAAAAAATTGCATACTTTGGCATTGAGCAATATTTTGGCTGCCATTTCCAATTCTGATACAAAGAATCACGTCTTCCATTCCTCATACATGTAACTTGAGAAGTGAGAAATTCACATTCATCTTCTTTATACAAAGGATGTGTCACGTTATCTAAAACCCATTCACCATTGAACAAGTCACAATCTTTTGGTGGCAACTCAACCTCTTCTTCATCTTCTTCCTCTTCTTCTAAATATTCAATCTTCTCTTCTTTCTCTGTCATCACAATCTTTTTCACCTTAACACGTTCTTGTGGTTCATCAGAATCTTCATCATCATCAACAATCTTCTCAGGTTTAGTTCTTGAATTCTTAGAAGCTTTGACAGTGATAGTTTCTTCCACAACATCTTTTTTGGTATCATCAACAGTGTCTTCTTCTACAACCACTTTCTTTGTATCTCTTTGTAATGACTCGATCTTTTTCGGTTTTTCTTGATGGGTTTCTTGTACTTTAGGCCTTGAAAATGGAAAGTCAGCTATTGATTTAACGTCTTCATTGTACATGAAGACAGCAAAGAGACAAATGGAAAAAACCACTACAAAAATGGAAAGGTTATTGTTCTTGCGACCCTTCATTGTCCCTGCTTCTGAGTTGAAAAGAGGTGTCTTGCGACGAAAAGGCTGCATGGTAGAGAAAAAAGAAGAAAAAGAGAAAAAGATAATAATCAGAATAAAAACTGAGCAAAGAAGAAGAGAAAAGAGGTAGAAATATAGAGGAAGAAATGAGAGACATTTGAGAAAGAAATAGACGTGAATTCAAGTATTAGGTTGTGTTTGTTTAATTGGGGTTTGGTGAAATGATCTTTTCAAAGTATATAGAAGAAGGTTATTTGGTGGATGGATGGATGGATGGTTGTCTTTCTAAATTTTCAAGCAGTAACTATTTTTTTGTGGCTGATCTTAGTCATGTTACTGTTAAAATATGAAGAGTTATGTATGAGATCCCACCCTTAAAACTTATTGATTCCTACAATTTAAAAGACATAATTCACTGATGTAGAATTTTTTGTCAAGCATATTGAATTTCATTTTATTATAAACTAAATATTCTCGGGCGCTGTTTAGGGTGGGAGACTGCATTAGGTCTCCTACCGTAAGAGACTGAAAAGTGCACGGTCTAAAATCAGACCGTGCATTTTTCTGCCTAAAAAACTGAAAAGTGCACGGTCTGACATCAGACCGTGCATTTTTTCTATCAGTTTTTATTTTATTTTTATCAAAAATATTATTGTCTTCCTAATTAAAGTCAGTAAATTTCGCACGGTTCGTGCGTTTGTTGCCCTAGACCGTGCGTTTTTTGTACTAGACCATGCGTTTTTTGTACTAGACCGTGTGTTTTTTGCCCAGTCCATATTCATTTTGGAAAAGAAAAAAAAAGCAGCTCTCTCATGGTAAGAGACCTATACAGGTCTCCTACCGTAGCCTAAGCCGTATTCTCGCGTATAACTAAAAAGATTAATATCTTGAGATAATCTAAGAGAGTGGATTGATCTCTCTCTCTCCATGTGTGTGTGTGTGTGTATATATATATATATATATATTTCATACACATTTGTCCAAGGGATTGATTTATTAATTGACTAAATAGTTAAAAGACTCAAACATCTACCACTTGTCAAAAAAAAAATCTACCATTTGTGTCACAATTTATTAATATTGACTTTTAATTTTGACACAAGAATTCAAATTTATTTGTTGTTCAATAGTTTTTGTATATATCAATATTTCTTGTAAACTATTGCTAATTTCTTGAGTCAAGTGAATTACATAGTTAGTTTGCTCTAATTTATATTTTAAACAAAAATTAAGCTTAAACACGATTTTAGTCTCTACAATATCTACATTTATTTGTACCAAAAGAAATTTACAGTTATTTTTATTATAATCCATTTATCCATTTTTTTAGTCCTACAAATTACAAAATTGCTTATTTTAATCTATGTCTTTAGTCCCTAAAAAATGACTAAAAACATGCAATTTTGTAATTTGTAGAGACTAAAAAGTGAACCAATTTGTACCAAAAAAAATGTATCTACTAAAAATATTTATTATATTTTATAAAAAAAACATTTGTTATATTATTTTAATAGTAGTCATTCCCCTTGATTCGTTGGTAATGCAACCACTTTCAATGAATACGTGAGGGGGAGGGATACAAAGGAGTGATCTCAAAGCTTTCAAAGTTGGTAGTAGTCTCAGTCAGGTGAAAGGGTTTGGTGGTTTAATTTGAGACTCTTTGGTGGACACAACGTTGCTGTCTTACAGTTTCAGTTTCGGATTGCAAGGAAGCAATTCTTTGATGGTCATAGTAAAGTGTTGTTTAGAGAGAAGCCCACTCTAACAGCAAAGTCTATATATTAATATAAGTCAACAAATTATGAAAAAGTAATTAAACAAATGTTTGAGATTAGTTATATGTAGGGAACTTCATGAGGGGTATGAATCCTTTCTTCTAAGTTTCTCCTATGAGTTGTTACATCCAATTTTATAATGAAAAACTTACATGATAATTTAACATTTTAAAAAATAATAAAATTTGAGTAATTCGCATGAATTAACGTTGCAAAATCAAATTTTAGCATTTACTTGTATCATATCATAATTTATTTTTTAAATAACTGCACAAATATTAAAATTGTGGGAATATCTTGTTTCACAACAACAAAAACAATCAAGTCTTATCCCGTAAAATTGACTACATGGATCAAATTACAACAGTGTTATGTCATAAATCATATTTTCATCCATCTCATTAATTTTCAATCATTTTTTAATAGTTTCTCGTATAGTTTTTCTAGGTATTCCTCTGTCTTTTGGGCGATCTGGCTATCCTTCATTTGATCTACTTCCTTTATAACATAATTTATATGTCTTCTCTCTACATGCAAAAACCACTTAAACATATTTTCCAGCATCTTTTCTACTATAAGTGTTACCCCAACTCTCTAATATTTTTCATTTCAAATTCTATCTAATAACTAGTTTTACCACACATCCAACACAACATCCTCATATTTGCTACGTTGATTTTATTATCGTGTCTGCTCTACACCGCCGAGCGATATTGTATGGAGATCATATCATATCACAAGTTACACAGTTTAAATATCTTAGGTCAATAATACAAAACGAAAGAGAAATAGAAGCAAATGTAAATCATCATATTCAAGCTAGGTGGTTGAAATGCAGAAGAACCTCAAACATTTTATGTGATTAGTGCAATATTGTTTTTAAGAGAAAATCGTTGGTGCCCCCATCATACGTCCTCACACCGTGGAAGCCCTCACATATATAAGTCTTTGATAGCTCGAACATAAGCAATGCTAACTCCTTTCTTCGCCAGGGCTGTCCATAAAATCTCTCTAAGAACTCTATCATACGCCTTCTCCAATCAATGAAAATTAAGTGCAATTCTTTTTTATCCATTCGATGAGTAAGTAGATCGATTATAAGGTCGACCTTCCAAACATAAAACCAAATTGATTATTAGTAACTTGAGAATTTTTTTAAGTCTCCGTTCAATCACTCTTTCCCATAACTCTATGATATGCCTCATAAGTTTAATTCTCCTATAATCTGCACAAATTTGTATACCCCATTGTTCTTATAGATTAAAATCAAAGTGTTTTTTCATCACTCATCCGACATTCGTTTTGACTTCATAATTTCGTTAAAGAGTTGGATAAGCCACCCAAGGCCTCTATCTCCAAGACTTTTCTACACTTCAATAAATATGCTATCGGGCCTAACCGCCTTACCACTAATCATCCTTTTCAACGCTTCTTTTATCTCATTTTCTTGAATCAAACGATTATAGTTATAATTTTGATCCTCCTTTCTCGTGTCTAGCCTTTTTTAGTTCGGAAAAATTTCATATCCTTCATTAAATAGTTTGTGAAAATACTTTTTCTAATCTATCTTTTATATATTTTCCTGAATCATCAAAATAGTTTGTATGTGCTTATCTCGATACATACAAACTAAATTAACAGTAGATGAACGTGCAAAATTAATTACTTAAAAGTTCGGTACATACAAATTAGATTTATAAATTTTAACATGCCAATCGGCTAGACTTGTCCAACCACACAAATCTTATATAAAAATATTACACTGCAATTTTGCCATAAAAAGGCATACTAATTAATATAGTTATCATTAAAAATATATTTTTAATATGATTCTTCATAGAGTGATTGACCACAAGAGATTATCATATAATTCTTTATCATGTTTTATTCACTTCACGGGACCAAACTCCAAATTTCCAACGCCCCCTTTCCTTGAGATGAAGAGTTAACATAAAAACAAAAACAAGAGATTGTCGTATTGATTGCCCTAATTTGCACATGGTTTAAAACATTGCCACCCTTGATAGTACTCTTGTGAATCTTCGGATCATACATGATAACATTATGGGAAATGTTAAAGAGTGACCTAAAATGCTTGTTTTAGAGCACTTTTTAAGGATCTAAAATAATAAACTTTTGTGAAAAATGTGTGTATTTGATACATTAAAAATTGAATTATTTAGCTTTTTGAAATAACTTCTTTATCTGTAAACCTTAAAGATTGTACTTGTTACCAAAACCCTACTCCCTCTATCTCATAACGTGACTATCCCATAATGAGTGATCATTTTGATAATTTCACACTAGTTAAAAAAAATTGTATATATAAATGAGAGAAATTGATACCTGTACTAAATTACTTCCTCCGACCTCAAATATAAGCAAAAATTGATATATTTGATCTAAAATTTGAAATAAATACATCAACTTTTGTTGACTCAATTTTTGCTTATATTGAAGACCAAATAGAGTATCATTTATCATGTATTAGTGTAATTATCGTTATCATAAATGCATAGTAAAATATATTGACTTTAAAATGATGAAAATAATATTAATTGAAATTCTGGCAAGTCCTGATGCTGATCGTAAAACACGTGTAAAATAGAGTACGCAAAACAGTAGTTCAGGTGATGTGTTAACCCAGTTCGGAGACAAACACACCTACATCTGGAGGCTACCAAGCCAGGAAGGAAATCCACTAGCGTAGTCCTAGTTCTAAGTTCTCAGCAAACTCCCAATTTACAACTTATCACCTAGCTACTACCCGTATTGACTTCAACCTAGGAACTCCTAGACCTGAAATCCCATCTCACTTCCCCTCAGTCAATACTGCCCCAGTGATATCAGACTCTAATAACAACTAAAGTATGAGACACACTCCAAAACACACAAAACTTCACTCTTGCTTAAAAGCTCATGAGTGATTCACAATTACAACTCAATAAAACAAACCATCTCTGTGCTTTTGATAATCAAAGACTGCACGCAGAGAGGTATACAAAAACAGAGCACACAGCTCACAATGAACAGACTCAAAACCTAAGAATACTATTTCAATACTGGCTTCGGTTGAGTTGATTTTCTTCAATAGCAGCGCCCTCTATTTATAGCCTTCAACAACAACAAATATTTGATCCAAATATTTTTCAAAGATATATTTCCAAAATTCTTCTTTAGAAATATATTCCACAATCAAATCTTTCTTCAGGCTAAAACACATATTTGTATCAATTATTCTTTTTCAGAAATATATTGAAGCAAATATTCTTCAGAAATATATTTTCCAAAGATCCCTTTGAAAATATATTCACACAAATAAAAATATCCAATCTGAGAAAATATATCTTGCGAAAATATCTTCCTTCTGGAAACAAACGCAGCTTGGAGAATTCTTCAATTAAATCTTCAAAAGATCAGGTGAGAAAAATAAACAACTCCAAGTGCGAAAACAAGACTGCTTCTGAAAGTTGCTTCTGAACATCAGCTTCTGAAGGTTCAGCGTCTGAAGTACTGTTCAGCTTCTGAAGACCCAGCTTCTGAGGTACAACTTCTGAAGACGTTCAGCTTCTGAAGTTCTTCTGAGATCCAGCTTCTGAAGACGCACATCTTGCTTGTATATTTGATTTTAGCAAACATGAAGCCAACAACCAAATATCCAACAATTGGAGTGTAGAATTGAAAAACAAGTAATTGACAATATCTTTAAAATCAAAATGATCATTTACTTTGCAAATTTTTTTTTTCTATGAGTTGATCGATGTGGAAGGGAGGGAGTGATATTTTTTTTTGTCGTCCTAGTAAAAATTTGTCAAAATAAATGATGTTATCTTTTACTCGCTCCGTTTCAAATTATAAGTCGTTTTGAAAAAAAAATTGATCTAAATTATAAATCACTTTACAATACAAATAAAGTATTAATGTTACTTTTGCTATTATAACTTTAATTATTTATTACTCTCTTTTCTCTTAATTATTTTATTTATCTTTTATATACCATTTATTAAGGTCAATTTTGTAAAACAACTCATAATATTTATTTCACATATAAAATTAATTAAATTTCTTAATACGTGTGAAATGACCAAAACTTCTTATATTTTGTCAGTAAATTTGCTAATAAATTGATTTCTCCAATGGAGTCGAAAATGGGGGAAGGAGGCAAGTTCTTTCACCAAAAAAAATTAAATGTGGGTTTCATTTAAATATATTCGAGTAAAACGTAAGATCCAATGTATATTTTTTTTATAGATCCGATGTATTATTAAAACCATCAACATTCAACTTTATCCGAATAAAAAAGCTAAATTGTTCTTTTGATCCCTTAACTATTTTTGAGGTATCGATTTGGTCTCATAACTAATTTTTATTTGTTTTGGTCTTTTAAATGTTTTTGTTACACAGTTTGGTCATTTCCGTCAAGAGACTAACTTCAAATGTCTTTGGTGGACCAACATCATAGGTGGTCCACCAAAGACCTCATTAATTTTTTTAACTGTAACTGTTGGATCTTTTTGTCACATAGAAAACCATTAGATTTTGTGGGTCTATTGTATCTAGATGTATGCCATCTTCAACTAATTATTTTCTCAATTTCTTTATCTTCTTCTCTCCTCACCTTCATCTTCTATACCATATCTTCGTAAACATTTATAAAAAATTCCCAAAAAAATCATAAACCAGAAAAACTCAAATAAATGAACATATTACTCTATCCCTCCTTCTCGTTCAACTTCTTCTCTGCATCTTCTACACAATTAACCTCACAACAATTTTATGTAAAAACCCAATCAACCTCACAACAATTGCTCCAAAAATTTGATGTCCAAAAATAAGAATATCAACAACATCATCCTTCAAGTACATAAGAGCACCAAAATCCTTCAAAACCCATCCTTCAAAAAGAACATATCCTTCAAAAATTTGGTCTGTCACTTAAACCTTAACATAAGATCACCAAAATCATCAGTAAATTAAACAGCAACACCACCTTTAACATCAAGTACAGTTCTGCATAATGAGTGATTCAATGATTTGAGTTTTGAGAGAAGAGATTGAGAAAGTAGACAAATGATGATTTCGGTTTGAGATTCATCGAATGATGATTCAAAGAAGGAGGATTTGGATTTGGGAAATAGGTTTGAGGATTTTGGTTGATTTTCCCATTGTTAGTGAATCTAAAAAAAAAGAAATTGGGAAATAGATCTGAAGATTTTGGTTGATTTGGTTTATGGACAGACCCGTCCTTGGGCAAGAGCAAGGAGTTCTATGGAGCTAGGCCTCCAATTTATGGGGGCCTCAAATATTTATAGGGATAAGGGTATAATTGTTGGGGTGTACGATAAAAAACAGTTAACACTTTTACTTACGACAAAATATGTCACTAAATGTCATTTTTTGTAGGTAATTGTTTATTTGTCTGTAAGTAAAAGTCATGTTTGAACCAATGCTCATATATTATTTAACTACAACTTAATTATTTATCACTATAAGTTGTGTTGGATTTTTTGTTTCAATTTTTTTAAACAAAAATTGTCAAGATTACAATTGGGCCTCTATATTAGTATTTAGTGGGAACGACCCTGTTTATGGAGATTGAGAATTTATGTTGTTTGAAATGAAAATGATGTTTTTTGAGTGGAAAAATTGATTATTGATTGAGTTATGCCATTGATTTATTTTTTTTCTGGGTTTTTGTGTTGAAGGTTCATGAAGGTATGAAAAAATTGATACTGTGTTCTTCATATTTTTCAGTAAGGAGATGAAAGATTGTGATGGAGAAGATGAAGGAAATGAATAAATTTCTAGTGAATGTCAAAATGACACATGTAAATGAGTTAATGTTTTTGAATTAAAGTAACGGAAATGAATAAAACGTGTAACAAAGATAATCTTAAGGGACTCAAATGGACCAAAAATTAATTATGGGACCAAAACGATACCTCAAAAATAGTTAAGGAACCAAAAGAGTAATTTAGCCAATAAAAAAATATAGTGGCGGAAAGTGTAGTGAAAAGAAAAGTGAAAAATCAGTTCCTCATACAAGCTTTCCCCATAAACCAAGCTACTACTAAAGCATATGGTAGGTTGAGATAATTGATATTGGACTAAGAATAACCCTACAGCTGAGAATCATTTGAGAAACATGCTGCATCTTAACTCTAAATTTTAAGATGTTAATTTATGAGTTTTTTCACTTATATATAACTTGAAATTCATTTCTTTATATAAAGTGAGACTTTTAATTCACACTTATCATAGTAATAATCTCGTTTATTAACGGTGGATTCATCCTTTCTTTATGGGCATGTTTTCCCTCGAACAAAAACTTTTCATCCACCTATACACCATTGTTGGGGGATACATAAAGAGTCAATCAAGTCGTTTTTTATTTTTATATTTAATATTTACCAATTCCCTACTTAAACATGCTTTATTTTGCACATTTTTGTGTTCATACAACTGTTTTAACCTGAAAAAAAAGTAAATTTCAAATTAGGAAAGTAGCCTGTAGATAACAAATAAGCCAAAATCATAAATTAAGCAAACTATAATTAATAAAAAAAATCTTCTAAACAGAAAAAAATATTAACCTTGCAATATCACAAACGGTAACCAATATCTATTGTGTTACAAATATCACGATCACTCCATTTATCTGGATATAAAGAAATCTTAGTAACAAAAGTAAAAAGTGAAAAAAAAAAGGTATGTGAACAAAATTAAAATGAATAGAAAGATAAAATATAGAATGAATTGAGTTAGAGTCTCCAAGAAAAACAAAAGAGATAACATAGATTGATTACTCGATTAGATTCCACAATCAACTAAAGTTAGAAGAAATCTTAAAATTTTGCCATCTACGCTATGGTTCTTATACAACTTTTTATAGAAGGTGGGTAGAATTTTTTCGGGTCTAAAAATGAAAATTTTGAATAACAATGTTTTGAAGTGGTTCCACGTGAACGACATCTGCTATGCTTTTATAAATTTAATTTTATAATAGGATATTTTTGTTGTTTTGGGGGTGTAACTAAACCATTAATGGATGTTATTGGAAAAAATCTTATTAGATTCTATCTTTCCCAATTTAAAAACCAATATAAGCAAGTAAATAAACAAAATAATCTAGAAACCTTCCTTCAAAAACAATATTCTAGAAACCAATTAGATTTACACACACACACACACACACACACACACACACACACACATATATATATTGACAAATATTATATATATAGGTTTTTTTTCCTTTATATATATATTGGTTTTTTTTAAATAATTCTATAATTGTACATACTTTTAACAACATTGATTTTTCCTATTATTTTTAAAAGGTTTAATTATTTAAATTAACCTTATAATATACACGAAGTTTGAAAATGACTCTGTCATAAAAAAACATAGATTCTGCCCCTGTAATTTGATATTCTTCCTATTTTCGATCTCATACTTTCTCTATAGACATAATGTCCAAAAAAATGATATAAAAGTTGAATTTTTTTCATGATTTTTTCCAGGCATGTTAAGAAAGTTAAAATATGACTTTCTACAAAAAAATTAAAATTTTACGACAATGGACGTATTAATTATGAATTTTTAAAGCGCCAAAAACTAAAAAAATAAAACAACAGAAATCTCAATCTAAAAATCTAATTTAGAAATGGTTTTTTTTTAAACACCTCTATAAAAATACATAGAGAGGATCTGCAAAGTTTCATAGCATTCTAACTATACCTCAATTTATTCTGATTTTTTCAACCAAAACGCACAAAATTGCAATTTTGCTCCAAATAAACATATACTCACGGATCAAATTTCATTCCCTAAATTTTCTATCACATTTATAACATCATAATAACCTCCACCACTAAATTTTGGAGTTTTTAAATGAAGCAAGAATTAATTATGAATTTTAATTCCCCATAATTATGAATTTCTTAATCAATTCATAATTATTTCGTCCATTGTTTAAAAACGCCAATAAATTGGGGTGAAGGTTCTTACAATGTTATAACAATGTCTGCAAAATTATGGAACAAAATTTGACCCGTGAGTATATGCTAACTCAAAACAAAATTGCGATTTCGCACGTTTTGGTTGAAAAATCAAAATAAATTGAGGCACAGTCGGAATGGTATGAAAGTTTTCAGATCCTCTCTGTATTTTTTTATAGAGGTGTATGTAAAAAACCAATTCAAAATTCGATTTTTAGGTCGAAATTTCCATTGTTTTGATTTTTTAGTTTTTCTCGTTTTAAAAACTCATATTTAACTTGCCATTGTCAAAAATAAAATAAATTTATTTGGAAAATTATATTTTAACATCCTAAATATCCCTGCATAGAATTATGAAAAAATTCAACCTCTAGATTACTTTTATGAACTTTATATCTATAGGGAACAACTTTAAACATAGTGGAAAACAAGCGGACAACAAGCTGCACTGTTAAGCCTTTTTGGGTGACAAAATCAATTCTCGTAAACACAACATTTATGGATCTATGAGACATAATAATAATATTGCTATGTATGACCCTTTAAACTCTATGTAGAAGGACAACAACAGATTGTGCTTGGAAGTCAAAAGTGTGAAACGCAAATGTATAAAAACATGTTGATTGTTAGAAAAAAAATTTCTCATGTTTGACCACTTTGATTGAGGCGGATTTGAGGGCTGTTTGTCACACCGTAAAAGTTCCGATCCTCAATTCCATAAGTGATGAAACCCCTATCAAATCCACACATGTATGTTTTCCTCCTACCCGTATGTTTGTTGTATGGTTCAATATAAGATAAAAGACACTTTTCATTATATCCTTTCTTCTTTTTTGTCAATAATCTGTCACAATGCTCACTTTTATCGATTTATTTTCTATTTTTCTTCTATCTAGTCATCTCTTTTCAAAAATCATATAGTATGTTGAAGCTGTGAGTGCTTTTTCATTCCGTAAAGTGTAAACTATAGTATGGTGCAAACAAATTTGAAGAATATATAGTTCAAGATGAAGGTGGATTCTTTAATTTAGCATGGAAATAAATGACGAAAACACAACTAACAATAGATTGGTTAAAGTGGTAAAGAACTTGAGTTCCCTAAGCACGTGGTTTGAGGTTCGATTTCTTGATATGTATGAAAAATACGATTGAGAGCGGAGAATCGACTTTGTGTCCCATAGATTCTTCGACGGAGATTAATCACTGTTAATTGATGGTAAAAACTTTGTACCAATATAACTGTAAAAAAATGACGAAAACACACTTCTCAAAGTCATCACTTAATTAACTTACCCCCTCGACCCAAATCAGGGCCGGCCCTGGCCAAGTGCAACAAGGCCCTTGGCACAGGGCCTCACACTTAGAGGGGCCTCAAAATTTTAAAAAAGGGGAAAAAATGCTTGTACATAAGGACAAAATCCGTCATTAAATGTCATTTTTCCGTAGGTAAAAGTCTGGACGACAACAATTTTGCTGTCAATTATGAATTGTCCATAAGTAAAGGTTTATTTATTTGTAGGTAAAAGTCATGTTTGAACCATTGATCATATATTTAACTACAACTTAATTGTCTATCACTATAAATAGTGTTGGATTTTTTTTCAATTTTTTTAAATGAATATTGTCAAGTCTGTATCCGGGGAACGACCTTGTCCAAATTATAAGGTTCGATAATTCATTTGTTGGCAAGCTTTGCATTTAAGATAAACATTTAAATATATAAATGTAAGCAGCTCATTTTATCAATTACTTCAAAAAGCAAACTTCTGAAAGCATCAAAGCCAAAGATCTAGGTAGTTTACTATCTCATGTATACATCATATTAGCTAAATGGCAACATCACTCATTGTGTTAAAGCCAAACACCCTGATTGATCCTAAAAGTATTAACGACCCTTTAGATAAATAAAGAATGAAATATTGGGAAAGGAGAAAGAGACCCATAATAAAAAATCAATGTGGTCCAAACCCAAGGGCGTGAAGCAGGTACACATATAGGAGCATAAGCATATACATGAAATGAAATTTTAATATAACAAGTTGAGCTGGTGCAACCACTCCATAATGAGACAAGTTGGCTCCTCTAATCGACTCATACATTTATAAGTCATAACAATAAAATACAGAAATAAATAATAATGTGGACTCTTCTAAAGTAAACGATTTAATTTAGAAAATAAAGTACTTAATTATATAATATTAATCATTTCCGAACAAATCCATTGTCAATATATTATATAAACAAAATATAACAAATAATATATGGTTGAAATATCTAGCTTTGACTAAGGGATTCTTGACGGAGTGTGGAACTGGGGTGTAACATACAAGGTTTCATGGAAAGGAAAGACTTTTGAGAGTTAGGAAGAAAGTTTGAGATTTTAGTCCAATGAAATAAAATCTCAAGCAAGTTTAGGGGCAACTCTCTCTTCTTTTTTTTTTGCTTTTCTGAAACTTTTCTTCTCTTTATCCTCAAAACCTTCTATTGTCTTCCTCTTTAAGCTCCTTTCCTCTTGTTTTCTTTTTCATTTCTATGATAAAAATAAGAAAATGTTAAAGAGTGTCACAAGGACATTGGTGAAAAATGATGGATTCAATTTTTTAAAAGTAAAAAAATTGTTGATTACAATGCAAAACTACTATTTTTAATTTTTTTAACAAATATCCTGATAACACTCTTTAGTATTTCCCTAAAAATAATGCTAATTGTAACGGAAGAGAAATGCTAATGTGTCTAAAAAGTTTTTGGTTCCCACTTGATCAAAAGAAATTTTCGTTCACGTCACACGGATGAGTTAATACACGTTACAAATAGTAATAATTTTACTATACGAGTCTCTCTAATTCAGTTCCTATGCCATACATCTCGTAAAAGCTATAAAAAACGTAACTCCATTGTTTTTCTTTTTAGTACAAAAAATGGAAGAATTTGACAGTTTCTTTTTTCACCTTATGAGTTTCTCGTGCGCCTATGCCGTTTGGATTATAGAATCCGAACGTCATAAACACCCCATAAAAACCTCCAAAAACACATTGAAATATTTCGGATTTTAGAATATGAATAGAGCGCGAGAGAAACTCATATGGTGGACAAAATAATGGCTTAAGAATTTGAAAATTGCTTTTCCCACATTAAACAAAGCTAAAACACACCAGTAAATGACATTTTTACCCCGGCTGCAGTTAACTGCCGCAGGGATGGTGCCATCGGCAGTTAACTGCCGCCGGCTACCATCGGCAGTTAACTGTCGCTGCGAGCAATTATGCAGAACAGAACCTGCTATTATTGCAAGCAAGCCATTTTTCGGTCGATTTATTACCTGTAATCCAAAACAACAATTCCAAAGGCAGTACAAATCATACATCAATTATAATCATTAATAAGGCAAGAACATTACATAATCTTTCACAATTGACCAAAATAAAATCAATTCGATATTTCGTTAAAATTACACGAATGTTTGAAATTCACCAAAAACATAAATAGTGTTTGACATTCAACTAACACATTACATAATATTACATGAAATCTCTACCGACATTCGTTGCACATACAGTTGGAACGAACACAAAGATATAATACATTATTTTCAACCATATGCCTAAACATAAATCCAACGTCACTATCGTCACGAATAAGCCGAGGTCAATAGACCGTTTTCCACATGTCTTCATCTTTATCTGCCCCCAGGTCATAAATTGACATCTGAGCAAATACATGACATGTATGATGATTTTCACCAACATGGAGAAAATAACTGTTAAGTTGTGCCTTCAACTCATCCATAGTATCGGTCGGAGTTAGAAAAACCTTAATTGTCTTCTTGAAAGCAGAGTACCGGACATGAGCTTCAATTTGTGCAACCTCAGACATGTTTAACTTCACAAAAGTTTATGAAATATCAAACATCAGAATAATATTAAATTAAACGTAATAACCAATATATATCAAATGCGGAAACATTATAACCAATAACAAAGTAGGTGCATATTCCACCACATAAAAGTTATATATTTATATATATTAATATGTTAGTTATATATTGGCCACAAAAAATTGGTGTTACAATATCGACCACAAAAAATATGTCGGTGTAATATCGACCAAAAAAAAGGATTAACACCGACAAAAACAAAAAATTAGTCATATCGCATCAAGTCGATTTAAACCATCTTCATCTTCCGCAATAACTTGAAATTCTTGCTTTGCTTTTTCAAGAGTGTCACACACAATTGGATTGGCTTGGTTTGACTTTTTTGGTGGGAGCGGATTCTCCCTTTTCTCAATGTTCATAAGGTCTCGGAACCTAGCTTGTTGATCCAAAAACTCAAATTCTCAAGCCGATGCCTCTTCACTTCTGTGTATGTTCCACTCCGTAGATGATGGAGGTAGTGGACAACCATCTTTCAAAAAAACAAGAACAAAATGATTGGGAATTAATCCTAGGCACATGATGGGGTTTTTTTGCTTAAGCAGTGACACCCCTCTAAGTGGGAAAAAGGATTCCGAATTTCCGATTTCGTGACTTGTCAACTCCACTACAACTCTATTGTAATAAGTTGCAACGATGTGACCCATGTCGGGAAAAGTCAACCACTTATCTACAAGTGCAATACCACCACTATTTGAGGGAGGATGCAAGCCATTTAAGATGTAGTTAAAACGATCCTCACTCGCAAATACCCTCACATAATCATTTCTATGATCTTTCAACTCTTGAATAAGATGTCTACGAACCATGACATGACTTTCTTCGGTGAAACCCAAGAACTCAGCTATAGCCCAAAAACTACAATTCCCATCGCCCTTAACATCCACAATTTTTTCAATAAATGGAACCATGAATTTTGGCATATAGTCAATAGGGCTCAAAACATCAAACACACCATGAACCGGAGTAGGCTTTGGAACCGGGCTAAGCTTAGGAAACCGAGTAGGTGGTGGAAGTGGGGAACGTGATGATTTGCCAATACGAGCACCCTTTCTTTTAGGAAATGATGATATAGTTTGCGATGATTGACTATCCGAAAATTGGGAATCAACACGCTCCCAGTAAGAAGGGATTCGACTTGTAGATGCCTCATTTGCTTTACACCTCATTTTTTTCGGCGCTCCCTTGGTTGGTACTTTTCTTGGAGGAGGAGAAACCATTGTGGATTCTGGAAATGCCAACTAACGCAACGCCTCTTTGATTTCTAGTTTGATTTGATAAGGAACTTTCTTGAGACATTCCTGAATACCATTTCACTCCTCCTCGACAGAAAAGTCATCTTCATTACTTTCTTCACCCATACATAACATTTGCCAATGACGGTGTATCTCATCCAATCGAATAGGCTTCTTGTCACGGATTTTCACAGCAATAGTGCATGCACAAGGTAGCCCATACGATGTCCTTATCACACAACCACAAATATCTTTGTCCATGCACAAGGTTTCCTTGGAACGTCTTTCTTCATCAAAAATAAAGCTCAAAGCAGTCCTAGACACATAACCAGCCAAACCAGAGTACAAAATGACGTCTTTGTATCTATGTTCTAATACAGTACAACTCCTCCCAAATGATGTTTGTATCTCAGTTAACTGGATCACCAGCATATCATGTATTTTCTCCCAACAAGTACCAAAATCACCTACACTATTGCTCAAATATTTCTTCAGTTTACCATGAGCCCCCTCAACTCGGTTGGTGGTTCTGCAACCAAGATGCAAGACACGGTCCGTCCATGCCCTCACTATTTTCTCCTTAACAACATCCATGCGGTGCTCTCAACATAAGTAAGAAACTTTGGAAAATCTTTACAAACATTTTTTAATTCCATTAACGCACTTGCATATAATTCTTGCGTAGGTGATTCAACAACAACTTCCCAAGCTCTCATTACCTTGTTAACTATGTCACTTGGCTTCACCTCTTTCCCATCCTTCGGTTTCACTCTACAGTCAGTGATGCACTTTGCTCTAACATTTTTACCAACATGAAAATAACAAAGTATTGCACTTGTTTCAGGGAGAACAGTTGCTACCGCATTCATCAAAGTCGTATCTCTGTCAGTCACAACCACTAAAGGCATATTAATCTTTGAGTTAAGAAGTTTGACCAACATTTGTAAAACCCAAGTAAAATTATCCTCTTTCTCAGATGTCAAAAATCCAAAACCAACAGAATACGTCAAATCGGTCGAGGTGACCCCAACTATCTCAAACAATGACATTCTGTACATGTTGGTTTTATAGGTGGAGTCCATAACCAAAACTGTTGGAAAATTGTTAAACAACTTAACCGATGTTGGATGAGCCCAAAATATGTCTTGAATAGTAGTACTCTCACTTTGTGTTCTGGTGAAATAGACATAGTTGTGCTCCTCCAACTTTGAGATTAGATACTGCATATCAGTCTTGTTACCTCTGTTTGACTTGAATATTTTTTGACGTTCATTGTAACTTGCTTGATATTTGTCATGCAATCTTGTCTTTTTGTCTTCAAATTTATCAAAATATTTTTTGGTAGCACCAAACTTTTGGTCAAGTCACGTACAATCTTCTTGTCATCCTCCCTTAATCTACCTGCAAGCATGTGTCCTTCTAAACTTGGCTTCATCTCATGGTTGTGAACTCCGTTAAGAATGTTCAATCTCCAATCATTTGTTTCCCTACTAAGATATCCACGAACCATGAACTTACACCCACATTTTCTTGAACTCGTTACCTCATGCTTTAATCTTTTTTTCGGCACTTTGTGGTCGTCACTCCTTTCACAAATTAGTTGCAACATTGGATTGATCAAATTGGATCTACGTATAACAATTGTAAATCCCGCCTTATTTGCTTGACGACGTATCCAATTAAGCAAGTCATCTCTATCTTTCCATTTAATTTCGCTTGAAAAAAAATGAGTCGTGTCAACTTCGTTGACCTCAAGAGGGACAACACCGGAGTCAACATATAATGAAGCTTCAACATGGACAAAAGCTTCAACCTTAGGCGGTATGACATTTCCGGAATTATAGACAAAAATAGGTTTTGTCTCGACCGGATCATCCACATTTTCATCCATAACTATAAATAAACAACAAATAACTATGAATAAATAACTTACAATTGCAATAACATCAATATCAAAATGAATTAAACCTAAAAAAAGTTTTAAAAAACCAAAAAAAAAAATCAAAAAAATAGGCAGTAAGCCTGTTTTTTTGAAGTTTCCCATCGGCACCTAGCTGCCGCTGCATCGGCAGTTAGTTGCCGATGGCCCCATACAGCGGCACTTAACTGCCGCTAGCCCCATGTCAGGTTTTCACGTATATTTACAGAAAAATCAGCAAAAAAAAAACGGATTAAATGATGCATTACCTGTTTCTTGACGTCAAAAGTGTGTTGAAACCTTCTAGGATTGCTTCTGCAATGATTTGGACAAGATTTGGGTAGAAAAAAATTGGATTTGGGGTTTAGATTGAAGAGGGAGTTGGAAAAGAGTTGATGGAATAGTGTAGGTGTAGGTTGTTGTAAACAGTCCTGTCAAAGAACAGATCGGCAGCTAACTGCCGATGGATTCAAATACGCGGTGGCACTTACGTGCCGATGGACTGATGCGGCGGCAGTTAGGTAAAAAGGTAATATACTGGTGTGTTTTAGACATAGTTGAAGTGTATAAAACAATATGCTAAGAATTTTTAATGTCATTACAAATGTTAATGGACGGACCATGACACCTTTTCTATCCAAACCCCAATTGGGATCGAAATTCATTGGGCTCATCCAAGGCTAATTGGGTCATTTTATGGGCCACACTATCCCCCATCTCGTTTGAGAAAGCTAAAGGAATTTTTTTTCACCATACTCTCTTCTCACACATCTTATTCGATTCTGAAAATGTCCGTGAAGTTTTCATATTATATAATCCGAAATGTGATTTTTCTCTATATTTTTTGTTTGAAAAATGCATTTTTCACCAATTCGCCATTCCGAAAAACTAAATACTTCAGATTTTATAATCAAAACACACCCCCTACAAACCATACTTCGAAGCATGTATAGGGCAATATGAGGTCACCAAATCAAGAACGTAAGACTTTCACAAGCAAAGTGAGCCAATAATGGTAATATCAAGGGCAGTTACATTATCTCACACTTTATTCTAACATTTAAAAACTTTCAAGGATGCAATACATTACATTTTGATATTGCATAAGGTGGTATTTAGTGGTGATAATGTTTTTTTTTTCTTTTTAGGTGTCATTGAGATTGATGCTTCCCTCTTTGGAGTGTATGTTGTGTGGCTAATTGTTGTCAAATTAAAGTGATATTTCAGTGGTTGATATATTTATATAAGTTGCCCATCATCATCACTTTTAGAAATTTGTTGTTCCCACATGTAAGTTTGCTAGGAAACACCAGGAAATTACCAATATAACCTCATCGGCAGTTAACTGCCGTCGGTGTCATCGATAGTTAACTGCCGCTGTGATTAATTATGCAGACAGCAGGTTCTGTTTTCATCAACCAGCCAAACTTCGGCCTATTTATTACCTGTAATTCAAAACTACAATTCCAGAGGCAGTACAACTCATACACCAATTATAATCAGTCATAAGCAAGAACAATACATAATCTTTCAGAATTGACTAAAATGAAATCAATTCGACATTTCGTTAAAATTACACGAATGTTTGAAATTCAACAAAACATAAATAGTGTTTGAAATTCAACAACATTACATAATATTACATGAAATCTCTACTGACATTCTTCGCACATGCAGTTGGAACGAACACAAATATATAATATATTATTTTCAACCATATTCCTAAACATAAATCATACGTCGCTATCGTCACAAACAACCCGAGGAAAATATACTGTTTTTCACATGTCTTCATCTTTATCTGCCCCCAAGTCTACACATGGCATTTGAACAAATATTTTCACCAACATAGACAAAATATTTGTTAAGTTGTGCCTTCAACTCATCCATAGTGTCGGTCGGAGTTAGAAAAACCTTAATTGTCTTTTTGAAAGCAGAGTACCGGACATGAGCTTCAATTTGTGCAACCTTAGACATGTTTAACTTCACAATAGTTTATGAAATATCAAACATTAGAATAAAATTAAATGAAACGAAATAACCAATAAATTGACGGAAACACACACACACACACACACACACATATATATATTAGCGTTACAATATTGATCACAAAAAGGTGATGATGGAATAGTGAGTAGGAGTAGGTTTCTGTAATCATCAACATCAGGATCGCGACGACAGTTAACTGCCGCTGAATTCAAAACCGGCGGTAGTTAACTGCCGCTGGAAGCTAACCGGCGGCAGTTAACTGCCGATGAGGTTAAATGTGTAATTTTCTGGTGTTTCTTAGCAAACTTTGATGTTGGAACAACAATTTTCTCACTTTTATTCAGGTTCGGCCCATAGCCCGTCAAGGCTGGGTTATGCCACTAGCCCAAAATACTTTTTTTTTTTAGAAAATTGCTCTTTCCACAAACAAAATTGCTCCTCCCAAAGAACATGACCAAAATACCCCTCCGTGACTTAAGTCACACTTGGTAGCATCAGCGTGACTTAAGTCACGCTGTGTGCATTACTGTTTTGGGACAAAACCCAGCAGTTCCAAGTTCAAAACACATTTTCTTTCCCTCTTCACCTCCAAAAAACTCCAAAGTGCAAATTTTTGGAGCATAATCTTGAGCCAAAATCATTGCAAATCGTCAGGAAGCAAGTTTCTATGCTCATCAAACGTCAAAGATCAGGTAATGTATTATCTAACCTCTCTTGATTTTGTTGGTTTTTGCGCTAGGTTTAGCAGTCTAGAACACGACCTGGGCGTGACTTAACTCACGTTGGAGCTCTACGTGAGTTAACTCACGCAGGTGTTAGCTCAACATGACTTATGTCACGCTGGTGCCCAGAATTTGAAATTTTACACCAATTTTATTTTCTTTATTAGCTTGTTGCGCAAGTTATTTATATTTTTTTCTTGTTATTTTTCTATTCAATAGACATAATGATGGTTGATAATATGGTGGATGATGGCATTGAGCCGAAACCGGCCATAATTGAAGCTTCCATTGATGTCAAACCAACCGTTGATGTGAAGCTTAAAGTCAAAATTTCATTTCAAGCTCACATTGAAGAAAAGCCTAAACCGTTGTTGCCAAGCCTCGCGGTTATGAAGTAAACACCGCCTCATTTTTTTTAACAAACGAAAGATGGCGAGAGCTAGATGAGTTGCTTGGTTGGGTTCGTCGACAAACAACAAGGGCTGTATTTACTATATCTATAGATAAATCTATTTAAAGAATCCAATGGTTACACTGCAATGTGAAAGGAGTGGTGTATACAAACCACCAAAGACGAAGAAGAAATTGAAGCTTGAAGGCACGGGCTCAAGGAAATGTGATTGTCCGTTTAGATTGTGTGGTTACTTTGAGAAGAATTCAAGTGATTGGTGGTTGGTCATGCTTTGTGGAATTCACAACCATGAGTTGGAGCCAAAATTATGTGGCCACCTTCTTGTGGGAAGACTAAAAAAGGAGGAGAAGATGAGAGTTATCGACATGACAAAAAGCTTGGCGTTGCCTATGAATATTTTAACGGATTTAAAGGCAAAAAACCAAGAAAGTGTGACAGTTATAAAAAGAAGTGTACAATGCGCGCACAAGATGGTAAAAGGGGATAAAGAGGTGACAAGACGGAGATGCAATACTTGATTTCCAAGTTGGAGGAGCATAAATACGTCTATTTCACAAGAGCAAATATTGAGGAAAGCACTCTTGAATACATATTTTTTGCTCATCCGGAGTCAATTAATATGCTTAACACTTTTCCGACCGTTTTGTGTAATTTGGATCAATAATGTGTGATTATGTGGTTATGTGTGATTATGTTGTTGAAATGGTGTAATTTGGATCAATTATGAATGTGTATTGGTTTGGGGTCATTAATGGCTTGGTTGACAACATTCATTGTTGTGTCCTGCTACACCAGAAGCCAGCGTGACTTAAGTCACGTTGACCTGTAATGGACCTGACTTAAGTCACGCTCGGTATTTTGGCCGGTGAACCTGCGTAACTTAAGTCACGCAGGTGGACAGTGGCAACATGACTTAACTCACGCAGGTTACCGGCCAGCGTGAGTTAATTCACGTAGGTTGGACGACAGTTAGGATGGTGGCCAATCATAAAATTCAAGCAAAAAATCTATAAATTGAAACATTTTCTTTCATTTTTTCCCATTCTCATTCATTCTCCCATCTCCCATCTCTTCTCTCATTTTTTTTAGTTTTGTTACTATAAGCGTAAACGGTCTCAATGTCCTTCGTCGATTAATCATAATGATCTTATGTTGTTTTTTTTATGACGACGATTGAGATCATTATATTAATCGACGAGGGAATTTTTGAGTCATGTTAGGATCATTATGATTAATCGACAAGAATCCGCCCTGAATGTGTTTTCCCGCTAGCGGTAGAGGTGGTTATGGCAGGTTCGTCTACCGTCCCCCTACCCCAAGAAGACTGGTCATTATGATTAATCGATTTTTTTTAAAAAAACTCCTTTAATTTATGTTATAATAATCATTGTTGAATATAATGAATTGCAATGTAATATAATAATATTTAGATTATGTGTAATAATATTTCTGTTTTAGTGGTGTAAAGTAATAATATGTACACAACGTGAGTTAACATACGTTGATATATACTGAGCGTGACTTAAGTCACGCAGGTATATACATGCGTGAGTTAACTCACGCTGGAAGTATTTTGGTCAATTTGTATGAGAATGAACAATTTTACATGGGAAAAGAACAATTTTCTTTTTTTATATGTAAGGCCCTAAAATAATAGTTATATACATTAAACACGAAAAAATTTCGAACTTATTGTTTGAAATTTATCTTTAGCCTTACAGTGAAATGTGTCACAAATTTGTGGAAGAATTTTTCAACGAACTAGGAGATGAATTCACTCTGGTTGATTCATTGAACAATAGGATCAATGTTACATTTAACAGGAGTCTTACTCATCCTAACTGATGGTTTTTTTTTGTTACAACTAACTGATGGTTTGATCCAAAGATATTTTATCTTTTTCAGATAAATGGGAATAAGTTGGTTATGTTGACATACTTGGAAAATAATGCTTCCAACATAACTGATTTTTCTAAACCTATGGATCCACTAAAGTTAACTTCGTACTGTACATATCGTCAAGGGTTAGATGATCCAACTTAAGTTACTCTTACATCGTACACAACATATGGTTCTCAATTAGTTCAGTAACCACTATTTTAATTGTTTCATTTTCTAATAATATTTATGTGTATCTAATAAATTATTTTCTCTATATTTTACGGACACTATAAGCTGAATTTGGTGACAATATTATATCAGCTGGATAAGATAAAGTCATCTTATATGTTAAACTTGTACCCTTAATAAGTTTAGAGCCGGACATGTATTAAAGTTTAAGTTTGTCAACAAAAATAGTTTGAACTTAATGAAAGTAAAAATCAACATCAAACAGTAATTTTTTTTTAAAGAAGTTAAATTAGCCCACCCAAATTGACATGGGGAGAATCGAACATGAGACCTTGAGGATAAATACACTCCCATATCTCAAGTCAATACCACCAGGTCAACCCAAGTGGGTTCATCAAACAATAAATATTACTTCGCCGACGACGAAGTTTTGTGTGGTTTTCGGTGCCACGCCTGTGTTACTTCGATTTTGATCCCAATTTGTCATCTTTTTAGCCATAGAATTCACCTTTCTTTTCACCGGAGTCGAGACTGTGGATTTCTTCATCGTGACCGTTATCAGAGTCGCTTCGGTTTTGTTGTAATTTTTGAATATTTCAATAGTTAATTATGAAGGTGAGAAAAACACACAAGAAGGGGGGGGGGGGGGGGGTTGAATTGTGTGAGCTATTTTAAAAGTTCAGAATTGGGTTCTGAAACTTTTTCAGAGGTTTATGCAGCGGATTAAATAGAGAAGAGAAAGGGAAAGAGAGACACAAAATATTTTTATACTAGTTTCTTCCACAAGTTGGAAGTAGTCTAGTCCCCCTGTCACTTACAGGAGATTTAACTATAATCAAACTGATTACAATTGCTCAAAACACAAAGTTAAGAGACTTCAATGCTCAAACACCTAGTAAGAGACTTCTAATGCTCAAGACACTAAGTCAAGAGACTTCCAATGCTCAAGACACAAAGTCAATAGACTTCTCTGCTCAAAGCACAAAGCTAAGAGACTTCTAATTGCTCAGAACACAAAGTAATGAGACTACAAGATGCTCAGCATGCAGACTGAGACTTTGTTTCAAACTGGTTTACAAAGAAAGAAGTTTGAGTTGAACACTTGATCAAATATCAGAGGTGTTCACTTAATACAACACAGATTTAAGACTCAACACTTAAGAAATTCTAAGATACTAAGATTGTAAGAATTTCTAAGAGTTTTGGTGACTTTTTGAATGTTGACAGCAAAACAGAGCACGATATCAGTCTTGTGTTTTTCAGAGTCTTAGCAATTTTCTTCTTCAAATCTTCACCATTTTATAGAGGAAAAGATAGCTGTTGAGAATTGCCCATAAATCCAGCAAAGAGCCATTGCAAATTGTAGAAGCTAGGCAGCTGAAAATGTATGCTGAACTGCAGAACAGAGCACGCATTTTTTGAATAAACTTTCCTTAAAAGCTGGGGAATGTTTTGGTCAGGGAGACAACTGTTCCATTGGAGTTGTTCTGACAATGCAGACATTAAATGCTGACAGAGACAGTTGCTTTTCCTTCCACGTCAGACTTCAGAAGCTTCTCAGACACTGTTCATCAGAAGCAGGTCTTCAGACTCACCCTTCAGAAGCACTGTTCATCAGACACTCCCTTCAGATGTTGACTTTTGTTGACCTTCAGACTCAGCCTTCAGACGTTGACTTCTGTTGACCTTCAGACTCAGCCTTCAGACGTTGACCAACGTTGACCTTCAGACTCAGCCTTCAGAAGCACCCTTCAGACGCAGTCTTCAGACTCTGCCTTCAGAAGCACCCTTCAGACTCAGTCTTCAGAAGCTGCTTCAGACCCAGTTTTGCTTCAGACTTGCAACAAAGGCTTCAATGCTCTCTTTCTTGCTCTTAGCTTGTTCTTCCAAAACCAATATTAATTACCAAACATTAAGGACATGGTTCTGCACACTTAGAACAAAGCATTAGCAATACCAATTTTCTTTTTAATACTTTGTTATCATCAAAACCCAAAAGAGAGTTGTTCATACACATTTTGTTCCAACAAATTATTCTACGATTTATTTTGATCCAATTATTTAATTTTATTTGGGATTAATCTTGATTAATTTGAAAAAGTGCTCTATTTGATTTAATTGGTTATTTGATTAGTTTAATATGTAACTCTTTAGGTTGACGACGTTTCCACGTTTTCAATTTTATAACAAATATTACTTAAATCGGTTTTTGACCAGTGTATATGTACATACAATCATAGTGAGGGTTCCATTACTTCTGTTTTTGACATATTCCTCTTTAGTTGTGGAACGTGCACCTATTTATAAGCTTCCCTTCACAAACTATCTCGTATAATTAGCATATATATACACGAGATATCTATGCGTGTATAAGGTTCTACGCAATCAGTATATTCACAAAATTACTTTAGTATTATTTTTTGGTTTTCAATAATTTCCTTGCTTACGTTGTGCTTATTTCTCGTGTCTTGATAGCCTCAGTAGGATTATCGTCGAGAAGAACTTGTTGTACTCTCGGGGAGTTATGCAATATAGCGGATAATTCTTTAGTCCAATGACGTGGTCACGCCTCAGGTTTTACTTTACATTTTATTGTTTTTGCAGGTTGTGGTCTTTCGGTAATCTGATCAACAATCATCAACTCTTTCTTTATCTCAGTTTTCGACGTCGATGACACCATTTGGTTCTTTCCACCAGATGTATGAGACGAAGAAAGCAAGTGTGGTCCATTCTAAACGAGTTATGATTGCAAAATGAACATCTACAAACAAACAACATCAAAGATAAATGACAAAATTCGTTGAAAAATGTGATGACTAGTATATGAAGCCATAGTACAATATTACAATCAATATTCATTATATAAAACTTGTGTATAGGGCGCACGTCAGAATAGGCGACACCCATATGCTCATACATAAAGGGAATTCAATTTGTTTTAGTAATACATATAATATGTACAAATATTTAGACATGCACTATATTAGTAGTTAAAATGGTAATAATATTTGTTACTCTTGGATAGGCGAAGGTGTATTTTATTTTATGCTTTATGTTAAAAGAAGAAGGAAATACAAACGAATAGATAAAACTAAATGAGAGACTAAATAAACAATTAATGTTATTAATGTTTATTGTTTAATTTCAAAGTTATGTAATTTATAATTTGTCGATAAAGTATTATATAGTTACAAAAAAAATTGCGATCATTTATGAAAAGTAAAATCAATTATTTGATATATATATATTCTCTTTATGGTTTTGATATATATATATTATTTGATATATATATATATATATATATATATATATATATATATATATATATATATATATAAAGAGAATATATGGTTTTGGGTCTACTTATTTGCCTACAAAAATGTTATATTCTGGGTGTCACTATAAAAATTAGAATTTATATTATATTTGTCATATTGTTGGTGTCATTGAAAAAAATGAGTATAGTTTGTTACAATATGGAAGTGCAACACACACACACACACACAAACACACATACTTTTAATCAAAATCAAATTAATTTTAATCAAAACAAAAGTTCATAATTAAATATTGATCGTAATTTATACGCATTAACACGATTAAAAAAAATAGACAGACGTGCATGAAGTGCCCGTAAGAACGCTAGTAATACATAATGTTTATGCACTTGAAGTTAAAATTTACAATCACTTTATTTTTCTAACATATATAAGAATATTTATTCTCACATGACATGCATGACTCAAAGAATCATATTTAATATATGCAAAATGAGAGATATATGTATCCTTTGCAAGATATAATTGTGGTTTACACTTCTAGTTGATGTTGTTGTTTGTGATTGAAATACATAACTTTAAAAGTCATATTTAATACATCAAGAATGAGGAAAATATGTATTTTTTTGCAAGATATATTGGTGCTTTGTGGTTGATGTTGTTGCTTCTGATTGAAATGAGTCATGTTTAACTCGTGAGAATAAAAGAAAATCAATGGCGTGTGACTTATCTAATATTCAAAATTAATTTTTTTTTTTTTGAAATCAATGTTATATTAAGTGTGTTTTCATATTTTCTTTAATTAATAAATCATAAATTAACCGATGTTTGGTATGTTTATGTTGTTTCTTAGATTCAGTTGTATATAACATAATTTAATAACTTTTCCTTTTGATTTTTTAACTTTTCTTTTTGCAAGTTTGCAACATAATTTCACATTGGCACCCCAAACTTTTTGTTCAAGCACAACTACTATACACAAACGAAAAAGTATAATAATATAATTCAGATGGACACAATTATTTTCGTTGGTCCAAAGCACTAAAATTCTAATGATCGGTCCTGAATGTTGATTAGTTATCCTCGGTTGAAAGTCATTTGACAAGGTGCTTGACGGCATCCTTTATATCTAATCCTAGTAAACAATGAAACCCTAATTCCTAACCCCTAACCCTAAAAAATTGGCACCCTCCCTGTTTGAAATTTGAATTTCATATTCCTTCCAACTGCTTCCTGCAATAACTGCATATGCTTAACGTCTGACCATCAATCTTATACACGGATTAATTGTTGTTACGTTTCTTATGCAACCATAACCCTTTAACTTTTATGTGTATTATATAAGAGTTCTAATCCATACCCATTTCACATACCCGTTGTATTTTTTCTGTATAACTCTAAACATGGATAATAATGACATCCAAGCACTACTTTCCTACCATTCCTTAACCAGTATCATTCATATATGTTGTATATGCTATTAATTTTTATTTTTCGTGTTCTCTTTATTGTTGCAATTCTTAATAGTTGTTCTGTTTATGTTACAACACCATTAGATCCCAATCCTGTTTCTGAATTGGATAAGGCTATCAGTAAGCTGCGGATGAAGTATAGAACTTATTTAATTGAGTTTGACGTTGATCACGTAATGTCTATATGTTGTACTTCGTATTCCATTATCTGTTATATAAGATCTATAAAGCTTACATAAGTTACCATGTTTGGACATTTTACCGGGTGTTGTAATGCTGCCAAGTATGTTTGGTCATGACTTTGGTGACCAGATCAATCGTTTCGCGACTTTGGTTGATCCCAACTTTAATGAGTTTGATGTTTTGGTTGAGAGGAACAATGTCGTATGATATTAGAGGAAAAACGAAGGTGGCGCTGAATATCTTGACATGTACGTCTTTGCCCTTAATTTCGTTTCCTGCTTCGTGTAAATAGATTGTGTGTGAACCTTTTCGTATCTAATATGGAACATGTTCTTTGCTTGATGTTTCCAGCAAGTGTTAATTGGAATTCAACCAATTACGGCAACGATGAAGGTTCTAGAACTTGCTAAGTTGAAATGGCGTACATTCACATTAGAATTCAATCCAAAGGAGGTGATAATCTTTGTTAAATTTTTTTCCAGTTTTTTAGTGTATATTTTAAAACTATCCTTGGTAATAATTTTGTGATACACAGTATGTTCTGATCCTGCCAACACCGCTGGTTGAAACTCTTGGTGTTGAATTAAAGTGATTTGCTATTCTAAATGACCCTGCTTTTAACCAGATTGAGGTATTGGTTGAGAAGAAGAATGATAGGTTGTGCTTCACGAATGGATGGAATGAACTTAATAGTTTACATGACCTAAAGCATGGTGCTTTTGTTATCATTGTAAATGTCTAACCAAGTTTTTTTTTGTGTTTTTACATAGATTATTTGTCATTCTGATTTGTTATTGTATGTTTCATTGGTTGTAACAGCACCATTGGATCCCAATCCTCGCACCTATTTGGACATGATTGTAAATGAATTGCGAGTCAAGTATAGGACTTACTGCATTGAGTTCAACGTTGAGCAGGTGAGTTAGTTGCGCATACTTTTATCAGTACAAATTGTTTGATGCATTCCTTTGATTCGTAATTATATTTAAATGTTCTTACTTTTATCAGGCCATTTGGGATTGCACACTCATTTACTATAGACGTCCATATACTCACTATAAGATTGGTGGCGGCTTTAAGAGAATGGTGCAAGCACGAAAGCTATCTGAAGGTTATCACATCATGGTCGGTGCTCCAATGGAGGGACACAATGAGACGTTGTACCTTCGTATGGTCCGCTAGAAGTATTTGTTGAACTGTTTTTTTGAGGATTAAGGAAGTTATCCAGATCATCAAAAGTGTAATGTCTTTTTTTAATTAATAGTTTGGATTAGTAGGCTGTTTTTGATTTTGTTTAAGATGTCCGTTAATGTCAAATGTCGTTTATCAATTGCTTTGTATTCTGGACGTCATGTAATTTGAATGTTGGTCACAAATTTTGCACCATGACTTTTGCCCTTGAATGATTCAGTCTCAGTATTATTAGTTTTATGGTTGTCCTTTTATATTTGTATCATTTTACAGACGTTTGGATTCTGGTTATGTTCGTGCATTTGATTAACGTGTTGTTTGGTGGATTTAGTGACATCTATAACAGTTACCAATGGCCACAATAACTTATACATTTCAAATTCCAATCTTGCAGTTATAAATTCCAATGTCATTTATTTTGTTGTATTCATTGTGGGTGTTGGAAGTTACATTTTCGTTTTCTATATGGTTCTCCAATAGTCATTGAAACTTGCTAATAACCCTTTAACTTCTGTGTGTATTATATAAGAGTTCTAATCCATACCCATTTCACTTACCCGTTGTATTTTTTCTGTATAACTCTAAACATGGATAATAGTGACATCCAAGCACTACTTTCCTACCATTCCTTAACCGGTATCATTCGTATATGTTGTATATGCTATTAATTTTTATTTTTCGTGTTCTCTTTATTGTTGTAATTCTTAATAGTTGTTCTGTTTATGTTACAACACCATTAGATCCCAACCCTGTTTCTGAATTGGATAAGGCTATCAGTAAGCTGCGGATGAAGTATATAACTTATTTGATTGTGTTTGACGTTGATCACGTAATGTCTATATGTTGTACTTCGTATTCCATTATCTGTTATATAAGATCTATAAAGCTTACGTAAGTTACCATGTTTGGACATTTTACCGGGTGTTGTAATGCTGCCAAGTATGTTTGGTCATGACTTTGGTGACCAGATCAATCGTTTCGCGACTTTGGTTGATCCCAACTTTAATGAGTTTGATGTTTTGGTTGAGAGGAACAATGTCGTATGATATTAGAGGAAAAACGAAGGTGGCGCTGAATATCTTGACATGTACGTCTTTGCCCTTAATTTCGTTTCCTGCTTCGTGTAAATAGATTGTGTGTGAACCTTTTCGTATCTAATATGGAACATGTTCTTTGCTTGATGTTTCCAGCAAGTGTTAATTAGAATTCAACCAACTACAGCAACGATGAAGGTTCTCTGGAACTTGCTAAGTTGAAATGGCGTACCTTCACATTAGAATTCAATCCAAAGGAGGTGGTAATCTTTGTTAAATTTTTTCCAGTTTTTTAATGTATATTTTAAAACTATCCTTGGTAATAATTTTGTGATACACAGTATGTTCTGATCCTGTCAACACTGCTGGTGGAAACTCTTGGTGTTGAATCAAAGTGATTTGCTATTCTAAATGACCCTGCTTTTAACCAGATTGAGGTATTGGTTGAGAAGAAGAATGATAGGCCGTGCTTCACGAATGGATGGAATGAACTTAATAGTTTATATGACCTAAAACATGATGCTTCTGTATTCATTGTAAATGTCTAACCAAGTTTTTTTGTTTGTGTTTTTACATAGATTCTTTGTCATTCTGATTTGTTATTGTATGTTTCATTTGTTGTAACAGCACCATTGGATCCCAATCCTCACACCTATTTGGACAGGATTGTAAATGAATTGCGAGTCAAGTATAGGACTTACTGCATTGAGTTCAACGTTGAGCAGGTGAGTTAGTTGCGCATACTTTTATCAGTACAAATTGTTTGATGCATTCCTTTGATTCGTAATTATATTTAAATGTTCTTACTTTTATCAGGTCATTTGGGACTGCACACTCATTTACTATAGACGTCCATATACTCACTATAAGATTGGTGGCGACTTTAAGAGAATGGTGCAAGCACGAAAGCTATCTGAAGGTTGTCACATCATGGTCGGTGCTCCAATGGAGGGACACAATGAGACGTTGTACCTTCGTATGGTCCGCTAGAAGTATTTGTTGAACTGTTTTTTTGAGGATGAAGGAAGTGATCCAGATCATCAAAAGTTTAATGTCTTTTTTTTTATTAATAGTTTGGATTAGTAGGCTGTTTTTGATTTTGTTTAAGATGTCCGTTAATGTCAAATGTCGTTTATCAATTGCTTTGTATTCTGGACGTCATGTAATTTGAATGTTGGTCACAAATTTTGCACCATGACTTTTGCCCTTGAATGATTCAGTCTCAGTATTATTAGTTTTATGGTTGTCCTTTTATATTTGTATCATTTTACAGACGTTTGGATTATGGTTATGTTCGTGCATTTGATTAACGTGTTGTTTGGTGGATTTAGTGACATCTATAACAGTTACCAATGGCCACAATAACTTATACATTTCAAATTCCAATCTTGCAGTTATAAATTCCAATGTCATTTATTTTGTTGTATTCATTGTGGGTGTTGGAAGTTACATTTTCGTTTTCTATATGGTTCTCCAAAAGTCATTGAAACTTGCTAATAACCCTTTAACTTCTGTGTGTATTATATAAGAGTTCTAATCCATACCCATTTCACTTACCCGTTGTATTTTTTCTGTATAACTCTAAACATGGATAATAGTGACATCCAAGCACTACTTTCCTACCATTCCTTAACCGGTATCATTCGTATATGTTGTATATGCTATTAATTTTTATTTTTCGTGTTCTCTTTATTGTTGTAATTCTTAATAGTTGTTCTGTTTATGTTACAACACCATTAGATCCCAGCCCTGTTTCTGAATTGGATAAGGCTATCAGTAAGCTGCGGATGAAGTATATAACTTATTTGATTGTGTTTGACGTTGATCACGTAATGTCTATATGTTGTACTTCGTATTCCATTATCTGTTATATAAGATCTATAAAGCTTACGTAAGTTACCATGTTTGGACATTTTACCGGGTGTTGTAATGCTGCCAAGTATGTTTGGTCATGACTTTGGTGACCAGATCAATCGTTTCGCGACTTTGGTTGATCCCAACTTTAATGAGTTTGATGTTTTGGTTGAGAGGAACAATGTCGTATGATATTAGAGGAAAAACGAAGGTGGCGCTGAATATCTTGACATGTACGTCTTTGCCCTTAATTTCGTTTCCTGCTTCGTGTAAATAGATTGTGTGTGAACCTTTTCGTATCTAATATGGAACATGTTCTTTGCTTGATGTTTCCAGCAAGTGTTAATTGGAATTCAACCAACTACGGCAACGATGAAGGTTTTCTGGAACTTGCTAAGTTGAAATGGCGTACCTTCACATTAGAATTCAATTCAAAGGAGGTGGTAATCTTTGTTAAATTTTTTCCAGTTTTTTAATGTATATTTTAAAACTATCCTTGGTAATAATTTTGTGATACACAGTATGTTCTGATCCTGTCAACACTGCTGGTGGAAACTCTTGGTGTTGAATCAAAGTGATTTGCTATTCTAAATGACCCTGCTTTTAACCAGATTGAGGTATTGGTTGAGAAGAAGAATGATAGGCCGTGCTTCACGAATGGATGGAATGAACTTAATAGTTTATATGACCTAAAGCATGATGCTTCTGTTATCATTGTAAATGTCTAACCAAGTTTTTTTTTTTTGTGTTTTTACATAGATTCTTTGTCATTCTGATTTGTTATTGTATGTTTCATTTGTTGTAACAGCACCATTGGATCCCAATCCTCGCACCTATTTGGACAGGATTGTAAATGAATTGCGAGTCAAGTATAGGACTTACTGCATTGAGTTCAACGTTGAGCAGGTGAGTTAGTTGCACATATTTTTATCAGTACAAATTGTTTGATGCATTCCTTTGATTCGTAATTATATTTAAATGTTCTTACTTTTATCAGGTCATTTGGGACTGCACACTCATTTACTATAGACGTCCATATACTCACTATAAGATTGGTGGCGACTTTAAGAGAATGGTGCAAGCACGAAAGCTATCTGAAGGTTGTCACATCATGGTCGGTGCTCCAATGGAGGGACACAATGAGACGTTGTACCTTCGTATGGTCCGCTAGAAGTATTTGTTGAACTGTTTTTTTGAGGATGAAGGAAGTGATCCAGATCATCAAAAGTTTAATGTCTTTTTTTTTATTAATAGTTTGGATTAGTAGGCTGTTTTTGATTTTGTTTAAGATGTCCGTTAATGTCAAATGTCGTTTATCAATTGCTTTGTATTCTGGACGTCATGTAATTTGAATGTTGGTCACAAATTTTGCACCATGACTTTTGCCCTTGAATGATTCAGTCTCAGTATTATTAGTTTTATGGTTGTCCTTTTATATTTGTATCATTTTACAGACGTTTGGATTATGGTTATGTTCGTGCATTTGATTAACGTGTTGTTTGGTGGATTTAGTGACATCTATAACAGTTACCAATGGCCACAATAACTTATACATTTCAAATTCCAATCTTGCAGTTATAAATTCCAATGTCATTTATTTTGTTGTATTCATTGTGGGTGTTGGAAGTTACATTTTCGTTTTCTATATGGTTCTCCAAAAGTCATTGAAACTTGCTAATAACCCTTTAACTTCTGTGTGTATTATATAAGAGTTCTAATCCATACCCATTTCACTTACCCGTTGTATTTTTTCTGTATAACTCTAAACATGGATAATAGTGACATCCAAGCACTACTTTCCTACCATTCCTTAACCGGTATCATTCGTATATGTTGTATATGCTATTAATTTTTATTTTTCGTGTTCTCTTTATTGTTGTAATTCTTAATAGTTGTTCTGTTTATGTTACAACACCATTAGATCCCAGCCCTGTTTCTGAATTGGATAAGGCTATCAGTAAGCTGCGGATGAAGTATATAACTTATTTGATTGTGTTTGACGTTGATCACGTAATGTCTATATGTTGTACTTCGTATTCCATTATCTGTTATATAAGATCTATAAAGCTTACGTAAGTTACCATGTTTGGACATTTTACCGGGTGTTGTAATGCTGCCAAGTATGTTTGGTCATGACTTTGGTGACCAGATCAATCGTTTCGCGACTTTGGTTGATCCCAACTTTAATGAGTTTGATGTTTTGGTTGAGAGGAACAATGTCGTATGATATTAGAGGAAAAACGAAGGTGGCGCTGAATATCTTGACATGTACGTCTTTGCCCTTAATTTCGTTTCCTGCTTCGTGTAAATAGATTGTGTGTGAACCTTTTCGTATCTAATATGGAACATGTTCTTTGCTTGATGTTTCCAGCAAGTGTTAATTGGAATTCAACCAACTACGGCAACGATGAAGGTTTTCTAGAACTTGCTAAGTTGAAATGGCGTACCTTCACATTAGAATTCAATCCAAAGGAGGTGGTAATCTTTGTTAAATTTTTTCCAGTTTTTTAATGTATATTTTAAAACTATCCTTGGTAATAATTTTGTGATACAGAGTATGTTCTGATCCTGTCAACACTGCTGGTGGAAACTCTTGGTGTTGAATCAAAGTGATTTGCTATTCTAAATGACCCTGCTTTTAACCAGATTGAGGTATTGGTTGAGAAGAAGAATGATAGGTTGTACTTCACGCATGGATGGAATGAACTTAATAGTTTATATGACCTAAAGCATGATGCTTCTGTTATCATTGTAAATGTCTAACCAAGTTTTTTTTTTTTTGTGTTTTTACATAGATTCTTTGTCATTCTGATTTGTTATTGTATGTTTCATTTGTTGTAACAGCACCATTGGATCCCAATCCTCGCACCTATTTGGACAGGATTGTAAATGAATTGCGAGTCAAGTATAGGACTTACTGCATTGAGTTCAACGTTGAGCAGGTGAGTTAGTTGCGCATATTTTTATCAGTACAAATTGTTTGATGCATTCCTTTGATTCGTAATTATATTTAAATGTTCTTACTTTTATCAGGTCATTTGGGACTGCACACTCATTTACTATAGACGTCCATATACTCACTATAAGATTGGTGGCGACTTTAAGAGAATGGTGCAAGCACGAAAGCTATCTGAAGGTTGTCACATCATGGTCGGTGCTCTAATGGAGGGACACAATGAGACGTTGTACCTTCGTATGGTCCGCTAGAAGTATTTGTTGAAATTTTTTTTTTTAGGATGAAGGAAGTGATCCAAATCATCAAAAGTTTAATGTCTTTTTTTTATTAATAGTTTGGATTAGTAGGCTGTTTTTTATTTTGTTTAAGATGTCCGTTAATGTCAAATGTCTTTTATTAATTGCTTTGTATTCTGGACGTCATGTAATTTGAATGTTGGTCACAAATTTTGCACCATGACTTTTGCCCTTGAATGATTCAGTCTCAGTATTATTAGTTGTATGGTTGTCCTTTTATATTTGTATCATTTTACAGACGTTTGGATTGTGGTTATGTTCGTGCATTTGATTAACGTGTTGTTTGGTGGATTTAGTGACATCTATAACAGTTACCAATGGCCACAATAACTTATGCATTTCAAATTCCAATCTTGCAGTTATAAATTCCAATGTCATTTATTTGTTGTATTCATTGTGGGTGTTGGAAGTTACATTTTCGTTTTCTATATGGTTCTCCAAAAGTCAGTGAAACTTGCTCATAAATGTGTTAAATTGCCATTGAATTCCAACTACCTAAACCCTTCACATTCGATGTGGTATAAATAAGAAGCTTAACTGTATTCAGACCCATATTTTCCTTTCTTTTGCGCAGCTCCATAAGCAAGAATATGGAATATGATATCAAATGGGTTTAAGAAGGACGAAAAGAGGAAGATATACATCATCACATGGTTTATGTGCGCCACCTTACATTGAATGCGCATGTTTTCTTGGGTTATGCAGGTTTAATTGTGACTGTTCCCTTTCCATCACAACAGCTAACTCATTTAAAGCTTATGTTCCATATCTGCAATAATTGCTGATAGGTCCCAATGAATTTATGGTTGAGGGAGGTGATTTCAACTCTTTAATGTTGAGGCAAGATCCCTAATTAATTTTAAAGATAACAAACCCTAAGTGATTAAAGGATTAATGGACTTTGATTAGTTTCTTGGTATTTAACTTGTGCTCTTGAGTGTTTAATTAAGACAGGAACAAGAGATAAACCATACCAAGATACAAGGAATCAAAGAAAGAACTTTGTCATAGTTCAGAAAGTTGAACTCAGTTCAGAAGCTGAACACAGTTCAGAATGTTGGACACAGTTCAGAATGTTGGACTCAGATCAGAAGCTAAAATGAAGTTCAGAAGCTGAACTTAGTTCAGAAGCTAAAATGAAGATCAGTAGCTGAAACACAGTTCAGAAGGTGAAATCCTGTCCAGATGCAGCAATATTGATCAGAAGCTGAACATAGTTCAGAAGCTGATATGCAGTTCAGAAGGTTGTTTACAAGTTCTGAAACCTTGCAATAAAGCTGCTCATACACCAACCCAGAAATTCAAGAACATGCATGCCACACGTGACATAAATAAATGACCAAGAAAAACATAACTTGCATGGATCAATCAAGAAATAAAGGCATCTACAAAATGAATGTCAAAAAGGACATTCAATGTTCATTTAAGACTATGAACATTGAATTAACAGGAATATTCCAAAAGGGAATATCATCCTAGATAATCAAACTACCTCACTTCATTTATGTTTCACTATTAGGATTTGATTACATCAAATGGAAGTCTTACAAGTCATCCTAAGTGAAACAAAAAGGATATTCTGAAGTTCAGAATGTTCAATACAGCACATGCTTTAATTCTGACAAGCTACAGTAAAGCAGTTGGAAAAGTTAAGCAAAAAGCCAAATCACAATCTCAAAGTCAGAATCCATGAGATCTTGACACCTAAGGAGTTGGTACTGTTACAGATCAGCAAAATCCCCTAAAGCATGGGCATGAAGTGATGGTTCCACTTTCCTCTCTCCTGCACACAATCCAAGACTGATTTGCAAAGCTCTTGGCACAGCAACATTCTGATGAACTGCACGCATAAACAAGAGTTCATCAGCAATCCAGAAATTCATATGTTCATTCATACATGATGAACCCAGATGAATATCATCAAGAATGCAACAACATTCTGAAGTACTCTCAAGAACAGAACAACATTCTGAAAGTCAGAATGTTCACCCAGATTTTCAAGTAAAAGTCAGTGGGGCCCAGGACACATGGCACAAGACCATTGGTCACCCTCCAACGGTTACAAGAGATCAAGAACTCTATAAATAGAAGTGAAGGGCTCAGCATTAAACACACAATTGCAAAGCATACAAGAAAACATTTACAAAGTGTTTGAAGCTTTAGCATCTCAAATTGGTCATCACTCTAAGTGTAAATCAATTCTCTTTATCTTGTCAAAGATAAACTCTCCCCCTCCTCTTCTGAAAGTCCTCTTCTTAACCTCACTTCTTAAATTCTCCAATCAATTGTAAAGAGCAAATCTCATCTAGTTTTAAGGGTATTAAAGTCTAGGTTGAGTATCATAGTACAAAGTCTGGTGTGACTTAGTACAGAAGGTTGAGAGCCTGCTGAGGCTTAGAGAATACAGGTTGTAACCGTTCCAAGTGGACAAGATTGTAAGGTGCAGGATTTGAGAGGGTATCTCAAGCATCATAGTGGAAAACTCTCACAAGACTGTGAGGAGTGGACTAACCCACATTGGGTGAACCACTATAAAATTCTGTGTGTCCTTCTTCTCTCCCTATACTCTTTATATTACTGCATACACATCACACACACAACACTGAATTTTAATATCTTATTCTGCAACTGACACTTCAGAACGTTCTGAAGTCTGTTTAACTTTGTTCTTCCAAGAAACAACTTGAGAAGTAATTTTTAAGTACAGGATTAGATTTTAAAAAGGGTCGCAATTCAAACCCCCCCTTTCTTGTGACTATATTATCTACTTCAATTGGCATCAGAGCATTGGCTCTAAGGGTTTGAACACTTACACAAGTGTTAGAGAAAAGATCCAGGAAGAAGTATGTCAAAGGCTAAGTATATTACAGAAGGAGGATCAGCAAACAGACCTCCATTGTTTGATGGCACAAACTACTACTTCTGGAAAGGCAAGATGGAACTTTTTCTTAGATCTCAAGATACTGACATGTGGGCTGTAATCTCTGAAGGAGATCATGTTCCAATGAACAGAGATGGAGGTATAAAAGAAAAAAGTGCATGGACACCAGATGATAAAGCCAAGGTATTACTAAACTCTAAAGCTAGATTATTTTTATCATGCGCACTAACCATGGAAGAAAGTCAAAGAGTTGATGAATGCCAAAATGCTAAAGAAGTATGGGATACTTTAAAAATACATCATGAAGGAACATCTCATGTCAAAGAAACTAGAATTGACATTGGAGTCAGAAAGTTTGAAATCTTTGAAATGAGTGAAAATGAAACTATTGATGAAATGTATGCTAGATTCACAACAATAGTAAATGAAATGAGATCTCTTGGAAAGATATATTCCACTCATGATAGAATCAGGAAAATATTAAGATGTCTTCCAAGCACATGGAGACCTATGGTCACAGCTATTACCCAGGCCAAAGATCTAAACTCTCTGACCTTGGAGGAACTTATTGGTTCACTGAGAGCTCATGAAGTCATACTTCAAGAAGACAAACCTGTGAAAAAGGTAAAAACTCTTGCCTTGAAGGCCTCCCAAGAAGCATCATCAGCAACTCAAGATGATGTGGAAGAACTGGATGAAATAGAAGAAGTCCAGGAAGAAGAAGCTGAAGATGAACTTGCACTCATCTCCAAGAAAATTCAAAGAATGATGATGAGAAGAAATCAGCTCAGAAAGAAGTTTCCCAACACCAACACTAACAAAACTGAGACTGACAAAAGTCAAGTCACCTGTTTTGGATGCAACAAGCTTGGACACTACAAGAATGAGTGTCCTGATCTCAAGAAACAGCAAAGGAGACCTCCCTTCAAAAAGAAAGCCATGATCACCTGGGATGATCTAGAAGAAGCAGAACCTGAAGATGAGGAAGCCAACCTGAGTTTGATGGCTAAATCAGAAGATGAGGAAGAGGTAATTATCTATGAACCTAACTCTTTGCAAAAAGAACTTGAAAGAAAAATTGACAGTCTTATATATGATTCAAATTTTCTATCTAACAAATGTCAATCATTGATAAAAGAACTTTCTGAACTAAAAGCTGAAAAAGATAAACTTCAAATTAAATATGATGAATCCAGAAGAACCATACAAACTTTGCAAGACTCTCATTTTAAAATGTCTGAACAACAAAGAGAGCTAAATAAAAGGCAAAAAGGAATTTTGTCTAAACCTTCTGAAGTACAAAAAGAAAACATTCTTTTGAAAACAGAAGTTGAAGGACTAAAAAATGATCTCTCACGTTTTATAAAATCCACATAAACCTTTCAAAACATTCTGGGATCACAAGCTGGAACAAATGAAAAATCTGGATTAGGATTCAAAGATCCAAACAAAAATCTTCTTAAAACTGTTCTTTTGCCAAAAGAAACTGAAATAAAAATGAAGATAAAATGCTCATACTGTAACAAGCTAGGGCATCTTGACTCAGCATGTTTTCATAAAAAACATTTTGAAAAAAATAGATTAAATAATCTTAGCTCAGAACGTTCTCATCTCAATAGATCAGAAAGTTCACAAAAGGCTGAAAAGGCTAAGAAGATATGCTCTTACTGTAACAAATCTGGTCATACAATAACAGAATGTTACAATAAGAAAAGATCTCTTAGAAAGACTAACCCTCAAGGACCCAACATTACATGGGTACCTAAGATTTTGTTCATGTCAAGTGTAGGTCTCCTCTCAAAATGCAAAGACAAAGCCATGGTACTTGGACAGTGGCTGTTCAAGACACATGACAGGAGATAGGAACTGCTTTCTAACCTTTGAAAGTAGAGATGGAGGACTAGTCACATTTGGAAACAATGACAAAGGTAAAATCAGAGGTAAAGGAACAATAGGTAAAACTAACTCTGCCAAGATAGAAAATGTTCAGTTTGTAGAAGGGTTGAAACACAATCTACTTAGCATAAGTCAATTATGTGATAGTGGTTTTGAAGTTATTTTTAAACCCAACATATGTGAAATAAGACAAGCCTCCTCTAAGAAATTAATTTTCTCTGGATCAAGGAAAAAGAACTTATATGTTTTGGACTTAAATGAAATTCCAGCTGAATCATGTTTTATGTCTCTTGAAAAAGATAAGTGGATTTGGCACAAAAGAGCTGGTCACATTAGTATGAAAACCATTGCTAAACTTTCTCAACTTGATCTAGTTAGAGGATTGCCAAAGATTAACTTTGAAAAGGACAAGATCTGTGAAGCTTGTATTAAAGGAAAACAAATTAAAAGCAGTTTTAAAACAATTGAATATATTTCAACTCAAAAACCTTTAGAGCTTCTTCACATTGATCTTTTTGGTCCTGTTCAAACTGCAAGTCTTAGTGGCAAAAGATATGGATTTGTTATTGTTGATGATTTCTCAAGATTTACATGGGTGTTATTTTTAAAACATAAAGATGAATCATTTGAAGCATTTCAAAACTTTTGCAAAAAGATTCAAAATGAAAAAGGTTCTAATATCATATCTGTGAGGAGTGATCATGGAGGAGAATTTGAAAATGCTTCCTTCAAGACATTCTTTGATGAATGTGGTATTACACATAATTTTTCTTGTGCAAGAACTCCACAGCAAAATGGAGTTGTTGAGAGGAAAAATAGAACCTTGCAAGAAATGGCTAGGACTATGTTAAATGAATCAAATGTTGAAGATTACTTTTGGGCAGAAGCCATCAATACATCTTGCTACATTTTGAATAGAGTTTCAATAAGAAACATTCTAAATAAAACCCCATATGAATTATGGAAAAACATCAAACCTAGCATATCTTATTTTCACATATTTGGTTGCTACTGTTACATTCTGAACACAAAAGAAAAATTGGGTAAGTTTGATCCTAAATCAGATAAAGCTATCTTTTTGGGATACTCTACAACATCCAAAGGTTATAGAGTGTACAACTTAAAAACCCAAACAGTTGAAGTCAGTATGCATGTCATATTTGATGAATATGATGAACCTTCTCAACTCCAAGAAAAGGAAGATACTGAAGATCAAACACTTCAGAATGTTAACAATCAGAACAATGTAAGTTCTGTAGAAAAAGAAGATGATCAGAATGTTCAGGACTCATCTCTACAAAGCCCTCCTAGAAGTTGGAGAATGATAGGAGATCATCCTGTAGATCAAATCATTGGAAGCACAACTGATGGTGTAAGAACCAGAATGTCCTTTCAAGGGAACAATATGGCTATGATCTCTCAAATGGAACCCAAGTCAATAAATGAAGCCATAATAGATGATTCATGGATTGAGGCCATGAAAGATGAACTGTCTCAGTTTGAAAGGAACAAAGTGTGGAACTTGGTTCCAGATGATCAAGGGAAGACAATCATTGGAACAAGATGGGTGTTTAGAAATAAACTTGATGAAGATGGCAAAGTTGTCAGAAATAAAGCAAGGTTGGTTGCTCAAGGATACAACCAACAAGAAGGTATTGACTATGATGAGACTTTTGCACCAGTGGCAAGGTTAGAAGCTATTAGAATCCTTCTTGCATATGCTGCACATAAAAGCATCAAACTTTTTCAAATGGATGTTAAAAGTGCCTTTTTAAATGGATTTTTAAATGAAGAGGTTTATGTAAGTCAACCTCCTGGCTTCATAAATAAAGAAAAACCTAATCATGTTTTCAAACTCACTAAAGCACTTTATGGTCTTAAGCAAGCTCCTAGAGCTTGGTATGAAAGACTTAGCACATTTCTCATTAACAATGGATTTTCTAGAGGAAAAATTGATACCACACTTTTTAGAAAAACTCAGAACACAGATTTGCTAATAGTTCAAGTCTATGTAGATGATATTATTTTTGGTTCAACCAAAGAGAAAATGTGTGAAGACTTTTCAAAACTCATGCAAAGTGAATTTGAAATGAGCATGATGGGTGAACTTGGTTTCTTTCTTGGTTTGCAAATCAAATAATTTCCAAATGGCATTTTCATAAATCAAGAAAAATATGTCAAAGATATTCTTAAAAAATATAAAATGAATGAAGCAAAGATAATGGCCACTCCCATGCATCCATCATCCAGCTTGGATAAAGATGAAAATGGAAAATCAGTCTCTGAAAAAGAATATAGAGGCATGATAGGATCATTGCTTTATTTAACTGCTAGCAGACCTGACATAATGTATGCAGTAGGCTTATGTGCTAGATTTCAAACATGTGCAAAAGAATCTCATCTAACTGCTGTAAAAAGGATCTTAAGATACCTAGTAGGTACTACTGATCTTGGTCTTTGGTATAGAAAAGGCTGTAGTTTTGATCTTGTAGCTTATTGTGATGCTGATTATGCTGGAGACAAAGTTGAGAGAAAGAGTACAAGTGGATCTTGTCAATTCCTAGGACAAGCCCTGATTGGATGGTCCTGTAGAAAACAAAATACCATTGCACTCTCTACAACAGAAGCTGAGTATGTATCTGCAGCCAGTTGTTGCTCTCAAGTTTTGTGGATCAGAAATCAGTTGGAAGATTACTCACTAAGGTACTTAAATGTTCCAATTCTCTGTGATAACACAAGTGCAATTAATTTGTCAAAAAATCCTATTCAACATTCTAGGTCTAAGCATATTGAAATTAAGCATCATTTCATACGTGATCATGTTCAGAAAAAGGACATTGAATTGAAATTCATTAATACAGAAAATCAATTAGCTGATATTTTCACAAAACCATTAGTTGAGGATAGATTCAATTTTATCAAAGAAAAATTGCTAATTATGAAAAATCCCAATAAAGATTGATTAACTGAATTACTAAGGGCCTAGGACAAACCCCCTTGAGTCATTCTGAATCACTTCAGAATGCTCAACAAAGCTCAGAATGTTCAAACAGAGTTCAGAATGTTCTTCAGGCTCTGAACGTTCACTCTGTTCAGCATAAGTCTCTGAACTCAGAATGTTCAGTAAAATTTTTCTGAAGTTAGTGAGTCACTCTCATAAAGTGATCTTTCTTCAAAAATCCCTCCATATCTCAGCATTAAATGCTTGTATTAGAGTTAATGTGTTAAAACCATTAACCTCCATACAAAAAGGGAACTATCAAATCAGCCACTCTCCTTTCTTCTCTTAAAACGACTACTTTCTCTTTCCTATACAACCACTTTTCAGTTTCATCTTTTCCCATAAAACCACCATCATCAGTTTCTCTCTCTCTCTTCTCCCACACGTTTGTCTTTATAAACAAACCACCTCTCCACTCAAACATATTCATCAGACCAACACTATCCAAACCATAAAAATCTCATCTGTCTCTTCGCAAAAAAAAAAAACACTGCCATGGCCAGAACAAAAAATACCTCTCGCATCAATGAACAAGAACAAACCCCTGTTCCTCGTTCTGCTCCACCACAATTCCCAGAAGAACCTCAACCTCTGCGCACCATTCTCCCTGATATCATCATCTCCACCACTGAACCTTCTAAACCCAGAAAGCCTGTGACTAAACCTAAGAAGTCTGCTTCAACTTCTCAACATCCCAGAAGGTCTCAGAGAATCATCTCTGGAACTGGAAAAGCCAAGAAATTTTCTGCCTCCACGATCCTTCTCTCAGACTCAGAGGAAGATTCTGATCCAACCATCTCTCAATACATGAGGAAGGTCAAGACTTCACCCAAACAAACCTCTGAACCAGAAAAAGAGAATTCTGTCTCTGAAGAAGAATCTCAATCAAAATCTCAATCTGAAGAAGAAGAACCTTCTGATGAGCAGGAAGAAGCATCTCCTCCCAAAAAGCATGGAAAAGGAAAAGACATTGGGAAGATAGCTTCCATTCTAAAGGCCAAAAAGGAAAAAGCACCTAGACCCATAAGCAGGGCTAAGTATTTTGATTTTGCTGACCTGAAGAAGAAGGGATGGAACCTGTGTGAATACACTGATGCACAAGGATGGACAAGCTTTGTGTCACTTCAGGAACTCACCTACCCAGACTTGGTAAGAGAATTCTACAGCTCAATGGAAATCAAAACCAAAGACAGAAAGAAGACCCTCATTACAACTGTCAAAGGAGTTAAGATTAAACTCACTCAAGCTTCCCTCTCAAAAGCTCTAAGAATCCCAAATGAAGGTAATGAACTCTTCTTTCCTTCCTGGTTTTCTGAAGCTAGAACAAACCGTGCCAAACTCATACTTGAATACACCAAACCAAACCTTCCTTTTAACTCCACGAACCTTGATGACCTACCCAAAATCTTTCACAATATGGTACGCCATACCCTGCTTCCTAGGTCAGGAACCTATGAAGCTGTGAGTGATACTGATCTCTGCATCATGTTTCATCTCATTAACAAGAAAAAGTTGAACCTTTGCTTCATTATCCTTCAACACATGATTGATTCATGTATGAATCCCAAACAAACCAGTGCCCTAGTCTATGGAATGCCAATCACCCTTATCCTTAAGGACAACAAAGTACCTCTTGAAAATGAACAATGTGATTACACATTTATGAGGTTCACTGCAAAAACCATGGCCCAGCTGCACATCATTTCATCTAACCTTCCCACACCTCCAGCATCTGAAACATCTGGTTCTGTTAAAAGACATCAAGACCAGAAAGTTGGAAAAACAAAGAAGAAAAGGAAGATTGAGAAAGTCCAAAACCCTCCTCTAGAGGAAGAGGTAGAAGCTGTTAACAATGTGGTTCAAGAGGAGCCAATGGATGAAAATCCCACAGAACATCAAAAGGAAGATGAATCTTCTGCTGAAGAAACATTCCAAGAGAGTGATGATCCTGCCAAAGAAGCAACTCAGGAAGTTGCAGAAGATCAGAATGTTGCAGAAGATCAGAATGTTGCTGAAGATCAGCATATTGAAGAATCTCAAGAAATGGCTGAGGAGGAAAGTCAGCAGGATAATGAATCACTTCTCAAAAAGAATGCTGAGCCAGCCACAGTGGCTGAAGAACAATTTCAGCAAGACATTGAAGGAAATGCTGAAGAAGGAGCTCAGCTGGAAGAAGGAGCACAAAAGACTGCTGAGGATCAGGACCTGAATGATGTAGCTGAAATCCTAGTCACCCACTGACCAGCTAGAAACTGGTATTGAACAATCAGATGGAAATCAAGCTGGATTTGATCTCAACATGGAAGGGATCAACTCAGAAGATGGTGTTTTTGAGGACTCTCAGAAAGAAAATCCTGAAACAATGCCTGAAACTGAAGTACAGAATGTTGAAGGAAACATTCTCCCTGATCATACCACTCCCTCCATCTGCGAAATCTCTGCAGATCCTGCTCCTATAGCTTCAGGATCTTTGCCTATTGAACAAATCCAACCTCTGGCTAACCAACCACCACCACCACTCCTAAATCAGTCTACTTCCACCATGGAGTCAGAAGCCATTTGCAGCAAATTTCTGATATCCCCTCCTCACACTTCGCAAAATATCTCCCCTACTCCAGCCACACTTAAAACAACCACTCAACTACCTGATATTCCTACTTTGTTTGCTTCACTTGAAACCTTTGTCTCAAAAGAAGGTCACTCAAAAACAAACTTGGATGCCCCCACTTCCGCTCCCACATCACAAATATCCAAAGCTGAAAAAATTGCTAGACGTTCTCTTAGGGTTGCAACTAAAACCCATAAGATTGCATGTGTCCTAGCAAAATGGACTTCTGAAGTTGCTGCTCCTGGATTGGCTATGAATCCTCCAATATTTGAAGATCCATCTGTCTTTGATTCTGAGCCTTCCTCAGATTCTGGAGACTCAACTCCCTGAGTGTCCTCCACTTATCCCTCCCTACCTTTCTTGCTGTTGACAAAAGGGGGAGAAGCTTTAGGATTTAAATCTTTAAGTTTTCATGTTTTAGGCCCAAGTAGGTCAGTGATCAATAGTTATTGGAGTTCTTAAAACTTCAACTTTTGCTTGATCACCTTTGTTTGCTAAGTTTTTGCTTTTGAACCATATATGATGTAATGAGCATGATTAATTAATGAAAAAAATGCATTTGGTTCAAAAATCTGCATCTCTTAATAATGCCATGAATTATAAAAATAAGGGGGAGCTTTTAAAAAATTATTAAAAACTCAATGTCATGAATTATAAAAATGAGGGGGAGCATAAAAATAATTTTCAGCTCTTAAACCTCTCATAATTTTTAATCAAAATCCATAATCCTAAATCACAGGTTTGTCATCATCAAAAAGGGGGAGATTGTTGAGGCAAGATCCCTAATTAATTTTAAAGATAACAAACCCTAAGTGATTAAAGGATTAATGGACTTTGATTAGTTTCTTGGTATTTAACTTGTGCTCTTGAGTGTTTAATTAAGACAGGAACAAGAGATAAACCATACCAAGATACAAGGAATCAAAGAAAGAACTTTGTCATAGTTCAGAAAGTTGAACTCAGTTCAGAAGCTGAACACAGTTCAGAATGTTGGACACAGTTCAGAATGTTGGACTCAGATCAGAAGCTAAAATGAAGTTCAGAAGCTGAACTTAGTTCAGAAGCTAAAATGAAGATCAGTAGCTGAAACACAGTTCAGAAGGTGAAATCCTGTCCAGATGCAGCAATATTGATCAGAAGCTGAACATAGTTCAGAAGCTGATATGCAGTTCAGAAGGTTGTTTACAAGTTCTGAAACCTTGCAATAAAGCTGCTCATACACCAACCCAGAAATTCAAGAACATGCATGCCACACGTGACATAAATAAATGACCAAGAAAAACATAACTTGCATGGATCAATCAAGAAATAAAGGCATCTACAAAATGAATGTCAAAAAGGACATTCAATGTTCATTTAAGACTATGAACATTGAATTAACAGGAATATTCCAAAAGGGAATATCATCCTAGATAATCAAACTACCTCACTTCATTTATGTTTCACTATTAGGATTTGATTACATCAAATGGAAGTCTTACAAGTCATCCTAAGTGAAACAAAAAGGATATTCTGAAGTTCAGAATGTTCAATACAGCACATGCTTTAATTCTGACAAGCTACAGTAAAGCAGTTGGAAAAGTTAAGCAAAAAGCCAAATCACAATCTCAAAGTCAGAATCCATGAGATCTTGACACCTAAGGAGTTGGTACTGTTACAGATCAGCAAAATCCCCTAAAGCATGGGCATGAAGTGATGGTTCCACTTTCCTCTCTCCTGCACACAATCCAAGACTGATTTGCAAAGCTCTTGGCACAGCAACATTCTGATGAACTGCACGCATAAACAAGAGTTCATCAGCAATCCAGAAATTCATATGTTCATTCATACATGATGAACCCAGATGAATATCATCAAGAATGCAACAACATTCTGAAGTACTCTCAAGAACAGAACAACATTCTGAAAGTCAGAATGTTCACCCAGATTTTCAAGTAAAAGTCAGTGGGGCCCAGGACACATGGCACAAGACCATTGGTCACCCTCCAACGGTTACAAGAGATCAAGAACTCTATAAATAGAAGTGAAGGGCTCAGCATTAAACACACAATTGCAAAGCATACAAGAAAACATTTACAAAGTGTTTGAAGCTTTAGCATCTCAAATTGGTCATCACTCTAAGTGTAAATCAATTCTCTTTATCTTGTCAAAGATAAACTCTCCCCCTCCTCTTCTGAAAGTCCTCTTCTTAACCTCACTTCTTAAATTCTCCAATTAATTGTAAAGAGCAAATCTCATCTAGTTTTAAGGGTATTAAAGTCTAGGTTGAGTATCATAGTACAAAGTCTGGTGTGACTTAGTACAGAAGGTTGAGAGCCTGCTGAGGCTTAGAGAATACAGGTTGTAACCGTTCCAAGTGGACAAGATTGTAAGGTACAGGATTTGAGAGGGTATCTCAAGCATCATAGTGGAAAACTCTCACAAGACTGTGAGGAGTGGACTAACCCACATTGGGTGAACCACTATAAAATTCTGTGTGTCCTTCTTCTCTCCCTATACTCTTTATATTACTGCATACACATCACACACACAACACTGAATTTTAATATCTTATTCTGCAACTGACACTTCAGAACGTTCTGAAGTCTGTTTAACTTTGTTCTTCCAAGAAACAACTTGAGAAGTAATTTTTAAGTACAGGATTAGATTTTAAAAAGGGTCACAATTCAAACCCCCCCTTTCTTGTGACTATATTATCTACTTCATTTAAGACAGTTATTAAGCTGTCTATATAAGCTGCGCCCCCAACATTATATCAACCTATCCATACATTCAAACAAAAATAGTTAGTATTTCCATCTTCTTTCCTACGAATCTAAGTACCAGACTACTCAACATAATAATTAAGTGTCGCAACATTTGGATAAATTGAACCAATATATAAGCCACATGTTCGTGATACAGTATATGGTATTGTGAATAAGTTTTTGTACGATTTTGCTCTTTTCAATTTAATAACAACAGGGTATAATAACTCTTTAGAATGAATACTAAAAATAGTAGTAATAATAATTAATAATAATAATTATAATAATAAATGGGTGATAGGATTGATTAGCTTAAGAACCAACATCCAGAAACTTAACAAAAATATAATAGATTAGTCTACAAGTATACAAGTACTTCAGACTCCCAGTTTTCAGACACTATTCATCAGACTCTGATCTTCAGACACTGTTCTTCAGACGCTGTTCTTCAGACTCTGATCTTCAGACTCTGATCTTCAGACACTGTTCTTCAGATTCTGATCTTCAGACTCTGATCTTCAGACACTGTTCTTCAGACTCTGATCTTCAGACTCTGATCTTCAGACTCTATCTTCAGACTCTATCTTCAGACACTGTTCTTCAGATCTTCAGACTCTGATCTATATTAGAGTGAATAATAGGTTTGGGAAGACGATCTGTTATCCTACTTTTGTTCCACCAATGAGTTTTAGCGTTGAGAAGAATGTTATTCCAGTTAATTCGCCCAACATCGTGCCAAGACCATTTGTTTTATTTCCTTCATATATGTGTTGGCCAAAACTTTATCTATATAATACATTCAAACAAAAAAAATCTTAATCCCATAAGATATTCAATACCGACTTTTTTAATGGGATACAATGAGACGTGCAAAATCCTTACAATTTTAACAATGATCCAGACGAGGATGGGTTGAAAATTATGTTGACCGACGAGGATGGTAATTGTATTAACACTACGTCAAATGTGGTATATAAAGAAGTTTTTCGAAATTTGTAGTATTTTATGTCTGAATTCAAATAAGTTGTTTAATTTGGGTTCAGTACCTAAATTTCCAGGCAGAAGAGGTATTTGCTAATTCAGATCATTTTAATAGTTTTATAACAACTGTTTGGTCTTTACATATGGAATTGTTTATCCCACCAATTATGCATGCAATCTAATGTTATAAAACCTTCTGCTTACAGGTGTGTGGTAGACAAATATGGTAGCATAAGTTTCTTGCAAACTACTTATTCAGGCTGATATATCTATCCTTTTATGATCTTAATGCTGACAACATGTAGTGGTATGTTAAATTGTGAAACACATGATTTACATTTGAATATTGTACAAAAGCTAATACATGTTTCTCTCTATCTATTTCTCAACATTGACAGGCGGTTTCTTCAATACATTAGCCATGTTTCACGTTTTTAGTCATCATGGAAGACATGCCTTGCTAATATAGGATGATTTTACACGATTATGCAATGAGATGGAATTTGCAGTAGTATATGATGTCCTGCGATGGTTGCGATGGTAGATTATTTCTACATACATTCCTACTTACATAATAATTACCACATTAAGTGGATCATAGACACTACATTATAACACTGAATTAACGGATATTGTAGTGTCACCGAATTCGTTGGTCTTATTATAATGAACAACAAGTATTGTTTTTAGCTATTTATGGCCCGTGCAGCAGCACGGGTAGACGATCTTGTAAAGAGATAATACTTGTAGACAAACTTTCTCTCATACCTTGGGTCTAACAAAAAACTTTTTATATAAAGAATATTAATTATCATTGAAATGTTTTAATAACTTATGAGAAAATCTTGAATTACATTTCTCTCCACTCTTAAGTTAAAATATGCACTTCCCTTACTTGAAAACCTTAAGAAACGATTGGATCATGTTGGATCAACATAGATTGACAACGTAACACAAAGAAATAAGCTTAGGATCACAATGCCAGTGACCCTCCACCGGCTTTGGTCGATATTAGTAGTAAGATTAACACCAATATTGTTGAAATCATTGCTATTAACATCAATATAAATTGAATCGTTCCATAAAAGGCAAGGCCTCTAGATCTACCCCACCATAGATGAAGCAGTTAAAGATCTTGTTTGTTGGATATGATGAGCTTACACAAAGCTTTAATCTGTCTTGGGTTTTTCCATCCCACGACAATTCCATGAAATAATCTTCATTTCTATCGATTGGCTTGTTGAACAGGCAACCGGTCCATCGACGGTCCCATATACATCGGTATGTGAGTCTTGACCCTCACTACTTTAATTTGACTAAATTATTTGGGCTCAAACTATAAATTATAAAACAAATATATTCAATTAATAATTGTCAAGCTTGATACTGTATTTGAATTAGAATATTTGAATCCTTCACTTGTGTGTGTGAATTTTCAAATGGTTATTGTAACTTCGTCTATCTACCAAAAAGAAATGAAAATTAATAATACTTTAATGTTACCAAATCAACAAATTACAGAATGAGAACTCCAATTTCAGTCAAAAAAACAAAAATGAAAACACCCAAATTTCATCTCCACTGTCACACACGGAATCAGGAGTTTTGATTTCCTTCTCAATTTGTTGATTTTTATTGACTTTGAAAACAAAAAAAAATCAATGTTTTCGGATTATGAAAAACCGTAAAGAATAATTACGATGTATATTGAATTTTTTAAAAATGAAATTTTATATATTATTTAAATATATAAATAAATATTTTACTTCTGTAAAATTATATATATGTTGCGTACACTACTTAAATTTTTTGGATCCGTCCCTGAACTGGCCTACAGTTTTTGTTGAATATGGAGTGAATTTGCCATTACTTGTGATTTTCATGTTATCTTCCGGAAGGTATGCCAACTTGTCTATTGCGAGCATTTTGATTTTCCTAATTTTCTATTTGTAGGTTTGTTGATAGTTGAACTTAAGGGTGTGTTTGCATTAAGGGTTTAGGAAGGGAAGGGAGGGGAGGGCTCACTTTTATTTTCTAAATTACGAACAATGTAAAATGTTTTTTTAAAATAAATTAAATGTTTTTGAAGTATTATATAATCATTTATCATGTTATTAATTCATTTTTTTAAAAATCATTTTATAATGTCGGTAATTTAAAAAACAAAATTAAACTCTCTCCTCCTAAACCATCCATCCAAACACACCCTGAGTTTTGTTGTGCTGGTGATGATCATCATCTATAGTCAGTCATGTAGAAAGCCGTATGTTTAAGCATTGTCTCCATTTGTCTTGGAAATATTCTTCTCTGATCTGTAGGACTCGGGAAACCTTGATTTGGTCCTCTTAAAATTTGAAGTGTTATGAGTAGGCTCTCGAGAGGCTTCTTTGCATATTCATGGTTGCAAACATTTATGCAACATTTGAGAGGGTATATGGGGGGTTGTTTTGGTCCAACCTTTTTGCCTATTACTTTTTTCACCATGTATTTCTCACGCGTCTTATTTTTTTTTCCCAAAAATATCCTTCATTCGGATTATATAATCCAAACCAGATTATTAAGTTTTTTGGATTATATAATCCGAAATATGTTTTGCCCAAATTTTTAAAGATTGTGGTTTATATTACTTCAATGACATAAATATAAATGACAAAAATATAAAATAAATGCAAATATAAAAAAAAAATTAAAAGGACAAAATGGCACAAATAAAATCTAATTTTATTAATATATCAATACATTTACAATAAAGGGTTTTATCAGTCATTAAAGCTGGTTAAACCCATTGAATAACGTGTTTCATGAGCCATTCCTGCCGTCCAAAACTCCTACTTGTTTCGGATTATATAATCCGAAAATTATAAAAGTTTTTCAGATTATATAATATGAAATGCTTCAATAATGGGTTCAAATGAGTTAAACTTCATGCTTTATAGGGTGATGAATATTTTGGATTATACAATATGAAAATATTATGTACAGGATTTTTTTTTGTAGTTCACATTGCACTGACATTTTCTGTGGTCCACGACGCCCAGAAACCTCTATAAATAAGTATGTCTGTTTTCATTAGCAGTAAACCACATAGAAAAAAACCAAGGAAATTTCTGTCATTGATCCGAACACCAAGCTAGTTGCAGTTTACTGTAACGGGGGAAAACTACCCCATCTGTTCAGGATTCACACCGATGTCAATCTCTCCAGGTTGAAGGATCAGCTGGATCAAATCAACTGTAAACTCAACCACAAAAATGAAATTTAAACACAATCTGGTGCTATCCGGATTATACAATCCGAAAATATTTAGACAGGTTTGAATTGTATAATCCAAAATCTCTCAGACTAGGTGGACTGTGGCGTTTCACCAAAGGTTTGGACGGTTTGTGGTGTGTTTAATGCATTTTTGGTCGGTTGGACCATGATAAACGTTTCCTTTGACTGTAGTTGTGGTCTAGAACTGGTTTAAGACTATAAATAGGCTTGCATCTTCAACAATTTCATTCAATCTTCACTTCCCATCTTTTCTTACCTTTTCTTAAACATTTTTTAGTTTTTTAGGAGTGTTTATGGTGTCATGGTCATTGATGTTTATGGTGTCATGATCATTGTTGATCGTTGATAAAATCCATGTAATTGTTTTGCAGTTTATGCAGGGATTCTACGACGGTCAGCAGAGACTTTTGACATCAAATACAACACAAAAAAAGCAGTTCGTAAAGTTTCGGATTTTAGAATTTGAAAAATCGGATTATATAATCCGAACCAATGATAGTTTTGGAAAATTTATAAGGCACGTGAGTATTGCATAGAATGGTAAAATTAAAAGCCAACTTTTTTTATTGACATGAGTTGCTAATTTTATTCCTTTGGATCCATTAGACTTCTACCAAACTGAATAGATCGAATTCAAGTTTACAGATGGGTTGTGTTTACTAGTTGGGACTTTGTAGAGTTTGTTTTGCAAGTGTGGCCACCAAATTCTCGCATCAAAAATCAACCAAAAAATTGTTTCCTTTCAGATTAATTACCACCATGTAGCCCAGATTTGATAGGCTTGATAACATCGATATGATATATATGATATAGTTAAAAAGTGTGAGAGTATGATCAAAGGTACGGGAGTATATTTATCGGGAAAAGATCCTCTCCATTTATTTAAACAAATGGATAATGTCATTTGGTGAAAGATATATACATAAAAGTATATAGTGAGTTCTACCATTAAGTGAGTCTCATCACTATTAATTATTTATATATTTTTTCAAACTTCATTGTGTTTTTATCTCTCCAGATAAAATAAACAGAGATGACACTAAATGAAGAGGATCATAAGTCATATTTATCATGGGTCATACCCAAGTATTGTTGCTCAAAAGAAGAGAAACAAATTTAGCACGTTTGAAGTGGGGTTTTCCTGCATAGATTTACTCAATATAAAATACTTCTTTCAACCGAAATTTGAATATTGATTCATCGCATTGTGACCTCTTTTTTTAAACTCGACTCTTGATGATTATATTTAAAGTGAATTGCTCTAAATATAATTATAAATAATTAGATTCTTACTAATTAAGAATATTTGTTAACTTTATTTAATTTTTTATATAATAAAAAAAATACAATCCTTATTCTCGTGAGCTTAAATCAGTTGATGAAGATATTGCATATTATATGTAGGGGCCAGGGTTCGAACCCCGGACACCCACATCTCGACGTTTAAAATGTGTGAGCTCTAGCCACTAGGCTACTTGACAAAAATAAAATACAATCCTTTAAACTAACATTTCCTTCATTTAATTTATTCATATATAAGAAGTTATTTTATGATGATAAAATGAGTATTGAAAAATAAAATTTGAACTGACGAAAAGGTATTAGTTGGTAGTCTGTTATTAGTTGTCAATATTTTTATCACTACTAAAAAAACAAAAATTAGTGAGGGAAATTTAGTGAGGGAAAACATTAAATCCCTCACTAATTCAGTCACTAAATTTTGTGACGAGGAAATTACTGAGGGATTTAACTTTTTTTGTCACCAATTTCCCTCTCTAATTTTGCTTTTTCTAGTAGTGTATTCATAACAAATTTTCATACTTAAATAGAGTAGGAACATGTTTCTATATTGAGCATAACTCAGTTGATAAAATCATTACATGTAGAAGTTGATGTTCGAATCAAGATGAAATTTGACCACTAGACTACTTAAAACAAATAGAGTATGATAAATAATTGATAATAAGGGTAAAATTTGACCGTTAGACTACTTTAAAAAAATAGAGTATGATAAATAATTGGTAATATTCCATTAAAATAGATAGTTGAATAGGTAATTGAATGAAGATGGTAAAAGGAAACGAATGAATGATAATTATTTGAATGAAGACAGGTAGGATGAATAATTGGTATATTCCATGAAAAGAGATAATTGAAGCCACTGCATACTGCATACTGCATAGAGTAATAATTGATACAAACTCAAAAAAACAAAAAGTTCTCAAGCTCTTCAAAATCAATCAAATCAATAAATGGACCATATACAACTCATCATATATAGCCCTCCCAATAAGAACAAAAAAAACCTCTCGTTCTAGTTTTTCCCCCTTTCATATCCAAAATTAAAAGCTTATAGGACTAACATTAATAAATCTCTCAAAAAACTCACATATAGCAAAAAAGAAAAGAATAAAATAACAACACTATGAGGTAGTGAGAGGCATGTAACTCCAGCTATTGAGTAATACGGTACCTATCCAATGGATCCTTGAATAAGAGACGTTCATGATAAACTCTCCAAGCATAGTCCTCAAAATCAATAGAGTTGAATACCCTTTTTTGGCCTTCACCACCAATGTTGCTTTCTTCTTCATCATTATCATCTTCAACTTTGTCCTTGTTGCCAATGGGAAGAAGTGGAGCTACATTGCTCTCTGTAGGAAGGGTTATTAGCAACGACATTGTTATACAACGTGAATCATTTTCATCTCCCAATGTTGCCATTGGTCTGCCTCTCACTTTCTTTAGCTTCCCATTGCTCCAAACCTACACATTCATATATTATACTATATGGTAAACAAACATATCAATATGCTATATGCATCAGTCTTGAGATTAGTTTGATGTGCTATTAAAGATAAAAATTACTTAATAGAAAATTGTATAATTATTCCTATACCTTCTAAACTTTTGTTACTTCTACTTTTAGAAAAAGTGCTTGAGTTGGGTTTTGGAGGGTTTTAATTTAGAGGGGAGAACTTCTAGAGGAGTCTATATTAATTTTGATATATATTATATATTTAAGGGATTTGGATCTCTCCATTGTACTTTTCACTTGTTTTTTTTTTTTTTCATTTTTCTAATCCCTGCCATCAAAATATATCACACTTTTCTTTATAATTTTAATCATTTTTTCTCTCTCATGTTTGATGTATGGGATTTCACTTTAAAATTTGTGAGGATTCCCTCATAATAGAGAAGATCCATTCCATATTTATTTAAGATTTTAAAAAATTAAAAGAGCTAGATAAATGATAATTTAATGACACTTAATTTAGTTTCCTTAAATTCAGATAAAAAAAGCTTCCCTAAGCTCCCCCATAGACCCTCCATCAAAATGTAAATTTAAGAAACTAAATCTAGAAATTGTGTACTTAAGGCACATGGCCGTTCCTATGAATCTAGAGGCTCGGCTCTAAAAGTAAAAAGAGGCTCGTAATAAAATAAAAATGCTTTTTTTAAAAGAGTAATCTTCTATTTAAATTGAAAATGAAATCCGTAAACATAAGAAATAATCATCATTGTAACTAACACAAAAAAGAAGGGTGCTGCGTTGGTTGTTGGTTGAGACTTGAGAGAAGAAAGAATGAAGAAGAAAGAAAGAACGCACTATGTCTGTATTGGTGGAAGAAAGAACGAAGAAGAAGAAGAAAGAAAGAACGCACAAAATAGGAAGGAAGAAGAAAGAAATAAGAAAGAACACGCTGCCAGTGCGGAATAATTGATTTTTTTCTTTAGTGGGGGATACTGGACTATAATTTTTTTTTTTAGGCTCATGTCTTTGGAAGACCCAGCTCAGTTGAACTGTTTGCACCTCCCTTAGGCCGGCCCTGTTAAGGCACATACACAAAAACACTTAAACTACATTAGTTAAATTTCCTCCTGCTCCTTTGCCATAGAATGGGCTTAACCAAACATAAATTTTCTGGATGACTAAAATCAAAATGTCGGACCCAACCTACCCACATTGGTATAAAATTTAGGAGAAAAATAGGAGAAATAAAGGGAATTGGTTAAGACGTCAAAACTATTAAGATTTTATAACAAAAGTGATGTAATTATTACTTGATAATATTTGTAAGGCAAAATTAAAAAAGTGATGTAATAATTACTTGATAAAATTTTTAAGATAAAATTTTTATTTATGGATTCATTAATCAATGCCCCAAAAATCTCAGTTAACAAAACCTTAAAAAATATAATATTTTTTATACACACATAACAAACGTCGATAATATTTGAATTATTTAAAAATGTCTTAATCATTCTAGAAAATAATCAGAATAACACCACCAAAATAACATCTCTCCTTTATCATCTGAACAACTAAAGATGGCTCATTCAGATAATTAATAATCCCTCATTCAGAAAATATGTTTCTTTGTTTAAAAAATACAACTTGTTAACCTTAGTTTTTGAAACTTTGTTCAAACTATGGCGTTTCAAAATTGAATTTTCTTTGCCGATCATTCAAAATTGAATTATACAACATACCCAGAAAAAATAAATTATATTCTAAGCAGACGAACTAGTATGACATTGCCACTTACCCATAAACATTTCCACGAAAATTTTTTTTTTTGACCCTATTGCGAAAAAAAAATGATTTTTTTGACCCCCTTTGAAAAGTATTTACCAAAATGACCCACTTTCAATTTTTGGGGGTTTTTTTTTTGTCGTTTAGTGTCATTACCGCCATTCCAATTGGCGGTAATGACAGAATATTGTTGTAGCGTGCAGTACCATTGCAGGAAAAAGCATTTTTAGGAACTGTAGCTAGCATGTTCCGTACTGTTCATTACTGTTGCGTTGCAGGCTTATGAAATTGCTTTTAAATTGTGATGTGGCCCATTACCGCCAATTGGGCCGGCGGTAATGGGTATTTATTTTATTTTTTTCGTTTTTTTAATTTTTTCCCCCCTATAAATACCCAACAACACCCCTTTTGTCCAAATTCAGTCAAATTTTTTCATACTTTTTCTCTCACTTCTTCTGCATTACGTCTGACTCTGGCTCAGATACAATTTCTCCTGCTTCTCCTCCTCCTTCTTCTCCTTCCCCTTTAAGATTGGTCACTGTTAAATTTGATCAATATATACGACCTTTTGAAATGGTAGTAACTCCATGTATGACTTTAGTGGAGTTGAAAAATTATCTCAATCATATTTTTCGTCTAGCTAATGAGCCTTTACGAAAAGTCAGTGAGATTTATTACGGTGAGCGGTTTATCGATTTGGGATCGCATAAAGACTTTGATTATTATTACGAATACAAACTTCTGAAGAATGATGCTGATGTTCAAGATATGTTTTCGTCTGAAGAAAATGCACAAGGTCCATGGTATCTTGACGTTAAGTCAAAATAGTCGATACGTGGAGAATCAATTGTTTTAATGTTGTTTGTTTGCTTTTTTAATTTAATGTAATTTGGTTTGAGTAGTGTTTTGATTAATTATTATATTTTCGTGTTTGTCTTTTCTCGTCTATTATATTATTTAATTAACATAATCAAAATAAACATTAAATTCATAATACGTGGATATTTTTTAAACGACGAAATTTGATTAAAGATTAAAAAAAGTCACAAATACTTATAAAAGCTCGGTTGAACACCTAATTGATAATGATATTAACTACTGGTTATTTAAGGTCGGACAATTTCTCCTAATATGTCCGGAATGCCGACACAACCCACACAGTCTCGGTGTCGGTCTTCTTTCTTCAACCTCCTCGTCCATTTCAGTCCTAATGCGAGTACTATTGGGTCGACCTTTCTTTAGTCTTCGCATGTCTGGATTATGGCAAAGCTTTGGACCGTTGTAGGGGGGCCAATAACTCTTGTCGTGGACAACCTTAAATGATGTGTTGTAAATGGCATAAACACTCTTGTTTTTGAACACATCTGGAATAAGGGTTGTGTAGTCATAGTGAAATGAAGAACACGCGGCTATGACATGTGAACAAGGCAAATGCAAAGCTTGATATTTCCCACAATCACACCACCCTGCTTGAAGGTCCACCTTGAAAGTTCCCATTGGCCTTCCCTCCCTGTAGTTGACTGTCTCACGGACAGAGAAGGTATACCTTTCTCGGTCAAACTGTTCGACTTGATGGGTGTTGGACTTACCAATGTCATCCTTAATCACATTCTGGCAATATTCGCTGAACACATCTCCAGAACCCACCCTTGCAAACGCACTTTGAGCCCTTTCGGCAAAGAGACATGCCAACCTATAGTATGTTGATTGGACTATAGGTGTAATAGGGAGGTTGCGAGTTCCCTTAAACACAGAGTTCCATGACTCAACGATATTGCTTGTAATGTGGCCCCATCGTCGACCCCCGTCATATGCTTGAGTCCATTTTTCTTTTGGGATATTGTCCACCCAATCCAACGCACGCTGATTTGCCTCCTGGATTATACTGCGGTAGTAATCAAACATGGGTATGTTTATGGCATATCCTGTATATGATGGAAAAAAATTCAGTCAGATAAATTTTTTAATAAAAACATTGATTAAAAAATTTGTAAGAAAAGATTTATACCCATATTATTTACTACATCCTTTAAATCTCCATCCTTGATTGTCCTCATGAAGTTTTGCTTGATGTGTCTGATGCAGTACGCATGAGTTGAACCAGTTTCTTGCCAACCATTCCGTGGGTCGTTGAATGCGCTTTTAATCGATTCATGTCTGTCGGAGATCATGCAGACGGCTAGTTCTCGTGTGACATGCCTTTTAAGATTTTTAAGGAAAAAACTCCATCCCTCCTTTGTCTCACCTTCGACAAGTGCAAAGGCGATTGGAATTGTTTTGTTGTTACCATCTTGCGCAACTGCGAGCAACAACGTTCCCTTGTACTTGCCATACAACCACGTTCCGTCGACATGGACAACTGGTTTACAATACTTAAACCCATTGATGCATGGATAGAAGGCCCAGAATAGACGATGAAACTGTGTCTCTCCGTTCACGGCAATTCGCGTCTTCAAATCGAAGACTGTTCCTGGCATTGTCTCCTTCATCACGTTCAGCCATTGGGGAAGAACATTATAAGATTCCTCCCAATTCCCGTAAATCGATTCGATTGCCGCGTTCTTTGCCTTCCACGCCTTTCTGTAGGTGGTTGTGTAGTTAAACTTTTCTCTTATATGCGCAATGATCAACTTCGGCTTTGTGGAGGCATCTGCATGCACAAGGGTTTTGATGCTGTCACTTATAATTTTGTAGTTGAGCTTGCGGTGATCTTGTGACATTGAAGACGATGTGCAGTTGTGTGGACCATTCATGGTCCCAATTTTCCATTTGCCACTCCTTTTTCTGTAGGACGCTCTCAACTTAAATTGACATGTCTCGTGTGTACATTGAATAACATATCTTCCTGGATCGGAGTGTATAACAACGTAATCCAGTGAACGTCTGATGTGGAATGACTTGATGGCATGCAAACAATCTTCTTTGGTGTGAAACGTCATTCCTACCGCAATAGCCCCATCGAAGGCAACATTCGTATTCCAGTGATCGTCGGTGGGTATAACATCATATGCAGCAACATCAACGTTACGCATATGTAGCGGTGGACAATAAGCGGCTCTGATCGGTACTGCCTCTTGCAGTGGTTGTGCTGGTTGTGCTTGTGCGCCAGGAAAAATGTTGTCGAAGATGTCTTCATCCCCATCGTCTTCTTCGTCATCCTCATGCTGAAGTGATTCGTCTTCGTCACTTTCACTACTACATACTTCTTCTTGAATGTTATCTGGAATGTCTTGAAATTGTTGGCGGAAGATTTCTGGTAGTGGTGTTTGTGTTTGTGGTTGCGGTTGGGTTTGAGGTGGCGGTTGTGAAGACGATGGTTCAAATTCACACTCTGTCTGTGAGAATGGTTGTGATGAAAATGGTTCATATTCGTCATGTGGTTGTGAGAAAGGTTGTGCTGAAAATGGTTGATATTCGTATTGTGTGTGTGAGAAAGGTTGGGTGTACGGTAAATTTTGTGAAGACGACGGTTGAAAATCATATTGATTTTGTGCCGGTTCGTTTTCATACAGTGGTGTTTGAGTGTGCTGTGGTACTTGAAGGGGTTGTGGTGTTTGACGAGGTTGTGGAAACTCGTTATTTACTATCGTAACTGATAACTCAACTGCACCGAGTACCTGAAAAGATTTATAACTGACAAACATATCTGCAACGTCATCGTTATCAAAAATTTCTACGTCGTTGTATTGGACATGACCTGCAGCAAAGCTCTGTGGTGCTCGGTAAATAATTTTAGATATCACCTGAGAATCACTTAGGCGTAGCTTTTGCTCTATTCTTTTTTTCAAGTGATCAAACGTGCTTTTGATACTCATGTTAAAACATTTTCTTCGTTCACTTTCAAAAAATGAACCAAACTGGTTTCTTAAAATTTTTCCATTGTAATGAACAATGAAAAAAACATTTTCTGGTGTGGGTGTCATTGTGTGTTTAAACTGTTTGTATGTTAAAACTGTGTTGAATGTCAAGAACCGTGAAGAAGAGACCCTTTTATAGGAAAAAAATACTGTTTTTCTACACAACAATGCCACGTGTAAGCCTTCTACTGGCCAATCCATTACCGACAGTCCATTTGGCGGTAATGACTTTCTTTATCCAAACCTTCCCATGCGCCACAGTACAAAGGAAGAAACATGGCACATGGTCATTTTTGTGAAGTGACAAAAAGCATGCAATTGAACATTGAATTTTTCGGAAGATTGCAATTATGAAAGGCTACCTTCTGCAGTTGAACATTGAATTTTTTCAATGCATGAAAGTTACTTCACAACCACCAATTGCAAGAAGTAAGCAATATAAATTAGAAACTCACGCCAGTTGAATTTCACATACAAGAAACTCACGCCAATTGAAAGTTGCTCGGTCTCTAGTTCACACAGTCTTCAGTTTTTATTTAAAATTTTCATAGTTTTAGTTCAGTTAAATATATCAAGAAATGGATAACTTCCTTCATCTAGGCAACAAACATAGATCCCGTCATATATCAGAAACACTAAATGTAAGTTTATTTTATTAACTTTATATGTTAATTTTTTTCCGTTAAGTTTGTTAATTTATTTTCGTTAATTTACCTCCCAATTATCGTTACTTATATCATTAAATGGGACCTACAGATCAACTATCAATAATTTTATATCATTACTTATCAATTTTTTAATATTAAAAAGTGTGGATCTCACTTAAAAATGAGGTCTTAAGTTAGACCCTAGGTCCTATAGAATCCAAAAAATAAATTAACAAACTTAACGGAAAAAAATTAACATATAAAGTTAATAAAATAAACTTACATTTAGTGTTTCTGATATATGACGGGATCTATGTTTGTTGCCTAGATGAAGGAAGTTATCCATTTCTTGATATATTTAACTGAACTAAAACTATGAAAATTTTAAATAAAAACTGAAGACTGTGTGAACTAGAGACCGAGCAACTTTCAATTGGCGTGAGTTTCTTGTATGTGAAATTCAACTGGCGTGAGTTTCTAATTTATATTGCTTACTTCTTGCAATTGGTGGTTGTGAAGTAACTTTCATGCATTGAAAAAATTCAATGTTCAACTGCAGAAGGTAGCCTTTCATAATTGCAATCTTCCGAAAAATTCAATGTTCAATTGCATGCTTTTTGTCACTTCACAAAAATGACCATGTGCCATGTTTCTTCCTTTGTACTGTGGCGCATGGGAAGGTTTGGATAAAGAAAGTCATTACCGCCAAATGGACTGGCGGTAATGGATTGGCCAGTAGAAGGCTTACACGTGGCATTGTTGTGTAGAAAAACAGTATTTTTTTCCTATAAAAGGGTCTCTTCTTCACGGTTCTTGACATTCAACACAGTTTTAACATACAAACAGTTTAAACACACAATGACACCCACACCAGAAAATGTTTTTTTCATTGTTCATTACAATGGAAAAATTTTAAGAAACCAGTTTGGTTCATTTTTTGAAAGTGAACGAAGAAAATGTTTTAACATGAGTATCAAAAGCACGTTTGATCACTTGAAAAAAAGAATAGAGCAAAAGCTACGCCTAAGTGATTCTCAGGTGATATCTAAAATTATTTACCGAGCACCACAGAGCTTTGCTGCAGGTCATGTCCAATACAACGACGTAGAAATTTTTGATAACGATGACGTTGCAGATATGTTTGTCAGTTATAAATCTTTTCAGGTACTCGGTGCAGTTGAGTTATCAGTTACGATAGTAAATAACGAGTTTCCACAACCTCGTCAAACACCACAACCCCTTCAAGTACCACAGCACACTCAAACACCACCGTATGAAAACGAACCGGCACAAAATCAATATGATTTTCAACCGTCGTCTTCACAAAATTTACCGTACACCCAACCTTTCTCACACACACAATACGAATATCAACCATTTTCAGCACAACCTTTCTCACAACCACATGACGAATATGAACCATTTTCATCACAACCATTCTCACAGACACAGTGTGAATTTGAACCATCGTCTTCACAACCGCCACCTCAAACCCAACCGCAACCACAAACACAAACACCACTACCAGAAATCTTCCGCCAACAATTTCAAGACATTCCAGATAACATTCAAGAAGAAGTATGTAGTAGTGAAAGTGACGAAGACGAATCACTTCAGCATGAGGATGACGAAGAAGACGATGGGGATGAAGACATCTTCGACAACATTTTTCCTGGCGCACAAGCACAACCAGCACAACCACTGCAAGAGGCAGTACCGATCAGAGCCGCTTATTGTCCACCGCTACATATGCGTAACGTTGATGTTGCTGCATATGATGCTATACCCACCGACGATCACTGGAATACGAATGTTGCCTTCGATGGGGCTATTGCGGTAGGAATGACGTTTCACACCAAAGAAGATTGTTTGCATGCCATCAAGTCATTCCACATCAGACGTTCACTGGATTACGTTGTTATACACTCCGATCCAGGAAGATATGTTATTCAATGTACACACGAGACATGTCAATTTAAGTTGAGAGCGTCCTACAGAAAAAGGAGTGGCAAATGGAAAATTGGGACCATGAATGGTCCACACAACTGCACATCGTCTTCAATGTCACAAGATCACCGCAAGCTCAACTACAAAATTATAAGTGACAGCATCAAAACCCTTGTGCATGCAGATGCCTCCACAAAGCCGAAGTTGATCATTGCGCATATAAGAGAAAAGTTTAACTACACAACCACCTACAGAAAGGCGTGGAAGGCAAAGAACGCGGCAATCGAATCGATTTACGGGAATTGGGAGGAATCTTATAATGTTCTTCCCCCATGGCTGAACGTGATTAAGGAGACAATGCCAGGAACAGTCTTCGATTTGAAGACGCGAATTGCCGCGAACGGAGAGACACAGTTTCATCGTCTATTCTGGGCCTTCTATCCATGCATCAATGGGTTTAAGTATTGTAAACCAGTTGTCCATGTCGACGGAACGTGGTTGTATGGCAAGTACAAGGGAACGTTGTTGCTCGCAGTTGCGCAAGATGGTAACAACAAAACAATTCCAATCGCCTTTGCACTTGTCGAAGGTGAGACAAAGGAGGGATGGAGTTTTTTCCTTAAAAATCTTAAAAGGCATGTCACACGAGAACTAGCCGTCTGCATGATCTCCGACAGACATGAATCGATTAAAAGCGCATTCAACGACCCACGGAATGGTTGGCAAGAAACTGGTTCAACTCATGCGTACTGCATCAGACACATCAAGCAAAACTTCATGAGGACAATCAAGGATGGAGATTTAAAGGATGTAGTAAATAATATGGGTATAAATCTTTTCTTACAAATTTTTTAATCAATGTTTTTATTAAAAAATTTATCTGACTGAATTTTTTTCCATCATATACAGGATATGCCATAAACATACCCATGTTTGATTACTACCGCAGTATAATCCAGGAGGCAAATCAGCGTGCGTTGGATTGGGTGGACAATATCCCAAAAGAAAAATGGACTCAAGCATATGACGGGGGTCGACGATGGGGCCACATGACAAGCAATATCGTTGAGTCATGGAACTCTGTGTTTAAGGGAACTCGCAACCTCCCTATTACACCTATAGTCCAATCAACATACTATAGGTTGGCATGTCTCTTTGCCGAAAGGGCTCAAAGTGCGTTTGCAAGGGTGGGTTCTGGAGATGTGTTCAGCGAATATTGCCAGAATGTGATTAAGGATGACATTGGTAAGTCCAACACCCATCAAGTCGAACAGTTTGACCGAGAAAGGTATACCTTCTCTGTCCGTGAGACAGTCAACTACAGGGAGGGAAGGCCAATGGGAACTTTCAAGGTGGACCTTCAAGCAGGGTGATGTGATTGTGGGAAATATCAAGCTTTGCATTTGCCTTGTTCACATGTCATAGCCGCGTGTTCTTCATTTCACTATGACTACACAACCCTTATTCCAGATGTGTTCAAAAACAAGAGTGTTTATGCCATTTACAACACATCATTTAAGGTTGTCCACGACAAGAGTTATTGGCCCCCCTACAACGGTCCAAAGCTTTGCCATAATCCAGACATGCGAAGACTAAAGAAAGGTCGACCCAATAGTACTCGCATTAGGACTGAAATGGACGAGGAGGTTGAAGAAAGAAGACCGACACCGAGACTGTGTGGGTTGTGTCGGCATTCCGGACATATTAGGAGAAATTGTCCGACCTTAAATAACCAGTAGTTAATATCATTATCAATTAGGTGTTCAACCGAGCTTTTATAAGTATTTGTGACTTTTTTTAATCTTTAATCAAATTTCGTCGTTTAAAAAATATCCACGTATTATGAATTTAATGTTTATTTTGATTATGTTAATTAAATAATATAATGACGAGAAAAGACAAACACGAAAATATAATAATTAATCAAAACACTACTCAAACCAAATTACATTAAATTAAAAAAGCAAACAAACAACATTAAAACAATTGATTCTCCACGTATCGACTATTTTGACTTAACGTCAAGATACCATGGACCTTGTGCATTTTCTTCAGACGAAAACATATCTTGAACATCAGCATCATTCTTCAGAAGTTTGTATTCGTAATAATAATCAAAGTCTTTATGCGATCCCAAATCGATAAACCGCTCACCGTAATAAATCTCACTGACTTTTCGTAAAGGCTCATTAGCTAGACGAAAAATATGATTGAGATAATTTTTCAACTCCACTAAAGTCATACATGGAGTTACTACCATTTCAAAAGGTCGTATATATTGATCAAATTTAACAGTGACCAATCTTAAAGGGGAAGGAGAAGAAGGAGGAGGAGAAGCAGGAGAAATTGTATCTGAGCCAGAGTCAGACATAATGCAGAAGAAGTGAGAGAAAAAGTATGAAAAAATTTGACTGAATTTGGACAAAAGGGGTGTTGTTGGGTATTTATAGGGGGGAAAAAATTAAAAAAACGAAAAAAATAAAATAAATACCCATTACCGCCGGCCCAATTGGCGGTAATGGGCCACATCACAATTTAAAAGCAATTTCATAAGCCTGCAACGCAACAGTAATGAACAGTACGGAACATGCTAGCTACAGTTCCTAAAAATGCTTTTTCCTGCAATGGTACTGCACGCTACAGCAATATTCTGTCATTACCGCCAATTGGAATGGCGGTAATGACACTAAACGACAAAAAAAAAACCCCCAAAAATTGAAAGTGGGTCATTTTGGTAAATACTTTTCAAAGGGGGTCAAAAAAATCATTTTTTTTTCGCAATAGGGTCAAAAAAAAAATTTTCCATTTCCACATAAACAAGCCACTAACTAAAAGAAAATAAATTTCTAACTAGAAAAGTACACCGGACAACAAAAATTAACAAGCTAACAATAATTAATTGGATTTTTTTTGAAAGAATTAATTTGATTTATATACACTATCGATGAAAAGTTCTTCCATAAATGTTTAACGTTAATTATATTTACTTTTAAAATTACACATATAAATAGTTGTGATTTGATGAGGCAGTAACAGAGTTTTTCATCTATAGTGTATCAAAATCATAAATAACAACAGAAAAACTCTAATAAACTAACCTGAGCAATGTCACCGACAGTAATCAAGATAGAGTCCATGTGTGGCAACACAGAAACCCATCCACCTGAATCCGACAACAACGAATATTTCTGACACCTTATCTGATACTGCAACCCCACTATAAACGGGTAAAACCCACCCATCGAACCGGGTTTATTTCCTGGCAAACACTCAGAAACCCACATAATCGAACAAAACCGGTTCGAGTCATCACCAACCGGGTTCTCAACCCCCAAACCCTTCATTAACATATCAATGATATTCAAACCTAGTTTCTCAAGCGTACGTGCAAACTCGCTGAGCGATTCTAGTTTTATCTGGTTCAACTCAGTCGAGTCGAACTGGAACCGGAATGACTCAGCAAGTTTTTCTTCCTCGTTTTCATCGTCACCTTCGTAACCGAAAGGCCAGTTTTGAGGGAAGAATGTTTCTTTTTGATCATGTGAAAGGTTGAAGAGTTTGAGTGACTCTGACTCAGCGGAGTTGGCGAGTTTTGAAGAAACTGAGTGATCAGTGAGTTGAATAAAACCAAGTTGAGAAATGGAAGAGATGAGTTTGTTTGGTGTGAGTGATGAAAAGGAGAGAGAAGGAGGAGAGGTGGTGGTTGGAGAGGAGCGGCGGGAGGTGGGGAGAGAGAGGTTGGGTGGGAGACGGTGGAGGAGGCGGGAGAGTGCATCAGCGGCGGTGGAAGTTGAGAGGTGGTTGTTGGTGGTGGTAGTTGACGGTGTTGGTGGTGGTGCTGAGGTGGAGCCTCCACCGTGAAGGTTTTGTGGCAGTATGTGATGTTGTTGATGAGTGTGAGTTGAAGATGCCATGAAGAATATGATGATGACGTGAAGAACAAAAACCTGAACCAGGGTTGAAAACTAGGACTCAAAAAAGTTTGGGTCACTTTTTGTTTATGTTGTGTAACTTGCGTTTGGCTCTATTTAGTGAATCGAATATATTAGGAGACATGTGTGATGGGTTTGTTGCTTTTGTTGCCTGTTTTTTGTTTATTTATTTGCCTAATTTAATTTTTTTTTTTGACAAATTAATTGAATATTTCTTTGCTAGTTTTATTTGCCTGATCAAAATGGGATGATATAGTTATTAATGAATAATGTCCGAATTGGCGGGCAATGTCAATTCATATTACTAGTTTCGTTTTATTTTAATTGTCACTTTTCGACATTTTACACAAAACAATACAATCAATAAATATTACTACTTTTGATACAATAAGTTATACTTTTACTATAATAAGTTATAAGTTTTACTCTCTCGGAGGTAATTGAAGTATAGACTTAAATTAGGGTTCCTAAATTTGTCTTAAAGGTTTCATCATCTATGAATCTCAGAAGTACATCAGCATTGGTAGTTCTATAATTGGACATCACCTATTTCCTCTGCCTCTTACCAAGGATGAAAAGAGTGAAATTACTATGCAAGGTTCAGATTAGGATTTCGGCCAAATTCTGGGTTCAGTCACCGTTTTTCTTAGGTATGTCACTTCCCTAATTCAGGTGAAAACATTAAGATCTTTGCATAATAAAATTAAACATGACTCATAAAATAATTGAATAAAAATACTTAAATTAAATAAATCCAACAAATAAAATAGAGGTTCATCTTAGAACCCTACCCAATAGGGTTTAGTTACTCATGATAACTACATACAAATTATAAAAGAAATAAAACATACCCTTGAGACTAAGGTTGGGGAGAAAGACTCCTCCCTTGAAGTTCTTAGTGTTTGCCTTCCTCTTGAACCGCTTCGTTCTGAATGGATAATTATGAATGAGAGGAGTTGTATTTGTAGGTTGATTTTCTAGTGAGTTTGGGTTGAAAAATTGGGCGTTTTCCACCAACCTGCGTGGGAAAAAACAACACCTGGGGTGCGCCAGTGCATTTTTGCACACGCGCACATCACTACTTTTTCGCGCGTAATTGCCCTTTTCTTCGTCATTTTGAGTGTTTTCTTCCATTGAACTTGTCTTGGGACTTGGAATAGAACTTCTCTTTGTAATGTCTTCAGAGGCCTCTTGAGTCTTCATTCATTGTCTTCATAAATCCTCGTAAGATGCTTTACTTTGCCGATTTGCATGATTTTGCCTTGAATTACAACATAACACCCTCAAACTTCTTGGTTTCGGGAAAACTAGAATTGCATGACTCGAAATAAAAACATTACAAAATGTCCTCGAAAACTATATGTAATTGTTCTAAAACTCCTTTAATTTGGATCAAAACTAAATAAAAATGACTGAAAAACATGCTGAAAATAACGTAAGATGACCTGTCATCACAACCCCAAACTTAAATTGTTGTTTGTCCTCAAGTAACAAAAAGAAAATATATTTTAAACTTCACATATTTTTCAAGGAAAACATACATTCTCGAAGAGGTTGCTCAAATCATCATCTCGTCTCATTTATAGTTTTAACTATCTTACCATTTCCATGCAAGCGGGGCAGGTTTAGAGAAGATAGTTCATACTCCCAGTCACACACTTTTTCATGATACACATATGCATCTCATAAAGCAGTAGGGCTGGTCACGACATTTTCACACTCCAATCGTCACATGAATGTACCTTGCTATAAATTTGAAATAATTTTAAACATACATTCAAGATCATACTATATACACATTTTGAGGTCTTTCAGGGTTATAACCTGGCTTAGGTTAAGGTGGGATATATTTGGAAAAGTAGGCTAAAAAACAACTTGGAATTAGAGTTTCAACCTACGGATTCCTACTAAGCATTGAAGTATTTCCAACCTTTCTTCCTTAAACCAAGACAAGATGGGTACTAAGTAGAACTTTTTATCTTTCATTTTTCTAGATAGATACTTTTTTTTAAGAAACCAAAATTTTTGATGTTTTTGGCAATTGATTTTATTTTTGTGCAGTCTCATATTTTTATGTGGTTTTATCTACATTTTTTTTTTTCATTTTTGATAAATAAGTTCTACTGGTACCATAACCCAAACTTAGTTTCAAAGGGGTTATTGCATGGAGGCTCAAAACTTGCGACATGATTCGTCACTTAGTGACAACAAAAGAAATTATTGCATGGAGGCTCAAAGGGGTTAGCAAAGGATGATAATAATAAGGGTGGCATGAAAAGCTCAAGGTACTTTTTTTTTGCCTCGTGTGTAGTATAACTTGACTGATAGTCCACAGAGAACAACCGCAAATTCGAGCAAAAATAACGTTCATATGGAACACTCAATATAGAAAGAATTACAGTAGAATGGTGGATTGAATATTTGGCTCAAAGTCCCCAGTCATGCTATACAGAAAAGTGATGGTGATTATGATGAGTATCTTCCGCAACAAGCCCCAATAGTTATCGTGCTCTTGAACTTCGGGGGCAAGCTAGCCCTCTACTGTAAATGTTCTAAAACAACTTTCTGAAACTAAAACAATTTAAGCTTGAAATGGAAAGTTTATATAAGTAATGCAAAGATTTAAAATTAAAAAATAATAATGAGGATTAGTGGCAATAAAAGAAAATAATTGTTTTTGACAAGAAATCTTAACTTATTGGTAAGGGAAATTGCAGACGGACTCGAAAACTTAAATCTCATGGGTTGTCTCCCATGCAACGCTTGTTTTACGTTAGCTTGATGCCTCAACCACTATTAGGGTGACTTGTATGAAAGAAAGAATACATCATTCTTCCCTTTCCTCTTGTTTGGTAGGAGTTCCATGAATTTGACATAGAGAAGTAAGTGTTCTCATGCTCCCATTAGTAGGATTTTAGAATTAATGCCCTTCCTTCTTATAGAACAAAGACACTCTTTCTGCCAATGAACATTCTTTTGTGTATCTGATGTCACAAATGTCTTGTCTGCCACCACCACGTCCTCCACTAGTTCTAATGGATGTTTAATTGTTTTATCAGAAAGTGTTGGAGTAACGTTTGATGACTTTACCTGAACTCCTCTGTTGTTTCTTAGAATCGATGACGATACCAGGTTAATGCTTGGACCTATATCACATGCAGCCTTTCCTATGGACAACTTTTCGACAGAGTTGAAACTTCATGGGTCCTTCTTCTTTGGAGGTGACCGTCCTTGAAAGTTGAAATATTGCATTACAACTTCCGGTTAATGCAGTAGAAACAGATGTAACTAATTTTATAATTAATGAGCAATATATTAGAAACAATTAACTAATTATAGCATTTATTATTAACTTTTAATAGTTAAGCCTTTTATTCGCATGATAATGATCCCTGATAATATGAAGTTAAGCAGAAGAGTAAGTAAAACCCAGTAAAAAATTGTTCTACATACGAATCAAATTTAGATTTGGTTAAATAATCTATCTTTAGTGAAATTCATTAATAATTTAAACTCAATTCTTTATATACAAATTATTTTTCATCAATTAACTTTCAACGGAATAAAGATTCTTAGATATTAAAAAAATTAAATAAAGAAATAAGATTTTTTATAGTAATTACCTGACACACATACCGATCTTGAGCGTACGATGTAAATCAAGGATAAAGATTCTTGAAAACCTGATTTAGTGAACAATTAATCCGAGCCATCTGATCTCAAAGTAGTGGTCAAAATTATTTACCATATGTAATGCAGATACACCCGTGAATCCATATCCAGTGATCCACTTCCATTTCTAGCCTTTAGGCCTAGCATCACCGTCCGATTAAATAATCAAATCAGAAGTAGTAGCTTCCGAGCATGATGCATCATACTGGTGATTCACACGGTACCTGAAGTTCAACGAAACAGAAAATCAAAATCCGAATATAAATACAAATTTCTCCAACAGAAGAAGCAAACTTCAAAAAAGCTAAAAGCTCTCACGAATTCGATCATCATCATCTTCATCTTCATCAATGTTTTCTAGATTCTTCCAGAAATCATCACCGCAACAATCTCCAGCGGTACGTGCTCAAATTTTCACAGCTGAATGTTATACTCGTTCTAAATGTCAATTTCTTCGAATTTTTCTTGTGATTATGAATCATGAATGTTGATTATCGAAGAAATGTAACGGAACGTGATTTTGATTGAAAAGTGTAATGATGTGTTTTAGTATGAAAATGCGAATTCTGAAAATTTTGTGCGGTGTTCAGCAACAGAATGTGGTGGAAAGTAGTGTTTCTTCGGTGAAATTCGATCCGCGAGTTGTTCTTCACTATGGAGTTCCATCGACTGCGTCTATTCTTGCGTTTGATCGCGTTCAACGGTTATTAGCAGTGGGAACACTGTGAGTTATTAATTGCTTGTTATTATTGGCTTTGATTTGGTTCATTATTGGAAATTTTCGTTTCCATTGATACCTAAGCGTAACATTGATTATATAGAAAACTTTCTATTTGTAAGTTCGATCAATACATTGATACATGTCATTTGTGACATGTAAATGAGATCTATGAAGCACTCACACATGCACGATACTGACACTTATATGTCAACACGGATGATAATTTTAAAATATTACAAAATTGAATGTAATCACATGTGTTGGTGACATGTCGGTGTCGGACACTGACATGTGTTGGACACTGGTCACGTCTTCTATCAAAAGTGTCGGTGCTTCTTCAAAGAATGCTATTGATGCTTTTGGAACTAGCCACTAGTGTTTCTTTTGTTACTGTAAGGAGTTATTATTTATTTTTTCAATTTGTAACTCTATTTTTTATGTTTTTAGCTTCATTAAATGTGTTTCTTTTAGATGTTTCATCATTCCTTTATTGTGATGATTGAGGAGTAGCTTAGATATGAGAGAACAGTAGATTCATTCTGAGATTGTTAGTGGCTTTAGGAATTGACTTTTGTGTTTTTTTCACTCTTGTAGTGATGGTAGGATAAAAGTATTTGGTGGTGACAATATTGAAGGGATTATGATTTCTCCTAAGCAAACATCCTTCAAGCATTTAGAGGTTCGCAATTCTGGATTTATGTTGATACTTGATCTAAAGTGTAATGTCTATCAGTCATTCGATCTTATATTGGTTGTTTCACTGATAACGTTTTTGTTTATTCTTTGAGTGTGTGTGTCTTTGGGGTCCATGTTTATGTCGTGATATGCATATGTGGTAATGTGTAAGTGTGTATTTCATCGTTAAATTGATCCAAAGCACATATTTATTGAACTCTAGATGTTAAATTGAAATGTTTTTGAAGAATTTCATGTATGCATCTTACCTTTTACATCTTTCTTACAGTTCTTGGAAAATCAAGGTTTTCTTGCTAGCGTTTCTAGTAATAATGAAATACAGGTACTTTATAAAGCTATTAAAGTTCTTCTAAACTTTCTATGACCAGGCACTCTCCGTATGTGCTTATGATTATTTTTCCCTTTTTTGTGTTCATCAGCTTTCTTAGAATCTTAACTTAGATTGCGTTTTAATATTTATTAACTTTTTTACATTTTAGTTTCTCTCACCCTTTCCTCTGTTTCATTTATTAAGCAGTTCAACATGTTTATGATAATGGCAGGTTTGGGATTTGAGAAACAGGCAAATTGCTTCTGCTTTACAGTGGGAATCCATCATAACTTCTTTCTCTGTTATATACGGCACCAGTTACATGTAAAATACTTGTTCAAATGATTTAGAATCCGCATCACAATCTACTCTTTCAAATGAAATCTTTATAAATGAGGCTACAACATTTTTGTCCTGTTGTTGTGGTCCAGGTTAGTTGGAACTGAGCATGGGTTGGTGTATGTGTTGAAGTTTGAATCAGAAGACAGAAAAGTTAATATATTACCTTATTATGTTCCAACAAATGTTATATCGGGTAAGTACTCTTTCTTATAGCTCATTTATATATTTGAGTTGGAACCAGGACTTTTTTTTTTTTTTTTGCACTGGCCAAAATGGCTGGTTTAATAAGCGTTGACTTTTTCCTTTTGTTTGAGTTTGGTGTGGGGAGAGATACTTCTTATCCAAATCTCTCATTAAGATTTAAATGTAAGGCAGCTTTCTTTGGTAGCAGAGAGATCGTAACGTTCTAACCACAAATTTTGAAATAGCCTCATGTTTGTAGATTAGAGAAGTGTAGGTAGCTTGTTTGTTTTAATCTTTCAACTTTCTTGACATGAGTGATCCTGTCATTCATAGAGGTCATAAGTTCAGGATTAGAATTACTTCTGAATTTATGTAAAATTGCACATTAGGGGATTCAAATCTCTTCTTGACATTTTGCTAATATCCATGTTATGTTGTATATAAGTTCAATAACCACTTGCTTGGAATATAACTATTTATTTTTATCTTTAATACAATGCTAAATATGAAAACCATTTAATCTTGAGCTGTAATTAAAGTACAAATCCACTACTATACTATCTCATTGAAATCAAATTTTTGATGGTTTGGTCAAAAATCAAAAAGGCTTTGATAACAGGTTAAATATCTTTCTTCACCAAAAAGTCCAAGTTAGATTAGGGCTGGTATAGAATTTACTTTCCACAACATTCTATGATGTTGGATTAGATTCAGTAAGGGTTGGTATAGAAACCATTTTCCCCTTCAACCCGTTTGGTTTTGCGATGATAAAATAGTAGATAAGAGTTGCTGATGAGTGAAAGATGCTTCAAAGTTTTCACTCTATTTTTAAAAAGGATAGGATGAGTTGTGAAGGATGTTTAACGGTAATGCTATTCTATGGTGCATATTTCTATGAGAAGAATTTTTGTTTATTGGTCAAATGTATTATCTTCAATAAAGAACTGGGCCAGGCCCAAAGCTACACTGAAGTTAAATCAAACTAAAGCTAACTGGTCCACAATCCGGATTTGGATAAGCCAAATCTAACAAACAAAAGAAAGCACAAAGAAATCAGTTTGCACTGACTTACAGTCTAACTATAGGGTCTTCCAGAATGACAGAGAATCCAAAGTCATTAACCCTAGGCTTAGCAACACCCAGAGCATTCGTCTTTTCCGTTACGAATTACTTCCGATTTGAACCGGAGATCCTCTCTGGAGGAGACTCCCTTCTAAGAAGAAATGTTTGGGCGTGTCTAGTTTGAATAACTAAGAGGGACCCACTTGGTTACTTTGGACTCATCAAGCAGCGGATATATCATAGCTGGAACTGTATAACTGGCCAGTTAAATCAGACATATTTATAAAAAAAATCCAGTTAACTCCTAAATTAAATCACTAATTATCTATGTACACAATATAGATTATACGCATTAACACGCATCTATTACTAATTTATAACTATTCTAGCAATTAGTAATAGATTATACGCATTATAGATTATCAGACAATTAGTAATAGATTATACGCATTAACACGCATCTATTCTAACAATATAGATTATATGCATTAACACACAATATAGGTTATCAGTGTTTTCTTACATGAGTGATATTTTTTGCGTACTTATTTTCATATATTTTTTTTAAGAAGCTAAATTAGCCCACCCAAATTAGCACCGGAGAGAATCGAACCTGAGACCTCGAGGAGGAGCACACTCCCAAGTCCCAAGTCAATACCATCAGGCTAACCCAAGTGGGTTACTTATTTTCATATATTGCGCACCATATTAGTGCTTTGTAAATTGCAATAGATTTTTACTAATTAATTTATGAAAACTTGTGATAATCTTCAATGAAATTTCCATATTAGAGAAGATAATTGTTAGAAAAGTGGTATGCCATAAATGTTAAGTAAGTTTCTACAAGATAAATGTGCCATATGCATATTGTCAATTTCCAGTTTCTTTTCATTTGAGAAATCATATAGTTTCTCCAAGTTTAACATCTAACTTGATTCAAAATGTTGCACATCTTTGCAGAAGCAGTTGGAATGTCACTTGATAATGTTTCAGTTGCCAGAGTTCTTCATCAACCTTGTTCTAATGGAAAGAGGCAAGATAAGAACAAACTTCAAGATTTTCTTATTGGTTTCTTATTATTATATGAAGAAACTTAGGCATGGATTTTGGTTAATTTTTTGGATCTCAATGGCTAAGCTAGTTGAATGGTCATGAATACGCGTCTTTTTGGTTAATTTTTTATTGAGTATATGCAATATTTTAGCCATGTTCGCAGGTTGAATAGGTTATAAATGGGTTTGCCTAAGGGTCATAACTCATGGGTTCTTTAAGTTAAAATGTGTATAACCCATTATTACTTTTCATGCATAAGCTTAATATTCTAACACATAGCCCCCCCTAAGTTTTGGTAAAATGTATATTTCCTACCAAATTTAACTATCTCTGGCTGCTCCTAAAAAGCGAATGAAAGCCTCAACACTTAAATTTGACTTGCTTGTTCTACATCTCTTTTTCAGACTGTTGACGTTAAATTTGACAGTGAATGCATTTTTTTTTTATTGTAGTTTAGGGAAGTTATGTGTTTGTTGAAACTAAACTTCAGAAAGAATTGCATTTTTAGTTCTTGTATTGAAGACTGTAGTTAATGTCTGACTTTGATGTCAATAATTTTTTGAGAAAATTTAAGTTCTCTATATTTTAGTTGCTAGTGCTCCAATTAAGTCCTGTTGTCACATTTCTTCTACTTAAAACTCATAAATTTTCACCTTCTACACAAAATCTTTGCCAATTAAATCTTTTAAACCTTCTGCTCAAAATTCACCAATCAAAACATTGAACTTCATTAAATATTTAATAGAAATCAAAATTTTCCCTCTTCAAAACCCTTGTCTTGCATTGTATAATAACCTTCACAGTTCCTTAAATTTACACTAAATTCTTTACTTTTAAATTTTTTATTTTTTTTTCCTTATCTCAAACCCATCATAGTCATCTATATTTTGGACAAAAATGAGAATTTAAGGGTTTTGGGTAGAAAAATGTGACGGCAAAACCAAATTTGCTTCATTTGAAAATTAGATGGACTTGATTGTGGCTTAAACAAAACTAGAGGGACCAGCATAGCATATGATCAAAATTAGAGAGATCAAAAGTGCAATGAAGTCAAAAAAATTTGGATGAAAAATAAAATAAGTAAAATCTCAGGAGGAAACTGTAATTTGCCAAGATATAATTTGCGTTAAATGGATTAATATACAGGCCGTGTTATTCCAAGCTTTTTTTCGTTTTAATTTAATTTAATTGAGAAACCAGACTTTTGGATTTAGGGTTGGACAGTCAAAATATAAAATGGTTAAATGGGTTAACATACAGGGCATGTCATTCCAAACTTTTTCTTGTTAATTTCAATGAGAACCCAGACCTTTAGTCTTACTGTTAGAAAGCAGATTTGGAAACCCCTTGTTAGGTTGTGATATTTGTCTTAGAATTTTGGTTGGGCCTAATTCAACCTTACAAAACGGCTTGTAAGGTGAGGATTGCCCCCGCCTATAAACACACTGTCAGGTCATGTCTCATCCAATTTGGGACTCTTGACAATTTGTATAGAATAATAATTCTACAACAAACGCCAGTTTGGCATAATTCAAAATTTTCTGTAAATTACAATAAAAACCAGCGGATGCTGACGTGGGATCAACAACAGAAACAACAACAACCAAGCCTTATCCAACTAAGTGGGGTCGAAAAAGGATCACGGTTTGAAAATTTGATTGGATATTCTTCTGAATTCTGACCTTCAAATTTTTGTCTTTAACACCATACAGATAAACCCAGCTATCTTGCCCTTAGATTGTTGACATGCTACCATGTGAATTAAACCATCCAATCCAATGTCTATTTTTGTTCTATTGTTGATTATGCTAAACAGTTACAGTTAAAACATTGAAAACATGTAAAATTAATTTATGACTAGTTTAATATCTAAGATGCACTATTATACTTGGTATGTAAATACAATGTTTTAATAACCATAGTTGTTCTAAGGGTGTGCTTGTTTTCAATTTTAATTAAAGGAAATGTCTCTTGTTTTCATTTTATTTCACACTGTCAAAGTTTTGTACAACAAACATTAAACAATATACAAACTTTGAAAATAGGAAACAAAGTAACAACAGGATTATATTTTTGTGGATTAAAAATGAAAACAGTAATTTTTTGAAACATGTAGTTGCTGAGCTCTTTGTATAATATGTGCGGTTGTTACTGTTTTAGTTGATTTACTTGAAATCATCATTTTGCAGACTGTTGGTCGCATATGAGAATGGTGTGATGTTACTCTGGGATGCTTCAGAAGATCGAATAGTTCTCATCAGAGACCACAAGGACATCGAATTGAAGAGAAAGATAGTGGCTAGTTATTCAGATGATCCTAAGGATGAACATTCTGATGATAAATTAGAACATGAAGAAGATAAGGAAATAAGCTCTGTATCTTGGGCATCAAATGACGGATCAGTTGTCGTCGTTGGATATGTAGATGGTGATATAATGTTTTGGGATTTGCCTACTGCTGACTCTCCAATAGATCAAGATAAAAAAATGTCAAATAATGTTGTCAAGCTTCAGTTATCATCAGCAGATAGAAGGCTCCCTATTATTCTCCTACACTGGTGTGCCAATAAATCATTGAATAGAAGTGGGGGTGAACTTTTTGTCTATGGTGGCAATGAAATTGGATCCGAAGAAGTTCTGACAGTAAGCTTCATAACATAATAGCTATTTGATAATGATGTTTTATTAGTTATAATAATAATTAAAGACATCATGTCATCTATGATAATATTAACATTTACAGGAGATTACACAAAAATGAGAACAAATTACCTTAGTTTTGGCCATAACATAATAATGAGAGCCACAAATTTAAACTGTCGTAAAATATTGCCACAGCAGGCCATCTTCTGAATGTTTAAGAGGAAATTTAGATGAAGAGGAAATCAGCCAGAGGCAAAAGTCTTCTTTTCAGTGAGATAAAAATGCTAATGTGAAAATTTTGTGTAAGGTGGCTTCTTTGTATTAGAAAAGTTTTTTCCTGGAGGTTGAGGATGATAGATGAAATATGGTCCTAGATGAGTTCTATAGAATCAGTATTTGGGCTGTGCTTCATCTTCATTCTCTTGGTGCTTTGATTGTGTTATATACACTAGGTGTACATTCTGATCCTGTCATCCAAATGAAGTTGTATTTTGACTTGTGAGGAAAGAAGAAAAATGATCATATGAACTAGTCGAGCAAACATTGTAAATCCTCTGTGCATTATTAATTAATTGTGATTTTTATTGAAGAATAAATATGTTGTAACTGTTATGGCCACAATTAGTTTTCACTTTTCTATTTAAGATATAAAAATTACAGCGTCAATGGTCTTGGTAAGTTTTCATTACGTCAACTCAGGTAGATAAATAACGTGTAACTATAATGTGTTTTTTTTTCTTCCTGTTTACAGGTTTTGAGCATTGACTGGTCTCGTGGGATAGAAAGTCTCAAGTGCACTGGCCGTATTGATGTTGCACTTCGTGGTTCTTTTGCTGATATGGTTTTGTTGCCTAGTGATTGCCATGCAGAGGGAGATTGTAATATGCTATTTGTATTGACGAATCCTGGACAACTGTATCTTTACGACAAGAATTGTTTATCTTCTTTGATGTCTGAGCAACAAAGGAAGACTTCTTCCCCCTCAATGCAATATGCCATCGTCATTCCCACTCTTGAACCACAGATGACAACAGCAAGGCTTGATGTTGTATGCCAAGATGTGAAGTCATTTACAGTCCTGTCTGAGGTAGCACATAATTAATATTTTATTACTTTTAAGTTGCAAGTCTTTTTTTCCCCTTATGGCTAGTAGTTATTCCTACATTAACTATTTTATTAGGTGTTACTTTTGCATTACAAACGTCATTATTTTTTTAATGACCGAAGCTTAGATGCAGTACCATAAGCACTGTTCTTACTTTTCCTCTCACAAAGAGTTAGTTTTTCTTTTTCTTTCACGAGGGTGTTTTTTCAAAATTGTTGGTGACAGTTACACTATCTTTTTAGAGAAAAACATTATAAATAGTGCCTATAGCACTCTACCTAAGTTTTATCCTTTTTAAAAAGATAACGAAAAAAATCAATTAACACCACTTGCCACTAATGGGAAATGATACCGATGTAGATTCTTGTAGCTGCAAAGCAGCATTCAGTACAAAATCAGGGAAGTGCCGAGATAAAATGGCCTTTGATTGGTGGTGTTCCAGGTCAGGTTTTAAAAGAAGACCATCTTTTCATTCAAATATACATAGCAGGTTACCAAGATGGATCTGCTCGGATATGGGATGCTTCATGTCCTGCTTTGTCACTTGTTTACAACATAAAACCCGAGGTTAGCCTTATCATACTATGCACGTTTTAACTAGTGGTCTCCCCCTCTCCTCCGAACGATGCTCTAATATATAATATATTAATCAAAACTCATATATTAAAGACTTAAGCTGGTATTCATAACAGAGAATCAATTCTGCTATTGGCAGGTAAATGATGTTAAAATGGGCAGTGCAAGTTCTCCAGTGTCAGCATTGGATTTTTGCCCGGATAGTCTACATCTGGCTGTTGGTGATGAAAGTGGTGTTGTATGTTATTTGTATTGTGATGCAGTACATTTCATTCTCTTTTCATTTAAGGTCTCAATTTTAACCAATGAGAGTATGTAGGTTCGTCTCTATGGGCTAATACGGAGCTCAGATGACACAAATTTGCATTTCGTGACAGAAAATGGAACCGAAGGTAGAGTTTTCTTTCTTCATTTTCTTTTATGTTTAAATTGCAAACAGAATCTTTCTTTTTTTGTTTCAAGTGTCAAGTAAGTTTTATATTAATCTGCTAAAGAAAATTGGACTGCAAAAGTTAGAAAAATTGTTAAAAGGGAAAAGGGTGTCTCAAAATTTGGACATTTTTCTATTAATGATTGATGTGGAAGGGTTGTTTGTTTCTCTTTCGTTTTAGATTTACTTAAGGGTTTGACCACATCCTAAACTTTTGAAACGTAGTTAGTTTGCATATTAATCTGTGAGTTGTGATAAATAAAGAGTGCCTTACAAACCACTTGCCTGCCATAAATTTTCACACGTGAATATAGGAACTTTGGAGATAACACAAGTCAGCCTTTGCTACTTTGTGGAAATCTTTGTGGAAATCTAAAGTTTTGTATAAGACCCTTGTACATTTGGTAGATTATGGTGCATTTAATGTCGGAATGGCAGAATCTTTAGCTATAACTCTTTGTCTTCCTTTCCTATCGCGTCATAGGTTTATTTAATTAATTATAATTTTTATTTGTTGAAATTTGGCCTAACTCATCGTTACAAAACCGGCTTGTAAGGTGAGGAGTACATTCTCTTTATAAACTCTTGTCAAGAGTCCTATCTATCCAATGTGGGACTTGGGTTTTTCCCAACACACCCCCTCACGCCCAACGTTGTTGGGCTTGGTGCGTATATATAAATGGTTGGTGGCCTGATCAAATAGGCTCTGATACCATGTTGAAATTTGGTTTAACTCATCCTTACAAAATTGGCTTGTAAGTTGAGGAGTGCCCTCCTCTTTATAAACTCTTATCAAGAGTCCTATCTATCCAATGTGAGACTTGGGTTTTTCCCAATATTATTGGCACAAAAAGAATATAAAAGCATTTATTGAGTATTACTACCAACCTCAACTCCCCAAGCCTATCATCCAATATTTTCTGTGTTAAACGCTTTCCCTGAGTTATGGGAATCTAGACAAGTGGGAAGTAAACAAGTGGGAAGTAATAATCTAATCATGATGCGGATATTGTATACTTCATCAATAAAAAGAAAGTGATCTACAATCATCATAGGAAAGTCAAATAGTTTTATTTACAATATCTTAGTTACTTTTCATGAATCTCTTTATACTGAAAAATGATTTGATCATTTCTAATACTTCTGATTTTAACCTGTAATTATGTTATGAGACAGTTCATAATGTGAATCAAGGGGATGGACCTCATTGCAAAGCAGTGTTTTCCCTTCAAAATTCTGCTGTATGTGGGCTACAGTTTACAAATCTTGGAGGGAAGCTTGTAGTTGGATATGAACATGGGCAGGTAAGATCTTCCATTAACACCTTTTCTTTTCGAAATAAATGTTTTATTTGTTGTTTTTCAAGTTGTTGAATGGCAATTTAAATTAAACTTTCCAACTTATATTTTCTAATCCACTTTGCAGGTGGCCATGCTTGATACCATTACATCATCAATTCTGTTTCTTACAAGTGCTGAATCTCCCACATCTGCAGTAGTTTCTATGAATGCAAAATTTTCAGACACGCCTAGCTTAAACATTCCACAGGAATCTGTATCTGATATTTCTGACAACTCTGCAAAGGGGCTAGTGTTCATTATGACAAGGGATGCACACTTGGTTGCGATAGATACTGAAACAGGGAATATGGTTTGTAATAGGACAATGAGCCCAAGAGTAAACTCGAATGCAATTTCAATGCACATTTTAGGCAAGTGTTTGGGTTAAGGAAACTAGATATTACAATCAGTCAATAACTTAATTACTTATGGCGCTGTGTTGTTCCAGATGGTACTTCTGAAATATATGCTGAAAAACTGCAATCCCACTCTCCTCAGAAGAATGATTCTGGAACACAAGCTAACATTCAATCTGAAAATACACAAGACATAGTTGAGACTACCACTACCCTTGAAAATTCATACTTTGAGCAGATAGTTTTGAACTCGCTCGTTTTACTTTGCTACGAGAGTGAATTGAGATTACACTCTTTGAATTTTGTGATTGAGGTAGCATTTTTCATGTCCATTATCCTTCAAATTATACTTTATTCCTTTCAACCGATTAACCAAATTGCCTTACTACAGGGTAGCAATAAGTACATAAGGAAGGTAACCCTTGTAAAAGAATGCTGCTGGACTACTATCTTCCGAAAAGATGACAAAGAATGTGTTCTGGTTGTTCTGTACCAAACTGGAGACATTGAATTAAGGTGAAATTCTTATAAGACTGAGTGCTATTATTCCTTATAACAATATTCAAGTCATGCATAGCTCAAGAGAAGGTCAGATCCATTATGACAAGGGATGCACACTTTGTTGCGATAGATACATAAAAAGGGAATATGGTCTTTAATATGACAAAGAACCCAAAAGTAAAGTCAAAAGCAATTTCAACACACATTATAGGAAAGTATTTGGATCAAGGATCTGCTGAAAAACTGCAATGGCACTCTCTTTAGAAGAATGATTCTGGAATGCAAGCTAACATTCAATCTGAAAATACACAAGTCAAAGTTGAGACTACTACTACAATAGAAAATTCATATTTTGGGCAGACATTATCGAACTCACTTGTTTTACTTTATTATGAGAGGGAGATGGAATTGATCTTAGACTCCTTACTCAAGAACCCCCCTGATATCAAAAGTAAAGCAAAGAGGTCCCCTAGGAGTAGCTCAAGTAGTTGAGTTGGGACACTCGAAGGAGTTTGAAAATGAGATCTCGTGTTCAAACTCTGACTACTAACAACTAACATTTGCTTATAAAAAAATTAATGTAATAATAATAAAACTCTGAGACAGGCCTTTTCAAACTAAAAGACTATCCTCCAAATAATTAGAACTGTATATGGAAGTTTATTAGTTCATATTATAATCTTGACTGGAACTTGGACTCTCTTCCTTCCCAATATTAAATCCCAGTCTTGGTGCGTTAGCAATATTTAATGATTTTTATTCGTGATTGTTTATAGAGAATTAGATAAATCATACCCTTCTTGCGCTGAATCTGTATGAGTTATTGTAGTGCATGTTGCTGTTGTTTTTGTATCATACCAGCTTTGACATTATGGTCTACTTCACTATATTCCTCCTTCTCAATCTTCTTGATAATCTTTTGATGGATTTAATGTCCCTTTGAGCAGATCCTTACCAACTTTGGATGTGTTGGGAGAAAGCTCTTTGATGTCAATCCTAAGATGGAACTTGAAGACTGACATGGAGAAGACAATATGTTCTTCATCAAATGGACAAATAATTCTGGTTTGTATATTTTCTTCTTGTTATAATGAAGTTACTTTGTTAGTATATGCTGCCAAAACTTATTTGATTGGTCTGTTGTTGTCTTAGTTTCATATGTCATTTTACAAATCTCAAGTATTTTGAAGTTCGGTACTTATCACTTAACCAATATCTATTCACTTAAACCTTTTTGAACAGTTAATCATACAGGAAATTTAGTAAACTGAACTTTCCTATTGAAACAGTGCTGGAAGAGTGTTCCATTTTAATCTCTTTCCTTCTGAATCGGATATTCTTTCAAGTTTGAAAATGATCTGAAATAACTAGCATTTGTAGCAGTTACCAGGACAAAATTTGAAACAGAATGCGCTATTTCACGGAATTATCCTCATTAGGTCTAAAACTGTCACGAGTCTTCACCTAATACATCTTAAACTTTTGGGATAGTCGGACAGTATCAAAGCCCCTCTATAACCAATTTGATTGAAGTTTGATTCTTGGTATTTGTTATTCTAAACAACATAAAAAATGCTGAATTTAAAGATTAGGCAGGGTGGGCCTGTGCATTAAGTCTTAAGGGATCTTAACTCTTATGTAAGGGGTTGTGTTAGATATAAAATCATTCTCGAGTCTCCAATTAACGGCTTATGCTTTTACGAGAGTTATTTCATGATAATCCACAATTAACAACAATATTTCTCCAAAAGAAAAAGGAAAGAAAATAATGAAAGCCCATTAAAACCACTATGAAGCTTTGGATCCTTCAAAAACCATTTAAATAGATAAAGGGGACAATTTGGTGCAATAAAGCTCACGCCGTGGCAGGATCTAATAAAAGGTCAGATCCATTATTAGGCTGTTAAAGAAAGCCTTATATTGCATTTGCAAGACAGTAACTCCAACTGTTGCGCCAAGACCCCCCCCTTAGCATTTCAACTGAAAACTGGCAGAAAATGCTTTGCATGAGCCATGAATAACTCTTCATGTTTGTTAAAATTAAGAATCTTTAGATATTCCTTTAATTGTACAACTTCCTAGATTGATTGTTATTACTCCTAGAGTATTCAACTTCCTAGGCTAGTGCTTACTAAATAAGCATTCAATGTATTTATCGTAAAGCCATTATAAATACAAGGTGTGTGATCTCATTACATGGTATCAGAGCTGGTTCTGATTCTGTGACATTTCTCTGTGCTTTGCTACTGCTGCCGGCGGTGGCATTTGCCGCCTGCAGCACCACCTATTAGTAGTGTTTCGTTCCTAGGGATGTGTTTATCACTGTGCTCATGGCTTCTGGTGACCTTCACACCCTTTCCGCTGTGCAAATACCAGCTGCCAGAGGTGTTTATCACTGTGTTCATCCCTTCCAGTGACCTTCACACCCTTTCCCGCTGTGCAAATACCAGCTGCCACTTTTCCGGTGCGATTCAACACCGAGCGCCACCACCATACCGCTGAGTAATCATACGGCGTGCACAACGACTATTTCTCCGCTGCCATCTTCCGATGAATGCGCCTCCAAGCGCCGCTTTTTTCCCTGCGCATGAGCCCCACGTCCTGTCGCCAAATCAACATGTAAGAGTGCGTGTCCAACTATCTGGCTAATGGTTTCCAGATCCAGCCATCGCAGGTCCCCCTCTGCCACATTCAGAGGTGTTTTTCGATATTTGGTGACTTGGTGACTATATTTACACAGATGATTGTCAATGGTGCATTTTCTTCCCGTTGATGATCACTTGATTGATTTGTTGTAACAAGCTTGGTGCATATGTCATGTATGCTCCAGCTTGAGGAGGGGTGTTAAAATTAAGAATCTTTAGATATTCCTTTAATTGTACAACTTCCTAGATTGATTGTTATTACTCCTAGAGTATTCAACTTCCTAGGCTAGTGCTTACTAAATAAGCATTCAATGTATTTATTGTAAAGCCATTATAAATACAAGGTGTGTGATCTCATTATAGACACACAGTTTACGCAGAATTCACACAAAGAGCTTAACATCTTTTACAATGTTCTTACAGATAAGCTAAGTTCCAATAGCTTTTGGTTTTATAATCATACCTGTGGCTATCTTGTTTTATAGGTCAATGAAAATGAAGCTGCTTTCTTGTCCCTGTTGTCCTGTGAAAATGAGCTCTGGTAACTTTCTGTTCCTTCCTTTTTCTGGCCATGTATGTTTTATTTAGCCATCAAATCTTAACCTCGTAGTTTAGATTTTAGATCACTATTTTTCATATTCGTCTTTTCAAAACAAACTATCTTTCATATTCGTTAAGTATTGGAAAAAATATTTCCACATAACAAACTTCTTATGACAAAAAACTGTCAAAGCAAATTTAATAGCTCCCATAGAAGAGAGCCCCAGACAACCTACAGGCGGTCGCTGAATATGATAACTTCTCTACAAAAAATCTGTGATAAAAGTAGATGTAATCTCATTAACGATTAGATTTTTGTTACCTAAGAGGAGCCTCCAAAATATTGCAGGATTCCAGAGTCTTTTCCTTGTCTTCATGATGAAGTTCTTGCAGCTGCAGTAGATGTTACAGAGAACCTATCTCCAAACCAAAATGAAAAACAGGTACAGTTTGTTCAGGCTTGTTGTGCTTCTGTTTTTCCCATTTATTTTTTCAGGATCCATGATTCAACTTATGTTGCCATAGGAAGCACCTTCTATCTTCCTTAATATAGCTAAGAACTTCAAATCGAGGAAAGCCGATCACGATACAAATCAAGCAGATCATAATAATTATTTGGAAAATTTAGAACGATGTTTCTCCAGTCCTCCATTCTTAAAGCCTTCTTCAGGCACCGAAGATACGCAGGATGGTTTTGAACTTGACATAGGTTTGTTCTTAACATCTACTGCCAGCTATGCTTAACATCTACTACCAGTTATTCTTTATAATTTGAAAGTGTTTACATTCTCTTGCAGATGAAATTCAAATTGATGAGCCTATGGCTTTTTTATCGTCTCAGAAAATCAATATTGACAAGAAAGGTACATCTTTATTTTATTATATTTTTCTCCTTAAAGTATTTTAACTTTTTAACAATGAATGGTTACCTTGCAGAAAAAGCAGAAGAAACAGACAGACAGAAGTTACTTGAGGAGTCCTCCACTGACGTAAAACCAAGAGCTAGAACAACTGAAGAAATTAAGGCTAAATATAGAAAGACCGGAGTAAATCTTTGAATTGAAAATTCTGTAATTTACTCATTTTAGCTTACAATGTCTTGACCTAATCACTTGCTTCAGGATGCCTCGACGGCAGCTGCACTTGCAAGGGATAAGCTTGTAGAGCGGCAAGAAAAACTCCAGGTTAGACTGTTATTCTATTCCATTCTTCTTTACCCAAATCTTATCCTTCCACAATATCTAGCCTCATCTCCTACTATTTAATGAATATGAAAACCTGAATCACCGAAAGACAAATCTCCATTTTTAAGAAGTTTCTAGACATAGATTTTACATGTATAAGGTAAGTGGATGTCAGATTTGCGTTCCTCTTTATTATAACTGAGGTCCAATTGAAGTCCATAAATTATTGACTTATCAAGCTGCATGAGTCAGAGTCATGACACATCTCTATTAAAAAAAAATTCCACTTTTGCTTCCTTTAATGATAAAAGTTCTCGTGTTCTTAATTACAACTTTTAGTAGTGAGAAACAAATATCATTCCAAATAACCAAAAATTGACCAGTTAACGACTTTGTGAAATCAAAGTAGTTTTTTTTTCTAATAAAGAATAATAATAATTGAAACTTGGCTGGAATTCTCCAAATTTTGTTTATTAGGTTTCTATCTAACCATCTCTGCTCGTCATGTTTACTAGATGCTCAACGATCGTACTGAAGAGTTGCAGAATGGGGCACAAGATTTTGCTTCCATGGCAAGTGAACTTGCTAGACGAATGGAAAATCGTAAATGGTGGCAGCTATAAAGTTGCATGATTTCTTGTATTCATCGACATGTTCTGCTGCAATCCTTTAGAAGTTGAAATTCTGTCTACACTTTGGCCTCACTTGTTTTGGAAGGTAGCTCTGATTCATTTGCTTCTTTAGGCTTGTTAGTGTAATTTTTATCTTGTTAAAGTGTAGTTTTATTATTACTGTCATACTTTGTATAGCACATTATTCTGTATATATCAGCCTCAATAAGTTGAGCATGTAAAGGTATTTTTTTTTTTTTACACAATGTAAAGATAAGTTGGGATCTGTTTAAATCACTAATAAATTACAAAGGACCGAGAATATCAGTAATATTTCTAAGGATTAGACTTCCTTCAACAAAAAAAAAATTCTAAGGATTAGACTATAATTAACAATCATTTATTGATCAAATTATGGCCATATTTCTTTTAAATTGTTGAGATACGAATTTTATGAATCTATCACATTGCATTTTTTTTGTTGACAAAATCACATTGCAGAATGTTGAAATAACATATTCTGATTCAAAATATAAAATAATCGATTCAATTTTTGAAATAAATTTCATTAACTAGATTTCGTACGATTTAGAATTATTTGATATTTTCCATGTCTTTTTATTTCTTAAATTTCATTAACCGGGACTAATCGAGACTAATGACATAAATTTCATTAATTTATATTTTTTTCATATTGAATTTTGCATTTAATTTCAACTGACATCGGTTCATACACTTTCTCAAATAAGTTTAATGGTTCATACACGGTCATTGTAATATGAGTCATTTGTTTTATCACGTCATATAACTTGTAAGGGTTTTTTATCATGTGCAAATTTGCACATATTAAGAAGTTCAAAAAGGTAAGTTTGCATTGGAAATTGTGCATCTAATATTAAATATATATCTTTTTAATAAATACTGTAATTGTTGTTTTTCAATAAAAAGTTTCCATTTTTAGTTGCTTTAACATGTGCAATGTTGCACATGTTAGACAAACCCAATGAATTTTTATTAAATGTAAAACTAATTTGTATATTCTTTAAATTCTTTTCAACCAAGTCTGTAAAGATAACGCACACGATTACTAGTGACTTTGCCAAGATTAAGTTCTGGGCCACTTTTGAAACTCATCAACAATTATGTGTTTCATTTCAATTTACATCTATGACTTGTCTCCATCACTTCAGCGGATATTTTCCACACGTTATAAAACTGTCGGGGTAGTAGAGAATGTTGATGTTTAAGAGAGAAAAAGAGATGGGAAAGATGAAGGTGAGGTGGGGCAAGAGCGGGGGGTGTGGGTGTGGGGCTGGTGCAGATTGGATCGACGAAAAGTCATTGCTCCTAGACATTGTTTGGGGTCTGGCATATTATGTATAATGGAGAAAAAGATATAAAACCAGAAGTTGTTAAGAGTAGAACGGCTTCGTCGAAGGTGTAGTCCGATGGTTAAAGGATCGGGAATTGAAGAAGTTTAAAAATAGGATTCAGAGTTTGATCTCTGTTGCTAACATTTTCTCCTCCTCTTTAACAATTAACCTTTGTCTATAAAAAAAAGAGTAGAACTTCTTCATTACAAAAACATAGAACATCTAAAGTGGATCAAAGTAGAGGGGGAAGAGCGAAAAATCTGTCAAAAAATAATAATATATATAAGAAAAATGGTTGTTAGACACCCCGAAAGAGATATGCACAAGAGAAATGATATGATGGATATAATAGATTGACGATGTAATAGAAAGATAGAAATAGAAAAAAAAAAATAAGATGTTGAATGGGTGTAAAAAAATTTGAAATGTCGAAATATAATTGTTGAATATATAATGCAATCATGAAAGATTGATACAACCTTAGAAACATGAATTTTTTTTTTTCTATAATCACCTTAAAACACGATTGTTTTAATGGAAGAATAAGTTAAAGATTGAATACGTTACTCATCATTGCCGGCGCGCATCCATTCACACTAACGAAGTTTTTCTATTTTTGTTGTTGCATGTAACACTTTTTTTTATTCATTATGTTTGTGTCTCTATATATAAATACAGCACGAAACCTAATCATAACACAAGGATTGCAATTAAACAAATTAGATGCCCAAAGAATACTTTCACAATAATGGATAACCACACAACAATATATTTTTAAAAAATGTGCTAATTAATCGATGACAAATACTTTGTTCTCTTGTGCTAAAGAAAATACATTGACCCACTAAAGAAAAAAGGGGCAATAAATTGTATAATACAATAAAATAATTCAGCATGATTGCTTCATCCAATGTTTCTCCAAGTCATTCCTGATCAAGAAGTTGGAATTCTTCAAATCTATGGAAGATTAACCTGAACTTGTTCTTTTACTCAAACTATATTATATCTAAATGTTCTGATCCAGTTTCTTTTATTAGTGTTGGCACTAGTCATTAGTTGAATGGTATCTTTATTTGTGTTATAATGTACAAAGTGTATGAGTTTTTGTTTTGGGTGATTCGTTTATACATCGCCTTACTATATGTCTTATTGGTTTCTGTTTGTCTCGTACAAGGATTTGATTATTAATAAACTTTGCCGTTAAAAAATATTCAAATTAATTAATTACTAAAATAAATAAATAAATAAAACTTTGTCAAAAAAATCAAGCTTTGCCATGCATGACTGCATTTCACACTCAAGCTACCACAAAAGAAGCACTTATACTTGATGTCTAACTCGTCTTCAATATGATAAGCGGGGAAAATGGGAAATAGAAAAATATAAATAAATTTGTCTCTAGCATTCTTTTTTTAAAAAAAAAACAAAATAATTTGTCTCTAGCATTATACAGGTAGATGAGACTCACATTTATTTGAGCCAAGTTTAGATGAAATGTACGAGAAATGCTTGTTTATAAACACATTGCTTTACATATAATTTTTTTTATTTATTACATATTTTATAGATTTAATATTACACTTTGCTACTGGAATTGGGCAAGTGCTACTGCTGAGTGCTGATGATGGGTTTCGAATCTCAATGATACAATGACACTTGATGCCAAGCTACACATTCAATAATTTTTTGCAAAATATAAAATAAATCTCATTAAGTTTATTTCGCAAGTCTTTCTAATATAAATGAATGTTTATTATTAAATTATTACATATCTATGAAATATGAATGCTCAAAGCTTAGACCATTCACAATACAACACTCTATTTGGATGTTTAAATAGATCTGAATCGTACACGTCACTCGTTTTATAATTAAATACTTAATTAATAAGTATTCAATATCTTCAACTCAACACCTAAAAAAAAAATTATTAAATGGGTTCTAACAGTGACTATATTTCATTAAATTTTAACAATATTTTATCCATTCATTCATAATTATTTAATTTTGAAATATTGAATTAATTTAATTAAAAGTCATAATAAAATAAACTATTTTTAAAATTTTATTAATAATTAACCTACTTGATTTGGTCTGGTGATGTTGGTTTGAGACCTTTGAGTGTGGTTCAATTCTCCTTATTGTCAATTTAGGTGGACTAATTTAACTCCTTTAAAAAAATTATTATCTTAAATAACAAGTAATCTTGTTGACTATCTTAAATGTTTAAGTATTTGATCATTAAGATATAACCTAATTTAATGCATGTTTGTTTTAGATTGCAATAGAAGCTCTTTCTTATAGGGTACTTTTCTTTGGACTTTACATCTCGTTCTTGCTTAAAAATCATTATCTCATCAATTTAGTATATAAACTATTAAATCAATTTTTACTTTTGACAAAAAACAACTAAATCAATTAAAAGGTTCTTTTTTTGACGCAGACTATGGAAAATATGTTAATTTAAGGGAAATGTTAACGAGTGCCCCCGGGGCACTCTTTAAGGCCTTTAAATGATATCTTTTTTTGAAAATTTATGTAATCAATGCATTGAAAATTGAAATATTTGACTTTTTTATGGAATAATTTCTTCTTTTAGAATGCTTAAAGTGTGCCCTGGGGGCAATCGTTAACAAGACCTTTAATTTAATTCCTAAACTATTATGAAAAACAACCAATTTTGTTAAATTGAAAACTAAATAGTTAGATGAGAAAATAGTTTAGGGATATTTTAATTGACTTTAAATAGTTTAGGATTAAGGAATTTTGCATTTTATAGAAGTAATTAAAATGTAACAAAACCAATCAATAATATATTGGTTTAAGTTGTAAGTGACTTAACCCCCTCCCGTAAACTAGTGGTCAATGTAACACAGCCATATTTGCATCAAATTTCAATTGTTATTGGCTCGTATACTAGTGAAAGATGACATAGGAAATATTACTCCACAATTACTAGTGACATTGCCAATGTTAAGTTCTGGGCCACTTTTGAAATTCCTTATCAATTGTGCTTCAATTCAATTTACATCTATCACTTGTCTCCATCACTTCTCCACATGTTATAAAACTGTCTGGTTGTAGAGAAGATTGATGGTAGAGAGAAGGAAAGAGATGGGAAATATGAGGTTGGAATGCTTGATAAAAAGGTGTAAGGTGGGACAGGAGCGGGGTTGTGGGGCTAGATAGGATCTAGGAAAAGTCATCCTCTTGTATAAGACATTGTTTGGGGTCTATGGCATACTATGTAAGTTGTAAACAGAAACATACAACATCTAAGGTGTATGTTCAACCAATATAGTGCGACAAAAATGATAGATTCTTAGATTTTTTAACCATTTTGTCGAACCTTTTAACCATTTTTTCAGGTTCGATCCTCAACGTGTGCGTATGAAAAACATTTGTAGTTATCTCAAGGAGTTATTCAGTCTCTATAATTGCGCAGAGGATACCTTAATTTGCCAAAAATTTATATCCAAATTGTTGATATAAGATTAAAATAGGAACAAGTTCTTATCAAGAAAAAACATTAGAACAAGTTAGATTAAATACGTTACTCGTCATAGCCGGCGGGCATCTATTCACAGTAACGAAGTTTTTCTATTTTTGCTGTTGCATGTTACTACTTTTTTATTCCATTATGGTTGTGTTTGTATAAAAACAGCACGAATAGCCTAATCATAACCTTAAGGATTGCAATCAAACAAATATTAATTAGATGCTCAAAGAATACTTTCACAATAATGGATAACCATGGACAACAATATAGTTTAAAAGACACAATATATTTTTTTTTAAAAAATGTGCTGATTAATCGATGACAAGTACTTTGTTCTCTTTTGCTAAAGAAAATGCATTGACCCACTAAAGAAAAGAGGGGCTATAAATTATATAACACAATAAAAAATTCAGCATGATTGCTTCATCCAATATTTCTCCAAGTCATTTCCTGATCTAGAAGTTGGAAATCTTCAAATTCTGGAATATTAACCTGAACTTTGTTCTTTGACTCTAACTATACTATATGTAAATGTTGGATAGTAATAACAGTTCAAATTAATTAATTAATAAAATAAATAAATAAAACTTTGTCAGGAAAACCAAGAAGCTTTGTCATGGCTGCATTTCACACTCATGCTACCATCTGCTCCTGCTCTTTGTACATCTGCTCCACCCATGGTGGAAGCACGTCTCGACTCAGATCATATTGCTGCAGCTGCCGCATATTCTCGGCTCCATATATGCCGGAATTCTCAGATGGAACATCCTTAACCAATGAATTAACCCAAGAGACATCAGGCTCAGCATGTTGGGATGCAGTTGGTGCTGCTGCTCCATTATTTCTGAACCCAAAAGAAGCGGATTTCCTCAGCTTGTTCAGCTCGTCACCGTTTACACCCCAATCGAGTTTCCCGGTGGGGGAACCCCAATCTGAAAGGCCGGACGACACCCTGCAGGAAGGGTTGGAAGGCGGAGAAAGCCCGAGATGGTGAGTTGCTGCACCACGGTCAATGAAACTTTGGCTGCGTTGCTTTGCGAAGGCAGCAGACCTGGAATTCATCACAGCAGCTGCTACGGCGGCCGATGAATCAAATCCATATGGTGAGGGCTTCCTCACTGGAGAAGAAGGCATATTGTTTGATGGATAACTTGCGCGTAGGTGATTCATGTTCATGTTTTGGCTCATGTTCATGTTTTGGCGCATCTGCATCGCACTTGGAGATTGCATCTGTTGTGTGGGTGTTGAAGGCTGCATAGAAAGTCCATGTAGTTGAGATAGTAAATTAGGATCAGCTGATGCTAATAGGTCATCAAGGTTAGTTGGATTCAAATCAGCAATCCTGTTGAATTCGCTGTTACGGAAAGATGGAGAAGAGATTCTGGCAATCTCTTCAATCAATTGCTGTTGCTGTTGTTGCTGCTGTTGCCGACGAGGACTATCGAGACCGAGCAGTTCCATCTCAAGATCAAGATCCCTGGCACTCAAAGCACTCTTCAACCGGCTACCTGGGAGCTGCAATGATGGTGGAGTGAGGTTTAATTTGTTCTGCCACATGTTTCCACTCTTGGGAGATGATGAACCTGCCAAGGGAGACATGGGTGGTGTTGAAACAGTTGACATAGGCAAAGATGAGGAGCTGAGAGACAATGGACTCATCGATGTCATGTCGATTCCACTAGCTGAATAGGACTTTGGTGAAGGCATAGCTGACCCAGTGGAAGCATACACAGGGCGCAGCTCTTCGGGTCTGTGAGCAAAGAAGCAGACTTTTCTATTGCAGCCAGTCTCGTCCTTGCAAAGCCTGGTTCGGTATTGTGCGGGATGTAGCCATGACTCGAAAACACCATGTGCATACTCACAAGAATCTCCTTTCTGGCAAGACCCTTTGCGAAACTCTGGGCAGGGAACACAGCTGTAAGGGTATTTCCTTGGGTCTCTCCTCCTTGCATTCTCACCTGGATGAACAAAGGGACACTCGGTCCAATCGTGAGAGTAAGCCCTCGAGCATGGCTTCACCTTGAAACTGTACATCCTAAACTCATCTGATCCATATACACCGTTGTTTATGTCGGGCAACGATATATCAATAGGAAACTCTTTCTTATCACCACCTTCTTTTTTCAATGAGAAAGGAGCATCCATCTCCCCTTGGATGAGTTCAGCACTTATCTCACCTCTCAAAAACAACTCCAACACCTTCCTACGCGATTTGGACAACGAATTAAAGGCCGGCGCAATCAGATCAACCGGTTTGTTTCCACTAGCATCAAGACAATCAGCATCTGCACCGGCATCAAGCAAGAGCTTGACAACCTCAAGCGAAAACTCAGAACCACCAGCAACAGCACAATGAAGAGCAGTGGTCATGTCGGAACCACAAACTCCGTTGACATCAACCTTCCCTGTCGAAACAATATACTCAACCACTCTAGAGCTTCCAAACAAGGAAGCAATCATGAGAGGAGTCCTCTTTTCGGATTCCATCTTCTTCGATCCAATTTTTCTACCATACCAAAAGCTTTCCTCATTCACATCCAAACCCTTCTCATCTACTTCTCTCTTGAAAGCATCAAAATCATCAGATGCAGACAATTCAAGCAAGATTGAGGAGTTGTGGATATCCTTTTGAAGCTTATCCTCCATGGCACAGTCTGAAGAAGAAAGTTTACTTTTCGAACCACTGCACATAATCCAAATCCTGAACAATAGACCAGGCACATAATCAATACAACTTTCAATTCAAAAAATTTAATATTCACACAGCATAAGAAAAATAATCAAAATTTCTCATTTCCATCAATATCTAAAACAACAACCTTGTTTCAAATCCCAAAAATAATAGATCCATAAAAATATTTTCAACTAAACAATACAACACCTTGGTATTCCAAAACCAATCATGGTTACAAAACAAAATGAGTGCAAAAACAAGTAGCAACCTAAATCTAAAACAAAAGTTTGAAACTTTGATCTACCCAAAAACAGACCCACAAAATATTTTCCTCAAAACCCAGCAAAAACAACCTAAGATCAAACAAAAACACACAAAAAAACATTACTTTATGTTTTACTGAAACATGAAAAGATTAAAAAAACACACCTTTAGATTAGTAGAGATGAAGTATAACACAACACTTGAATAAGCTTTGGTTGTTTTTGTTGTTGTTGATGATGTTAGAAGTAAGAGAGTATATGAGAAAATCGAGAAGAGGTCGATTGAGAGAGGTATGATGAATGAGTGAGAGAATGATGAGAGAGGGGTTTTTATTTGTAAGGTGAAGAGCAACAAAAGGCAAAGGAAGAAGATAGGAAAGTGTGACTTTTCTTTCCTTCCTCTTTCTTTCTTTCTTTCTTTCTCTTTGGTCAAAGTCAATTATTCAATGCTAGTTGTAAGAGTGGGACCCACAGGGGCAGCGTTTGCTTAATGTCTCTATCTTCTTCCTAAATGAAATGTAAATGAAACTAAAATTCAGATTCAAATGGAAAATTCATGTGGACCCCACCCATAAATTTTCCAAGGGAGCCTCAAGGCTCAACGGATGGTTTTCACACACTTGTCACTCTTTTCTGCGTCACTTTATAGATTAATACATCGAGCTCAATATGATTGCAATGAGTGGTAAAAAAATTTCTCGGATATTTAATATTGATGCATTCCTTGCTTGATTTTGAACTAAGAATTGATATTTGTATAACAATTTTGTGACAATTTTTAGAAAAACTCTATCTCATATATAATATGTTCTCTCTTTCTTTCTATCTATTTGCTTATATTCCAAAACAAGAAAGAATAAATAGTTGTCGTGTTTGATAGGCTAAACAGTAAGTACTTGACAGAACAACAAAATACAATTGATAGTAGAGCTAAGTTGATTATACGATTTTTGGGGAGACAAAAGACTACTTTGGTATTTTTGACAACTTGTATGTGAGAAAAAAATTGTGTTGTTGTTTGATGTAGGACCAATAATTTTGTTTTGTCATTTGTCTCCAGTTTGTCATGTCCTCTAAAACAATTTTACAAATCAAACATTATACAACTTGAGTTGTTTTGTCATTTCCTTTCTTTTTTTAGCAGGTTAATTAAACACACCCAAAAATTGTCTAAAAAAATAGTTGTACAAATGTCATACATCTTTCAAACACACAATCTCTTATTAAATTAAAAGATATATTTTACTCTCTCATCCAAGTAATATTGATTCCTCTTTATCTTGTTTGATTTCTTACTAAACCACAAAAATCTTCCGGAACTTTGTAAGGAACAATGTCAACTAATATATGACATTATGGATGTTTTAAAAAAGTTATTGATTATGTCAAATTTTATTCATATTAGTCATTTTAAAAGTATGATAAAGACTATATTAATATTAAGTGATTAAATATAATGACAAAATTGACAGTAAATTGTTAAAATACAAAGGCCTAGTTGATAAAGGTGGTTAAATATTCCTTAAAAAAAATAGGTGGTTAAATATATGGTTCAGTTTGATAGTTTAATAGAATTAAATTTTTTTTTGAAATAATTTTAATCTTAAGTATCTATTTGAAAATATCATATAATGCTTGGACTATTTTGGTTGTTTACTTGTTTTTTTCTTTTCTTTTTCTAATTGTTTTTTATTCTTAAGCAAATTCTCACTCTCCTTTTTTGACTAGAGCAAATTCTCACTCTTGGAAAGGTACTTCCAGCCCTTTATGACAAAATTGATATTTTATTGATTTTTTCTTGACAAAATTAGTATTCTATTATGATATGTAAGAAATACTATATTTAATCCCCCTAAAGAAATACTATATTTAATATCCCTTGAAAATTTATATATTTAATAAAATATCCTTTCTTGAGTCAAAAAAATAAAATAAAATATTGTTTTTTAATTTTTCTCATTGATAGTTAAGATGCTTTATTTTCTTACAAGTGATTAAATTGCATTGATGGAAACAAACAATTATGATTGATGATTTTCCCTCACATGCATGTTTGTTCGATCTTAACTTTCAACATGTCATTTCTCTTTTTAGTCTACTTGAAGAACATATGTTATGTGTTTCGTGAAGCTAATTTGCGTGTTGACCTATTAGCTCACAATGATCACTTTTTGAATGCTTTTGATTACATTTTAGTTGATTTAATTTTTTATATAGATAAACTTTAGTTGTTAGTATATATGTTAGAGGCGAGGGAGAAATTTTAAGAGCAAGGATCGAGCTTTAAACCCCTTTCTTAAACTTTTTTTAACGCTTCAACCCTTTTATCACTAAACTACATATTCGAGGTCAATTTTCTGCTTTGATATTCTTTTAGAAGATGATGTAGAAGATACTACCGTGCCTTATTTGATCCCATAATATAATTTTAATTGCACTCTATCTCCTCAAAATGTTGGGGGATTTTCAAATTTCAAATATGTTTTAAACTAAAAAATGTATAGTTGTATACTTGAACTTTTCAATTGTTTAATAATTATTCTTTCAAAAAAAAAAGTTTAATAATTATATTATTATATTATTAAACTAAAACATTCTCAATCAAATAGTTTTAGAACATCGTAAATCATATCATTCTCCCTAAAAAAAAATCACATCATTCAGCTCTCTTATGAGAAATTTAATGTACAATGTTCTAAAAAAACTACTATTCCCTTATTGAAATATGTACATTTTAGTCAATTGTAAAATAAATAAACTTTTTAAAATTGGTGAACGATTACGAACTACTATATCTATAACTTATTTTGACAGAATATATCTATAACTTTTAGTAAAATAATTTTCAAACACTTTTTTTTTACAGAATTTTTATTTTTTCATACATGCACTTTGTTAATATTTTATCTATTATAATAAAAAATGATTGCAAAGCCTGCAAACCAACTAAATGAGAAAACTAACATCTTATCTTAGAATAACAAAAGAAGGAATGAAGGGTATTTGAATTTGCACGGGTACATTCTTGCATATGACCCAAATATTTATTCAAATGACATATAATTTGTCAAACAAATGAATAAAATGAGTACTCCAACCCAACAAAAGAATATCCAAAAAGAAATAAAACAAAAGGCTAACCGCCTAGGCGAAAAAAAACGAAAAAAGGACGAGATGGCCAAAAATCTAAAAAAACAAATGGATGATGCTAAAAGTAGAAATTTTATATTGAAACCGACAATTTTTAAACTTAAAAAAAGTTTTTTTTTACAATCTAAAACTTTAAGAAAGTTTAATACTTTAAGAAACTTTAAGAAAGTTAAATACAAGAGAAAATGAAGCACCTTGGAAATAAACACACGTCCATGCAAAAGCAAGAAGAAGAGAGACGCATCCAGCAAAAGTACAACATGTGCGACACACATATGATTTCACCATACTCATAAAAGTACATGAGGGCCCCTGACTTGCCCAATAACCAATTTCAAAAGAAAAATTTAATAAGATTCATAATTTGCTCAACAGTCATTTAATTAGTACTCATTTCGAAATAAAATATAAACAAAAAAGAGAGGTGAAAAGTTGATTTATATGGACTAAATTTTTAATCACATATATTGATTTTTCAACTACCATTTTTGCTTATATTTTATTTCGAAAAGAGTAAGATAACTTCATTTTGCAACCTCCAAAGCAACCAAACCACTAAATATCAAACCATCGTCAATCCTTACTCTTGGATAGATAGCACCCCAAAAGAGCATAACATGAAGAACAAGTGAAACATATCCGATGAGTGAGCTTGATTTTGCAAGTGGAAGTTTATGTTTGAAGTGAGTTTGATTTTACAATAACGGCTTAGGCTACGGTGAGAGACCAAAACAGATCTCTCACCGTGCAAATGAGCTTTTAACCGTTAGATATATTAATAAATTATTGTGCGGTCAGATCGTGAAAAAATCCTACGATGAAAAATCAATTTAGTGATTTTATTAATCAATCTAACGGTTAAAAGCTCATTTGCACGGTAAGAGACCCGTTTTGGTCTCTCACCGTAGCCTTCCCTGCAATAACTACACTTTAGAGTTTCAATGAAATTACAATGTTATATACACTAAAGTTTCCTTTCCTTTAGTGAGGGTTGAAGATCTACATAAAGACCCAAGGCTATGTCCAAAAAGAACTATATATACATTACTTTGATACCAAAATGAGTCGATCGAGACTTCCCTAGGCTATCTCATACCAATCTAAGCATCAAGCTTCGTTTGAAAGATCCATCAATGTTGGTTTTGAAATTTCCATAAGGATGATCAAGATATTTATCCAAATATATTTCTTATTTACTTTCTTGATGTATATTATTGAATGAAAGAATATATATTAATTTCCAATTGGCTCTAATATAGATAAAACTTATACTCCCACTGTCCATAATTATAAACCTCATTTTGGAAAGAAAGAAATTTGCTTCTAAATGAGTTGAGTCTAATTTTTTAATTTCAAAAACTGATTTCATTTCATAAATTTAGGGGGTGTATTGGATTAGGATTCTAAGAGATTTTAAAAGACTTTTTTATCATGAAAAAGTCTTGTGGTATTCAATCAAGACTCTTTGCAACTTAAAAAAAAGTCTTTTGGTACTCAATCAAGACTCTGTCATTTAAAAAAAGTTTTGTTGTATTCAATCAAGACTCTTTATCACTTAAAAAAAGTCTTGTGGTATTCAAAATCATTCAAATTTTGAAGGATTGTTTAATAAATTGGATTTTGATGGATTTGGTGGGATTTTCTAGTGAAATTTTAGCATGAAAAAGTCTTTCATGAAAACATGAGATTTCTTAGGATTGTTTTTTCTTTTAAAATTTTACTATCTCTCTCATCCCTTCTCTCTCTCTTCCTCTCTCCCTCTCTCTTCCCTCCTCTCTCTCCCTCTCTCTCACACTTTCTCTCTCCCCCCCTCTCTCTCTCTATCTCCCTATCTCTCACTCTCTCTTTTCCCTTCTATCTCTCCTCCCTTCTCTCTCTCTCTCTCCCTCCTCTCTCTACCCCTCTTTCTCCTCTCTCTATCTCCCTCATAAAAAAATAAAGTAAAATAAATAAAAGAGTCTGTATTGAGAATATTGTGAAGAAGAGTGTGTTATGATCATTGTTTTTCAATGAATCTTTAAAAATTCATAAAATCTTTTGAAATCTTTTGAAATCCATAAAATCATTTGAAATCCTTTAAAATCTTATGAGTTAAATCCATTGAGAAATTGTAAATCTCAATAGTCTTTTAAAATCATCAAAGTCATTAAAATCCTGCAAAGTCTTTTAAAATCCTTAAGACTTTTTTAAACAAAAATTGTCCTTTAAAATCTTAATCCAATACACCCTCCTTAGAGAACTAAATTACTGAACCAATACAAACAATTTCAAAGATTAAAGTGGTGATTCACTTCAGCATTTATACATGCATAAATCATAGTAATATGTAAAAGTCTAGCAGGTATACTGTGCAACAGAATAGAAAATAATTATACTGAGTTTAGCAAGAAAGTTAACATCCTGAAGAGAATAAAATTCTGAATTTGTGTTGTCATGAAATATTTGTGTGAAAATGACATGTGTTTTCCCTTCCTTTTTAAACAGAACAAGCAACTACTTTTTTTTTTCTTTTTCTTTTTCTACAGCAACAGAACAAGTAAAGTAATCACTTTCTAATTTCATCCAAAAAATAAGTAAGTACTGTCCACTGCTTTATTTCATTATAAGATTTTTACAACTCTCATTTAATTTACTAAAAATAGTTTTGAAACTATTTAGGGAAAGAATAGTTAACATTAAGTATAAAACATTGGAGAAATATTTGAGGCCAATTAGTGGCGTAGTCTTATTTAACTGATATCTTATTCATAACAAAAAAAAACAATGGTTGTAAAGAGAAACACCATCATAAGTCCCCTAAAAAAAAAAGAAACACTATCATAAGTGTGGATTGTTTATGTTAATATCGCTACCCCTTAGCTTTTAAACACAGATCTAGTTAACTTGTTGCATTTATCTATTTAAAATTGAACATATTTTTTAACCATGTTATTGATGTGAAATATTTAACAACTTTGTTGATGACTAATATCTATCGAAAAATCTAGTTGGACACATTTAGTCGGGTCTTTTCTCTTAACAAACTTGAGTATTTCAACTAAAGTAATTAAATTATGATAGTTGATTTTTGCTAGTCAATTTTGATAGTTGATAAAATATATTTTTTTGACAAATTCATGCTTTTTACGTTTGTGCTTATAAAATTAAAAATTTCTAACTAACGATAATTTGGTGAGAAGAGATATCTCATTATTGAATGGTAACATGTGTTTAGGTGGGTGTAGTGCAGAAGAAAAAAAATTTACATCTCCTTTTTTTGGTCCATTTTAGTAGAAATGCATTCCCTGATGTTGCTTTGGCTCATGCTCGTCAAATCGAAGGTCTGTGTTTGCATGGATGGAAAGAAAGTGTGTTGAAAGTTAGTAAGTTAATTTTGGTACTATGATTTGAATTAGTGACAGGTACATCATCTTAGTGTCTAGGTGCTTAGGAGATTTGTTGATTTTTTTTTTTTTTTGCTTTTATTGTATTTTGCACTTGTCTTTAATTTTTGGTGCGTGTTAGCTTTATTTTCTGTTGTTCCCTTCATGTGAGTGTGATTTGTGCTCTTTGTTTTTTTGGGCACACCTAGTGTTTAGATTTAGTTAATCATATTGTTTGGCTTTTTAAGTATGATGATTTTAATTTCTGTGAATATACCAGCCTTGTGTTTAATCCATGTAATTTTTGTTTTTTTAGTCATTGCAAATATATTACGTTTTACTTTTGGTCTTTGATGTATTATTTGCCCCTCCAAATTAATTTGTTCATATTGAAATCTATTTTTGTAAACATTTATTTTAAAGGTTATATTAACAAAGGGCCCTTGTTAAGAATCTTGAAAGAAAAAATTTTATATTAAAAATTGTATTTTAAAGATTTTTAATAAGAATTGATTACATAAATTCCAATACATTATCACAATATTTGTTTTCTTAACAAATATCCTTAAAACACTTTTTTAACATTGTCCTTATTTTAATTCTTATTTAAGAGACTAAAATCAAATACTTAAACCAATTTCAATATGTTTTTTTTATAGAGATACTATCAAAGACATATTTAAATCTAATATATAAAATATTGGAAAGTGGAACTGTGAAAGAGTACAGAAGCAATGGAGCCAAATCCAATAGATTAAGGACCACATGAGAAAAGGGAGTGGAAGTTCAACCCATAACTAGTTTGAACGCGTTTTTGTGCTGTGTTTGGCTTTTGCTACCATTTCAATTTCTATTTCTATAATGTTTTGATTGATAACAAGTGCTTAACTGAGTGGGTCGTAGTTGGGTGACAGACAGCGGGATATGTTATGTCTGTTTCTGAGTCAGCCTTCCATTATTTATGAAACCTTTGAAACTTGAAAGCATACTTTTCTTCTATTGTCACACGAGGCTAGCACTTGTGTTGAAAAAAAAACAAAGTGAAGTACTGATGAATCACACTTTTGACGTAGTCATACATAGACTATTTTAGTTTCATAAATCTAAGCAAAATTAATCTCTTAACTTAGAGTACTCTCTTTAGTAAAAAGAAAATAGCTTTATAGTTTAAATGAATGCTTCTAACATTTACTCTCCTGACATGTAGAACAGTCTCACGTTTTTGAAATAGATCGCACATAAAATAACGAGACACACATATGTTTCATCTAATAAAAGGGTGACTGTCAGAGAGATCGCGTTGATAATATTTCTCTATAGTTTATGACTAATGGTTAATAATTTATAGTTGATAACTAATAAACTAATTATTAACATTTCAACTAGTTAAAAAATGTAAAATAAGTAAAAAGACAATCTTAGTTCATAATAAAATTTATATCAACTAATATTTAAATATTTAAAATTTAGTAATTGAAATTTATTAGTTTTAATATATCTTTTATATATTATAGTTAAATATATACTTTATTAAAAAGTTAAACGAAACAATAAAATATACTCAACTCAAAATATTGAGATGCAATGTTGATAGCCGGAGAACAAGTTTTTTTTCTCTCTCTCTCCAACAAGCGCGCATGTTTTTTCTCTCATATTTTCTTCATTGAATGGATGGTTTTGGGTCAAATTTTGACCCAAAATCACTCATCTTCATCTTTTTCCTTAAATTTCAATCTAAATAAGTGATTTTCACATATATCTAAGTTTTTTTCTTCATGGTTTTGTCGTCTGAGTGCGGCGTTGTTTCATTTCATGTCTTGCTGCGGTGTTCATTTGGTTCCTACTGAAAGATCGTTTATTCAATCAATGATTTGGGCGTCGACGTTGCAGATTAGAGACATGAATATTAATTTTATCATATTATTTATTGGCATTTTGTCGTTACATGCTATTAACTTGGATATTATGAGTTTGTTCGTAGATTCAACATTTACGTTTTTTGCGATGTTGAATTATGTAATCTATCAATTTCAATGAATAAATATCCTTTTGTTTTTGTAAGAAATAAATAAATAGTGAGATGTGATCTTTCATTGTTTTTAGACTCATGGTTTTTCTTATACGCTAAAACGGTAAAATTTTATTATGTATTTAGATTCATGGTTTTTCTTTCTTCTTTGTAGATGCCAACGTGATCTTTCATATCTCTGCACTTGAAACATATTTATTTTATTTTAAATTATAATAAATTATAAAATATAGAAATGAATTTTAGATAAAATAGTAAGGGTAAATATGGAAGAAAAGGTGATAAGTTATAAAATTATTTAAAATAGCGTCTGAAAAATAATTTATAAGTTCGTGATGGAAAGAAGTTACCAAACATGTCTCTATTTTTTTCATGCGAGCTTATAAGCTATAAGTTAGCTTATGGTGTTGCCAAATTTCAAATAATGATTTAGTCTTTTATCTTTTTTCACGTCATTTTGATATGTATGTCAATGAATTTTTAAACTTTAAATCTGAAATTCATATACAAATATAAGTGAATAGCCATAAATTTGAAGATCGGGAGTTTACATGAACATAAAGTCATATATCTAAAACTTGAAAATCCATATATGAACGGATAAAAAAACAAAAATGGCATAAAAAAGAAGAAGATAAATGACCAAACTATCATATAAAATTAAATGAAAATTGCTTTTCCCACTTCAAAGAAAGCTAAAATACACCAGTAATTTACGTTTTAAACCTAACTGCCGATGGGAAGGATCCGGCGGCAGCTAACTGCCGATGGAAAGGAAACCAGCGGCAGTTAACTGCCATTTCCATGTTTTGCCTATATTTTCTAAAACTTCACATTTTTCGACAGTTAACTGCCGTTTCACATCTCTACTCCATCGGCACTTAACTGTTGTGGAACATGAATTTGCTTTTTTTCATTATTTTCCACACATTGACTTATTTATATTCCATTCTTTTCCATTTTTTCTTTTCTTTTTCTATTCTTTTATATATATATATATATATATATATATATATATATATATATATATATAAATCAAAATTGTCTTTTAGAGTATAATTTTAATATAAGAGTATAATAAATAAAAATGCAATAAAAAATAAAATTATTTATATATATAATAAATCATATCATATATATAATAATAAAAGAAAATATAATTTTATGTTATTTTAAGAGTATAATTTTCAAATTATTATTATCATTTTTATTTATTACTTTTTTTGTTGTTTTTAGCCTTTTCACTTTAATCACATGTCATTTTATCGTTTTTGTTCACTCATTTTATCGTTTTTGTTCACATTAAGATGAAAAAATGTGAAGTTTTAGAAAATATAGGCAAAACATGGCAACAACAACTAACTGCCGTTGGTTTCCTTTCCATCGGCAGTTAGCTGCCATCAGATCCTTTCCATCAGCAGTTAACTGCCGATGGGGTTAAAAACGTAAATTATTTATGTGTTTTAACTTTCTTTGAAGTGGGAAAAAACAATTTTCAAATTAAATTAAGCGGCCACATGAGTAATTTGGCCATAAATTTACTATGTGTTTTCTAAAATAAATATTTGAAGTTAATCAATAACAATCTGTTTCTAATCAATATCAAGCCCACCTTTGACTCGTTGGGCTGTCAAGGAAATTGGCCCAAATCACAAACATCCAAATTTCAAAAGTTTTGGAAAATTGCTCTTCTCCCACAGGGAATTGTTCACTCCCACGTGTTCTCCCTAAAATACCATCCAAATGACTTAAGTCACGTTCTGTAGCATCAACGTGACTTAAGTCATGTTGAGCCAACGTGAGTTAAGTCACGTTGATACCCAACGTGAGTTAACTCATGTTGGTTTTAGGTAAGTTAAGAAATTATCAATTCTTCACGAAGATGCTATTTTTTTAAGACCCCAAATATACGATATGTTATGTTCATTTTTTAAAAGAATGTCATGTCTTAGAAATAACAATTCATTTATGATCCAAAATAAATCATAACTAAAAATACACAAGTATGCGTAATAAATCCCAAAATTAATATAATACGACAAATTTATTTAGTTTTAATTTATCCTTGTTCAAATAAATGAAGTGTTGCGTTATATTACATTCTCCCTAAATATCTGATATCATCATGATGTTGGATTTAAATTAAATTCTTGAAAGTTTGCCGAAAATGTCAGCATTGACGTGTCTTATACTTAGTGTAAAAATTTGGTAGTCTGTTTGAAAACTTAAAAGAATGAAGAGAACACAACACATGTATTCTACTAAATCAACTTTATAGGTTATCACATCGAATCTCTTCATATAGGATGAGTAATGACAAAAATGAGTGCATTCCAATATATTATTTTGAATTTAATCTTACTGCTCTGTCAACTGACAAATTTCAATTGACAGAGGAGCATGATTAAGCACAAACATCTTAGAAGTGCACTCCCTTATGTCTCAATCATCTTATATGAAGAAATTCGATGTGAGAACCTATATAGTTGATTCGACATTATACATGTTGTGTTCTCTTCATTCTTTCAAGATTTCAAACAGACTACCGGACCTTTACGCTAAGTATAAGACACTTCAATTTCGACATCTTCAGCGAACTAACAAGAATTAAACTAAAATCCAACAAAATAATGACACAACATAATAATACTAGTCTGGCCGAATCAAACTCTTGAGAATATCTTCAGGCGATCTCATCAATATAGCATCCATCTCGATCGTCGGGAACATGCTGTGCTGAACAAATATCGAGAACATGCTCCTCATGTCGTCGTCGTTCGTTAACTTCGACCGAATGAACGTCAATCTCCCCTCTGAGTCGAACGATGGACGTTCATACCAAACATATTCCACCCTCCTTGTGTCTCCGTGGTTGAGTTGTTGGTTGATTTCATCCAGTTGATCCTTCAGATCTTTTAATGTGACATCGTCCCGAACCCTAAACAAATTAGGGTTTCCACCATTGAAGCATACTTGAGCGTTGAACAAATTGTCCATTGCTTCAGATCTACACCATAAGAAATTAATAACAATCAATGAAAAACCCATTCAAACATTTCATCAAACGCTTGGAGTGCAAATTATACATAAACCCTAAAATTAAAAACTACAACATAAACATGCAAACTTCTAAACATTTAAGCAACATAAGTCATTTACATGCAAACATTGTATCATTTCTTGGCAAAAAAAAAATCAAAATTTAAACAAACCCCTAAAACAAAAACAAAATCTAATTTAAGAGGAAAAATGTAATATATAAACATAAAATGTCAATGATACTTGATTATGAAAACTTACTTGTTATTGGAGTGGTGGGTGATTTGAACTTGAAGAAATTTGAGGTTGGATGATTTGAGAGAGTTTTTAGAGATTTGAGATGTGAAATGAGGTACTGACTGAGTTATAAAAGAACTCAACGTGAAACAATGCAAAAAATCAATGATTTTCATATGGACACTGTGTCATTTCTAACTAATCAACAACAATTCACATTGTACCCAAACTACCACATCGTGTCATTTCAATCTCTAAACTACCACATTGCACTCAAACTCACTATAATCAACATTAACAATTCAATTTCTAACTAATTTCATTATTAACAATGCAAAAAAAAAAAAATCATTGAAACATTTTATCAAACACCTAGAGTGTAACATTAACACTATGAGTTCATTGTCCAATTTTCAACTATAAACTACCACATTTGAGTCGAACTTACTCTAAACAACATCTAAACTACAATTCCTAACTTATTTCATCATTAACAATCCTAAAAACTAACATGCAAATCAAATCCCTAAAAACCTTAATATGTGAAATTTCTCCAAAAACAACAAAAATTAAACCATAAAAAGCCAATGCAATAGGTAAGAGAACACTTACTTGATTTTGGGATAGAAATTGAAGTTGATTGGCTCAAGAATGAAGAAAATCGCACAAAATGGGAGAAAATTTGTATGGTTTGGTTTGAAATTGAATGACTTTCTGTTTCTGAGTTTGCTGTTCTATAACAACACGCAACGTGACTTAAGTCACGTTGACATATACTGATCGTGAGTTAAGTCACGTTGGGGCAGCGTGACTTAACTCACGTTGATATAAGGTGAACATGACTTAAATCACGTAGGGGTATTTTCGTCAGTCTGTATGTAAATAAACATTTTTGGTTGTGAGAAGAGCAATTTTCTATGTTTTGTGATAATCTTTTCAGCTCTTTATCATTGGAATTTGGGAATTGGTTTCTAGCCGTAGTATACTGAAAAACAAGCTCTTCCACAAGTAAGTGTTAATCAACTTGAAATATAAATATGTGAGATAAATTTTAGGACTCACTTTAAAATATATGACATAAATTGTAGGACATACTGAGTTCTAACTAAGAGTAGGAATGCCTTTTAAAAAAAAAACTAGGAGTAGGAATAAGTTGATCTGAATTAAACTTTACAAAATATAAGTTTGACGCAACAAAAAAAAATTCAAGATTACGGCCTGACATTTTTCTTTGAAGGAGATTAAGGCCTGACATATTGTCTGTCATAAGCTAATATATTTATTTTCTAGTCAGTCAATTTCTTTTAAAATTTGGTATGCTCTATTAACCTACTTAAATTTAACACAATTACGTGATAATATATTAAATTAGTTTACTTTTTGTTTGACGCAAAGTTAGGTACCTTGAGAGGGACACATAAACATTACAAATCTTCTTCATTGGTTTTTTGTGTGATGGTTTTTAAACATGTGCTCCCACCTCTGCTAATTTTTTTTTGTTAATAAATTATAATTACTATATTATAATTACTCTTCCAAGCAAAACACAAAGAGAAGAGAGATTCTTCCGAGGAGCCCATCACCACCATTCATGATGCTCAGCCCCCTCGTGATCCTCCCAAGGATACATAGATACCATCATCGAATGCACTTAAGAATGTTACTACAATGCATAACACAAACAAACAATCAGAGGAAGTGCTTGTTGCTAATGATGAGGACGCAAGATACAAACAAACAGTCACTAGAAGTGTCTGTGCAGTTACCAAATTCTTCTCCTACTATTGATGTTGATCCGCAGAACAGCATGAAGGTTATGGAAGATCATCAAGATACGGATACCGAGGTCCTCGAAGCTAATGATGATTCTAAACATTTGAATGCACACGATCACCAAGAGCATCATGCTTCTTTGGATATCACACATTTGGAATCGGTGTCATTGACACAAGTTCCTCTAGGGCATTCTCCAAGCCATATTTTGAAGAAGGTTGTGATGGATGATATTGAGAAAATTCAAAAGGCTTGGGCAGCAGGCGACATTTCAACTTCGAATGATAATGAAAACGGGTTTATTCCTTATATAACAAAGAAAGGTAAGAAAACACAAGTAAAATTAACTCGTGCAACTGGGACACATAACACCCGTTCTAGGGGTCCTATTCCATCAAGTTCCTAATGACGTTCCTTCTCTAGAACATTCGGGTGTTGGCAACCCTGACAACCTTAAAAACTCATAATTCGGATTTCAGGGACGAAAACATTTGTGCTGATAAGTTGGCTACCTTGGGTCATGAGTGCCATGATTTTTCTTGGTGGGATACCCTCCCAGAGGTTCTTTATGGGGACTTTTACAGGGATCGTTGTAATCTCCTGAATTTCTGTTTTTTTCTTCCTTTTTTCATTTTTGTGGTAACAGCCTAACCCCCCATTTGTATTTTATTTTCCTCTTTTTTTTTAATAATATATGAGTGCTTGACATATGATTAGAGGTTTAAGGGGTGCCAACCTGGTTGAGATGTCTTACAACCTCTCTGATGTCATTTTACTCTTGATTCGGCAAAAAAAAACTTATTATTTAGAAGATACGTAAAAAAACATAGGTAATGAAAAAAACTTAATTTAACTAATTAGTTAGTAACGGACTGTTGTCCCAGATATGAATTGTACAACTATATTATTTAGTGAGTCATTGATCATTTATCCGATGTTTTTCATATCCATACTTTCAAAGGATATAATAATTAATAATCTATAACAATGAAAAAATTGTTTTTATAATATGACAATAATATAAACAAAAAACATAGGAACATTAATTTCACAAAAGAAACAATCTTAAAAATTTGCAATTTTCTGAAAAATAGGTGTATCTCTTGTAATAAATATTAATTCCGTGTATAATTTATAAGTGAGAAATAATATTTATAACTTTCTCAAAGTTATGTTATTTGTGATTATCAATCAGATATAATTGAATAAATTTTGATGCAAAAATATGTATAGTAAGAAATAGTCTTGTTTTTTTTTTTATTTTCTTAGTGAAAATATTTATTTGAGGGAATTCTTAGTGAAAATATTGTTCCCCTGATTTGTTAAGTATCGACGCTAATTTTTTTTATATTATTGATAAGGGAACTGTATCTATTACTTTTTAATTAGAATTTATTTCTATTAATAATTTTTTATACTAAATATCGAAACAATTGTTGTTTTCATTGGATTATCTAAAAAAGAAAAATTCATAGGAAGATAGTTCTATAGACCAGTGTGAGATAAAAACACATGAACTTCGTGAAAAAAAAAATAGTTAATGTAAAATATGTGGTTCGTATTTTATAGATTAGAAAAATGATTTTGACATTCAATAATTATTGAGGTTCTAACAAAAACATAATCAACTTTGTGTTTTTTTTAAAGTAATCAACTTTGTGTTTGTTTATTGAAATAACAATCACTTATTTAACTATACAAAATGAATTTTTTGTTAGAAAATCACCTTCATCTATTGATACTTATTTTCTTTTCCCTCTAAAAAAATCTATTTTTTGAAAGGATACTCTTAATATTTCTTTAGTTGAAGCTGTTTTTATTTTTTTTATAGATCTTGTTTTTTTTTAAAAAAAAACTATAACAAACAAATACAATGGTCTTTAAAGTTGTTTTTTTTTAAGTTATAACAAATGCCATCATAGGGTCCCTTTGTTACGGATTAAAATAAAAATGATTTTAACATTCAATAATTTAATTTTTTTAGATCTAAAAAAACAACAAAATCTACTTTGTGTTTGTCTATCGTAATAAAATTATTATTTTTAAATAATTTAGTTTGTTAGATACATCTATATGAAAGAAATTGTTTGTTACAAATCAAAGCAATCTTTTGACCTATATTTTCTCTTTCTCCTCTAAATAACATTTTTTTTTTGTAACAAAATACATTAAAAGTTGAAATATGCTAAGGTGACAAATAATTAGGATGGGGAGTTTTTGTTGGTCATTGAATCACTTAAAAAAGAAAAACTCATAGGAAGACAATAACTTTTATTTGAAGCTCTTTCTAGATTTCTTTGTAGATCATATTTTTTTAAAAAAACATAACAAACAGATATAATGTTCTTTCAAGTTTTTTTTTAAGTTATAATAAACGGTCTCATAGGGACCCTTTGTTCCAAATTAAGATAAAAAAGATTTTAACATTCAATAATTTAGAGATTTTATTTAAAATTAGAATCTATTTTATGTTTGTTTATCGTAATAAAATCATATTTTTTAAAATAATTTAGTTTGTTTAGATACAACTATATAAAAGAAATTGTTTTGTTACAAAATCATCTCAATCTTTTGACTTCTCTCTCTTTAAAATAGGATTTGTTGTTACAAAAGACACAAAATAATTTATATTGGTTTTAAACCTTTTCTATTTGACAGATACTACTCACACCCCAAATAATCCATGTTACACTCTAAAATTACCAATAAACCCTTTAATTAAAATAAAAATTTCAATTTAATTCAAAACTCTTTCATGTATCTCGCACTCTCGCTCAATCTCAAAACCCTGGAACAATTCCCGTATTCATCCTTAAACCCTGTCAAACTCAGAACGCACACGCATGGACGCCTTCATCTCATTCCTTCCACATCAGGATATAAGAGCCGATGGTGTGGAGGTACATGGATATCCCGGTGGTCCCATAGACTGTTCTATTCTTAAGACATATGGGGACCACATGGCGAGACAAATTTGGGAAGGAGAGGTAATGTTGCAACATATTTCCCGTTGTTGTGTTTGTTTTAAAATATTTTTTTAAATATATTTCCATATATTTCAGGATCGGGGGGAGTTGAGGATCTTCAACAACGGAAAAAAGATGAAGGGAGCTATCATTCATCACGATGAGGTTCGACGATTAGTTGAGGGGTCTGGACTCCTACCTTTGTTGAAATGCTGCGATGAGATGATTGATAAGGGACTCATTTATGCTTTCATTGAGAGGTGGCACCGAGACACCAATAGTTTTCATCTTCCGGTCGGAGAGATGACTGTTACATTGGATGACGTGTCATCTTTGTTACATATACCTTCGATAGTTGTGGAGGATATGCATAGGGTGTTGCTGCCCTAGCCCACTTGTATGACAATCTACGCGATGCAAGCCTTCATCACATCAAATCGATTTCTGGTTACCTAACCCTTATACATGTATCATTGTTGTAGTGTGATCATGCTAGAAGCTGCCTCCCAAACACTACATATGTCCCTTATGCTATCTTGCAATATCCTCTTCAAACTCCGATGTGAAGACTCAACACTATTAGTCGTTGTGTTCCCTAAGTGCATAACCTTGTTTGTCCATGCCTCAACAAACCTTTCTTTATAAGGAATCAACCACTGTTCATGTACATAATCATGAAAATTGGTAAAATCAATACAAATTTCTTTGAACACTTCCAAATGTCGTTGATACTCAGCTTCATTAAAATAATATACTACACTTTCCCATGCCTCCATGACCATTTTTTGTTTCTCCTTTGGAGACACAATCATCTTACATTTGGCTTTCACATTCTTGCATAAATGAAATAGACACAATAAATTTACCGCATCTTGAAAAACAAGTTGCACAACATTCATCAAGGCAAGATCTCTGTCAGTAACAATGACACTAACATCACCATATGTAATTTGTTCTTTCAACATTTGTAGTGCCCATATAAAGTTATCAACGCCCTCAGATTGTAAATAAGCAAATGCCACCGAAAATGTCATTCCGGTAGAGGTAACACCGACAATCTCAAGCAATGGCTATCAATACTTGCAAGTCTTATATGTGCTATCCATAATCAAAACTAGGTGGAACTTATTAACAAGTGTGATTGAATCTGGATGTGCCCATAACATGTCCCTCAACTCATTAGAATCACCCACCTTTCTATACTGATACACATAATTGTCACATTCCATCAACGACAATAAATGTTGCATTTCAGTCCTATTTCCCCTAATGGATGACCGATATGATTGACATGCATTATAAATCTGCTTGATGGTTGTTAACTCTTAGCATTATGATCCTTAAATGTCATCAATATATTTCTCGGTTTAACCATATTCTTTATGTCACCGAGTAAATTTTTCTCTTCATAAGATAATCGTCCAAGAAAAGGATGGCCATTCAATAGGCTCGATAAATTATGGTTGTGCATACCATATTCCACATGGATAGTCCATCCTTCACCATCCTTTGAAGGTATTCCTCTTAGTCTAAATGGACACTCGCACTTTTTGGTGCATGTACCCCTCACAGGTTTAGGGTTCTTCCAAGGTCTATACTTTCCGCTTCTTTCACAACAGAGAATTAGTCTTGTCCTAGTTCCTTCCCAACATTTTTAGCCCATTTCAATAAATCACCACGTGTAGCAAACACTTTATCAGTGATAAATATAGTCGTATAATCTACTAATTATGATTTTTCAAGTTCCATTTCATTGTTAACCGCGTCAACATTTTCTTATTCGATTCTAGTGTTGACTACGTCAACACTTCCTTCTTCAATGTTCATTTACTGAAGAGAAAAAAAATAATTGTAAAATTGATTGAAATATAATATAAAACACTGTAAAATTGACAAAAATGTGGTGGATTTTTAGATTATGTAAACTCAATTTACTTAGTTTATGTAAACTGAGTGTACATAAGTTAAGTAAACTAAGTTTACGTGTACATGTTCACTTGTTCAGACACATTAGTTATATATACGTAAATTCAGTTTACGCAGTTTATGTAAACTCAGTTTACTTAGTTTACGTGTACATGTTCACGCACATTAGTTATATATACGTAAATTTACTTTATGCAGTTTAAGTAAACTGAGTTTACTTAGTTTATGTAAACCCAATTTACATAAGTTAAGTAAACTAACGTATATTCGGTTTAAGCAGTTTATGTAAACTGAGTTTACATGTACATGTATAAATTGTGTTCGCACATTAGTTATATATACGTAAATTACATTCACATGTGACCTACGTAATCTTAAATTACGCTACCCCTTTTTGAAATATATATGTGAATTGAATTCACATGTGACCTACACAAACTTAAATTACATTACCCTGTCCACGTAAACTTAAATCACGTTATATCATGGAACAAACAAAACGACATCGACAAACATCCATGGTGAAATTAACAACATCGAATAAATCATGGAACAAACGATAAATAGAAACTCTTCAATGAAGAAATTTATGAAATTCAGTTACTTGTATGAATAGAGTACAGATCAATGAAAAAGATGTTGATTCAATCTTTAATTTTGGTAGGTATTGGTTGCACATCCATGGTGGTTTGTGGGTGAAAAGGGATGAAGGTTCAAAGTGATAATGAAAAAAAGGTTTTAAGAAATTTACATGGAGAGGGCAATTTCAGTATTATTGTAAAAAATTTTAAAAAATTGAGTGTAACTAGAACTATATGGGGTGAGACTAGAAAAAGTCTTTCTATTTTGTTAAATTTTCCGATCGTTCCTCTCCTATCAACAACTCCAATGGTGGCTGCAACTCTCGTTCCCCAACCACACAGGCAACAACTAATTGGTGTACTTAGCAGCACAACAACAGAGAGGTATGTGTAATATTTTTTTATTTCTTTTGTCTGTAATGGGTGAATAGTTTTCACTATGGGTAGTTGCTTCTTTTTTTTGTTTTTAAATTGAAAGTCCCCCCACATTCAAATGCGATAATCCTAGACCCTCTTGAAACTCTAATGCGCCGCAAACTTTTTTCGAAAGTTTTCGGTCCTTGCCTGTCCAAACCTGGATTCAAATTTGAAACCTTGGTTAAGTTTTTTTTTTGAAGGAAAACCTTGGTTAAGTATAGGGATGGGAAAACGGTCCAACCCGCGCCGTCCCGCCTCGCCCCGTCATTAACCCGCCAAAAAAGGGGCGAAGCGAGGCGGGCCAACTAGTGATGGCGGATTGAAAAACTCACCCGCCCCGTTTTATGGCGGGGTGCCCCGTCAACTTTTTTTTAGAAAATAATTAATAAATTTGCAAAAACGTGTAAAAATAATATAAAATTAAAGACTATTCAAAGAATCAAAATATTAAACTAAACTTCAAACATCCATGATCCATTAAAGCAGCAAGGAAACCATAAAACCTTAATGAAATAGTCTCAAATCCAACAACTCAAACAAAACTTGGATTCTATGTTTAAATCCACATCAACAAAAATTAAACCAACAAGAAGAAAACCATAAGGAAATACTCAAATCTAACAAAAACAAAACTTGGATTCAATGTCTAAATCCACACCAACAAAAAAATAAAATAGTAAGCGATAACAATAAGTAGTCTTCAATCCAAATTAACAACGGTGTTTGATGCTTGGTTGAATGTTCACGATGAACAATTTACAACGGGCCTGAATTTTTTATTTATTTATTTTTGCTTAAGCCCGACGGGCCAACCCACCCCGCCCTGTCACCGCCCCGTTTTTTAGCGGGTTATGCGGGGCGGACACCCTACTAATGGCGGATTCAAAATCTCAACCCACCCCGTCAAAATAGGCGGGCTAAATGGGCCAATCCGACGGGCCCAACCCGTTTTACCATCTACTTAAGTTAAAAAAATCTTTATCTAAGCATGATACTTGTGTTATTTGGTGTCAGGAGTAAATTCAGACATTTTCAAAACAAAATCATGACCAAAATTAAGAGGATTCAATAAATTACAAAATATACGAGATCATTTAGGGTCGTCCATTTTTTCATTTATTTTTTTACTGAGCGAGGATTCAGTTTCTAATAGCTCTAAAATCTTATACGTAAATAGTTCATAAGAGTATATTCTCGCATTGGAGAGGGAAAGCGCGCGCACACACATGCACACATATATAGGGATATGATCAAATGACACCATGATGTCAAAATTAGTTTGACACCAAATCTCATCCATTTATTACATTTAATCCAAAGGTTAAAAGTTATCCCTAATATAATTCTTCTACACCAATTTCTCTCTTTATCACCTAATTAAAAAAATTCTTTATCATAAATTCATTATCAATCATTTTCTTTTTTCCCGTGTTTACTACTTATTATTCTTAATTAGGGTTAAAAAAAAATCATGCTTACCGTTGATTGGGTCAGTCATCACCACCGATAATTAAATAAATTGCATTAAAAAAGTCACACATTAATCAAAACACCAAAATTATTCTTTTTCTTTCACCATTGTTGATAACTACCTCTAAAAAATTGCTGCTAATTAGATTATTTTATCACTCATCATGTTTAAGCTTAACTACCTTTCAACAACAGTAAACTTCAATGTCATATGTAAAAAAAATTAAAACGTCTTATTACCATTATAAATAGTGGAAGTAATAAAAAAGAGTAATGATGGTTGCTATGAATAGTAAAAAGACAAAATGCTCGAGTTTATGTAATACGTTGATTTTTACAACTACACGGCCATGATTTCTACAAATAATGGACTAATTAGTTTTTTTTTTTAAAAAAAATGCACATGTATATTATTACTTTTCTTTTGTCAATCTCTTCGTTCAATATAACAATGCTCAATAAAAAAATAACTAATAAAAAAATGAGAGAAAAAAAAAGGAATGATTGATAATGAATTTATGACCATAAATGTTTTTTTTTTTTTTTTCTTAATTAGATGTTAGAGGGAGAAATTGGTGTAGGAGAATTATTTTGGGGATAGATTTAAACCTTTAGATTAAATGTAATGAATGAATTAGATTTGATGTCAAACTAATTTTGACACCATGATGTCATTTGATCCTATCCTATATATATATATATATATATATATATATATATATATATATATATATATATATATATAATATGGGAAATTCTTGTTTACCCATCAATAAAAGGTGGGTAATACTACCCATGTTGAGTTGGCCCAATCAAAACAATGTATTTATATAACATTAAAAATAATAGAAAACAAACAAATAATTTTGATTGGTGCCAACTCAGCATGGGTTGTGTTACGCACCTTTTATTGATGGGTACCCAAGTTGTCACCATAATATATTCCATGCAGATGGTGGAATTTTCTTCTGCGTATATATTGTGAGGTGAGGTGAAGTGGGTTTTGCTGAAAAATGTGAGCAAAAATTGAAAAAGCATCTGCCTTTTATTTTTTATAATTTGATAATGGGGAAAAATAGCGTTTTGTTGAAAACGCTATCTAAGCAAAGGAAAATAATAGCGTTCAGTCATAATCGCTATCTATGCGAAACTTAATAATAGCGTTTGCATAAAAGCGCTAAGGAAGCCAATTTATTTGGAGCTTATACTAGCGCTCGACAAAAAGCGCTATAACATATATGCGTTGCCTTTTCAATAGCGTTTATGTAGAAACGCTATTAAAGTAGTGCTATTAAAAATCAAAATTGTAGTAGTGGTTCATATACAAAATATATGTCTCAATTTGTGGTTGATATTTGAAAATTCTAGATTGATAATTAATACAACAATTAACTGCAGTAGAATGGATTTGGGAGTGATAATCTGTGTTGGCAATTTGGGAGTGATTTGGTAGAGTGCAAAGTCTGTTGAATTACAGTAGAATGGATTGTTTTTAATTTTAATCATATGTACTGTGGGGTGGCTTTTGCATTTCTTTTTGGCTGGACAAGCAGTGGCTGAATTAGAACAAAATTGGTGCAATTCTGTTGTATTCTTAAACCTGTTATGTTGGCAAAACTTGTGCTATAATTTAATGAATTTTCTTTGCTAGTTCAAAAAAAAAAAGTACAACAATTAATATTAATTATTATTGGAGGAGTGCTAGGTACAACAATTAATATTAATTATGATTAATTCTTGTTATATTGGTAATTAGAATGGAGCTAGATTGGGCAAATTTGGAAGCACTTGCACTTGATTTAATTCTTGATAAGTTGGAAGAACAAATAGATCGCATTTGTTTTGGTGCCGTGTGCAAGAATTTGCGATTGGTTGCAAAGCTTAACCATCAAAATCAACGATTCAGAAGTCATGTACTACCCATGCTAATGATCCCAAGAACAGAAAGATGTTTGTATAGCATTTCAGCCAAGATAATGTATGCATTTAAATTTCCAATTTCTTATTACCATATTTGTTGTGGATTTAGCCATGGTTGGCTTGCAACAATAGATAAAAGTCATGCCATAACAATATTGCATCCTTTTAAGAATGTTGCTCCTATTAGTCTTCCAACCCTCGATTATAGATCATATACAAGTTTATCTGAGGTCGGGTACAAGGTCACCCTTTCTGCTGACCCTATAACAAGACCAAATGGTTGTGGCAATTCACACCAGCATTTATGGACAGCTCGCTTTTATAAAAGCGGGTCAATCATGCTGGACTTATGTAGGTAGCTGGAGCCGGCGTCATTCCTTTATGGATGTGATGTTCCATGACCGTTCTTATGAAATTAGAGGCTCGACTCTCATAGTAAAAATAGACCCCTAATAAAAAATACAATTTTTTTAAAAGAGCAATCTTCTATTTAAATTGAAAATAACATCCGTATAATGATTATTAACCACCGAAGTCAAAATTAGCAATTATTTTTACTAAGGAACACGTTTTTTACTTAGAAATAGAATCATAGAACATGTTTTTTTACTTAGAAATAAAAACATGAAACATTTTTTTTTTCTTTCTTTGAGTGGGGGTGGATATTGGGTAATGCTCTTTTTTCTTGAGGCCCATCACTTTGAGAGGCCTAGCTCAGTTGAGCTGTTTGCACTCCCCAAAGAACGGGTCTGGGTTTAGTTTATGCTGCGAGTAAATATCATGGTATAGTATCTTTTAATTTTGATTAATTAGATGATGAGGAGAGGATAACTCCAATTCAGGACATAGCTTTATATGGAAGCTTAAAAGGTTATCTTGTGAGTCATTAGAGGAAGACTTGTGGATGTTGAAAATATTTTTTACTTTTAAGAGTGATTTCCAAGTGTACAAGTTGGAATTCGATACTCAGACTGGAAAGTTTAAACAAATGCTAAAGCTTGAGAGTCTTGGAGACAATGTTTTGTTCTTGGGAGACACTGATTCAATTTCTGCATCAGCTTCATACTTCTTTGGTTGTCTGAAAAAAGATTCAATTTATTACACTGATCATGGTATTAATGCAACAAGCTAGATCGTGTAACTTGTGGCCCATTTCATATAGGGATATATAATGTAAAAGATGGAACCTTTGGTCATCATAATCTTCACAATCATTTCTTCAACAAGCAACACCCACCACCTTTCTGGGTTTTACCAAATTTCCAATGGGATTAGTGGTTTAACTTGGATTATTTTGATTTGTTCTTGTGTTTCTTTACTATATATTTTTATCATATTGCTACTTATAAGTACAAGGTACAATTGATTGTGTATTTTATGTCTTTCAAATGAACTAGTGTGTTGGACTCATTAGACTGATTTGATTGTGTATTTTATGTCATTCTACAAGCACATGTGAAAGAGTTTATCCTATTTTATGAGTTTAATGAAGGTGCCCCGATGGTATATAATAGTTTTACACCTTCGTCCAACAAGAAGTTGTCATCTTGCCTCTATAGGTAATTGCCGGATTTTCAATTGTTATTATTGGACATCGATGTAAAACTACTATACATTGACGTTGCATGTTCCATTTTCTCATTTTGTATCCAATTGGTCTCATTTGATGCAAATGTATGTATTGCCTTGTAGATTATGTAAAGGGATTAATTGAAGGAAAATGCTAACGAGTGCATTAAAAACATTTGTTTAGAAGTTTAATGATGAATTTTTGTTTTGGGAATGATGCATTCAACACATTGAAAGTTTAAAAAATAACTTTTTCACATAAAACTTATAAATTATTTTCATTTTTGAATCCTTAACTAATGTCCTAAGGACACTTGTTAGCAATACTATTGATTGAAATGCACCTACGGTATAAAACCGTTTTACACCGTCATCCATTTAAAATTAGTCTTTTTGACGCATTAACATAAGTGAATCAAAATAGAAAAACTCAAATCAAATCCTTCTAATAACTTCTTTTATCACACGTTCCCCTCTTTATGATTAAGCAATCATTGTTCTTCTTCTTCACTATTTTTTTTTAATATATATATCTGGTTTACCGCATGGTTGAATGAAACCACAAAGTGACTTGAAAGCAAAAGCAAATCCAAAACGTGGTTGATCTTTACACTTTCACACTTCTGGTCTCCCACGCCACTCTTCATTTGTGGTACTTCTACACAATTTTCTCTATTCTTTGTAAAAAAATAAAATCTATATTCTTTGTGATTTTTCTGAGTTTTCAAATATTTCTCATTATATTTTGTTCTTATATTAATATTTATTTATCTTTTAGATTTTATTTCAAACATTATGATGAATGGGAAGTTAAATAATTAATCAATTAAAGTTTATCTATGAAGCACAGACTCCGACACGGACACCTGACACGACACTGACACGGACACGTCGACACCGCTAACGTAAAAAACATAGGACCACGACACTGACACGAACAACTTAGTTGATTAATTTGATGGACATGGACTTCCGTTCGTGGTTGAAACTTTACAAACTTCACAACAATTGTAGTCTGAGTTTTTTTTGTTGAACTAATGAAATTCATTAATTAATAATCAAACCCATAATAGGCATCGGAACATCATCACAATTTTAGAGAATAGTAATATATGTAGTCATTTGTCGTCAAAAAAAGCAATATATTATGAGAGCCACTGCATTGGCTTTCCTCTTTAAAAACTCTATCCAAGAGTTGTGAAAAGACGATTACTCCTAAAATTAACAATAATAGGTCCATATTCATATTTCATCCTCTTTAAATTTTCAAACAATTCAACAATGTTCTTTGAGTACAACTTGAATATCACCTTAGTTGGTAAAACTCAGTTGTCAAATGAATAATATGTAAGAGGGGTAGGGCTTCCACTTTAAACAATTGGAGCATATGAGAGTGACTATAATATTTACCTTTGAAGGACTGTACTCTCGAATCAAACACATTGTTAAGATCTAAACTGATCGACAGTTTATCAATTTTTTTTGTAACCACATAAAAAGCTTAATGATTTGCCAATGGTTTTCCATTACATTATTTGATTAATTAAAATTGCAAAACGAGGAAAAAAACTAAAAAATATATCATCTGACTAAAGGGGGCATTTTAACGCAGGAACAACATACAAGTTACGCAGGAATAAAATATATCATCCGACTAAAAAATATGTCTTGAGAGGCCTTATCAGGACCTAACGTTAAAAAATATCTTTATCATAATTTTCCCTTCGAAACATTAGTACTACCACATCTATGTCGTCTCTTTTTTATCATGCTGACTTTTATTACGGTATGCATAATCAACTATAGTTAGTTGATAGGTTAACAAGTTGGTTACTAGAGTAGAAAGTTAGTTAAGGAGTTAGTTACTCCAAGTCACTATAAATACTCTCTCCATTGTATCATTCATCATTGTTTTATCAATCTAATTCATTCTACATGAATCTCTATGAGTATCTTCCTCGTGAATACTCTTCAGCTTGTTTTCTTGTTGATCATTAGGATCTTTATCTCTATGATTCTATGATGCATAATGTACCGTCATCTTATTCCTCTCACGACACGTGGCAGTCCGACCCGGCCAGCTGGACCTCATTGCCCACGTACCCGCCACGTGGACGAGATCGGGCACCCGCAGATACAGCTCGGGTACGGAGCGGTCCCCCAAACCACACCCGTAGCGAGCTGACCTTGTCAGTACCCGAGCTAACGGTCACATTTGGACCCGTCTACCAAGTCTTTCCCACGTTCCCATCGTAGACCGGGCTTCTCGGACGAGGACCAGGTCACCGCTCCAGGTGGCTGGGGAATCCCGTGAGAGCCGGCCTCATTTCCCTAGGATGGGGGACGTATAAAAGGAGGGTTGCAACTGTTCACAGATCATCACGTTCATTTTCACAAAGAGAAAACCCTAGCCAAACTCTTGAGTCAGAGCATAGCTCAGGGGATTGGTACTGTTGTTCAACCAGCAGGAACAGTTGGCGCCCACCGTGGGGCCAGGTAAAACTTTCCCAGGCCTCAGTTTTCCTTAACCAAACACTCAAACAAGCCGAATCATCCAGCTCGTAATGGCCGGATCCCGAAACAACAACGCCGATCCGGACGCCGTTACCGCCATGCAGCTCCAGCTAGAGGAACTGCGCCAACAGAATGAGGCACTCCAGGCCTCCGTTCAAACTCTTCAACAACAGCAACATCAGGAGCAGCAAGATGACCAAGAGGGTCCGGAACTAGAGGATCCCCAGCCCTTGTCCGCCGAGATCTGGAACGCACCGGTCCCGGAGAATTTCAAACCCCCACACCTCGCTTCATTCGATGGGAAATCAGATCACACCGAACACCTGACGGCGTTCAACACTCAGATGGCGATCATAGGAGCGGCGGACTCTTTGAAGTGCAAATTGCTTGCAGGAACCCTCAAGGAAGCAGCCCTCAGGTGGTACATGGGTGTGCCTCGCTTTTCCATAACCAGCTATCCCGATTTCGCCAGGCGGATGGTACACCAGTTCACAGCTAGCAAGCATAGAAAGGTCTCGACCACCAGCCTTTTCAACGTCCGACAGGGACCCCACGAGCCGTTGAGGGAGTACCTCGCCAGGTTCAACGAAGCTACTATCAAGGTCGCCAGCCCCAACCAGGAAATTTTCGTCGGAGCTTTCCAGAATGGATTGAGAGCCGGCCAGTTCAATGAATCCTTGGCCCAGAAACCAGCGGATTCTATGGAGGAAATCTTAGCCCGGGCGGAGTGTTACATCAAGGGCGAAGAGAGCAATGCTGAGAAGAAGGCCCGGGACGCACGCGAAAGGAGTTCCGGGGGGAATGAATTTCATAGCCCCAGGAAGAATAGCTATCTTCAGCCGATGCGGGGATCTTTCAAGTCACCGGCCAGAAGGCCGATAGAAAACTTTACGCCTTTGAATCAGAGGAGAGAGCGCATTCTGCAGGAGGTCCTTCATACGGGTTGATTCCTCAACCACCGGCCTCGCGAGCTGAAGTAATGGGAAATGATCCTGAGAGGTGGTGCAAGTACCATAAAGCCAGGGGACATCACACCGACGACTGTAGAGTCTTAAAGCGGGAGATCGAGAAGCTAATACAGGAAGGACATTTGAAGGGCTACGTCAGAGGAGGGCAGGGTTCCAACCAGAGAGGGAACCAGCGCGGGCCACAGGATCCCCCATCAAGGGGTGGCGAGGACCCCGGGTCAGGCAGCGGCAATAGCAACCAACACGCCCGCGTGACCATCAACACCATTTCAGGAGGATTTGCTGGGGGAGGCGAGACTAACTCCTCCAGGAAAAGGTATGCTCGCCACGTGATGCACATCGACAGTTTGGAAGGCATGGGAATGCCCGTCCCAGAAGCTGATCCTGAACTCACTTTCTCTAGTAAGGATTTTGCGGGAATTCTCCCTCACGAGGACGACCCTTTGGTGATCAGCTTACAGCTTTTGAACTGCGTGGTGAGAAGGGTGTTAATTGATCCAGGAAGCTCGGCGGACATCCTGTATTACGACGCCTTCGAGAAGTTGAACTTGGGCGCGGAGTTGTTGCAGCCGTTCAACGGGTCTTTAGTTGGATTCGTGGGAGAGCAGGTGCAGGTACGGGGATATATAACCATAAGGACAGTATTCGGCGAGGATGAAAGCGCCCGGCCCGTCTCAGTCAGATACCTGGTGGTGAACGCGCCCTCATCCTATAACATAATCATAGGGCGTCCTTCACTCAACCAGTTGTCGGTAGCTATATCAACGCTACACCTCACCATGAAGTACCCACTGCCCAATGGTAAGGTGGGAGTGGTTAAAGGAGATCAGAGGACGGCCAGAAAGTGCTACCGGGACAGTCTAAGAGTTAGGAAACCAGACCACTCTCCGTCTGGGCGGGGCCCCAGCCCCTCAAACGCCCAGGATGTCAATTTTGTTGATTTGGATCCACGAGAGGAATACGTCGAGGAAAGACTGACCCCCATCGAGGACCTTAAGGAGATACAGATCGGCCCTCAGGCTTCTCAAACTACTAAAGTTGGCACGGCCTTGACAAAGGTTGAAGAGGAGGGGATAGCCCGCCTTCTGAGAAGAAATTTGGATTTGTTTGCATGGAGCCCTTCAGACATGCCTGGCATCGATGTGAATGTGGTATGTCATCATTTGGCGGTGGACCCAAAGGTGAAGCCCGTGGTCCAGAGGAAAAGGAAAATGGGAGAGGAAAAGCGGAAGGCGATGGATGAGGAGGTAAAGAAGTTGAGGGCGGCCAGGTTTATCTGTGAGATTAAGTACCCGACCTGGTTGGCCAACGTCGTGTTAGTGAAAAAGAGTTCGGGTAAGTGGAGGATGTGTGTGGACTTCACGGATCTGAACACTGCGTGCCCTAAGGATCCATACCCTCTCCCCGCCATTGACAGACTGATAGATGGTACTTCAGGGTATAAGACGCTGAGCTTCATGGATGCGTACTCAGGTTACAATCAAATTCGGATGGATCCCTTGGACGCCCCCAGAACCGCGTTCATGACCAACGCGTCCAACTACTTCTACCAGGTAATGCCATTCGGTTTAAAGAATGCCGGCGCCACTTACCAGAGGCTGATGGACAGAGTCTTCGCCGACCAGATAGGGCGAAACCTGGAGGTTTATATTGACGATATGGTGGTCAAGACCGCGGAGGAGGGAAATCATTGCCAGGACCTTGAGGAAATCTTGGGATGTGTAAGAAAGTACAACATGCGTCTAAACCCCTCCAAATGCTCATTTGGGGTTCAGGCGGGAAAGTTTTTGGGATACATGTTAACCAAGAGAGGAATAGAAGCCAATCCAGATAAATGCCAGGCTATCATCGACATGAGGAGCCCCACGTCCGTCAAGGAGGTCCAGCAGCTCACAGGGCGTCTGGCGGCGTTGTCTCGTTTTCTGCGTGTGCGGGAGACAAAGCTTTTCATTTCTTCACGACGCTCAGGAAGGGGGAGAAGTTCGAATGGACGGCCGAATGCGAGGACGCCTTCATTAAAGTCAAGTCTTTCCTGGCCACTCCTCCAATTCTAACGCGCCCGGACAGAGGCGTCATTCTTTACTTATACTTGTCGGTGACAGAGCACGCCTTGAGTTCAGTTCTTGTCCAAGAGAAGGAGGAGGGCGAAAAGCCGGTGTATTTCGTTAGCAGGGTGTTTAAGGGCGCGGAGCTGCGATACCAAAAAATTGAGAAGCTAGTTCTAGCGTTGGTAACCACGGCGAGGAAGCTACGCCCTTACTTCCAGGGTCACCGGATCGTGGTGAAAACCAACCACCCGGTACGGCAGGTTCTGAAAAAGCCAGATTTGGCAGGGCGCATGGTATCGTGGTCCGTGGAGCTGTCCGAATATGATATCCTGTAACACCCATACTAAATTATCTAGAATATTTAGCATGTGTATTAATCTGATACTGGGTACATTAAATTTCAGTAATAAATACAATATAAAACTACTGAATGTGTACAATAGCTCGTTTATACAAATATCCAAATATCATATACAATCATCCTCGTAAACATAGATAATCTGTCAACCTCCTGAGCTTGTTCTTGACGAGCGTCTGCACTCCATCCAGCGTCTTCATGAAGATCTTCATCTGAAAACCACGTGGCTACCTGAAAACCTGCACCAGAAGGATAGGGATGAGACATAATGTCTCAGTGAGCTCCTACCCTACCTACTGTTGGCAACCACGGGGAAAACCTAGGGTCACCGTGCCTACCTCGGCAATCTTGGGGATACCTATGATCGCCAAGTCTTAACCTTACCCATAGAGGGCTACCTGACTGTTCCTGCTAAACTGTGTAGTCATAAACTGGACTACATCCTGCTGAACTAGTGATCAAGGGGAAAACCTAGGATCACTATCTGAGTCTGATACTGAATAGTCATGAGATCTAGACTATGTCCTGATAACTGGGTGATCGAGGGGAATCCTAGGATCACCGCCTGATAACTGATACCTGAAACTGATACCTGTCTGATAAGTATTCTCTGCCTGATAACATAATAATATAATTAACTGATAAATGTCTTTATGTTAGCTGTTAGCGTTGAACAAACAATATTATCTGGGTTCATTTTACGGAATGCCCCCGGGTGGAGTAACCCCGAAGCACATTCCCCTGATAACCGGTGAAAATCCTATCATATCAGGCTAACACCGGACTCCTCTTGCCTAAGTGTGTGGTTATCCTCGCGGAAGATTCCTGCCCGTTCCATCTGGAACCCCCCGTCCTCTCTAACTGGTCGAGAGCACAGGAGACACACTGTAACTCTGTGTGGTTATCCTCACGGAAAGTTCCTGCCCGTTTCAGCAATGCTGAAACCCCCTGTTCTCTCTAACTGGTCGAGAGAACAGAAGACACAAAGTTTATCCTGATTATTAATTATTATTCCTGTTGTATATAATATACATATTCTGATAATTAATTTAACTGATATGTGTATATCTGATACACCAACTGAATCTATGCATATCGGATGCATTCTTTAAATAAATTATCCTTATAAGCTTAACCTATAAATATGCTCTTAACTTGATCATTGGATCATTCTTAATCTCATTAATCCTTAACCTTTGCACTTAAAGGTACGTCTAGCACTTATCATACGTTTTGCATACTTAATACGTCTCTTAAGGGAAACTAATCCCCAATACATAACCTATGAGGGGTCCTTAATTTAGACGTTTAATCTCATCTTGAGTACTTGTGAGTACTTACTTTACTTTACTATAGTTGGCACAAAATACATTCTTAGGGAGAACCAACTCCCAATACATACTTATGAAATCATAGTCTTAAGGTTATCGTTTGCTTGATTAGGAATAAACCCAAAACTAGTTCCTTTACTCCTCAATATAACTTAGAAGTTGAGTAATCATCCTCCAATGTAGTACCATGTACTCATCCTACCTTAAAACCATACCTAACATCAAGAAAAATGAGTTTGGGTGGGAAGGAAATCGGTGGCCGATTTACTAAAATCGGGCCCCGATTTATGCCGTAAGTTCCATGGGGAAAGAGCCTTGAAATCGGTGGCCGATCCCTCCAAATCGGTGGCCGATTATGACATTTGCAGGATTCAATTCCTTGCTTCCTAGGCCAAACCAATCCATTCCAAACATACAAACAGCTTATGGGAATAATTACTAAGGCATAATGATAGGTAAAAACATACTTAGACATGAGATTAGCAAACTATTAGATTCATGGCATAATTCCTAAATTCTATTCTCAACTTGTAAAATTTACTAGCTTACACAAATCGGGTTCTAAACCCTATGGAGCTCACCTCAACCATGCTAGCTTCTTTCCCAAGCTTTCCCTTGCTTCTTCTCCAATCTTAGCTTAGGTTTTCCTTTCCTTCTTGTTCCATTCTTCCTTTCTCTTGTTCTAGTTCCACCAACCAAGCTTGCTTGCAAGTTTCTACCAAGAATTTCTTTAAGAGGTGTTGAATTGATGGAGAGGGAGATGAGGGAGAGGAGGGCGTGTGACATAAGGGGGAGGAGGGAAGAGAGGCTGAATGGGAAAGAGAGAGAAAGAGATGAGGATTGTATAGGAAAATATCTTGTTTCATGTTAAAATAATCTTCCTTTGCATCTTAATTACTAAAATGCCATTGCTTGCTCTATAATCTTTAAACATCGACGACAGTCACTTATAAGCGGGATATTACACTTACCACATAAATAACCCAATAACTGACAATTTACCAAATTGTCCTTTGCTTAAAACATTCCGATACATCGTCTCAATATTAATAATTGTTCAAGTCTTAGGTGGGATGTTACAATCTACCCCCCTTAAAGAAATTTCGTCCTCGAAATTTAGAATCCACTATCATACATGAATTAATCTCACATATTACTTCCTTCTTAAGCTAAGACTCCAGTTCATCTTACTCATCGGAACCCCTTAGATTCCTACTCTACAAGTCGAATATATCCGACAATCTTTTCGTTGACTGGAATACTTGATGTGCATCACATAATTCTTGTGTAGCAGAATATGAGGTTATCCGAACTATCACATCCAACTTGTTGACTATATCCTTGTTCATACACTTCTTGTAACCCAACTAGAGTTATCCAATCCTAACACTTGTGCTGAATATTATAATCTCATCATAGTCCGCGTAATCTTATTTAGACGACATTGGGCTTTCTTATTATCCTCGGCGATTCTATTGATTTCTTACATTCGATCTTTGCATCTGAGGGCGCTTACATTCCTTCCTAGCCTCCTCAGACGCATTGAGGGCGCTTTGCATCTGCGCCAGTGCGCTCTTGTGCTCCGCCCTATGCGCCTTCTCCTTCCGCTCGAGGGCGAAGAAATCCTCCGTCATCACCTGGCCCAGCAGGGCGCCCTTTAGGAGGTGGACGCCCATCATCTTCTGTACCTGGGAGAACTCCATGGTCTTAAGTCTTTTCCTGTCGTATTCAAAGGTGAAGTTCTCCCGCATAAACCCTTCATAGTCAAAGCTGGCGTCCCATAGCGAAGGAGGGGTATCTGTCACAAGGTGGATAGCAACGTGTTAGTTCACAGTAGAAGTACAAAGAGAGTTATAAGTAAAAGGACAGGAGTTCGGTTTACTAGCTTCCATTTCTTGAGAGGTCTGGGGTTGAGGTGGTTGGCCCTCATCCGCCCGTTTCCTCTTCCCTTTGGGCGACACCGTGGCGTCTGCTGCGGCCACGACCCGGGATGGGATGGCGTCGATGGCGCTCGCCTCCCCTGGTGCTGCGGTTTCACCGGCGTCCACGGCTCTGCGTTTCTCCCGCGTCATCAGGCCGGCGGGGTCGCTCCTCCCGTGAACATCGCCTTCTTCAGCCCTTTTCTTTCTCGCCCGCTCCAGGGCCAGCTTCTTCTCCGCTGCGGACTTCGGCGCCATCGAATCTGCTTAAAAGTCAAAGAACTCATGTCAGCTAAAACACAAACTTAATTACTGAATGACATCGCCCATAATGGGAACGAGTGCTACCTATGTATTCGCCAAGAGCCACGGGGTCATGTTCTCTGTGGATAAGCTCCTTTACGCTCAGAACCTCCATGTGCTCCAGGAAGTCGACTACGTCTTTCTCCGCGTCGCTCAGCCTGTCGTAGTCGTAGCCCGATACAAACAGGGGGTCGCCGGACCAGTATAACGGAAACCCCTCACCGCCGCCTTGACCCGTGAGAACGGGAACAGAGGCGTCCAGCCCCCTCACTTTAAAGAATTTCCTCTTCCAATTTTTGTAGTTGTTTGCGAAGAGGGCGAACAGACCCCGTCCCTGCTGCGAGTTGATGGACACCCACGAACCTTTCCCCACTCCCTTGGTACAGTAGAAGGAGAGAAATGCGCCCACTGTGGGCGCCAAACCCAACCCTTGGCATAAAACTTCGAAGCCTCTGACGTATGCCCAGCCGTTAGGGTGAAGTTGAGACGGCGCTACGTTTATAGCCTTGAGGAGCGCGGCTTCGAAGGGCGTGAAGGGAATCCTTACTCCCAAATCTGTGATGGCACATGCGTACATGTAGAACGCCTCGTCTGGCACCCCTCGTGGACGACGCATGTAGACCTTTTCCCCTTGGACGCAGGGTTCGGTGATAACATCCGCTTCATCTCCCGTGGAGGACACCGCCTGGCTCTCCCGGAACTCCGCCACCCTCTTCTCGGTGCTGAACAAGGAGGACTGGGCGGCCACATTCTCATCCACCCACTCGACGCCCATTTCAGATCTCGCCATTTCCCCCTCTCGCTCACCAGGTCCTGAAGAAAAGAGAATAACTACGTCACTATCATGGCTACTGCTACTGGAATCACTTAACTCTGAGAAGAGGGGGGCGGCACCGTCGTCGCTGTCAGAGCTCACCTCAGCAGCGACGAGGGGGTGTCCAAAGTATTGTCGATCCACGAGCGCCCAGTCTACCGTCCCATCCGCCCTTCGGGCGGCCCGAATGGCCGCATTCCACACTTTGCGTCGCTCCTCCAAGAGGGGAGAACCCACTGAGTTACCCTCACTATCACACTCCCGTATCACTACCATTTTTCCCTCTTTACAAATGTACTAAGAAGCGTAAGCGTAAAATGAGAGGAGTAAGGAGGTTACCTGTTCTTACAAATGGGAAGTAGGTCGCAAAGTTCGCCGGCGTGCTAGCAGGAAGCAGTTGCAGGTGATAGGTTTCGAAAGGAACGGATAGCTCTAAAGGAACGGATGAGGTAGAAGGAACAGACAAGCCCTATTTATAAGCGAAGGGCCTCGAGTTGCGAGCGCGGTCTGAAACGACGCGAGATCGAACGGTGTCAAGGGCCCGTCCTTTCAGTGCTGTGCGGCTTGATTTGCATCGAAGCAAGGGAAAGCAGGCGAAGCCCCAGCCGTCCAGATGTTAGCACGAACGGTCGCTGCCCATCCACCGTCGGATTTCATTTAATTAACCCACGCGCTGATAGGGTGTAGGCACCCGTAGGACACTAAGGTGGGGAACAACCACTGAAGCGGTTAGCAAACCGCCAGCCCTCACTACAGGTCGGTATTTCATGACGCCACATACCAGACACTCACTCGGCTCCATTGAACGATTTTTTGTAGTCGCCCACTAGGCTAAAACCGAGCATACTATTAATCACTTCGCCTCTTTGAGACTTGTGCTTGGGGGGCTGTGTACCGTCATCTTATTCCTCTCACGACACGTGGCAGTCCGACCCGGCCAGCTGGACCTCATTGCCCACGTACCCGCCACGTGGGCGAGATCGGGCACCCGCAGATACAGCTCGGGTACGGAGCGGTCCCCCAAACCACACCCGTAGCGAGCTGACCTTGTCAGTACCCGAGCTAACGGTCACATTTGGACCCGTTTACCAAGTCTTTCCCACGTTCCCATCGTAGACTGGGCTTCTCGGACGAGGACCAGGTCACCGCTCCAGGTGGCTGGGGAATCCCGTGAGAGCCGGCCTCATTTCCCTAGGATGGGGGACGTATAAAAGGAGGGTTGCAACGGTTCACAGATCATCACGTTCATTTTCACAAAGAGAAAACCCTAGCCAAACTCTTGAGTCAGAGCATAGCTCAGGGGATTGGTACTGTTGTTCAACCAGCAGGAACACATAATAATTTTCATCCAGCATGCCTCCGCCACCTATAAGCATGGGTACTTGCACGTTTGCTTTCTCATCAATGAAAGGTTGGATATGGAAACTGTTGCAGCTTGGTTTACTCCTATCATTAATGGTGTAACGGGTATATTACTTTTCATTACTCCAATCTGTAGGTGATTATTAGCATTAAAGGTTGCATGGAATCACACTTAATTGCTCAATTCCGTGGGCATTCATAGCCGTTTCAGCAAGGGAAAATACTTGATGAACACTCATATCTATTATTCATCTTCAAAGAGAAAGGAAAAAAGATTGATGTTGATGTGATAGATAGACGTGATATGTTAGTAAAAGAAATATGCTAAACAGGTCCACACTAGCAGTATCATACCGGAAAAATCAGAACCACTTGTACATGCAAGCACTAATAGCCAGAATGGTTGGCAGTAGTATAAACAATAATTTTGCTTGTCTTTAACTTAAAAATTGCAGGTAAATTGATGAACAAAAAGAATCAATGAACAAAGAATTGGCACTAAAGTAAAAGTTGTAGATGCTTAAAAAATAGAATAAACTTACCTCAAACTAGTATAAATACAAAGCTTATGAGACCAAAACTGTTCCCTACATAATTATGCAGTACACCTTGGTTATTCAACATAAAAAAGAGCACCACTTAAAATAATACAAAAAAAAATTTCAATAATATTGAATCACATTCTGCCAATCAAGCATTACAATAGCAAAATAGACAGCATTCTATCTCTACCTAGTTTTTGTAAACTCCCAACAAAAGCATATTTGAGGCAAGAGTAATATATCGTTCAATAGATAATGAGGGTTTACTAAAATGACCTATGCTTATTTTCTTTCATATGCTAGCATAGAAAGTAAATCTAAGTGACTTACTTAATATAAAACCAGCTAGCGAATTGCCAAACAACAAATCCAACTGATTCAACTACAAGAAAAAACTTTCATAAATAGTCCGTTAAAAAAAAAACTTTCATAAAAGATAGACTATTGATGATTAGAAAATTTTAAAATCTAAGGAGTAGCTTGTTGAGATATTTATGCTAGATATTAATGCTACATAAATAAATTAAAAACTTAAATAAAATATTTAGTTTATAAGATAAAAGTAATATATGAAGTTTGTTGAGATATTAATACCAAATAAAATATTAGGTTAAGGAAATAGAAAAAATAATAAAAATATTGAGGATAAACGTAGAAGAGACATGTGGCATAAAAAACCTTACTATATATATATATATATATATATATATATATATATATATATACTATTGCTTGATTATAACAAACAAATATAATGTTCTTTAAAGTGATTTTTTTTTAAATTTATAACAAACAAATTAGAATAAAAATGATTTTTAAATTCAATAACTTAGATATTTTTTTAGAAAAAATCGGAATCTATTTTGTGTTTGTTTATCGTAATAAAATCATTTTTTTAAAAAAATATTTTTGTTTAATACAACTATATAAAAAGATTTTTTTTACTATAAAAACACTTCAATCTTTTGACAATTTATTTCTCCCTCCTCTAGATAGGATTTTTTGTTACAAAAGAAACAAAAGGGTAAAAATATGTTGATGTGTCAAATGGTTAGGATGCGACAAAAGTGTGTTTTTGCTGGTCATTATTATTAACTCTCATAAATAAAGATTAAAAGTTAGACTATTGATTGATACTATTGATGATTAGAAAATTTTAAAATATAAAGAGTAGTTTGTTGAGATATTTATTCTACATAAATATTAAAATTAAATTAAAAACTTAAATAAAAATCTAGTTGATAAGATCAAAGTAATATATGAAGCTTGTTGAGATATTTATGCCAAATAAAATATTTCTCCCTCTGTTTCTTTTTGTTTTAAGTGCAGATTTAGTGTTCCTATTTAATAACTATCGTTTTGATCTTTTAAGGATACGATTTGTCACTTATACCCTTTATCAATTACTCTTATTTTTTTTCAAAAAAACTAATTAATGTTATCTATTTGGAAAACTAAAGTTTGTTATTTGTTATCTTCAACATTCAAATCTATGTCACATAGTGTGAATCTAGTATGGTTGAAACCATAGTTGAAGCCTTAACTTTGATTAAATGAGTTGGAGGAAAGTTAAATTTTTCTTAACTTTTGATTAATATGAAGTTGGAATAAATTTTATTTTACTTTATAATTATTAAAAAAATATGTGTACAATATTTAGATTATTGATAATTATTTGTTATTGGAGAGAGACTCCTTAAAAAAATTGTTATGGGAAAGAGATAAAGTGTGTTAAAAAAAAGAATTTGTTGAAAAAAAGAGAGTAACTAAAAATTGTTTGTTATAATAGCGAAAAGACGGGCACCCACATGTCCGTCTTTCTGATCTTTTTATTCGTTAACATTTAAAAATTATGAACGGTATTTTTATGAAATTTTGATTTTGATTAAAAGTATAAATATAAATGTTTGTTACTTTCAAATTATAATAAACCAAACCAACCATATTTATCTATTTTAATGACACAAACAAATATAACAAAAAAATATATAAATACTTATCTTTTAAATGTCACCAACAACAATCATTATTATAACAAAAAAAAATATATAAACTCTTATCTTTTTAATGAACAATCATTATTATAGGAAAAGTTGTTTAAAAGTATAATTGTGATGATGAAAAAACCAGCCTAAAATCTTTTTTTCTTACTTGTTTGTTACATTTTTGTAAGGATAAAGGACAAGACAAATTAATGGACATATATTTATATCGTGTTTGTTCCACGATATATTTTGTGGTAACAAAAAAATCATGTTTGATATACTTTTTTTAATATATATATTATCTGAGGTTATTAGTTACCGTTTATGATGTTTTCGTGAACAGTTTGTTACCTTTTTTTAATATTTGAATTTACTCTTATCTATTTGTTATATATGTTATTTGTATTGAAATTGAGGGCAATTTTGAAAGGAGAAAAAGTTAGCGCAAAAAAGCCAAAAAAAGCTATTTTCTTTATATATAGCTAGCGAAAAGACGGGCACTCACGCGCCCGTCTTTTCGCTCTTCTTATTGAGCTAAGGCGTGTAGATTATCAACGATATTTTATAAAAAATTGTGTGTAAATTACAAACGATATTTTATATAAATTTATATATATATATATTAAAATTATAAGTATAGATATAGATATTTGTCTTTTAAAAAAAGATATAGATATTTATAACTTTCAAATGTAACAAACTCAACAAATCATATTTATCATTTTCAATGACAACAATAATATCACAAATATAATAAAAAATCTTATATTTTTTAATATGACCAACAATATATCATTATTATAAGAAAATTTGTTTAAAGGTATAATTGGAATAACAAAAAAGTCAGTTCAAAATCCTATCAAAAGGAGCTATTTTCTTTATATACAATATACATATAGAATATAGAAGATTACTATTCTAAAACGACATTTAAAAAAGAACGAAAGGATTATATAAGAGGAGTTGATGAGAGGAATAAGTCATTTTCTTAACAACAAAAGAAGAGGTAAAATACTGTGACAATTATAAAGCGGGCATTAAAGTGGAGTACATCTTTTCTCCGAAGAGGTAAATCACACATACTTGATACTTCTGTGAATTCTAGGTATATTTTAATTTCATGGAATATGTCTTTAATTTTGCATATATGATGCGTACATGCACACAAATAACAAAGAAAAACAACCCACAAAAACTCATGATTTCCTATAATGTTACAGCTTTGCTCATATTATATACAAAATCTGAAACACAACTAGACAGCAATCACAACTATTAATATCTCTTTTTTAAATCATGCAACTATACAATATCTGGAAAAAAAAATCCAAATTGTAGTTGATATTAAGGTCAATTCTAGCCTTAAAAAAATTAAGGTCAATTCTATGGTTCACTAGTAGGATAAGTCTTGCACATGCATAAATTTGTTTTTACCATTGAAGCGATAAGTCTAGTCAATATAGAAAACAAACTTGTGTGCTACAAGACTAATTTACTTTTACACATTAGACAAAGCAGCTATTTGGAAAATCTAGATTGATTATCAAGACAATTATTATTATTAATTGTTAATAGTCGCACATTGAATGTGACATAACCTAAAAATATCATTATAAGTGGGAGACATTTATCAACTACTGGGTAGAGTTTCTAGGGTTGAATACGGCATAACACAAATTATAATATAATATCCTAATTCTTCTTATAATCATAGATTTATCTTACCATTAGTTCTTCTTATATTCTACAGAATGGAACCAGATTGGGCGAATTTAGAAGCACTTGCACTAGGTTTAATTCTTGACAAGTTAGAAGAACGAATAGATCATGTTTGGTTCGGTGCCGTGTGCAAGAATTGGCGATCAGTTGCGAAGTTTAACCATCAAAATCAGCAGTTCAGAACTCATGTACTACCCATGCTAATGATCCCAATAAGAAACATATGTTTGTATAGCATTCCAGCCAAGAGAATGTATGCATTTAAATTTCCAATTATTAACTACAAAATTATTTGTTGCGGATATAGTCATGGATGGCTTGCATTAGAAGATAGAAATCATGTCATAACTATATTGAATCCTTTTAAGAATGTTGCTCATATTAGTCTTCCACCCCTCAATGCATATACAAGTTCTTGCCATGTTGTGAAAAAGGTTACTCTTTCTGCTGACCCTATAATAAGACCAAATGATTACGTCGTTCTAGCAATCCACGAATCTTCTATTCTTGCTTTTATAAAAGCAGGCCAAACATGTTGGACTTATATAAGAAACTGTTTATTCTTTATGGATGTTATGTTCTACAAAGGTTTAGTATATGGTGTAAGTCACTTTCACGGTATAGTGTCCTTCAATCTTGATTTAGATGACCCTTATGGGGTGGAGACGATAATTCCAACCAACGACATTGTTTTTCATGGAAGCTTTAAAGGTTATTTTGTGAATTCATTAGAGGGAGACTTGTGGCTGGTGAAAAGGGATTTGAGTTTTGAGTACAACAATTATTATACCATATGTTTTGAAGTGTGCAAGTTGGTATTTGATGCTCAAAGTGGAAAAGTTAAGCAAATGTTAAAACTTGAGAGTCTTGGAGATAATGTTTTGTTTGTGGGAGAGAATGATTCAATTTGTGCATCAACTTCGTACTTCTCTGGTTGTCTAAAGGAAGATTCTATTTATTACGCAGGCAATTGTTTCACTAATGATACTTATGCGTACAAGCTCAATTGTGCAACTCCTTGCCAATTTGATATAGGGACATATATGGTAAAAGGCCATCATATTTCATATGATTCTCCTTTTTGGGTTTCACCACATTTTCAATGGGATTAGTGAGTATTACTTCCACTTCTTTTTAAACGTCGTTTGAATACATATTTTATGTTTTTATTTAATTGTCGTTTGACAGTTTAAGAGTATAATTTGTTAATTACCCTTTTCTCAATTTTACTCGCTACTTTACAATAAAACTAGTTAATACTATACATATGAAAATTTTTTATTTTTTTAAAAGTAAAGTTTTTTTTATGTGTAAATTTAAACTTCCATGAAATGAAGTTTTTTTTTTTTGCAATTTTGTGCGGGAGAAATTTTATATATTCAGGAAAAATTTAAAGCTCCATCAACACAAAGTTTGTTTATATTTTTTTGTTATTAGAGAAAGATATTTAAAAAAAAACAATATGACATGTTTATCTTTTAAAACAAAATTTTAACTAATTATTGCTATGGACAATTGTTTGTTATTGAAAAGAGGTAACATATGTACGAAAAATAAGAATTCGTTGTAGATAGAGAGAGTCAGTGCCGGCTTTAAGGGGGTGCAAACAGCTCTACAGAGTTGGATCTCCAAAATTTGGGGGCCCAAATATTATTTCTTATATATATACTGCATGTAAAATTATAATATATCTCGGTGGTGCCAGGTTGTTTTTGCATTCCCTAGGTCATGGGTTCAACACCCAAATCACTTTTTTCTTCTTTAATTAATTTTTTTCTTCCTTTTTCTTCTTTAATTATTCTTTTTAGTATGTGAGGGTCTCGATTTGGGCATCATTTATCATTGATTTGAGGCTCATATGTCCTCGAGACTCTCTCTTTTTCCTCCAATTCATTCAAACTCTCCTTAACATATTGAATTATATATTTAGAAATAAAAACACAATATAACTTTCTTCTTCTTCTTCTTCTTCTTCTTCTTCTTTTTGTTAGGGCACTTCTTGTAATTTTTGGCTCATACTTGATGTATAAAATAACAAAGCTCTAACAACAAACATTATAATTATTCTCTAAAAAACATTATAAACTCTTTTTTGCCTATCTACAAACTAAGGAAAATAACAACCTAGGTAGTTGATAAATATATTCGTTTGAAGTTGTTTTTTTTTTATATTTTTGATTAGAATATTGATCTTTTTTTTGTTACTTACAATGATGAATATTTTTTATGTTTACTGATCTTATTTTCAATTTAAAGTAGATGATTGCTTTTTAAAAAAATTGTGTCTTTATTTTATTAGGGCTTATTTTTACTTGAGAGTCAGACCTACATTTTCATAGGAACGACCCTGGGGAGAGTAACTAATGAGAGAAAGATATATAGCACATTAAATTTATTGAAAAGAAAAAATGTGTGCAAAAAAAAATGAAATTTATTAGTGAATTAAAATGAAGGTATAATAGAAAAAATAGCTCAAAAAATTCAATTTCTTTGTTTGATGTTGGTATTCTAATTCTACAGTTACAAAAAATTGAGGAAGTATATGTTAAAAGGATATTTTAATCATTTTACAAGTTTTGGGATAGTGATCATAACTGTGGGGTGACAGGTAGATTCTTTCAATTATATCTATGAATGAATATGATGGTAAAACGACCCAGCAGCCATAACACAAAATAAATATATCAAGGCATAATCCATCCCTTTCAATTCATTGATTCAACTGTGAGCTAGCAACTAAAAGACAAATGCTGATGAATCAGCCAGCTTACTTAATTCACTCTAATCAAAATCAAAGGACGTAGCCGATTATGAACAAATTTATTTAACATATCCGTTCAATTTTTTTTTTTAATATCCGAAAAGCAAATTACCTAAAAAAAATATATTGCAGTATTTCTGGATGGAACTGGACGACTATAGACCAATTGAACTTTGCCATATATAAGGAACCCCTTTATAAAAAATAGAATTTGGTTCCACAACGTTTAGTACTGTTAAAAGCTTATAAGACCCAAATTTTCCATTGCACAATTTTTTTAGATGAATGTATATATGAAATTGAGGTTTACAATACTCATGAGTCATGACACACTGCACATTAAACTATTTGCCTTAGACTTTAGTGGGTATTACTATAAAAAGCCAATACTATAATTAAGTTAATTCGAACTAAAAACTAAATATTTCCAAATATAATTAAATAAATAAATAAATTTGCTTTCGGATTGTTGGAAATATTAATAGAAAATAAATTTCGGATGATTAGGAAAGATAGAAGAGAGTTGTTGTGCCGTAGCAAAAAACCACGGCCCTGAAAGCAAATTTTCGGTGGACCTCCGGTGCAACCCAATACCCGGATTTGCTCCCCAAGGTTTACACAATTGCATGTATGAACCCATACATTCGAGGCCAAGACACGTTGGAGCTTCACAATCAATGTCCAAAATAGTTGAGAGTAAAATTGAAAGATGAACCATACACCTCATACTTTTCACATCCCTCGTTCCTATATCTTTATATTCATGTATAAAGATAAAGTATAAGAGGCCATGCTGAAGCCTTTTTAATCTGTTACCTTTTCGTTATAGCCAAAATTAATCAAGCAATAAATAGTATTATAATTATAATTATAATACTAATGGCAATAAAGGGAAAGAGTTGGTAGTTTTTGCTAGAATGTTTAATCCTGGAATTGGTCTAAATGAATATGATGAGAAGACAATTAACTTTAGGAGTAACGAATAATTGATTGCCATTATATCCAACAATCCCCCACTAATGACAATTAAGGAAAAGTAATTGAAATCAGGGCAAGGAAAGGATTTTTCATGCTTAAGTGTTAATGTCACAAGGATTGAATCAACACATAGTGAAGTGAGACAACATCTTATATCTATAAAGTGAATTACTCTAGAACCTGATAGACTAAAGATGAGATCCCCACAACACACACTTTTGCCTTTAAAATTGTGATAGCTCTGCGACAAATAGTTCCATAATATTTAAGACCTTTATCATCTCGGGTTGCTCATGAGTGCTCTAGAAAGATTGCCCAAGTCTTTCATAGAAGGTGGTTTAAACCTTCACACTCAAGTAGGTAGATACATCAAGTGCGTCTCTATAGCACCATGCATCCATTAAGAGCTAAAAGCTCTTCCTCACATTAAGCACTACTGTAACAACCCCGATTTTTAGTATTAGAATTATTTATTATTATTATTATTATTATTATTATTATTATTAGGGTCTTGTTAACCGGTGCCCCGGGGCACCGGTTAAGAAACTAAAAATAGAAAGAAAAGACATGATTTGCATTGAAAAGAGTAATTTTTCAATTTTTAAAAAATAAAATACACAATTTCCAAGGAAATATTTCCTTTTATAATTCCTTAACTAGTGCCGGTTAACATTTCCCTTATTATTATTATTATTATTATTATTATTATTATATTTGTTAATTGTTTATTTTATGTGTGATTGGTGGATTAGAGGATTTTTAGTGTTTGAGGGCATTTTAGTCATTTTAGGGTGAATGACATTTTTGTAATTATGTTAGAATTAGAAATTTAAATTTAGAGAATAGTGGTGCAAAAGTAAAATGGGAGGTTTAAATGAAGTAAAAATGTAGAGAATTATTTATGAAAATTGGATGTGACTAAGCTCATTAGTGTGATTGACGCTAACATTTATATTTAAAGAGAAGTGTGTGTGTGTGTGTGTGTGTGTGTGTGGAATTAGGATAAATCATTTGTCACAAATTTTGAGAGAGGCAAAAGAGATAGAGAATAGAGAAAGAAAAGACTTGGAGAGGAAGAAGGGAGAAAAGCTCTAGAGCACAAGGGGAAAAAAGGAATTCAACTTAGGAGAGCTTAGTTTGTGAAGAATTGAGGTAAGGGAGAATAATATTTTCACCAAATAGAGTTAACAAGCAATTGGGTTGTTTTGGTGTTTTTGAATGTGTTAATTTCATGATATTTGATGTTGATTATGTGAAATTCATGCTCTTATTATTATGGTTAATTTGAGTATGTTAAAATTGATGAAATCATGTTTTGTTTATGTCAAAATTCATGTTTGGTTTTAGTGAATTGGTAACTTTGTGAATTTTGATGAATTTGGTGTAGAACATGATAATTGATGTTGTTTGTGGTTTATTAAGTTGATTTTGAGCATGTGTATATGTTTGATTTGAGAATCCATGAAATTATGTTGAGTAAGTTGTGGTTTAAGTTGTTGTTGCTATATTCTTGGTGAAATTGCTTAATTGAGTGAAAATGATTAAGTTGTTGTTATGATAATTGAGATAAGTGGTTTTGGTTATGTGTAACATGATGAAATGTTGTTGATGTTGTTATACCATGTTTGTTTGATAAGTTGTTGGTGAAAATGAGCTTTTGAGACGATGTTTGAATTAATTGAAAAACATGGTAATTATTGATGAAAAGTGATTATGATTAAGTTCTTTAAGCTGTATTTGAAGTGTAATTGAGTAATTAATGTTGGGTTAATAATTTGGATCGAGTTTGGTGAGTTTGGGACCGAAGGATGTTGTTAAGATGAGATTTTCTACGCCGAAAACGAAGAAAAATCAGTTTTCCATTGTCTGTGCATAACGCACGACCATGCGTCCTAAACGCACGGACCGTGCGTTAGTTACGACATTGCCCCAATAAAGGGCGCACGACCGTGCGTTCCTTCCTTAAGCTTGGAACTTCATTTTTTGTAGTCTTTAAAGGTTCTAAGGCATGTGTTTGGGTCCCAAACCCCTAAACTTGATTGATGAGTGTTTAATTATGATGATTATGGTTGATTAACTTGATGTATGATTAAAGATAACTTAGGAATGGAAAGAGATGAAAATGAACTTGTGATTTATCTTTAATTGAGTCGTAAGTTGCGTGTGAACTTGTTGATTGGCTAATGATAAATCATGATTAAATATATGAGATGATGATGAGTTAGTTAATGGTAGGTTAATGGAACCTTGTGTTGATTAATCGTGGTTTGTGAACTATGTAATTGATATTGAATGAAAGCATGATGTTACTATAATGATTAAACGTGATGAAATGATGTTGTGATGATTAAGCATGACGAATATGATGAATTGATGTTGTGATGATAACATGAATTGTGATGTATAGAATGTATTGATTTGATAATGCAATAGTAGAGATATGTTATATAATGGAGTGAGTTATATAACAAGCATGATGAGTGCATTGTCGAGTCTATACGGGGTGTCCATGCAGACATGGTATGTCGAGTCGGGACTTGAATAGTCACCACCATGCCGATGGACTTTAAGAGTCACCACCATGTCCATCGTAGTTCAGTAACATACTTCTGAACAAGCCAGCATGCCGAGGGATTTGATAATCCAGCATGCCGAGGGATCACTCAGTAATAAACCTATGATATCCAAACTTTGGTACCACATGCATGTAGAGTCGTGATAGGCGCATTGCATGAACATGAGTCATACATGGTAATGTTTTGGTGATGGTGTTGAGATTGTGAATATCTTATAATTGGTTTGATGATTATTGTTGAAGATGCATAGTGAGTTGATAATTATCCGTTGATGTGATTATGATATGTATGCTTTGTGAGTCTTGTTTTAAATGATGATGTAATTAAGCTGTTAATGGAATATAAATGCGATATAAATGTTGATGTTTGTAACCAGGTTTGTTATGTTGACTGCTTATATGTCATTGATGTTTTGCCTGAAACTTACATGCGTTTATTAATCCTTTTTTATGAACGTATATCTTACTCTCCAGTGGTTTTTTATCGCCTGCATCCTCGTGGTGTAGACTTGCAGGTTGTGGAGTAGCTTGTTTTTGTGAGTTTTTGCTGAGGATGACTTCATGCCTACTCCTTTTATCTTTGTTTTGAGGATGTCTAGATTAGGTGCTATGATCTAGGAGTTTTGAGGATTGTTTTATTTTACTTGTTGGATTATTTGTTGAGAGATCTATATAATCATGATGTCGATGTATTTTTTGTTGAGATTTTTCTGATGTGACCCGAGATGATATATGTTGAGATGTTTATTCCGTTGTGATCTGAGTTTATTTTATGATGAAATTGGGTATTCATATGGCTTCGTTTGACCACAAATTGGGTATCCACCATATTTTCCTCTACTCAAGGTGTTAAATTCATCCCCTTTGACGTATCCAGGACAGCTTTCCTGGGTAATCCTTTCACATAAGGATCTTAAATTTCTTTTTCTTTTTCTTTTCTCACTTTTCATATAGTGAGATAACATTATTTTTAGCTCCTTTCACAAAAGGATTTATATCGTCTCTCATAGACACTATTATTATTCACATAACTTATAACTTGTGATCACAACATATTTAGAAGGTGTGGATCTCCTCCATAAATGTATCTCATTCACAATGAATCTTTCAAACATAATGCTTCTTGACCTGCAAATTCAAGAGCTATGAATTTTGATTTCATTAGTAAATATGACTACACATGGTTGCTTTATTTATTTCCACTACTAAAAAAATTGTGTTTTCGGACGGATAAGTTTTTGTCTGAATTTTTCAGACAGATTTGGGACAGATTTAAAGGAGCGAAATTTTCGTCCCAAATCAGTCCCAAAAACATGTGAAATTTTTATAACATGTCCAAACAAGATTTTTTCCCACAAATTTCGCACGAATTTAGTTAAGAAAACAAATCCGTTCCAAAACCGTGTGAAATATTGAGACGGATTTCGGACGGTTAATAATTGAGGGTTTTTATTTTATTTTTAATAGGACGGAATTAGGATTTTTTTAATTGGAAAATTGATTGGAAAATTTCATATCCCGCTCATCACTAAACTCTTTCCCTCGTGTGATGCTGCTCTCTCTCATAACCAAGTTTCACTTTCATAACCCTAAAATCAATTTTCCGATCGATTTCTCAAGCTCTTCAATCAATTTCTTCCAAAAACCAGTTTTACTATTTCTCAAGCTCTTCAATCAATTTCTCAAGTTGTTCAAGTTTTGCTTCCCATCTCTTCAGATTTGAGGATTCTCAGCTTTTTTTAATTTCTCACAAGCTTTTCAAGGTATTACCATCCACTCTCTCTATTATAATATGTCTTCTCTTCAGGGTTGTACTTGATTCTTGGTTCAATTTCAGGGTTTATTTTCTTTTACTTATTAAGGTTTTTAGTGTGCTTAACTACCTAGACCTAGATTCACGTTTGATGTTGAAATATATTGTGGGTTTTGTTGGTTTTTGTTGTTCCAATTGGGTCTTTCATTTGTGGGTTTTTGTGTGGGTTTTTAATTTTGTATGTACTAGGTCTTTCATTTTGCTGTGTGGTTATAACCACACAATTATTTTAGTTCCCCGCCTGATAAATTATTGTGGGTCTTTCTTTTTTAATTTTGTATGTTGTGGGTCTTTCATTTTGCTGTTGAAATATCTCATGGTGCACACCCCTCGCGTGTGGTTTTTTGGTCATCCCTTTTGAGTTTTGGTTGTTTTCATGGTTTTGTTTTCTTACTAAAATTTTCACAATTAATTGTACTAAACTTTCCACTTGTTTCTTTAGTTGTTACTATACAGTGAAGATACAATGCAATATAACTAAACCATCATAGCGTTGTGGTTAGTTTTCTTAATGAAATAGACAAAACTTATATCAAGTGTCAACTTTCAATCATATAAATGTCGTGTGGGTAGTTTAGTTTTCTAAAATTCAACAATAGATGTTTCTTAATGGAAGTTATCTAATGTTTTCAAAGTGCATGAAGAGGATGTATAACCAGAAAGTTGAAATTTCATTGTTATGTTAGTTAGTACAGTTGTATTTAAGTTTAGATAGAGTAAATTAAAAATAACTAAACCTTCAACACACTAATCTTATGAAGGATTACGCCTAAATTATAATTCTTATTAAGAATCCTTCATGCAATTCTATCATGGTCACTCAACCATAATGGTAAGTTAGCAGGTTAAGTTAACTGATTATACATGTCTTTTTAGATATTATGGTCCCTCAAAGTCTTATGTGTCCCTATGTCAAGCTTGTTAGATATTATGGTTTGATTCTTCTTCTAAAAATCTCATCATTCTGCACATGTCTTTTTAATTTATGTATGTCAATATGCATGGAACTTGTTCTCTAGGTCACTATCATTTATTTCGTAAAATAGAAAAACAATGGATAATGGATCAATTTTGGCATGTTCTATCTCTTTTGATTCCCTGCATGAAGGATTAGCATTCAGCTTTTGTATCTCAGTTTTGTCTTCTTTGTTGTTCTGTCTAGAGATGGTAAAATTCAGTCTAGAGTTATAAGGTAGTTAAATACATTGACACTATATTGGGATGCAACTCTTGTTTCAATAAGAACTTGACAGAACAAGTTAACACATTGTGAACAGTCTTGTAAGATCTAGGACATCATGGACACTTTACTATAGAAGTTATGAAATTGCTAGATTTATATATGCATTGCTAAATTTATTCACATGAAACAGAATATGGGAATTCCTGAACATCGAAAATGGATGTATAAACGACTTCTTCCCAATCGGGCAGGAATGAGAACATAATTTGTTAGTGGTGTTAAGAATTTTATAGAACAAGCAATTAGGCAACCCGAATTTACAGATAATGGGGGTAAACTTAGGTGTCCTTGCAATAAACATAGAAACATAGATTTCTTAACTCCTGGTGAGGTTATGGTCGATTTGTATAAGCATGGTTTTAAGCCAAACTATTGGTGTTGGGATTCTCATGAGGAGAGTTCTTTAAGCTCAAGTAGTAGAAATGCAAATAATGTGAACAGAGAAAGCACATGTAGCCAGTCGTCAAGTTTCGAGTCACAAAGAAATTCTTACGAGGCTATGATTTTTGATGCTATTAAAAAGAAATTCTTACGAGCACATGCTACGATTTGAGGCTATGATTTTTGGGCATCCGATAAAAAGTTTAAGAATTTATCAGTGGCAAATATTGCAAATCGTGCTTCAACTCAAGGTAGCTCCATTCATACCGGTGGTTCTATATCTATGGGTGAGCATGAACGTAGGATGGTAAGACACTTGATATTTCTTTACTTGACCCCATTAATTTGTGAACAACATATTGGATATTTTTTCATTGAAGTTATGGAAAAAAATGTAGGAGAATGAAACAGGAGTCAAGCCTGCTATGGAGGAGGTATTTGCTCATTGCCATATTAGAAAGGATAAGGCATGGGTTGATAATAAAGTTGAGCAAGCCTATGTAAGTAGTTATTTAACATTACAAATTTAATTTATCTATAATTTAAGTTATGATAATAGAGTTTAAAAAGGATAGGTTTTAATTTATCTATGATTTTACTGACATTACAGATTTATAATTGGTTGTAATTTAAATGACTAACAAAATTCAAAATTGTAGGAAGATTTTAAGAAGAGAAAAGCAGAGCTTTTGTAAATATCTATGTCTCAAAATCAAGAGGAAGAAGGATTGTCTTCTGAAACCCATAATAATATGCCAGATGACTTGACTATTTGGAAGGAAGTAGCTCCCAAAGGTAAAAAAGGAAAATTATATGGTTTAGGTTCCATAGGAACAAATGCTTCAAAGTATACTATTGGTTCATGCTCAAATGCCTTTAAGGAAAAAAACATAGAACAAGAGCTCTTAAAATGGAAAGAAAAGGCAAATGAGCAAGAACGTATAAACCTAGAGCAAAAACAAAAACTAGAGCAGCAACAGAAAAGAATTGAGTCAAACGAAAGCATGCTTGCAGCTTTATTTGAAAAGTTGAATATGCCATTGCCTCCAAACTTTGCTTGTGTGACACCTACGCAAGATGAACCTAATGATGTTAGTGAAACCTCTAATGGAAACAATGCTAATAATTTTGGATTTGATTGATGAGTTTGGCCTAGCTGGTTTTATGTTGTCTAGCTGTTTTGTGGTGGTTGTTGCTGCTGGTTTGTCTTTTTTTTTTTTGTGTGAATTATGTGTTTGATTGCTGTTGTGTCTTGTATTTGGCTTTGTCTTGAGATTTCCTTTTGGTTGGAGTTATGTTTCCAAACCTCTTTACCTTGTTTTTTGGCTATTTACTTTTTGAGGGCAGTTGTTGTCGCCCCTGTCCCGTGCACTTGAGTGTGTATCTGTTTGTCTCGTGTTCGAGTATGTTATCTTTTGAACAAAGTATTACTCAAATTTGTATTACTTTAATTTTGTGTATTGACTCATGAACAATTTAGTCATGTTAGTTTGTAATATATTGTGCTAGAACATTGAGCACATATATGAATCTAGTTTGTATAATTTTGTTTCAGACAATGAGCATTTGTTTACTCTTGAATTATTGTTTATTTTTATTTGAATCTAGTATGTATTATTGAATATAAATTTTACAGATTTGAATTTATCTCAAACTCATTATAAAATATTAATTTTGTGGCAATTCTGAAAAAATTAAGCTTATAACCTCGTCTGAAAAACGTGGAAAATATTTTAAAGCAAATTAAATTATTAGTCTTGTGGCAATTCTCTCACAAATAAGCCCATAATCTCGTTTGAAAAATGTTGAGCATTGAAATTTAAAAGTCATCATCGAATGCTTAATTCCGTCCGAAAATTGTTGGAAAATTTAACTTAAATCTGTCCCAAAATCGTAGGAAGTTTTAACTGAATTCCGTTCGAATTGCGTAGGAAATTTTAACTTAATTCCGTCCGAAAACCGTAGGAAATTAAACTTAATTCCGTCCGAAATTCGTCCGAAGATTAGTCCAATAACCCACAAACTTAAATTTCAGAGTTTGTGTGAAAGTCGTGGGAAATCCGTCTGAAATATATTTGGGACGAAATTTGGGACGAAACTATAATTTGCGACGCGGTTTTTTCAGACAACGCCTTGTCTGTCCGAATTCCGTCCGAAAACATATTTTCGTCTGAACTCTGTGGGAAATGTTTGTAAATTTTGTCCCAAAACCGTCTGAAATTCCGTTCGAAAATGACCTTTTTTTAGTAGTGTTCCGAGATAACACATCCTCGTGAAATAAATGAGTACCTTATGATGGAACTTACCTCATCCTTGGTAGAGATCCAATTAACAATATAACATCCTTTTAAGATAGACAATCTTCAAAATGTAATATCCAAACTAATTTTTACATATTTTAGAAAACATAATTGACGATTCAAATAATCATCATTGAAATCATGAGTTTATATACTCAATTTATTCATTATACCACATGTAATGTCGCATCTAATACAATTTATAAAATACACAACACAACCAATTATCTCACACTCAAATTGAGAGATTATATTTTGAACTTCCACTCCCTATCTATGAGATTATTCTCTTAAGGCAAATCCATCCATTTCAAAACATGTTTATCCTGAAATGTAGTTCTCTACAACCGCCTTCTTTTTTTTTAACAATAAAATAGAATTTGTTAATTCTATTGCATCCTCGTAGATCGTAAAATTTCTTAAGCATAGACTCTTATTCATTAATTTTAGAAATATCTTCTAATTTTACTAAAAGAATAATATTATACGATCTATGCAATTTTTCCCTAATACTTCTACTTCCATTTTGGTCCAACAATTTCAATACTTTGAACCCAATTGAAAATAACAAGAATAGAAGCAAAACAAACTATCATTTACCAAATTAAGGAAAATTCTCATAACCCCGACATTTTAAGAAATTTAGGTAAGGAGGATAACTTTTCTGTTATATATATATATATATATATATATATATATAACCATCCCACACATATAAGAGAAAGTTAAACATAAATAATATAAATAAATAAATTCGTCAACAATACATCAAATGCATAAACTAGTTCATGCATTAAGAGCACACTCCAAATATCACAAAATGTTTATAGACAATATAATGAGTCACAACTCTACTCATTCCCACACAATTTATTTTATTTTTTTTCAAATTCGGAAATGGAGCCACTTTCAATTATTGTCACATTTAGTCATGACAAGACCAACAAAATATTCAGAAATTTGTAAGAGAGTTTTCCTAAAAAGTAGGTAATCAAATTTGTGCCACTACTTTTCGTAAAGATCTCACAAAAATTTGTTTCGTAGATTTTCAACCAAATCATAACAATGTATAGTTTATCAAGAAAATTTCTTATGAACCACTATATTACCCTATAAAATTTCACATAATATTCTTAAGCTATAATCAATACTTCCTCAGTAGAAATTTTCATATAAATATTTCCATTATTTTTCACCGATAGAAAAATATTTAAATAATTTCTTTTAGTCATAGACATAAAAAATATCACAACTTTAGATTAAATATCTACATGCATAAACATCTTTGAATTTAAGGCTTACTTGAACTCCAAGCTCATCATTTTCCGTCAAATTAGACAACGATTTATTTGAACTATCATATGTGATGTTCTTTACCATCGATTTGGCCAGAGAATAAACTGATCTTCAAATTAGACAACGGTTTATTTGAACTCTCACCCGTAATGTTCTGATTTTGGTACATATTTTTATTGATCAGTTACCATCCATTTGACGAGGGCACCGAGTGATCCATTCCATGCAATTAGAACCTGATACATAGAAAACTCACAAAGTTAATATTTCCAAATATAATTAAATAAATAAATAAATTTGCTTTCAGATTGTTGGAAATATTAATAGAAAATAGATTTCGGATAATTAGGAAAGATAGAAGATAGTTGTTGTGCCGTGGCAAAAAACCACTTCCCTGAAAGTAGATTTTCGGTGGGACTCGGGTGCAACCCAATATCCGGATTTGCTCCCCAAGGTTTACATAATTGCATGTCTGAACCCATGCACTCGAGGCCAAGACACGTTGGAGCTTCACAATCACCGTCCAAAATGGTTGAGAATAGAATAGAAAGATGAACCATGCACCTCATCCTTTTCACGTTCCCGTTACTGTATCTTTATATTCATATATAAAAATAAAGTAGAAGAGGCCATGCTGAAGCCTTTTAATCAGTGGCGGATCTTGCCTAAAATATTAGGAGGAGCAAAAAATACTAACATAAAAGTTATATACAATTTTACACAATTGGGGGGAGCCAAGTGAGAGAGAGTCTAATAATTTTCTCCAAATGTGAGATGTATTTTGGTATATTTCTATGAAATTTATTTTATTTTTTTTAGTGGGGGAAGCCACTGCTCCCTTGGGCTCCTTAAGAGCTCTGCCACTGCTTTTAATCTATTTCCTTTCCGTTATAGCCAAAATTAATCAAGCAATAAATAGTATTATAATTATAATTATAATACTAATGGCAATAAAGGGAAAGAGTTGGTAGTTTTTGCTAGAATGATTAATCTTGGAATTGGTCTAATGAATATGATGAGAAGACAATTAACTTTAGGAGTAACGAATAATTGATTGCCATTATATCCAACAAAACCACCATACTCTTCCCTCACAATCGTGAACCTCAGACATAGGAAACACACACAAACATATTAGCAATAGCAATGGAAGGTTCGGTGCAAATTGATGTACCTGAATCTCATTCCAATATTGAGCAAGAAAATAAACCAAGGTTATCATGGGATGAAATCATAGAAAAAAGTTTATCAAATTTTGGGTGGATTGATTTCTTACAAGCTGTTCTGGTAGCAATAGCAATGTTCTTTGATGCACAACAATCATTCATAAGCATTTACACTGATAATTATCCAAAATGGCACTGCACAAACACAAACACAGACTCATCATGTTCTTCATCCTCTGATATTTGCAAACTCCCAAGATCTTCTTGGTCTTGGGACACACACTCTTCAAACACAATCATTTCTCATTGGAATCTTGAATGTGCTAGCACATTCGTCATAGGTTTACCACAATCTTCTTTCTTCATAGGTTGCCTTCTTGGTTCTTCCTTTCTTGCAGCATTAGCTGACTCGTCTTTCGGTCGAAAAAAAATGCTAATATTTTCTTGTGTCTTAATGTCAATAACTTCCGTGGTTATAATCGTATCCACCAATGTTTGGATTTACTCCGCCTTGAAATTCTTGATTGGTTTTTGGCGATCCTCGATCGGTACATGTGTTCTTGTTTTGCTTACCGAGAAAGTTAGCGCCAAATGGCGATTCCGAGTTGGAATTGTTGAGTATTTTACTTTCACAATGGGGTACATGTCTTTACCCGGTTTCGCTTATATTAACCGAAACTCTTCATGGAAATCTCTTTACCTTTGGTCATCAATCCCTACTATATGTTACTCCGTCATTGCTTATTTCTTCGTTACCGAGTCACCAAGGTGGCTTGTTATGCAAGGTAGAGAGAAAGAAATTTTGAAAATGATCAAAAGAGTTTCATCAGAAGAAAGTGTTGATGATGATAACATTAATCTAGCTTCAAGTTTACCAAAACCGCCCGCAAAAGAAAAAGTTTCAATTTTTAAACATTACTCTTCAATAGGAAAATTGTTTCATAAAAAATGGGCTCTTATAAGAACAATAGCTGTTATGATTCTTGGTATCGGAATTGGAATGGTTTATTATGGTATGCCACTAGCTGTTGGAAATTTAGGGTTCAACATTTATTTGGCTGTGGTTTTTAGTGCTTCAATGGAAATACCTTCTTGCGTAGCAATATATTTCTTGGAAAACTATAGAAGAAAACTTTCAATTCTTTTTTTCTCAATCTTAAGTGGAATTTGTTGTGTGATGTGTGTTGTGGTTGAAAATAGTGTACCAGCAGTCAAAGTGGTGTCAGCAATGATTGCATTTTTTGGTGCTTGTACGGCTTATAATGTGTTTCTCATATACATTATAGAGTTGTTTCCAACATGTGTGAGGAACACAACAACGTCGTTGGTGAGACAAGCAACAGTTTTCGGTTGCATGTTTTGTCCCTTTTTGATATCTGCAGGGAGGAAAAATAATATTTTTTCTTATGGAGTGTTTGGAGTTGTTATAATGTTATCCAATTTTACTTTCTTCTATCTACCAGAGACTAAAGGGATTGTTCTTTGTGATACAATGGATCAACAAGAGAAGAAAGAATTAGATATATATGATGCCATGAATCAACAAGAGTGAAGAGAATATAAATATGTGTAAGAGGGTATTCATTTTCATCCAAACCAACTGGTTCAAGTTTGTAGGTTTATAGCTTTTGTTTTTCTTTTTAAACTTGCAAGTGCTAAATTAATGTTTATTTTTCTTTTTCTTTGAGAGGTAATGTATCTTTTTCTTGTTGATAATGATAAATGTAAGAGTCAGTCTACTCTATTTAGAGTTGACAGTTTTACGAGAAATACTTAGTTGGGTACAACTCCAAATCAAAAGTATTTGGGCACACATACATGAAAGATAAAATTTTAAAAGAGAAATATTCTAATCATATCCCCTAATATAATTTGTCTTTTAAATTTTATCATTCATGTGTATGTTCAAATAAAATATTTTGGGGTTGTGTCTATGTAAGTTGCTCCAATTTTACTGTCGTAATACATCTTGTTAGCTGTCTGTTTATTTCAAGACATGTTTGTGTGTAATATTTGTTTTTTTTTTTTACAAAATGTTTGTATGTAATACTTGTTGTGATTAATATATATTGGCGTTCAGATATTTTTCCAAATGTGGTAAGTATTTTATGCAACGATAAAATTTATGAATAATTGTGTTAAATTGATTTTTTTCCCAATTTGGTGAAATAAGAACATACCATTGTTTAAATTTTCGACGAACTCCAAATTTCACAAAAAAAATTAACGGGAGTTTTATATTCCGTTTGTGATAGGAGTTTGAGGGGTTTTGATATTTCTAAGCTATGATTAGAAAACTTCATGAGCTTAGTTCAGTTGGTAGGGATATTGCATATTATATGTAAGAGCCGGAGTTCGAACCCCAGACACCCTACTTCTCCACATTATAATTAATGTGTGAGCTCTAGTCATTAGACTACTTGACAAAAAAAACTTCGTTAAGTAATAATTTATTCTTGAGTCGGTAAAAAGTTGTTATCGCTAAATAATTTCATACAAGTAATATTTTATTGTAAAATATGTCTATAAATTTGATGTCTATAAGTGGAGTTACATCAATGGTTGATATTATATGTAAACATATAACAAATCATGAGTGAATAAAATAATATTCCTTAATTTTTTTAATTTATTTAGTCCACTTGTCTTAGTTCGACTAACAAAAATGTCGAAATCGTTGGGTTGGACGTCGTAATCGGAGTTTGAATTCTGGTCTCTACACTTGCGTGTGTAAATTTCAATGATTATTTATAAATAGTTAAAGTATCTGTCTTCGTGAGTATATCATAGTAGGTAGAGAAATTGCATTGTATAAGCAGATTTTGGGGACAATATTGCATTATATATGCATGGGTCGAGGTTCGAACCTCGGATTTCTCATTTATTCGCCTTAAAGATGAATTATAACCACTAAATTACTTGACAAAAAATAAATAAAAAGTGAAAGTAACTATGACCTCGAGTAACAAAAAACGAGAATTTCAAATAGAATAAAAATAAAAATAGGTAAAATAGAAGAGACTTATATTGAAACATAGTACAAATGCATTAGAATCAAGCTTAGACATGACATCAAAATCCATACCCGCGGTTACCGATCTGAACCCATCTCGATTTGACGGGTTTTCCTGCTTTGACTAAGTTTTCGTATCAGTATGGGTTTTTTCCGATTTCAAAACTTGGGTACGGGACGGGTGACAGGGATATAGGTACACACCCCGAACCAATACCCAAACCCGTCTCAAATGAAGAAAATTACTTTATTACTTTGATATTTGTCATATTATAAAATTTGCAATTGATATTTAAAGGAGCAACCAAATTTATCAGTCAAGGAAATGTTAAAATGAGCATATTGCTAGATAATGCATTACAACATTGCCCTCAAAGCTGGAAAAACTTCTTTTTTTATTAAAAAAAATGATTCGCTGCGCGGACAAGGATGGAGCAGGGATGCCCAAACCTGTCGGGAACAAGTAAGTATACGAGAGTCGGGGATGAGATGTGGAAGGTAAAAACCGTCTCCATCCCGCCCCATTACCATGCCTAAATTCAAGCTTGTTATTTATAGTGATTCTATGAAAGAGTATAATAAGCTACCACGTACTCAATCTCATAGGATGATAACTAACTTTCGTACCAATTAGGGAAGCAGAGATAACTACTTTTCTAACTAGAAACTAGCTCAGGCTTTGATAACTTGCGCTGCAAGTAATTGTGGTGTATGGTGTTATTCTTACTTATCATGCAGCAAGTTTGATTCTAATGCATATGTGTTAGAGTAAAAAGGAGAAAATAGCAAAACTACTTGTTTATTAAACTACTGAACGTTGGCTTATATAGCCTTACAAGATGAGAATGAAATGGTGCAGCCCACGTCTGAAAACGTGGTAACAGTTACAAGTAAAACAAATCCTTTCCTACTTAATGGGTCCTAACAAATAGGAACTTATTAACTGAACACAACTAAGTCAAATAATAAATCCTAATAATTCCTAACAATTCCTCCCCTAAACTGATTGCTGTATGCATTCAGTTTAAATTTGGAACCTCACGAACTCCAAGCTGGACTCTTAATTTCAGGAACACATCAAGTTTCAATGGTTTGGTCATAATATCAGCTACTTGATTGCTTGTGCCACAATGAATGAGCCTCACCACTTCCTTTTTTGTTAGATCCCTCAAGAAATGAAACCTTACATCTATATGTTTGCATCTTCCATGCATGACTGGATTTTTGGACAATTTAATTGTTGAGCTGTTGTCACACATAATAACAGAGCACTTGCTTTGTGAGAGCCCAATCTTCTCCAACACCTTTCTCATCCACACACATTGACAAGCACAAACAGCAGCTGCCACATACTCTGCCTCAGTGGTGGACAATGTTACTACCGGTTGCTTCTTTGATGCCCATGAGACTGCTCCACCACTCAGTAAAAATACATAACCGGATGTGCTCCTTCTATCATCAATATCTCCAGCATAATCACTATCAGTGTAAGCCACCAAGTCTTTAACATCTCCTCTCTTATAAAACACACCTAACTCCACAGTTCCCTTTAAATAACGAAGAACCCTCTTTGCTGCCTGCATATGCAATTCAGTGGGGCTGGCCATATACCTACTCAAGAGACATACCACATACATTAAATCAGGCCTTGTTACAGTAATGTACATGAGACTCCCAATTAATTGCTTGTAGGCAGTAGCATCAATCCTAGCACCTTCTCCTTTCTTTGACAACTTAAAACCAGGCACTATAGGATTCATTACTGAATTGCAGTTCTGCAGCCCAAACTTCTCAAGTAATTCACAAGCATATTTCTTCTGACTTAAGTAGATGCCTTCTGAATTTTGCTGAATTTCTACACCAAGGAAATATTTCATCTTCCCTAAATCTGTCATGTCAAACTCAATCTTCATGGACTTCTTAAAGCTTTCAAACATGCATGCATCATTCCCAGTGAAAATTAAGTCATCAACATACAAACTCACAATTAAAATTCTTTTACCTCCTCCTGTTTTGACAAAGAGAGTGTGCTCATGATCGCATCGTTCAAATCCCTCCTTCACAAAATAGGCTTCAATTTTGCTATACCAAGCACGTGGTGCTTGCTTTAACCCATATAAAGCTTTCTTAAGCTTGTAGACCTTCTCTTCTTCACCCTTTCGAACATAACCCGGTGGTTGTTCCACATACACGTCCTCTGTCAATTCTCCGTGAAGAAATGCGCTTTTGACATCTAGTTGATACACATTCCATCCCTTTTGTGCTGCTAGAGCTAAAACCATCCGGATTGTGTCCCACCTTGCTACCGGGGCAAACACTTCGTTGTAGTCAATCCCTTGTTGCTGAGCATAGCCTTTAGCTACTAGTCGGGCTTTGAGCTTATCAACTTCACCATTCTCATTTAACTTGGTTCTAAAAACCCATTTCACTCCAATCTTCTTAGCACCTTTGGGCAAAGTTGTAAGCTGCCAGGTTTCATTCTTTTTGATTGCTTCAATCTCCAAATCCATTGCCTTTCTCCATTTCTCATCTCTTTCAGCTTCTTCAAATGAGCTTGGATCTTCATGAGAGGTAAACATTGCAAAATAATCTTCATCATCAGAGATAAACATTGCAAAATAATCTTCATCTTCAGATAATCCTTCACCAGTTTCATAATCCTGCAAGTAGTTGGGTGCTCTTCGACTCCTTCCTTCAGCTGTAGCATGTACAGATGCATCTTCATTAGATGAATCACTTGATGTAGAGGTTGTTGCTTCTGCATCTTGGTCTGTAACTCCTGCTGTTTCTGTAACTCCTGCTGTTTCAGTACCTTCCACAACAGCTTCTTCTTCATTTTCAGAGGAGGCATCCTCACTATCATTACTACCTTCCCAAATCAACACGTCATGCTTCACTTCTTCTGCAGTCCTCCCCCAATTCCAGCCCTTATCCTCTTCAAAACTCACATCTCTGCTGACTATAATTTTTCTTGCAACTGGATCGAACAATCTATAAGCTTTAGATTCATCACTTACCCCAAGCAATACACACTGCAGGCTCTTGTCATCCAGCTTTGTTCTTTTCTGATCAGGTACATGGACATGAGTTAGGCACCCAAATACTCTAAAGTAATCTACTTTAGGTTTGATTCCACTCCACATCTCTTCTGGAGTTTTATCTTTCACTGTCAATGTAGGACTCCTGTTGAGAACATGAACTGTCCATTTTGCAGCTTCTGGCCAAAAAACCTTTGGTACTTGTTTGTCACAAAGCATGCACCGGACCATATTCATAATGGTTCGATTTTTACGCTCCGCTACGCCGTTTTGTTGTGGAGTGTAAGATGTTGTGAGTTGCCTGCTTATGCCATTAATTTTACAAAATTCATTAAACTCATTTGAGGTGAATTCTCCCCCCCTATCTGTGCGTAAACAACATATAAAGGCACCTGACTCCTTCTCAACTAAGCTTTTATAATATTTGAAAGTTGTAAATGCTTCAGATTTTTCAACTAGAAAGTATATCCACACCTTTCTACTAAAGTCATCAATAAATGTTATAAAGTACCTTTTGTTGCTATTGGAGTTGGGAGTGATGGGTCCACAAATGTCAGCATGTACAAGCTGTAATTTATGGGAAGCTCTCCATTGACTCTTCTTTGGAATGACATCTCTATGTTGCTTTCCTACAAAGCATCCAGGGCAACTTTTACTTGAATCTTTGAAAAATGGAAGACCTTTCACCATCTGTTTGTGTTGCAAAGTCCTCAAACCTTTGTAACTCAAGTGTCCAAATCTACGGTGCCACAATTGTGAACTATCTTCAGTAGCTAGTTGTAGAAATGTTGAAGTCTCTTCAAGCACTACACTAGCCAGCAGCACAAACATCCGATTTGCTGTCATTTCTGTTTGCATTATCAATCCTCTTCTAGGGTGGTACAACTTGCATTTCCCATCTTGTATAAGTAAAGCTAGTCCTCTTTCTTGAAGTTGGCCTACACTCAGTAAATTATTTTTCAATTCTGGGACATAGTAAACATCAGTGACTACATGAATTGCATCATTGATCTGAAGTCTGATGTTCCCTTTGCCCAGTACTTCCATTTTTGAATCGTTGCCAAGCTTTACCGAGTGTCTGAAAGCCTCATCAATGGTAGAGAACCACTCCCTATTTCCACACATGTGATTGCTACAACCGGAGTCAAGAAACCAAGTCTCTTCTTGTTTCAAGTTGTCAGCTTCGACAAGAGACATGAGCAGCATCTCTTCTTCTTCATAAAACTCAGCATAGTTTGCACTCTCCTTCCATCTTGGGCATTCGTATTGGAAGTGTCCTAGTTTGTGGCACTTAAAGCACTCCACTGTGGCTTTGTTTGGAGACTGCCTTCCTCTGCCTCTGCCTCGACCCCGACCAAAGCCTCTACCTCTGCCTCTACCTCCATTCTGTTCTTCATGTGAGACCTTCAATGCTTGCTCATCCCTTGTGTCACCACCATGAGAATTCATTCTTTGTTCATGAACCAAAAGGCTGCTTTGAAGCTCATCTACTGTCAGTGAATCCAAGTTGTTGGACTCCTCTACTGAGCACACAACATAGTCAAATCTTGAGGTCATAGATCTCAAGATCTTTTCTACAATCATAACTTGAGTTATGTTCTCACCATAAATCTTCATCTTGTTCACAATTGTAAGTGTCCGAGCAAAGTACTCTTCCACTTTTTCTCCTCCTTTCATTTGAAGGACTTCAAATTCCTTCCTCAATGCTTGTAGTTGTGCTCTCTTCACTCTGCTGGTCCCCTGATATTTCTGTTTCATTGAGTCCCAAATGCTCTTTGAACTTCCCTTGTCAAGAATAGTCTCCATGATGTTTCTATCTATGGCCTGGAAGAGATAGTTTTTCGCCTTCAGGTCTTTCAGTTTGTGATCTTCAATTGACTTCCTCTGGGCCTCTGTTGATTGAATCCCCTCAGCTACTGTAGGAATGCCTGTTTCCACCAAATGCCAATACTCTTTTGACCGAAGAAAATTCTCCATGAGCATAGCCCAATGGTCATAATGACCATCAAACTTGGGTATTGCTGGCTGCACAAAGTTGCTACTTTCAGCCGACATTTCTCAGTTTCTCACCGTCTGTTTTCTCTCTTTAGGAAGCTGCAGTTCCTATTCTCACTTTATCAGGCCCCTTAATAGAGCTCTGAATACCAATTTGTTAGAGTAAAAAGGAGAAAATAGCAAAACTACTTGTTTATTAAACTACTGAACGTTGGCTTATATAGCCTTACAAGATGAGAATGAAATGGTGCAGCCCACGTCTGAAAACGTGGTAACAGTTACAAGTAAAACAAATCCTTTCCTACTTAATGGGTCCTAACAAATAGGAACTTATTAACTGAACACAACTAAGTCAAATAATAAATCCTAATAATTCCTAACAATATGTACTATGTTTCAATAACTTATATATAAATGCCAATACTTACTACCATACGTAAATAAAAAAGTACTCGATATGCATTGTCATTATATTTGGGTTATTTTACACTATTAATAGTGCATCTTCTTTAATCTCAATGAAAATTCAACAATTTATTTTATTGAGTAACGGGTTGGTTCAATTTAAATAAAGATAAATTTGATAACTAAATCAAATGTAATTAAAAATGGTGGTTTAAGTGTTCAATAGTGTGCGGAGTTATTTTGGGAGGTGACCTTAGGCATTCGTTGTGGTGGAATGATGTGCACCCTATCCAAGAGGGGCACATAATTTGGCTAGGCGTGGCATTTTAATTTCAGACTCTCTTGCTTGTGTAAGAGGGTGTGGAGGTGAGAAAGGCTTAAAACATGTATTCCTTGATTGTGCATTTTTTGGAAGTATTTGAAATTAAATAATCTTAAATTGGTTGGATATTTCTTTCGCATTACAAAATAATGCTCGTAATCATGCTCATTATAGTTCTTTGGTCGTTGATTATTTTCAAAGACATTAAAAAAAAAAGATTTCAAATAGTTTAGTTGACTTGGATGATTTGGCAAAGAACAGAATTATAAGCTTTTTTTGTAAATCACAATTGTGATGAATACTGTGACATGCATGATCAAAAATATATTCATTATTGGAGTTGGCTAAAAGCAAAGTCTCTGTGTTTTGGATATGATCTAAATCATTGGTGGATAAATCAACTACAATGTTTACGATTATAACAGTGGTCTGGGTGCTCTAAGTTTTGAATTTCAATTTGTATTATTCTTGAGAGGCTTTTAGTTGGTTGTAACATTATTGTTTCTATTCTTTATACATATCGTGCTAAAAAAACATGCACTTAAATCGAATTAAATAGACTATCCACGTGTCTTGATTGATATACCATGTTGGCCAGTTCTAGTGTTGGACCACTCTAGTAGCATATTCTTTTCACAAGAGAAATGTTATGACCACTCTCTTTTTAAAACTCTCTAACACACTCATTCTTTTATTGTGAAAAATTCATGTGAATACCACGTTTTAGAAATGGATTCTACACAAAGTAATAAGAACTTTGCTAATATTTCTCTTTTCAAAATATCTAGACGGAGAATAACACATAATAAAGCAAGGTTGTGTGACAGTTCAAATCGCAGCCTCGAACATTGTCATGCAATGAAAGCAATGCTACAACATTTGATGGTTGTGATTATTCTTGCACTCAATTTTTTGGTGTAGAATTAGATAAGCATGAAAAATAATGTAAGATGATGATGTGCATGGCGCCGGAATATACAGATAACAACTTTGTCGGCATAAGATTGAGATTTCAGCTTCTTGGGATATCTCTACATTCATGTAGTTTGTATAGGACTGTTAGTTTATGTAGGACAATTTACAAAATATATGGATTTTAATTTTTATAAATTCAAAACAAGTTTAAAAGTATAATTGTTCAATCTTTATTTGATGGTCACTAGATATGTTTTTGTTTTTGAAAGATGGTCACTACTCACTAGATATGTTGACATCATGTTTCGTCAAAACATTAACATGATATCATTATCAACATTATTATCAACTTCTAAAGTAAATGTACAAAAGGACAAACTATTACCCCACGAAAGAGCAAATGTTGTTTTAAACATATTATGTATAATAAAATAAACAGAATTAGTCATAAAATATGGTTTACATATATAATCATTTTATCTCATATATGTTAAACTAGTATATGATCCAATTGTTAAGTAGTTTCAATTTCTTAAACATATGGTCCGAAGTAGAGCTGTTAATTTATACAAGATCACATGCTTAGGGTAAATTTAAATTTAAATCTACGTCGTAATTGAAGGGTGTAATATTGGAGGTTGACGAGGACGGAGAGTGATCGCCGATGCATAAGACATGACAATGAGCGACTTCTGACAGCTTTTAGACGAACCGAATTCACATCGAAATTAGAGAGATTTTGAGATCGTGCAGGTATGAGACTGTTTGGTTGACTGAACACTTATAAGAATGGTTTGATACTAACTATATCAACAAGATACATCTTTTTTTTTTATTTTTTTTATTTTGTAGTCCATTACATAAAAACTCCACAGTTAGGCGTATTTGACTTGGAGCAATTTTGAGATGGATGACCTTCTTTGAAGTTTTCAAGAAAGTGTGCGAGTAAAGACTTAAAGTAATCTGGGATGTTACAAACTAGGAATTCCAAAACTAGCTGATAACTTTTGTGAGACATATTTTCGTACAAATTAATTAATTTATGTTTACATTTTTTTCTCAAATTTAAAGTTTAAAAACATATTAGATTAATATAGCAACCAGAATTTATAAAAGTTTAGATAACATATATTATAAAGCACTCATCTTTGCTTCTCTCTATCATTCCTTGTGCGGGAAAAATAAAGTTGGTTGGTAATAAAATTTCATTTTAACTTAAAAAAATATATTATAAAGCAGGAACAAATGAGTTAGATTAACAACGATTTATGAATTAAAATTAATAAAATTTAATAAAAAACAAGGTATATTATAGAAAAATGGATAGCCCAACACAATGGCATTAGTCCTCATCTTTCTACTAGAATAATATAATATAATTAGTATCACAATAAATATATCTTTAAAATATCTTATAAGTCAGTTTTAAAGAGAACATGTATCGTCTAACACAATCAGCAGAAACATTACAATATGTGTAGCCGGAGTTTGAATTTTAAACTCCCATTGAATGGTGAAATTTTGACTACTAAAATTCTTGACATAAAAAACATGTAAAAAAAAAAAACTTCAAAGAAGACACCCTAAGTTCACAGTTCATACAGGACACAACAACCTTTGCTAAAAAAAACTAACTCACACACGCATTGTGTCATCTATTCATTGTGGAATATTCACACCAAGCATGAATTTCACGTTTTATTTTATTATGGTCCCCACCATGATCCATCCCATTTTCTTTGTCCATTTAAGTCCCACCCTCTCATCCCATTTCCTCCCACACCTACAAACCCATCTCACCTCTCCTTTTCTCTTTCCCTAACTCACACCCTCACACCAACTCTTACAATAAAATTTAATAACTTGTTTCATACTATATAGTATACATATTTAGTGCCACACATTTATATTAGATGAAGAGTACTACATTAGAAAGCAATTAATCTTTATAATAAACTTGCTCCAAAAAAAAAATGATCATCCCACAAGATTGGCCTGAGCCAATAATCCGAGTACAATCTTTATCGCAAAGTTGCATAGATTCAATCCCTCAAAGGTATATCAAACCCCTTAGTGACCGTCCATCAATAAACTCTATTTTAGAAACAGCCAATATCCCAATAATTGACCTTAGAGGTTTATATAGTACTAACCCACATGAACAAGCTTCAACCTTCAAGCAAATCTCTGAGGCTTGTAAAGAGTGGGGATTCTTTCAAATTGTTAACCATGGTGTTAGCCATGATTTGATGGATTTAGCTAAGGAAACTTGGCGTCAATTTTTTCACTTGCCTATGGAAGTGAAACAACAATATGCAAACTTACCAAAAACTTATGAAGGGTATGGTAGTAGACTTGGTGTTAAGAAAGGTGCTATTCTTGATTGGAGTGATTACTATTATCTTCATTATCTTCCTTTGTCTTTGAAGGACTACAACAAATGGCCTTCTCTGCCTCCCTCTTGCAGGTTTATGTACTTATATTACTACTAGAAAAATAAAATTAGCAAAGAAAATTAAGGCTGGAAAAAATGAAATACATCTCTAATTTCATCGTCACATACTTTAGTGACGGAATTAAAAAGAGATTTTATGCGTTCTCTCTATATAAATATTTTTTATTAGTTATATTTTTTTAGTATATTTTAAAATAACAATCAACAATAGAAAATTGATCATCATGCATGAATTTATTATTATTATTTTTTGGTGGAAATGCATTAATTTATTATGTATCATTTCTATATACATGTGTGATGTGATGGGCTTGTATCCTTTACTATTTTTGTAGCTCGATCATTAAGAGGTAGGTAGTTGGATTAATACAGCTGCTTATCTAAACAAGCTGCAACTCGAGCTGAGAGATGATCAAGTTAATTAGTGTAAAACTTTTTGAATTATGTACATACATAAACATGAAAATATGAAACGTTTTTAATTTCGTCGTAAAGTTCAGAAAAAAAAAATTAATTTTATTATCTTCATTTCTAATTTCTGACATAGTTTAACATATTAATTCTAATGAGTTGTGTACTATTTATATCAATGACAACCAATAACCAAAATAATCACAAACAACAACAACAACAACAGATCTAAATCTAATATAGCAATCAAGTGTAAAACAAAACCACACAATCGAACTAAAAATAAACAAGATAAAGAGAGTAGAGAAAAGAGAACAACACCAAAAAATGTTTACTCAGTTCGGTCCAACAATGACTTACTCTGGAGGAGGGAGAGATCTCACCGCTTCACTATCAATGAGTTCTTTACAAAAAAAATACAAAAGGGTTACAAGAAAATAGTTTCAACGAACTCTCCAAGAACAAACCTAATTTCTACCCATGAACAAGAGACTCAATGATTTCACTCACCCAATGTGTTTTCCAATTGTTTCCCAACTCTAGAATCTACCCCCAAAAGAGAATCAACTCTTAGCCTTTGATTTCCTAAGGATATTCTCTTTTGGTCTCCCAAGAGTCACCCAAGTTTCTCAAAAAGACTCTCCTTTTATGTGTTTTCCAACCCCATGAATCTCCCCAAAAGGTACAAACCCTTTCCCAAGAGTCCCCTCTTTTGGTTCTCCAAGATTCACATCTTGAAGTTTCGAACCTCACACAAAGACCATTAATCTTTAGTATCTAAACAACCTAAAAGTTCACTCCTTTGGTTTCCATGAGATTTACCAAGTTTACTCAACAAATTGGTCAAGGAGTGCTTAAATAGTGTTTCAGATCCTGTCAAATCGTGCCACGATTTCACGTTAGTACACAATACAGTATTGAACGTTATTCAAAATCGTGTCACGATTTATTCCCTCCGTGCTACGATTTTTGTCGAAATAAACTCCAATTTCTGAACCAAAATCGTGCCACAATTTCTTCAAATTGTGCCACAATTTTGTTGAAACACAAACATCAAATTTTGAGTCAAAACTCAACATATACAACAACAATCAAACTTTATCACACTAAGTGGGTCGGCGATATGAATCAAATTACGTCATAATGTTTTATCATAAATCATATTTTTGTCCAACTCTTTAATCTCTAAATTTTTATAAAGAGTTTCACTTATATAAATATGTTAATTTTGTGTCTATTGAATTGTCATTTTGTGTGTAGCATAATAATTAAGGATATAAATTTGAATGTAGGGAGGTGTTTGATGAATATGGGATAGAATTGGGGAAGTTATGTGAGAGGTTGATGAAAGTTCTATCTATAAACCTTGGATTAGACGAGAATTTTCTTCAAAATGCTTTTGGAGGTGAAGATATTGGTGCTTGCATAAGGGTGAATTATTTTCCAAAATGTCCACAGCCAGAGTTGACTCTTGGTTTATCATCACATTCAGATCCAGGGGGCATGACTCTTTTGTTACCAGATGATCAAGTACATGGTCTTCAAGTTCGTAAAGGTGATAATTGGGTTACAGTGAAACCTGTTCGTAATGCATTTATTGTCAATATTGGTGATCAAATTCAGGTGAATTATAACTCTTGAAAGTATTTATTTTTATTCTTATTGTCTAGCGAAACGTGCACGTTTTTCCGCTCTTTTTATTGTGTTAATACATATAAATTATGAACGGTATTTTATATGAAATTTTGATTTTGATTAAAATTATAAGTATAAATATTTGTGACTTTCAAATTGTAACAAACCCAAAAAAACTATGTTTATCTTTTTCAATAACAACAGTAATTTAACAAATATAATATAAATCCTTATCTTTTTTAATACTACCAACAATATAACATTAATATAGGAAAACTTGTTTAAGAGTATAATTGGAATTATAAAAAATTCAACCCAAAATCTCAATCCCTTCATATATAATATTGATAATATTGTTCCTATTGTAGTGAGATACTTCTTATTTTAATGAGATTTAACTTTTTAATTAAAATTTTAAAAAATATTATTAAAGAATAAAATAGTAAATAAAATAGTTTAAATGAAGGGTAAAATTGATAATGAAAAAGTCAACTCAAACTCATGTATTTTAAACTTAATTATTTTTTTAATATAAAGTATAGATAATGTTTGGCGAGAAAATTTTCATTCATGATGCATGAATCTATCACATGGAGGCGACACACGAAGTTGGTGCGTTTTTTTGTTAATAATAATATGTTTATTTATTTTTGTTATTCGTCAGATTTTTTGGATGGTTGTGGCCTTTTGAAAGACACATCTCATTCTTTGTTTTATTTTATTTATTTTGTTGGGGGATGAGATATTTTTTAATTATATTTTTAAGTTTGTTACTATAAGTGACATGAGAAAAAGTTCAAAACATAGTATTACGATTTTAAAAATACATATAAAGTATAAGTAATGTGTGGAAGAGCTTGCTTTCTAAAAGAAGGATCGAGAGCATTTTTAATAAAAAGAAGGATCGAGATATTGAGTTTTGAAAATAAAAAATAGATGTCAAGAGGGATTTAATTAGATTATACACAACAATTGCACCACATAGAATTGCTACTTGACCGTCCGATCAAATTTGACGACCAACATCATTTTACTGTTTAAAACATTAATCTAAATTGTTATATCTCAAATCATGGTTGTGTAATTTGAATCTTACAAACACATTTTATAGAATTGAGTTAGACATAAATTCAAACCCCTAAATGACCTTAGTTAAAATTACTCTTTTAGATGAGTTAATGTCTAAAATGTGTCGATATAAGTGAGACAAATCTCACATAAAAATCAATTTTATAAAAATGAACTTGATTCAATAGAAAAACTTAGTAAGTACCACAATAACAGTTCGATCCCGCTTTTGTCTAAATAGTTGAGTTCTTTTCCATCAAATCTTATTTGAAATAACAAAAAAAGTCATGCAAAAGCATTGCAATGGAAGAAGTCATTTCAACCTTTTTATATGCTGACCAATAATATATGATTTTATAATTTATCTCCATTGTGATTTTTCAAAATCTACAAGAAGTCGTTTCAACAAACTCATCTCCTAACAATCATGTGTAATTAAGAACCCATAAATGACTAAATTTTCATATGTATAGTACGTAGAAATAAAATAACTTAGCAAATAAACACCTAAGAATTGCATCTATGATAATTGTTATTATTTATTAATTAATTAAAGTTGAACAATATATCGTTAGTATGTTACTAAATTTGTTTATTTTGTGTTTGATAAGGTTCTAAGCAATGCAATCTACAGGAGTGTAGAGCACAGAGTACTAGCAAACTCACACAAAGAAAGAGTTTCCTTAGCCTTCTTCTACAATCCCAAAAGTGACATTCCAATAGAGCCAGCAAAAGAATTGGTAAAGCCAGATAAACCTGCACTCTACCCTGCTATGACCTTTGATGAATACAGACTTTTCATTAGATCGAGGGGTCCATGTGGAAAATCTCAAGTAGAATCTTTACAATCTCCAAGATGATACGCATGTTTGGATCAGCGGGTAAGTCTACGAAAGCACGATGACATCTACATTGTTTGTTTCTGTGTCAGTGAGGCAAGAGACGCGTGTTTTTTCAGAAGCTACTATTGAAGTTTCAAAAGATAGTTTTGCTTAAATCGTGGTGACCTAATGTGATTATGTGAAACTCGTTGTGAATCTAAAATTTAATTACAAGCCGTATATAACATCCCTCTAGTTGATATTAGATAATCTTAAATGTTGTTGTTAGATAGGTACTTGATAATTTTGTACAAATTGAACATCAATTAAGCCAGAATGTGAGGGTACAAAGATTGCATATGAAATTGATGGAAAATGATGTTTACCTCTTCCTGATTGGTAATTTGGGTGGTCCTAATTATTGGAGAAATGTAGTCCCCACTTCTCAACCGATGCATGCACCATGATTCAGGGGCTATGTTTGTAATATAGTTGTATGATTGTATCTATTGTGTTACATATGATTTGATGTAATGCTTAGGCCCTCTTCAAATTCAATGTACATGAGTATTTATCGTACCTCCCTTTGTTTTTCCTATTTTTTATTTTTGTATAAATCCTCTGGTTTTTAAGAAATAAAACTTTCGGAGTTTGATCAAGATATAATTAAAATATGATTAAATATTGTTTATGACAGATTCGAACTCAAATTCTCCTAAACAATTCATGTTTTACTGAAGTCCGTTGATCACTTAAGTTCAACCACTTAATTAGTTATTAATTTCCACGGTTTTTATATGCTAATGAATTTTTTTAAAAAAATATTTATATTTTGGGAGAGCATAACTCTTATTCTATTTTCTATATATATATATATATATATATATATATATATATACACATATACATATACATATACATATACATATATGTATATATATATATGTATATGTATATATATATATATATATATATATATATATATATATATATGTATATGTATATATAGATATACATATACATATACATATATATATATATATATATATACATATATATACATATATGTATGTATATATATGTATGTATATATATGTATATACATCATATAATACATATATACACATATATATATACATATACATATATATATATATATCTAGATATATATATATATGTATATATATACATATATATATATATATATATATATGTATACATATATATACATATGTATATGTATATATGTATATGTATATATATACATATACATATATATATTATATGTATATATATATATATATATATATATATATATATAGATATGTATGTATGAAAACTCAATAGAGTACGAAACAAGACAAAAATCTCTTATCTTTTCAAACTTAATAAGCAGTATCAAATTTGTATTAGTTTAGAAAGAATAGTATTAGAGTCAAAATTCTTAAGAAAATTGCAATTGTCCAACTTAAATCATCTATTAGTCATCATTGTTGTATCAAATAGTTTGAATAAATTTCTTCAGAAAAATAAAAGTTTAGAAACTATATTTAAAAATAGCAATTGATCCCCTCCTTATGTTCAGTAAACCACTAAAATGGACACCAACATTGTAGGACATTAGCAAGTTAGTTCTTATTGAGACCATTTCAAAAATATTAATACTATATCGAACTTCGAGTATGTTTGAATGAGAGAATATTTTAAAGTAATTAATTTTTTTAGGGGATTTAAATTCACATATGGAACTCAGATATTACTAACCATTTTTTCATAAAGAAATGTCATTGGATTTATTAACCCCTCTCTAACTGTTGCCAACTTTGAACCGACTATTTATTACAAATATTATTAACCATTTTTCATAAAGAATAAAGAAATGTTTATGAACCCTCTCTAGCTCTCCCCAATTGAACCAACTATTCATCAATGTGGATTATTGGTAATAGCAAAATTGTTACTTTTTTTTAGGGGTGCAAAGTTGTTATTTAAATGTAAAACCCACATGCATGACTATATGTTTATGTCATAGGATAGCTTTATCTTGCTACATTGTGTAACTATTTAAATTTTCTAAACGGATCATGGTCCAAAGTCAATACTGTCCACTATAAATTAAGGTTTTAATATAAACTATAGGTTCAATCAAATAAATTTTTGATCATGTGCTTGAAACTGTACAGCAATTAGTGGCTTTCCCTCTAATTTATGTATATATTCAAGAACTGTATATTTAGAAAACGATCTGAAAGGCCACTCATGTTTGTTCATAGTGGGAGTGAGTCACCCGAATCTAGAATAGAATTGTATATATCTTTTGGGAAAATATATTCATAAATTATGTGTTACATTTGTCGTTAACATATGCATATGCATGGTAGATTAATTAATTTCCAACTTTTTTTTCTTTCCAATAATTTAATATTATTGGGCCGGCTGATCAAATGATATGTTAGTAATGTCTTGCTTTAGAGTTTAGACATACCATATGTCATTATCAAAGGTTCATTTGCGTCACAACGAAATATCGATTTTAGTTTGGTTCTTCAGAAAGAAAAAAAAAGTTTAACCTATAGAATTGTCAAAAAAAATCGATCCTATAGTTTATGGTCATTTATTTGCTGACATGCATGTACCGTTAATAAATTTGTTTAGTGACAGTCCGTGAGGGATCTACTTGTATTAAATTGGGGGCAACTGTCCCCACTATTATTCATGTTATACTTGTTGAGTCTTTCATATTTTACTATTGTCACCTCTTAAAATAATATATTGTTCCCATTAAATAGAAATGTATCCCATAAGAAGGGTTTGTCACATAAATTTTATAAGAATCAAATGTGTAAATGTATTTGAAATGAAATTTTGAATTATTTCTACCATACTTTTTAAATATAAAGACATGTAAAGAACAATTTTAATTTATAGATATTAAGACGTCTTTAATTTTTCTAATATATAATACTAAAAAAAATTATGTTTATAATCTCAAGTATTATAGTGTTTATAGTGTTTATAATCTCAAGTATTTTGATAAATGATAATGATATATTACTAAAAAAAATTGTTTAAATATTTAACATAAATTTTTGCCCCCGCAAGCAAAATTTTTTGGATCCGTCACTGGTGACCTTAATATGATGTGAGTTGGGGAGTAAGAGTATGTTGTGTGTTAATAACCATGAAAGTGTTTCTGCCCCTTATGCTAATGTGTGTGATAACGGTTCTATTTATCTGAGACACCAGAACTTTAACAAACCTAGCAACACAGTACTCTTCATCACGATGGGAAAGGCCATTCCAATGAAGGAAGGAAGGAAGGAGGAAAAAAGGAGAGTACCTAAACTGGGACAACGATTTAAAGTGGAACTAAGAACAAAAACATTCCTTATTAATTTAATTTTAATCAAAATGTCCTTTCAATTAAGTGCTTTTTTTAATGAAAATGATAATTATACAACCAAAATGTGACAATTTTTGGAACATCCTGTAAAAATACTACATCTAAAGTAAATGTTAGTTTAACTAAAAAAAGAGAAAAAAAAAACAAACTATGATTGATTGACAACCGTATAAAAATACGGTATCACTCAACTTTTTGATTAAGCATGAACACACATTGACAACCAATTAAGCAAATTATAAAAACTTGTCGAAAAAAAAAACCAATTAAGCAAATTAGTAGTACGTGTCAACAAATAAACCACTATTGCTTTTCTTTTTACAATAAACCACTAGAATAACGAACTAAACTGAGTCTCAAAAAAATTGGTCTCTTACTCATGATCAGAATGCTCCAAATAAAACAAGATTTTTATTTTTCTCACCTTATGGCATTTTCGCGCGTCCTATTTTTTTTCAAAATATTTTTTGTCCAGATTTTATAATCCGGACACAGTTTGAATTATAAAATCTGAAATATTCTTAAATTGTTGGAACATAAAACATCCTGGAGAAGTTTGTGAAATCTCTGTGAAACTAAATTTCATATTTTATAATATGAAATCATTTTAGACATTTCGTGTTATATAATCTGAATCATGTCAAACACCTCAGAAAAGCCTAACTTTGGCGTAAAAAAGGTAAAAAAATTGACCAGTTCGGATTATATAATACGGAATGTCATTAAACATTTTGGATTATATAATCTGAAATGTATCAGTGCAGAAACAGAATCTGTGTTTTTAGGTTGATACATACAGATTATGTAATCTCCGATACATGCATTCTTGAATAAAAAAACAAAAAAAGTTGTAATTGAAACAATAAAATTCAATTGTTCATACATAAATACTAAAATAATTCCATAGTTTACAAACCAATTGTTCAGACATAAAATTCAAAATTATTCATTACAACACCACAAAACCAAAAATAAGTAAAACTAAGCCCCGCCACCCCTACCCCCAACAGCACGCCTACGACGATAAACTCGCTCCCCATGAACCTCCGCCAGGATAGCCCTCAAATGGTGCCACTAATCAGTCCCCTGCTCCACTAAACCACTGGACATGACGACATATACATGGTCTCTGATACGATCCAAACTTCCGGTCAGCGCCAGGTACCCCTGCTCTCCATCTTGCTCAACAGTAATCTCATCAAGGGCCTCCTGCTCGGGTGGCCTCGAGATCTGAACAGCCTCGTCTTGAAGAATGACGTGTGGATGTGAGATGGTATAAAACCATTTGATACATCCATATGAAGTCTCCATGCCAGTCACAGCTGCGAGCCCCAAGTCTCGGGCTGTCAGTATATGATCAAGGTAATGCGCATATATGTGGTTGATCTCTGTCAAGGTTGTCTGGGGAGATGCACTGTTGCATGGATGTCTGGGGACGGTCTGGAGATACCCAAACTGGCGTAGCACCCGCTCCGACAAATATCTCACCTTACGAGAACAGTATCTCGACCATCTAGAGTTAAGGCTGACATGCTCGAAGGGACATACATCACTGTGTGCCTCATAAGGGGACATGACAAGTACACCCGCCAGATCCAGCTGATCCAGATGCGTCCTGTACGTGGACATGCCTCCTCATAACCACCCTATGCATCCCTGACACCGATGCCCCTGAAATGCTTAAACACTCAAGCCTGCAAAAAAGTCAACAACATATAAATATACAAACAATGAAGACATAGAAATGGATAATATACAAACATATTTATTTATACTTGCAACAAAGTTAAGTAGCCTGCAAGATGTCTGGTCTTGTAATGGCAGACATTGTTCAGCTCCTTGAACAGGTGTGCAAGGGCATCAGCTCCCCATGCATAATCAAAGACAAGCTCCAAGTCTTTGATGTACCTCAAGTAGGCAACATCCACATAGCAGACGCTCTTGTCAGTGAAGAGCGTGATACCCACCAGGTGGAGCAAATATATGCGGAGAGAATGGTACACGGTCCTCCTGCTCATCATCATCCACCTCCAGCTCCTGGTCACCCTCCACATTCTCCTCCATCTCTATATGAGGCTGGTACTATGGCTTAGCATAGTTCCCCTGGGAGGTTCCCTCGCCATCAGCACTGGCACGGCGTGCCCTTCCCCTGCCCCTGCCACGCCTGGGCTCTCGCCCCTCCACTTGCTTCCTCTCCATACGCTCCCTCCTAACAAAAGCATGCATTGTTGTTCTTTGACCCTGGTGCTATCAACAAGTTGTTCCATACTTGTAACATGCATAAAAGGGTTAAGTACTATCAATATAAATACACAAAAGTAAAAAAAATCTTCATACTGGTACAGTTCGGATTATAAAATTTAAATTGCAACAATCTAGTTTCAATTTTAAAAATTTGAACTACTTCAGTACCCAGAAAAAAAAAACCGAACTCAAAGGATTGCATGCAGAGGGAATGAGACCTAACCTTTAGTTTGGTGTTTGATAAACCTTGAAATGTGATGATTTTGAGCAAAAAAAAAGCCAAGATTCGACCAATTTTTTTGATTTTCGGATTTTGGGATAAGAAGAGGGAGAAAGTGAAAGTGAAAAGTGAAACTATAAAAATTGGGGAAGTTGATGTTCTTGCATATATATATATATATCAAAATGGTTCAGATTATATAATTGAAATTGGTTCCAGATTATATAATTTGAGGGGCATTTTGAAAATAAAAAATAGGGTCTGGGAGAACCTCATAGGGTGTGTGATTAACGACGAATTTGTGTAATTTGGATCGATTATGTGTGATTAACGAAGAATTTGTGTAATTTTGATTGATTATGTGTGATGAAGTGATTATGTGATTGTGTCATTAACAACGAATTTATGTAATTTGGATTGATTATGTGTGATTATGTGGTTATGTGTGATTATGTTGTTGAAATGGTGTAATTTGGACCAATTATGAGTGTGTATTGATTACAGGTCATTAATGGCTTGTTTGCTTGCATTCAATGTTGTTTTGCTGCTATACCAGAAGTCAGTGTGAGTTAACTCACGCAGACCAGTACTGAATGTAACTTAAGTCACGCTCGGTAGGATGGACGGTGACTGAATGTGCCTTAAGTCACGGTCGGTAGGATGGACGGTGACTCAACGTGAGTTAACTCACGTAGGTTATAGCCCAACGTGAGTGAACTCACGTAGGATGGACGGTGGTCAGGACGGTGGCCAATCAAGGAGGAGCTGTTACTTTGTTCAACCAATGGAATTCACGCAAAAAATCTAGGCTAAAATGTGGTTTTGGTCCCTGCAAATATGCCCAGTTTTGGTTTTCGTCCCTGGTAAAGAAAATTTTTGAAAAAGGTCGTTGCAAAATATTTTGTTTTTTAAAATAGTCCCTGGGCCCACCAAAGCGCTGAAGTGGCATGGTTTTGGTCCTGCAAATATGCCCAGTTTTGGTTTTCGTCCCTGCAAATATGCCCAGTTTTGGTCCCTGCAAATATTACCAAGGACGAAAACCAAAACTGTGCATATTTGCAGGGACCAAAACCATGCCACTTCAACGCTTTGGTTGGCCCAGGGACTATTTTAAAAAACAAAATATTTTGCAAGGACCTTTTTCAAAAAAAAAAAATTTACCAGGGACCAAAACCACATTTTAACCAAAAATCTATAAATTGAAACATTTCCTTTCATTTTTTCTCATTCTCATTTCTTTTCATTCTTCCATCTCTAATCTCTTCTCTCATATTGCTTTCATTTTTTCGTTTTTGTAGTTTTGTTAGTATAGGCGTAAACGACATCAATGTCCGTCGTCGATTAATCATAATGATCTTATGTTTGTTTTTTTATGACGGCGATTGAGATCATTATATTAATTGACGAGGAAATTTTTTACGCCTATTAGGATCATTATGATTAATGGAAATGAATCTGCCCTGATTTTGTTTTCCCTTAAGAGGTAGATGTGGTTATGGCGGGTTCGTCTACCTTAGATTTGCTATAGGGGGTTGCCCAAAAGTGGCCTTTTACCTCCCCCCTCCCCAAGAAAACTGGTCATTATTGTAACAGCCCGATTTTTAGCATTATATTTATCTGTTATTATTAATTAGTATTATCTATTTAATTATATTTGTTAATTGATTATTTATGTGTGATTGGTGAGTTAGTGAAATTATTAGTGTTTGAGTGGCATTTTTGTAATTATGCTAGAACTAATAATTTGAATTTTAGAGAATAGTAGTGTATAATTAATATGGGGGGTTTAAGTGGAGTAAAAATGTAGAGAAAATAATTGTGAGTTAATTGTGACTAAGCTCATTAGTGGGAGTGGCCCTAACCCATATTATATAAAAACTAGTAGTGAGTGGTGGTGAACTAGGTTAAACATTTTAACATAATTTTGAGAGAGGCAAGTGAGAGAATAGAGAAAGGAGAGGCTTGGAGATCAGAAGAAGCTAGAAGAGCTCAAGGGGAAGAGGGGAATTCAACTAGAAGTAGCAAGAGAAGTGAAGAATTAAGGTAAGAGGGTAGATTACTTTCACCAAATGGGTTTAATAAGGAATTGAGAGATTTGAGTGTTTTAGATTATGATTAATTGCATGTTAATTGCTGCTGATTTTGGTAAATTTTGTGCTCCTTTTTGTAGATTAAATTAAGCATGTTAAACCTTGATGAAATTGCATTTTCTTCATGTCAAAATTCATGTTTTATTATGTTAAATTGATACATTTGTGAATTTTATGATCTTGATAATTAACATGATAATTGAATGATGTTTGTTGATTATGAGCATGGGTATGTGTTTTGTTTGAGAAATCATGAAGTTATGTTGAATAAGTTGTTATTTAAGTGATTTTGGGAAAATTGATTAATTAAGTGAATTTGATTAAGTTGCTATTGTTTTAATTAAGTTGCTGCCATATGATGAAAAGAATGAAAAGATTATGTTGGTTGTGTAGCTTTGATGTGAATTAAGTTGTTGTTGTAGGTGTTTTGCTAAAATTGCTTAATTGAGTGAAAATGAATAAGTTGCTGCTTAAATGAATAAGGTGTTGTTGGAATAGTTTGAATATGTGATTATGGTGATGTTGAACTTGATGAAATACTGTTGATGTTGATATGCAAACTTATTTGCTAAGTTGTTGGTGAAAATGGATTTTTGAGACGAAGTTTGAATTTAACCTAAAAACATTGAGAATTCATGTCAATTTGATGTTTTATTGTGTATCCATTGTTCAATTAAAGTGTATTGATCATGGGTATTGTTTGTAAAATGATTTTGGGTCAATTGGGACGAAAAATGAGATTTTTGGGTGGAATTTGGGGTCTTCCCGTAGTGAAAACCCTGTTTTCTGGTTCCAGAAAATAGGACTTCGCTAAGCGAAGTCCCTGGTCGCTGAGCGACCATGACAGTAACAACATGTGTTGTTCTGTGCATTTTGGTCCTTGGGGGATGATTCTGGACATCCATAAGCATTCCTTTTGTGTTGTTTTGCTGTTGTTTTGATCATTCGTTGATGGATAATGATTGCTTGCAATGAATTGATTATAAAGTTTGATTTTGAGACGAACTTGGCGATTTTGTGAAACTTGATAATTGTCGAAATGAACTTAAGAATCAATTACAGTAGTATGAATGAAGTTGAATCATGAATATAATGTGGTGTAGTAGTAGGTTGAGGTAACCTTACTTAATTTATTCATGAAATTTGGATTATGTGAATTATGGTGAATGAAAGTAAGATGTTGAAGTGTTTATGATTAGACGATGATTAAACTTGGTGAAATGTATGAATATGAGATGATGGTGATGAATATGGCTTAATGCATTATAGTTGTGATGAAATGGTGATGTGGTGTTAATATGATTTGTGTGGAATGTATTGATTTGATAATGCAAATAAAATGGTGATGAAATGTAGCATGATTTAAGATCAAAATAAATTATTGGTGCTTGATTTAAGATCAAGATAAATTATTGGTGAGGTGATTTAAGATCACTATGGTACCACATGCATGTAGAGTCGTATTAGGCGCATTATATACACATGAGTCATGTTTGGTAGTGTTTTGGTGTGAACTTGTCCATTTATGTGGTAAATGTCAATTGTTAGTGTGTGAAAATTATGGAATGATTCATAATTGTGTTGTTGGAGATTTATAATTGAAATGGTGATTTAATTGTTGATGATGTATAATTAAGTTGGTAATTATATAATGATGAAGGTATACTATGATTTACGAATTATGCATGAGTACTAACCAGGTTTTTTGTATTGATGAATATTTAAATGTTAAGTGATGGTTTTGCCTGAAACATAATTGCGTTTATTATATTTTTTTGTTGAATATATATCTTACCCTCTAGTGGCTTTATTGTCGCCTCATCTATGGGTTTTACCCTTGGAGATGTAGACTTGCAGGTTGATGAGTAGTGCTCGGTGAGTTGTGCTGAGGATGGTGTCACACCTATTCTCCTTTTATATCGCGTTTATTTTCAAGGATGTCTAGATTAGGTGCTCTGATCTACGAGTCCGGGATTTATTTTACTTGTTGAATTTTATGATGATGTATTTATTTGAGATTTTTATGATGAGACCCGAGATGATTATTATGTTGAGATGATTTATTTCCGCTGTGTTGTGATGATTGTTGATGAGATTTTCATTACGATAAATTTGTATGAGTTAATTAGTGATTTGTTAGATTCTGATTAGTTGTGTTGCATGATTTATCGCTTAATTAGTAGTCTCGGGGATCGGGGTCTTACAATTATGATTAATCGATTTTTTAAAAAAAAGTCATTCAAATGTAAATTTCTTTGATTTATGTTATAATATTCATTGTTGAATGTAATGAAATAATATTTCTGTTCTAATGTAACGTAATATAATACTCCCTCCGGTCCTAATTATAAGAAAATTTTCAAAAAAATCTTTGGTTCTATTTATAAGAAAATGTCACAACTTTTAAGGTGTAATTATTGTTTAAAATACTTTTTTACCCCTCATTTAATATTTGTCTTTTTAATATTAGTTGTGTATTTAATGTTTCACAACTTTTTATAAGGGTATATTTGTAAAAATATTTAAAAACTTACAACAATTAATTGTTGCATTGGTTTTGATGTTTTTTGGTTTTTCTTCTTATAATAAGGACCGAGGGAGTAATATGTAACAGGCGTGAGTTAACTCACGTTGGTATATACCGAATGTGAGTTAAGTCACGTTGGGGGTATTTTGGTCAGTTTGTATAGGGGTGAGCAATTTTGTACGGGAGAAGAGCAATTTTTATGTTACTCTTGAGCCTTCTAAATTTTCAATGTTGTCTACATTTGAATTATATAATTTGAAGCGTGTTTTAGATTTTTTGGACCATAGCCGAAATTTATCAAAACACATAAGATGAATTTTTCCAATAAATCACCCACAATAAACTTCAACAACAAAAAATCATGTGTTTCATTGGTTAGGCATATACAATTTGAAAAAAAATTAAATATTTATGTTGAGTCTTTTGTGTTGGCTGCATGTTTTGGCAAAACCAAAGTATTGAATAGAAGCATCTCCATATTTGAAACATTTCTTCAGTTGCAAGTTTTGTGTTTTGAAGCCATTCAGAAGCAGAAAATGTCATCAGAAGCTGAATGCACTGTAGCAGTTCAGAAGCTGATTTCAGGTTCTGAAGCCAGCGTTGACTTTTGTTGACCACATCAGAAGCTGGGTTTTCAGATTAGTTTTTGCGCGTATCTTGGGAGATTTAGCAAGGAATTATCTTTGTATAAGTGCTTCTAGAATGCTGAATTATTTGGAGAAGATTTTATTGAAGATTTGGTTCAAAGATATGAAATCGTATTTTCTGTTTTAAATCTTTCAAAGATACAAAACAGTTTTATTTGTTACTTGATTGGACCAATCTTATTTCAGTAACAAATCAATTCAGAAGATTAGTTTTATTTTGCAAGACTGAAGGCTATAAATAGAGGAGGGCTGCTGCTATTCAAGACATGATTTAGAGAGTTAGAAAATCAGAAAATTGAGTCTGTGTTTTAACTTAGAGTTTATTGTGCACCACTCATATGTTTTGAGTTGGTTTAGAGTTTTATAGTGTTGTGATTCATTCTAAGCCTTTAGGTACGAATGAAGTCTTTGTGTTTTTGAAGTTTTTTCTGAAAAACAGAGTGTCTTTGTTTAAGGGTTTCAGTAACTGGGTTTAGTTACTTGAATAGGAAGATAGTGGAGTCTATTACTCAGAGTTGGGTAGAAGTCTTACTAGGTGGAGGTTAATTGCTTGGGATAAGAACTGGGAGTCAGTGTCTGAGTCTTAAGGATTAAATCCAATAGTGGATTTCCTTCCTGGATTGGTATCCCCCAGAGTAGGAGGTGTTTACTCCGAACTGGGTTAACAAACCTCTGTGCCTTTTTAGCTTTCCTGCACTTTATATTCCTGCTGATTAATTGCTTTTATATTGTGCTAAGTTCTGTTCAGAACCTGTTAGGTTCAGAACCTGTTTTAATCAGAACCTGTTAGTTTCTCTTAAGAATTGCCTGGCCAGAATTTCAATTGGCATCAGAGCAGGCACCCTGCCTGTATTTTGGGTGAGATCCAGAGGACTTATTTCTGGTAAGCATGGATATAGAAGGAGGATATGTCAATAGACCACCCCTACTAGATGGCACAAACTATGAGTATTGGAAGTCAAGGATGTGTGCTTTTCTAAAGTCTATTGACAGCAGGACTTGGAAAGCTGTGATTAAAGGCTGGGATCATCCTGTGTATACAGACAAAGATGGTAACAAGACTGAGGTTCTGAAGCCTGAGGAGGAATGGACCAAAGCTGAAGATGATCTGTCACTGGGAAATTCAAAAGCTTTGAATGCTATCTTTAATGGTGTTGATCAGAATATGTTCAGACTTATCAAACAATGTACTGTGGCTAAGGATGCTTGGGAAATTCTGAAAACCACTCATGAAGGAACTTCTAAGGTGAAGATGTCCAGATTGCAGCTGCTGACTACTAAGTTTGAGAATCTAAAGATGAAGGAAGATGAGAATATCCAGGATTTCTATATGAATGTACTTGATATGGCTAATTCCTTTGATTCTCTTGGGGAGAAGATGTCAGATGAGAAGCTAGTGAGAAAAATCCTCAGGTCCCTGCCCAGAAGATTTGACATGAAGGTGACAGCAATTGAAGAGGCTCATGATATTACCTCTATGAAGCTTGAGGAGCTGATTGGGTCTTTGCTCAATTTTGAAACTGCATTCTGCAAACAACCTGATAAGAAAGGAAAAGGTGTAGCTTTTACTGTGAACTCTGAAGCTGATGATCAACAAGAGTCTGAGGAGGACGACTTATCAGAAGCTCTAGTGTTGCTGGGAAAACAATTCAACAAGATTCTGAAGAATGTTAACCGAAAAGCCAAAGCCAAAGGTCAGAATTTCAGATTCAATAACAAAAAGCAACAAACTGATGAGAAGAAGACCAAGTCTGAGGAGAAAAGCAACCAAGCCAAAGGTGTGCAGTGCTATGAGTGTGAGGGCTATGGGCATATCAAATCTGAATGTCCTACTTTTCTTAAGAAGCAGAAGAAGAGCCTAGCTGTTGCATGGTCTGATGATGGTTCTGAAGATGATGATGTTAGTGAATCTGATATGTGTGATACTGGTCTAGTTGTGAGGTCAGGAGCTATCTTGAAGAAGGAAGCTGTTTTAGAGTCTGAGACCTTTTCAGAGTCTGACTCAGAGTCTGAAGCCTCATCTGTGTCTGAAGCTGCTAAAACCTCATATGATGAGCTAGCTGACAACTATAGGAAGCTGTATACCAAAAGTGCTGAGGTCTGCAAACAAGTTCTGGATCAGAAGGAGACTATTTTTCAACTGGAGGCTGAAAAAGGAGAACTTCTTGTGCAGAATTCAGATTTGAAAGAAGTAGTGAACCAGTTAAATTCCCAACTTGAACATATGAAAAAGCAGGTTAGAATGATGAATACTGCTACTAATGTGTTGGATGAAATTTTGGGTGCTCAGCAACAAGGAAAAACTGGTTTAGGCTTTGATGATCAGACTCAGAACCCCAAACAGAAGATTCTGGTTAAAGAGTTTGTTCCTGCCACTAAAACTGATAATCCTATGACTGGGACTTCTCAGATGAGACCTCAGAAACAATCCCAGAAGCAAGATCAGAAGCAAGCTCAGAGGAGACCTCAGAAACAAGCCCAGATGCCAGCTCAGAAGCATGGTCAGATGCTGCCTCAGAAGCAACTGTTCAGAAACAGAAGAAGGAGAAATCATCCATGGATCTGTCATCATTGTGGAAAGAGAGGGCATATCAAACCATTCTGCTTTAAATTGTATGGTTACCCTGAACACTTTCAATTTAGAAGAGTGCAACCAGCTGCACCCAGACACAGTGTTCAGAAGGTGTGGAAACCTAAGGTTCAGAATGTAGGCCTGATTGCTCATACTTCTTTGAGAGCCACTTCAAAAGAAGATTGGTATTTTGATAGTGGGTGTTCAAGACACATGACTGGTGTGAAGAAGCTGCTGAGCAATATCAGATCATACTCCAGAAGTTATGTGACATTTGGAGATGGTGTAAAAGGTCAGATTCTGGGTATTGGTGATTTGATCAGAGAAGGGTTGCCCAGACTTAATGATGTGCTACTGGTGGAAGGATTAACTTCAAATCTGATCAGTATTAGCCAACTTTGTGATCAGGACTTGAAGGTTAAGTTTAACAAACTAGAGTGTATTGTTACTGATCAGGAAGATAAGATTCAGATGAGAGGCTGCAGATCCAAAGACAATTGTTATTTGTGGATCTCTGAAGAAGAAAAAAGTCTGACTTCTTGTCTTATGAGCTCAGAAGAAGAAGTCAAACTCTGGCACCAGAAACTGGGACATCTGCATCTGAAAGGCATGAAGAAAATCCTAAGTACTGAAGCTATCAGAGGTGTACCTAATCTGAAGATCAATGAGGACAGTGTTTGTGGTGATTGTCAGATTGGTAAACAAACAAGAAAGTCTCATCCCAGATTAGTTCACCAGGTAACTACTAAAGTACTAGAACTTGTTCATATGGATTTAATGGGGCCTATGCAAGTAGAAAGTATTGGAGGGAAGAGGTATGCTTTTGTAATGGTAGATGACTACTCAAGATTTACATGGATCAGCTTTGTTAGAGAAAAGTCTGATACATTTGAAGTATTTAAAGACCTGTGCGTTCAATTACAAAGAGAAAAAGATTGTGGCATAGTCAGAATCAGAAGTGACCATGGCAAAGAATTTGAAAACAAGAGTTTTTCAGAATTTTGTGCTTCTGAAGGTATAAAACATGAGTTTTCTGCACCTATCACACCTCAGCAAAATGGTGTAGTTGAGAGGAAGAATAGGACTTTAGCAGAATGTGCAAGGGTTATGCTGCATGCTAAGAAGTTGCCATATATGTTCTGGGCTGAAGCAATGAACACAGCATGTTACATACACAATAGAGTCACTTTGAAAAAGGGAACATCATCTACATTGTATGAACTGTGGAAAGGGAGGAAGCCTACTGTCAAATATTTCCATGTTTTTGGGAGCAGATGCTACATCTTGGCTGATAGAGAAAATAGAAGAAAGCTGGATCCTAAGTCTGATGAGGGCATATTCCTGGGTTATTCAGTGAACAGCAGAGCTTATAGGGTGTTTAATTCCAGAACCAAGGTTGTAATGGAGTCCATTAATGTGGTAATTAATGATCTGACTGCTGAGAAAGATAGAAGTGAGTCTGAAGTTGTTCCAGAGTCTGAAGCATCAGAAGAACAAACTTCAGAAGCAGAAAAGCATTCAGAGTCTGAAGAAGCAGAAGATCAACCAGATCAAGTTCCAAATGATAAAGGGCCATCAATTAGAGTTCAGAAGGATCATCCTAAAGAATTAATCATTGGAAGCTTAGATCAAGGTGTCAGAACCAGGAGATCAGATGCTGCTGCTACTGATTCATGCTTTGTGTCAAAGGTTGAGCCTAAAAATGTGAAAGAAGCCCTAACTGATGAATTTTGGATTGAAGCAATGCAAGATGAGTTGAATCAATTCGAAAGGAGTGAAGTGTGGGATCTAGTTCCAAGACCTGAAGGGCTGAATGTGATTGGGACTAAGTGGATATTCAAGAATAAAACAGATGAAAATGGAACTGTAGTCAGAAACAAGGCAAGGTTAGTTGCTCAGGGTTATACTCAAGTTGAGGGACTTGATTTTGATGAGACCTTTGCACCAGTGGCCAGACTAGAGTCCATAAGACTACTGTTGGGTGTATCCTGCATTCTCAAGTTCAAATTATTCCAGATGGATGTGAAGAGTGCATTTCTGAATGGATATTTGCAAGAAGAAGTGTATGTTGAACAGCCTAAAGGATTTGTGGATCATAATTTTCCTAATCATGTTTACAAACTGAAGAAGGCCTTGTATGGATTGAAGCAAGCACCAAGAGCATGGTATGACAGACTGACTCAGTTTCTTGTTGCTCAAGGTTACAGAAAAGGAGGTTCTGATAAGACCTTGTTTGTGAAAAATGAAAATGGGAGTCTGATGATTGCTCAGATTTATGTGGATGACATAGTTTTTGGTGGAATGTCTCAGAAGATGGTCAAACTGTTTGTTCAGCAAATGCAATCAGAATTTGAAATGAGTTTGGTTGGTGAGCTGACATACTTTCTTGGGTTACAAGTCAAGCAAATGGAAGATACAATCTTCATTTCTCAAAGTAAGTATGCCAAGAACATAGTGAAGAAATTTGGTATGGAATCTGCTGCTCATAAGAGAACACCAGCTGCTACTCATCTAAAGCTAACCAAAGATGAACAAGGAGTATCAGTTGATCAAAGTCAGTACAGAAGCATGATAGGGAGCTTATTGTATTTAACTGCAAGCAGACCTGACATCACTTATGCTGTTGGAGTTTGTGCAAGATATCAAGCTGATCCTAAGATGAGTCATCTGACACAAGTTAAAAGGATCCTGAAGTATGTGAATAGCACAAGTGACTATGGAATCATGTATTCACACAGTTCTAGTTCTGAACTGATGGGTTTTTGTGATGCTGACTGGGCTGGAAGTGCTGATGACAGGAAGAGCACCTCAGGAGGTTGTTTCTTTTTGGGAAATAACTTAATTTCATGGTTTAGCAAGAAACAAAACTGTGTCTCATTATCAACTGCTGAGGCTGAATACATTGCTGCTGGGAGTAGTTGTTCACAACTGGTTTGGATGAAGCAGATGCTGGAGGAATACAACATTCAACAAGGTGTTATGACATTGTTTTGTGATAATTTGAGTGCTATCAACATCTCTAAAAACCCAATACAGCACAGCAGAACTAAACACATTGATATCAGACATCATTTTATCAGAAACCTTGTGGAAGACAAAGTTATTCAGCTGGAACATGTAGCTACTGAAGAACAAGTTGCTGACATTTTCACAAAGGCCTTGGATGCTAAACAGTTTGAGAATCTGAGAAGCAAGTTAGGTGTGTGTTTACATGAAGATTTATAGCAACCAATGCAAACTGGATGTGAGGAAGGAAGAGTACCTGCCAGTTGTGCCTATGCTAAGTGTGATCCTGATCCTGTGTCTGAATCTGATAGCTTTTCCAGGATCTGTGTTACTTGTTTTGATTTTATTCCCTATATGAAGACTATGTTTTGTCAGAATTTTATGGCTAAAAAGGGGGAGAAAATCTTATGTAATGTGTTGGCTCTGATACCAAAAGTCTTATGCAAAGTGATGCTGCTCAGAAGTTCAAATTTCAGATGTTCAGCTTTCAGTGTTGTTCAGAAGTTATTTGTGAAGCTCAGAGTTCAGAACAAATATAACAAGAGCTGTCAAGATGTTATTGAGGGGGAGTATGTGTCTCAGGGGGAGTACAAGATTGTTATGGTCCTGAGTGTTTCTGTGATCCTGAGGTATGGTCCTGAAGAACAATTGTGTTCAGCTCCTGAAGTGTTGACTCTGATATGCTCTGATACCCTAAATTCAGAAGTAAGGGGGAGTTTGATGTATGCTGAGTGTATGCTGAGTTGCAGGGGGAGTGTGTGTGATGATCAGGAGTTGATCAGTAGCTCTGATACTTTGGAGTAGCTCTGATACCTTGTTTGTGATGATCAGGAGTTGATCAGTAGGTTATGTGTGCTTCAGATGTTCAGAAGCTGAAGCTGATGTTTAACATAGCTCAGAAAGTGTTTTGTCCGCTGCCTAAACTGATTGCTATGATGTGTTATTGTGGAGTTCTTCATGGCTGAGTAGATCTTATGGGAGATTGAAGAACTTGGATGGTTTGGATGGTTTTAGCCAAAAATTTGCCAAAGGGGGAGATTGTTGAGTCTTTTGTGTTGGCTGCATGTTTTGGCAAAACCAAAGTATTGAATAGAAGCATCTCCATATTTGAAACATTTCTTCAGTTGCAAGTTTTGTGTTTTGAAGCCATTCAGAAGCAGAAAATGTCATCAGAAGCTGAATGCACTGTAGCAGTTCAGAAGCTGATTTCAGGTTCTGAAGCCAGCGTTGACTTTTGTTGACCACATCAGAAGCTGGGTTTTCAGATTAGTTTTTGCGCGTATCTTGGGAGATTTAGCAAGGAATTATCTTTGTATAAGTGCTTCTAGAATGCTGAATTATTTGGAGAAGATTTTATTGAAGATTTGGTTCAAAGATATGAAATCGTATTTTCTGTTTTAAATCTTTCAAAGATACAAAACAGTTTTATTTGTTACTTGATTGGACCAATCTTATTTCAGTAACAAATCAATTCAGAAGATTAGTTTTATTTTGCAAGACTGAAGGCTATAAATAGAGGAGGGCTGCTGCTATTCAAGACATGATTTAGAGAGTTAGAAAATCAGAAAATTGAGTCTGTGTTTTAACTTAGAGTTTATTGTGCACCACTCATATGTTTTGAGTTGGTTTAGAGTTTTATAGTGTTGTGATTCATTCTAAGCCTTTAGGTACGAATGAAGTCTTTGTGTTTTTGAAGTTTTTTCTGAAAAACAGAGTGTCTTTGTTTAAGGGTTTCAGTAACTGGGTTTAGTTACTTGAATAGGAAGATAGTGGAGTCTATTACTCAGAGTTGGGTAGAAGTCTTACTAGGTGGAGGTTAATTGCTTGGGATAAGAACTGGGAGTCAGTGTCTGAGTCTTAAGGATTAAATCCAATAGTGGATTTCCTTCCTGGATTGGTATCCCCCAGAGTAGGAGGTGTTTACTCCGAACTGGGTTAACAAACCTCTGTGCCTTTTTAGCTTTCCTGCACTTTATATTCCTGCTGATTAATTGCTTTTATATTGTGCTAAGTTCTGTTCAGAACCTGTTAGGTTCAGAACCTGTTTTAATCAGAACCTGTTAGTTTCTCTTAAGAATTGCCTGGCCAGAATTTCAATTTACGTATGATTCGGCTTATACAATTATGATTCGGCTTATACAACTTGAACTATGTCAAACTCCCTTAAAACCAATTTTCAACCACATTTAGATTCACTGTATTGACATATTTTGGATTCTTTTTTTTTTGGTACATCATATTTTGGATTCTATAAACTGAACTGTTGGAACAAAATGTATGAACAAGTCCCTTTTGAGTTTTGATGATAACAAAGTGTTAAAAAGAAAATTGGATACGCTAATACTTGTTCTAGTGTGCAGGACCATATACTAAAAGTTATGTATCTAACAATGGTTCTGAAAGATCAAGTTAAGAGCAGAAGGAAAATATTGAAGCTTGTGTTGCAAGTCTGAAGACCAGCGTCTGAAGACTAGCGTCTGAAGGTCAGTGTCTGAAGTTCAGCGTCTGATGAACAACGTCTGATGAACAGTGTCTGAAGACCAGCTTCTGAAGAACTGCGTCTGAAGACTGGGAGTCTGAATCTGAAGGAAACGCAGAAGTCAACAGCTGTCACTGTCAACAGTACAGTACGACAAAAATCTCAGAGTCAGAACCGCTCTCTGCAACTTTGTCTCCTTGGACGAAACACTCAACCCTTTTCAAGGAAACATTTCAAAACGTGTTCCTCAGTTCGCACACCATATCAGGAACAAATTAATGTTGGATGTAGCTTCAATTACAACGACTCTATTAATGAATCTGGATCTTCTCAACGGCTCTTTATTCCTCTATAAAGGATTGAAGATTTGAAGAAGAACATAAGACTCTGTTTTTTGAAAGCGCATAAACTCTGCCAAATTTGAAAGTCATCAAATAACTTAGAAATTCTTACAAACTCTCTTATCCTAGAATTTCTTAAGTATAGAGTCTGAATTTGTGTTGTATTTTGTGAACACCACTGATAGTATATCAAGTGTTCAACTCAAACATATTCTTTTGTAAATCTGTTTGATTCAAAGTCTTTCGCCTGTGTGCTTGAGCAATCAGAAGTCTCTTACTTTGTGTTTGAGCATAGAAAGTCTCTTACTTAGTGTTTGAGGATAGAAAGTCTCTTACTTTGTGTTTGAGCATAGAAAGTCTCTTACTTTGTGTTTGAGCATAGGAAGTCTCTTACTTTGTGTTTGAGCATTGGAAGTCTCTTACTTTGTGTTTGAGCATTGGAAGTCTCTTACTTTGTGTTTGAGCATAGGAAGTCTCTTACTTTGTGTTTGAGCATTCAAGAGCCAAGCATATTGAAATTAAACATCATTTTATTATAGATTATGTTCAGAAGGGTGTTTTGGATATTCAATTCATTGATACTGATCATCAATGGGCTGATATATTTACAAAACTCCTCACAGAAGATAGATATAATTTTATTAAAAAGAATCTGAACATGCATTTTATCTATGAAAAAAAATTGATTGACTCTGAATAGAAACTGAGAATCTGAAGTTCATCAGAAGCTAAGACTTATCAGACACTCACTTTGAGAGTCTGAAGAAAGTTCAGCCTCTGAAGACATCAAAGTCTGAGTTTCAGAATCTGAATTTTTGACTTCTGATAAAACTCATTATAAGTGGACACTTTACACGTGGCCCACTAATGAGAGTGAATCTGAACAGTAGTCTGACACATGGTCAGAAACTGGTAAGTAATAATTGCTGGGCAGTGATGAGTTAGTTTTGAAAGTTGTACTTTGCGCCCTGTTAGTACTGCGAAAGCAAGTATCGTATTTTTATCGTTCCACAGGGATTAATGTGATATCATAAACCGTTCAACTTCGATCATCGTTTTAAGTTAGGGTTTAACCTTGTTTTATACTACACTACTCAAACATTTTTTAAAACATAATAAATAAATAGTAGAGTAATAGGACATAGAAGGTGTTAGGATTAACGTTCATCAATCAAAACATCGTTTGTATCCGATTGATCATAAATACGAATTCTAGCATTTTCTTATATATTGCATTATTACGTATTGCTCAATAACATCATTGATTTCCCAAATGACGTCGTGAGATCGATTGTATCGTTTAATCGATGATTTCTCAATCTATTAAACGATTCAAAAGCTTTACGATCCAATACTTTAATGTAATTATCAAAACCAAATCCCATTTCTAGAATTTCTTATCTTGATAGAAAATCATTCTAAACCTAGATTCAAAAGTCTTTTTCAACAACATTTAAATCAAACATAAGATTGAAAAGCAAGAAGAAATTCAATGGTATATAAAAATTGCTAGAATCATATATTGAATAACCAAAAGTTTACAACATGAATGATTGATTACCTAATAATCCCAACAAAGGAGATTAGTTGATCATTGTCATGACAACCATTGCAAAATAAGAAAGGAAGATGAAGATATATGAGAGCTTGATGTCTCAAAGCTTCTAAAATGTCTTCTTCAATCCAAATCTAATTGCTATTTGAAGTTTTCCTCCTTCTATGCCTAATCTCTCTCTCTTAGGAATAAACTCTTAAATTTCGTGTAAAATTGTAAGCAATACAATAGTAAGTCCTTAACCTAAAAGCTGTAAAAAGCTTAAATACTAAACTGATAAATACACTTTCGCTCAGCGATACGTATCATCGCTCAGCGAACAATTCAAAACAGCCAATAGAGATCTGCCACGTCATCTTCTACAGTTAGACCGCCTTGATGATTTCGCTGAGCGATCCAAATATCGCTGGGCGAAAACAAGCTTCCCCTGTTCCAGAAAATCCCTGCCTAACTTCGCCAACCTTTCGCTGTAGGATCGCTCGGCGAAATATCTCTGCCTCACTTCGCTTAGCAGTCGCCAAGATATCGCTAGGCGATAATTCTCTGCCTAGTTTCGCTCAGTAGTCGCCCTAGGATCGCTAGGCGATTGTCTTCATGCTTCTCTTCAATAATTCTTTTGATGTTCAGGTCCTGGCTTGCTTTTTCCTACACAAATGGGGAAGAATGAGATATACAAAGAATAATTGGCATTTATTCATAAATTCCATGCTTTTCCTAAGATAACTTGCACAACAAGTAATTAAAAGGCATTATAAAAGACATGGATTTATTCATATTTTGCCACTTATCAAATACTCCCCAACTTAGTTCTTTGTTTGTCCTCAAACAAAAGATTCAAAATAATTGGAAAAACAAGGCTTTGGACAAAGTTAAGCATGAGGCAAAAATTTCAAAAATGGAAGAAAAGATTTTCAGGTGAATGATTCAACTTTGATAGCGCGAGCAATAGTAAAGTTTCTCATTCCACTAAATACATACCATGATTGTGACATAGTCCTAAGCACAAAGTTTATATCTCACAATTCTTGGCAAACAAAATATTTAAATTTGAACCAACCTAACACACTTCTATATTAAAGTAGATGAACATGTTGAAATCATTTGTAAGGGTTATGAACACTCATCCAACAAACATGATAACATTCCAATTAAATTATGTGTCCATCTAATTATCATTTCCAAAAGCATAAAAGGCATTGATCAAAAGGTCTTTAAGGGTTGTAATTGGGCTAGGTTACAAAAGAATTGTCATATGTGGGATATTTGAATTCAAATGGCCAAGCAAAAGGAACATTCAATCTAATTACACTTCCTTCTTTTTCCAATACAACACTTGGTGAATTTCTTATATTTCTTTTCTTGATTGATCTTGACAACTTTTTTTCTTAGAATTATTGCAAACCTTTTCATTTTTCTCTTTTCTTTTTCTTGGTTTGCTTTTCTTTCTTTTTTCTTTTTCTTTTCTTTTCTTTTCTTTTCTTGTTGTCAAGATCAAATATCATCATTCACCCTTACATTGACTTAAATATAACCTCCCTTTCTCCCCAACTTATTTCAATGATACCCTAATCGAATGTTCCTTTATCATTATGGCAAAGGTCAATAAAAACGATGGATAAGGGTTCAAAAGAAATCAATTATCAGAATTCAATAGAAAGTTAACTATGAACTGAATTTTTTTTACAAACTCCGGCAATTTAAATAAGCAGATGAGCTTATTAAAATTGACAGTCCACAGTTAACGATTCTGATTCAAATAGGCTCAGATGGGTTAACAGATACTCACACATCTCACAAGGTAGGTTCATTTGGTCAAGTATTTCACTCAATTTCAAAAAAATTGCCTTGATCATTTCAATGCTCTTACACAATTTAAAACAACAACAGATTTAACATAAAATAACTGAGTTAAACATGGTATTGGTCTCCTGCATATATACAATGGTTGAGGATTCCTCACATTTTTTGCTAGTTCTATATTGGTTCAAACGTAAATATGTGCTTACTTAAAACTGAGTAACATAAAAATTGTGTGCAAAGGACTCATTTCACAATCAAGTATATACCTAGAAAAACAAGAAACGAGTACCTTAGCTGCGTGCTTTATCACTAACTTTTTATCATTATCACTCACCTGATCTTTTGCTCACAGCTTTGGCTTAGTTCAAGCATTTAGCTTTGAGTATTTGAACAGGGTTCACACAATTGACAATTAACTATACTAACTAAAACATGATACTAAAATAAATAACTATAACACACAAAATTAACATAAAACATAAACTTAAGCAAATTGTACCAAAAGTACATAAAATTCAAAGTACAGAATTCAAATACGGAATTAAAAGTACGGAAGCAAAGTACAAAACAAAATACAGAAACAAAGTACGGAAATTCAGTTATACAAGCCATGGTATTGTTCAGACAATCCAAAAAAAATAAATGACTGAAAGCTTTAAATGGAATTTTTTCACTATATGTGCGTGCTTTCAAGTCCTTGTCTTGCTCCCAGCTCAATCCTCCATCTCCTCATCACTCGCCGTCTCCTCATCCGAACCCTCAGCTGCCACAACATCATCATCAGCAACTGCATCATCATCATCAGCAACTGCAGCTGCACTGCCCCCTCCATAATAGAATGGCCTGTCCCCAGGGTAGTTCACATAGGAGCGGTACTGATCCGGGGTCATCACCTGCTGAGCAGAGTCTGATGGAGCACCCCAATGCTGCTGCATACGGTAGAGCGACTCCTGGATACCCAGCTGACCTCTGTAGTGTGCCTCCATAGCATCCCAAGTGTAACTCTGATACCCAGGGTCCCACTGGTGAATCTGAGGCTGCTGTGGCTGTGAAGGTGGCTGCTCCTGTGCTTGTGATGATTCAGGCTGATCTTGTGTTTGGTGGTGGGTTCTTCTGACTTGCCTCCCCTCATTGTGTCGGGCAATATAAGCATCATCCACCGGATTGACTATCTGCTCGTGGATTTGTGGTGGGAGGACAATGCGTGCTGTCTGGCACAGGCCCATAATCAGTCCGGGGAAGGCAAGTGGACACTTAGCAGTTGTTATGCCACTCATTGCAACTGTCTTAAGCTCCTTTGCAATGATCCTGGCAACGTCCACTTTCTTCCCAGCAAGGATACAGTAAATGAGGGGGGTGACATCCAAAGTGGTTGAGGACATATGGCTTTTGGGACGGATGTTGTGTAAGATTAGGTTGAGGATCACATGAGCTGGCATTGTCATGTCCTGCTTCAATGCCCTAAAAGGTCTCCCAGCTGCATTCAGATCATAGTCCTTACCCTCCTTGAAGATAGCCTTCTTAATCTCTTCGTGGTCCCAGTTACCACGAGCTTGCTGAGTGTGGTACTCACACAAGTATTCGGATTCCACAGGAGTCAGAGGGTTTCCCAGGTAAGCATTGATGGCTGGGCGGTGAAACTTCACGACATGGCCACGGACAAATGTTTGGAACTCAAATGGGTCCTCAGGGTCATCCGGTATTGCGTTCGCGTAGAACTCCCTCACAATATCGGCGTTGATATTAGTCGGAGGACTAACCAAAGTCTCCCACTTCCGACCCTCAAAAATCCCCAAAATTCCTGTGTATTCCCTTGAGGATTAATGATGAACTGTTTCTCATGCAAGAACTTCCTCTTGAGCAGCTCCTGGTACCTTGCTGCGTGGTGTGCGCTCCGGAAGCGACTTGCATCAAACGGAGCGGATGCTCGAGAAGATCCTTCTCCGGCTTTCCTTTTGCTTCCGGTGGATTTGGTTTTAGGTGCCATGCTGCAAAATAAACAGACAAAACACACAGAACACATATATTGATAGAGGTTAGTATAAAATCAAATTGAAAAACTCAGAGCAAAAATTATAAAATTTTAAAATTTTCTGGATAAAATCGCTAAGCGATCCAAACAATCGCTAGGCGAAAATGTTCATCATTTCTGGGTTTTCCAGATGAACTTTCGCCTAGGCGATCGTATTTTCGCTAAGCGAAAATACGCAGAAATTGAAAATTTTTTGTGGAAATCTCTCTGAACTACCTCTAATCACTAAACAACATACCCAGTGATCTCAGAAATGAATTACAATAACAACTATGGTATGCAAAACATCATAAACCCTAGTTTATTTCGCATTTACACAAAAGGGTTTTGTTTTCAAAAAAAAAAAAGTGAATCAAAATTCGATTTTTGCATAGCAAGCTGTTGTTATTTTAGTTCATATCTAACCTAAACTAATTTCTTCCCTAACCAGCATTCTAAACACTAAAAATCATAACAATAGCAACCTATTCAATCAAATCCAACATTTAACCCAAATTCGAAAAATTAAAAGAAAGCAAGAATAGAGATCAAACCTGTTGATTAAATGCACACAGAAATGAAAGAATGAAATGCAGGTGCTTAAATCTGGCTTGGATTGATTTTTGGGTTTGTGGAATTTGAAAGGTTGTGTAAGGTTTTTGTGAGAAATGAAGAAAGAAAGGTTAAAAACCGGTTTTGGTGATTAAACTGGGTGGTTGGGAACGGTTGGGGTGTAATAATGGTGGAGAGAGGGTTGTCTGGGATTGGAAACAGGAACTGTCTGTCTTCGTATTTTCGCTGAGCGATAGTTCCATCGCTAAGCGAAATTAATTTGGTCAAAACTGGTCAAACTGACCTATAATTGTCGCCTAGCGAACGTGTTTTTCGCTGAGCGATCCATGACAGGTAAAATTTTCAAGTTCTGAATTTTGGACTGGTTTCTGATTTTGAATGAAAAATGACCTAAACTAAAATGCAAAGCAGTAAACTACTTACAAAATTGGGGTGCCTCCCAACAAGCTCTTGTTTAACGTCATTAGATCGACGCCTGATTCGCTTAAGCGTAAGAATCGATGAGAGAAATTGTCGTCGTGTGCCGAACAACTTCACCTCCAAAATATGGCTTCAGCCTCTGTCCATTCATTGTCCATGTCGACTTAGTGATAGGATCCTCTAGTTCCACAGCTCCATAAGGTCTTACTTCCTTTATCATGAACGGACCGGACCACTTGGACTTCAATTTACCCGGAAATAGTCGTAGCCTTGCATTGAACAGCAACATCATTTGACCAGGTCTGAATTCCCTCTTCATGATCTTCTTGTCATGATACCGTTTAACCTTTTCCTTATAAAGCTTGCTTGACTGATAGGCTTGGTCACGCATTTCTTCTAACTCATGCATCTGAAGCTTTCTCTTCTCCCCAGCTTGCTCTTGATCAAAGTTCAAAAACTTGAGCGCCCAAAACGCTTTGTGCTCCAACTCGACCGGCAAGTGGCATGCTTTCCCATACACCAATTGGAATGGTGTGAAACCTGTAGGAGCTTTGTATGCGGTCCTATAGGCCCACAATGCTTCGTCCAGTTTCATCGCCCAATCCTTCCTTGAAGATGACACGGTCTTCTCAAGTATCCGTTTGATTTCACGGTTGGATACCTCGGCTTGACCGTTGGTCTGTGGATGGTATGGTGAAGCAACCTTGTGCTTTACTCCATAGTGCTCAAGTGCTTTTGCTAACTGTTGATTGCAGAAGTGAGAACCTCCGTCACTTATTAGCACTCTTGGAGTTCCAAATCGGGAAAAGATGTTCCTTTTCAGAAACTTGACCACCGTCTTGCTATCAGCTTTCTGAGATGCTATTGCTTCTACCCACTTTGACACATAGTCGACAGCCACCAAAATATACTCGTTGTTCAAAGAAGATGGAAATGGCCCTACAAAGTCAATACCCCAACAGTCGAAGACTTCGACTTCAAGGATACTTTGTAGAGGCATTTCATTCCTCTTTGAAATCCCTCCGGTTTTCTGGCAACTCTCGCATTCTTTCACATGTTCATATGAGTCTTTGAACAAGGTGGGCCAATAAAAGCCAGCTTGAAGAACTTTTGCTCCAGTTCTTTCTCCACTGTAGTGACCACCATATGGCGAGTTGTGACAGTGCCACATGATGTCCTTGGCTTCTTCTCTTGCAACACATCTTCTTATTAAGTGGTCTACTCCAATCTTGAAGAGGTACGGGTCATCCCAAATGAATTGAGTGGCGTCTCTCAACAACCTCTTCTTCATTTGCCATGTGTAATCCTCCGGTATGAACCCCGTTGCTTTGTAATTGGCCATGTCCGCGAACCATGGTCTTTCTTGCACCATAAGCAACTGTTCATCCGGGAACTCTTCAAGGATGTCCCTTTCATTCTTCGTTATCTCATTGTTCACCAATCTTGACAGATGATCAGCTACTAGGTTCTCAGTCCCCTTCTTGTCCTTAATCTCCAAATCAAACTCTTGGAGTAGCAACATCCAACGGATGAGTCTCGGCTTTGAGTCGGGTTTGGTAATTAAGTACTTGATAGCTGCAGGGTCAGTCCAGATAACAATTTTTGAACCAATGAGATACGAACGAAATTTTTCTAATGCGAACACTATGGCAAGTAATTCTTTTTCAGTGGTAGCATAATTGACTTGTGCGTCATTTAAAACTTTACTTGCATAGTGTATAGCATGAAAAATTTTGTTTTTGCGTTGACCTAACACCGCGCCTACCGCATAATCACTTGCATCGCACATAAGTTCAAAATCGTATGTCCAGTTTGGTGCGGTGATTATGGGTGCGGATGTTAAGCTATCCTTTAAACTATTAAAAGCATTTAAACAGTCAATATCAAAATCAAAAGACTTATCTTTGTTGAGCAAGTTGCTCAATGGCTTGGCAATTTTTGAGAAGTCTTTGATGAATCTCCGATAGAACCCGGCATGGCCTAGGAAACTTCGGATTCCCTTGACATTGACTGGTGGTGGAAGTTTTCCTATCACGTCGATCTTAGCTTTATCAACTTCGATACCCTTGGAGGAGATCTTGTGACCAAGGACTATACCCTCGGTTACCATGAAGTGACACTTCTCCCAATTGAGCACCAAGTTGGTTTCCTTGCACCGTTTCAGTACCGTGTCCAGATTCTTCAAGCATAAATCAAATGATGACCCGAAAACTGAGAAGTCGTCCATGAACACTTCAATGCTTTTCTCTATCAAGTCGGCAAAGATGGCTTGCATGCATCGTTGAAATGTTGCTGGAGCGTTACATAAACCGAACGGCATGCGTCGATATGCAAATACCCCAAAAGGACATGTGAAAGCAGTCTTCTCATGATCGTCTGGATTCACCGATATCTGATTGTAACCTGAATACCCGTCAAGGAAACAGTAAAAAGCTTGTCCTGACAGCCTCTCTAGCATTTGATCCATAAATGGTAGAGGAAAATGATCATTTCTAGTTGCTTTGTTCAACCTCCGGTAGTCGATACACATCCTCCAACCGGTCACGGTTCTTGTCGGTATGAGCTCATTCTTCTCGTTCGTGATAACCGTCATACCTCCCTTCTTAGGGACAACTTGAACCGGACTAACCCAAGTGCTATCCGAGATCGGATATATCATGCCGGCTTCAAGTAGCTTCACTACTTCTTTCCGGACTACTTCTTTCATGTTTGGGTTTAGCCGTCTTTGAGGTTGTGCTACCGGCTTATAATCCTCTTCCATCATGATCTTGTGCATGCATTAGGAAGGACTTATCCCTTTTAAGTCGGATAGTGTCCAACCTATTGCTTCCTTGTTGGACTTCAAAACTTCGACCAATCTTGTTTCTTCATGGTTTGACAAGGAGCTACTAATGATTACCGGTTTGGTACCCTCTTGATCAAGAAACACATACTTCAAATGTGAGGGCAATATCTTCATCTCCGGCTTCACTTCTTCTACTTTAGCTTCATTCGTCAATTCCTCGATTTTGGCTTTGTGAGGAGGAATTTCCTTCAACGAATCGAGCTCCTTCAAACACTCTTCAAGCTCTAGCTCATCTTCTTCTCCTAGGATACTTAGTGCGTTTGTCAAAACTCTCTCAAGATGTGTCAAGTCATGCAACTGGTTTCTCGTATCTACTATCAATTCTTCCGTTGCATCCATCTTGAAACACGCAGCTTTATCACTAGGAAACTTCATTGCTTCATGGATGTTGAAATTGACTTCTTCATCGTCCACACGGACTTTCATTAAGCCTCCGTCAAGATCAATCATCATCCGTGCCGTTTGCATGAAAGTTCTCCCAAGAAGTAGTGGCACATCATCATCCTCCGGAATGTCCATCACTACAAAGTCGACGGGGAACAAGAACTTGTCGACTTTCACCAACACGTCTTCAGCAATTCCCAATGGACGAGTGTAGGATTTGTCGGCCAATTGCAAGGTTAAGTTGGTTCTCTTCACAACTATATCACCTATCCTTTTGACAACGGATAGTGGTATTAAGTTGATGCTTGAACCCAAATCAATGAGTGCCTTGCCGACATCAACATTGCCAATGGACACGAGCAGTGTAACTTTGCCCGGATCTCTCTTCTTTCTTGACAATGTATTCTGGATGATTTCACTACAATTCGCGTCTAGAAGAATTGTTTCTTCTTCATTAAACCTCCTCTTCTTGGAGAGAATTTCTTTCATGAACTTGGCATAGGTCGGCATTTGCTCTAGGGCTTCCGAGAACGGTATATTGATTTGTAACCTCTTGAATACTTCAAGGAACCTAGCAAACTGCCGTTCTTTCTCTTTTTTGGCTGGTGTAGTTGGGTAAGGTAGGTGCGGTGTTGGTGCATTCTTCACTATTTCTTGCTTCTTGCCCTTCTCCTTCACCACATCCTTCTTCCATACAATGTTCTCATTTTCAACTACATCCTTATTATTATTTTCTACTACATCCTCTATATGTACATCTTCCGTTTCTTCCTCACGTCCTTCATCATCATCCTTCTCCTTCACCTCATTCTCAACAACCCTTCTCTCTACTTCAAGATTGTCCCCTATACCTTTTCCAATGACCTTCCCGCTCCTTGTAGCAATTGCCTTGCAATTTTCGTTGTCTCTTGTTGCAAGGACTTCTTCATCAAAATGACTTAATTGTCATTTCGATGATGATGCATGATCCTTAGGGTTGGTTTGTGTGTTGGCGGTAAAGGCTCCGCCTTGTTGAGTAGCTTGAGAAAGTTGTTGTGCCAATTGACCCACTTGCGTCTCCAGATTTTTTATGGACGCATCAGTGTTCTTCTGGTTGGCCATTGACTGCTGCATGAATTGATTGAGGGTTTCATCGGTGGATTGGTTGCGGTTTTGTTGTGGAGGTTGATATTGGTTATAATTTTGGTAAGGTTGTCGGTTATACTGGCCAGCTTCTCCCCTCCAACCTTGGCCATAATTCGGATTATTCCCTCTTGGGAAGTTGTTTGGATGGCTTTGGAATTGGTTTTGAAACTGTTGAGGCCTTGGTTGATTACCAACATAGCTTACCTCTTCTGTAGGGGGCGGACAGAATCCGGTTGGGTGGTCTCCCGAACAAAGCTCGCAAGATGCGACTTGGTGTTGTCTTCTTTGTTCGTTCTGGATGTCCTTCATTTGTTGAGGAAGGTTGGCCATTTTCTTTGTCAACTCTTCCACTTGTTGCGTGAGCAACTTGTTCTGTGCAAGGATAGCATCATTAGTTCCCAAATCTAGGATTCCCGCCTTCCTTTGGCTTTGGCTTCGGTTGTGATGAGCTTGGTGATCGTTCAACGCCATTCTCTCTATAATAGCAACAGCATCCTCGGCGCTCTTGGCCATCAAAGAACCACCAGCAGCAGCGTCAAGCAAAAGCTTGGATTGTTGTTGCATCCCGTTCCGGAAGAGATGAATTTGTGTTAACTCATCAAATCCATGGTTCGGACATCTTCTGAGCATTGACTTGAAACGCTCCCAGGCTTCACATAGTGTCTCACTTGTACCTTGTGAAAACACCGCAATAGTTGTCTTCGCCTCCATGAAACGATTATGAGGGAAGAACCTCTCAAGGAATTTCTCCTCAAGCGTGTTCCAGTTCGTCATTACCGTCGGAGGTTGGTCCAAGTACCACTCCTTAGCTTTACCAATCAATGAGTGTGGAAACATCCTCATCCACATTGCCTCCTCGTTATTTTCCGTCTCACCAAGGGTTCCCGCAATCTCATAGAATTTTGTGAGATGTTGGAACGGGTCTTCATGGTCTAATCCTGAGAATGGATTAGCATATAAGATTTGTAATATCCCCGTCTTCATCTCCGTTTGCTTGGCAGTCCGCGGAGTTTTCCCCAATTGTGCGAAACGGCGTGGAGTATTAGTACATGGCGTCGCAGAACCTCCTGAACCATCTCCTGTTGCAGCCATTTGTAACTCTTGGCTTGGATTTGGACTAGATGAATGACTAGAAACAGAACTCTCCTCTTGTTGCCTCTTCCTTGCTTGTTGCTTCTTTTTCCGATTCTTGCTATTGGCTCTACGAGCTGTTCTTTCAATCTCGGAATCAAAAAGAAGTTGGTCCTCTGATACTTGACCTCGCATAAACGATATCAACAATCTGACCACAAAGGATTAGCAAACAAGATGGATAAGAAGTATTAGTTATATACATAAAAGAATTTTGTGCAAAATTGCTTAAAACCATAATTAAAGTTGCAATGATTATAATATCATAACTTTAATCCCCGGCAACGGCGCCATTTTGTTAGTACTGCGAAAGCAAGTATCGTTTTTTTATCGTTCCACAGGGATTAATGTGATATCATAAACCGTTCAACTTCGATCATCGTTTTAAGTTAGGGTTTAACCTTGTTTTATACTACACTACTCAAACATTTTTTAAAACATAATAAATAAATAGTAGAGTAATAGGACATAGAAGGTGTTAGGATTAACGTTCATCAATCAAAACATCGTTTGTATCCGATTGATCATAAATACGAATTCTAGCATTTTCTTATATATTGCATTATTACGTATTGCTCAATAACATCATTGATTTCCCAAATGACGTCGTGAGATCGATTGTATCGTTTAATCGATGATTTCTCAATCTATTAAACGATTCAAAAGCTTTACGATCCAATACTTTAATGTAATTATCAAAACCAAATCCCATTTCTAGAATTTCTTATCTTGATAGAAAATCATTCTAAACCTAGATTCAAAAGTCTTTTTCAACAACATTTAAATCAAACATAAGATTGAAAAGCAAGAAGAAATTCAATGGTATATAAAAATTGCTAGAATCATATATTGAATAACCAAAAGTTTACAACATGAATGATTGATTACCTAATAATCCCAACAAAGGAGATTAGTTGATCATTGTCATGACAACCATTGCAAAATAAGAAAGGAAGATGAAGATATATGAGAGCTTGATGTCTCAAAGCTTCTAAAATGTCTTCTTCAATCCAAATCTAATTGCTATTTGAAGTTTTCCTCCTTCTATGCCTAATCTCTCTCTTAGGAATAAACTCTTAAATTTCGTGTAAAATTGTAAGCAATACAATAGTAAGTCCTTAACCTAAAAGCTGTAAAAAGCTTAAATACTAAACTGATAAATACACTTTCGCTCAGCGATACGTATCATCGCTCAGCGAACAATTCAAAACAGCCAATAGAGATCTGCCACGTCATCTTCTACAGTTAGACCGCCTTGATGATTTCGCTGAGCGATCCAAATATCGCTGGGCGAAAACAAGCTTCCCCTGTTCCAGAAAATCCCTGCCTAACTTCGCCAACCTTTCGCTGTAGGATCGCTAGGCGAAATATCTCTGCCTCACTTCGCTTAGCAGTCGCCAAGATATCGCTAGGCGATAATTCTCTGCCTAGTTTCGCTCAGTAGTCGCCCTAGGATCGCTAGGCGATTGTCTTCATGCTTCTCTTCAATAATTCTTTTGATGTTCAGGTCCTGGCTTGCTTTTTCCTACACAAATGGGGAAGAATGAGATATACAAAGAATAATTGGCATTTATTCATAAATTCCATGCTTTTCCTAAGATAACTTGCACAACAAGTAATTAAAAGGCATTATAAAAGACATGGATTTATTCATATTTTGCCACTTATCACGCCCCTCCTAAAGTCATTAATGTGCAGTTGTGTTTAATGTTTTTATGTTTTCAGTTTCTAAAACTTTTTAACAAAAACACTCAAAACACTTTCACACTTTCACTTTCTCATCTTAAACGTTCAGTTTTCAGACCCATTTAAAAAACTCTCAAACGTTTTCTGAAAGAGTTTAGTAGTACTGAACCATATGTTCTGAACAATTCTGTCTGAAAGAGTTCAGTGGTACTGAACAATATGCTCTGAACATTTTTATCTCACGTTTTAACTCTCTTGTGTCTTAAATTCTTGAATTTTCTTTTTGTTGATGACAAAAGGGGGAGTAAAAGTAACAAGTATTTCAGGCTCTGAGCCATATCAGAACATAAGTTAATTATTGAAAATTAATTAACTCAGGAGAACATCTTCTCATCTCTTAGCCTCTGATTAATTCTTTGTGAGATAATTCTGTGAAAAATCACTCAGAAACAGTTTGGATTTTTCACCTTTTTTATTTAAACTGAATTTAATTAACCTAGATAAGACTCAGGGGAAGCTTACAAACCTCACCTTGTGGAATATCAGACTCAGGGGGAGCTTACAAACCTCAGACCCTGAAGTCAACTTGTTAATTAAATTAACAACAATTTTCTATTAATACTTGTGTTTGTCATCATCAAAAAGGGGGAGATTGTTGGAACAAAATGTATGAACAAGTCCCTTTTGAGTTTTGATGATAACAAAGTGTTAAAAAGAAAATTGGATACGCTAAAACTTGTTCTAGTGTGCAGGACCATATACTAAAAGTTATGTATCTAACAGTGGTTCTGAAAGATCAAGTTAAGAGCAGAAGGAAAATATTGAAGCTTGTGTTGCAAGTCTGAAGACCAGCGTCTGAAGGTCAGCGTCTGAAGACCAGCGTCTGAAGGTCAGCATCTGAAGTTCAGCGTCTGATGAACAGCATCTGAAGTTCAGCGTCTGAAGGTCAGTGTTTGTAGGTCAGCGTCTGATGAACAGTGTCTGAAGACCAGCTTCTGAAGAACTGCGTCTGAAGACTGGGAGTCTGAAGGAAACGCAGAAGTCAACAGCTGTCACTGTCAACAGTATAGTACGACAGAAATCTCAGAGTCAGAACCGCTCTCTGCAACTTTATCTCCTTGGACGAAACACTCAACCCTTTTCAAGGAAACATTTCAAAACGTGTTCCTCTGTTCGCACACCATATCAGGAACAAATTAATGCTGGATGTAGCTTCAATTACAATGACTCTATTGATGAATCTGGATCTTCTCAACGGCTCTTTATTCCTCTATAAAGGATTGAAGATTTGAAGAAGGACATAAGACTCTGTTTTCTGAAAGCGCAAAAACTCTGCCAAATTCGAAAGTCATCAAATAACTTAGAAATTCTTACAAAGTCTCTTATCCTAGAATTTCTTAAGTATAGAGTCTGAATCTGTGTTGTATTTTGTGAACACCACTGATAGTATATCAAGTGTTCAACTCAAACATATTCTTTTGTAAATCTGTTTGATTCAAAGTCTCTCGCTTGTGTGCTTGAGCAATCAGAAGTCTCTTACTTTGTGTTTGAGCATAGAAAGTCTCTTACTTAGTGTTTGAGCATAGGAAGTCTCTTACTTTGTGTTTGAGCATTGGAAGTCTCTTGCTTTGTGTTTGAGCAATTGTAATCTTTGTGATTATAGTGAAAAATCTCTTGTAAGTGACAAGGGGACTGGACTACTTCCGGGTTGTGGAAGGAATCAGGATAATTGCTTGTGTCTCTCTCTCATTTACTTTATATCTGCTGCAAAACATCTCTGAAAATAGCTTCAGAATCTGATCAATATCAGACTCTGAACTAGCATAAGTTTTTGAGAAAAAAAAAGGCCAACACAATTCAACCCTCTCCTTCTTGTGTTTTTCTCACCTTCATGAACCTGTCAAATATATGGTTTAATTGATCTCTTTTTGTATTTGGTTTAATTTTTCTTACAAACTGGTTTGTAATTTGACCTGAGTCGCCTTTATTTATTAACTTTTATATCACACCTCATACCTTTTCCAAGTGAGGTTTGAGTTTTTTCTATTTCCCTTTTTCTATTATCTCTCTCACGCCAACACTTCCTCACACTAATTTTTTTTTTATAAGAAAAACACACTATTTGCTTGTTTGGTAGGCTCTCGTACTTTTTTTTAGGTCAACTCATCCTTGCATAATCAATTTGTAAAATGATGGATGATTCGCTTTGTAAACTCCTATAGACCTTGTATATTTTCTACGCAAGGCTTGAATTTTTTTTCCAATAAATAATAAGCATATAATAAAACTATGAGATTTTATACACGGAGTTATTAAAATTTGATAGAAAAAAAGATTGTAGGACATAATTTTTATAAAAATAAAAATAAAAATATCGTATATTCTTTTAAAAAAATGAAACATGGAAAGACCAGGTGAAACATGGTAAAAATAAATAGAAATAGAGTTTGTCACAAGGAATGTCAAATAAAAGGAGGAGTCACATGTCAAAATTAGGGTGCGTTTGGATTGAGGGTTTAGGAAGAGAATGAAGATGAGGACTTACTTTTCTTTTTTAAATTATAAACAATATGAAAAAATAGACCAAAATGAAATTATTTCCACACGGTAGGAGACCAAAATAATGTTCAAAATTACATTTGTTGAAAAGAAAAAAATCTCTTTCAATTCAAAAAGGCTAATGTAAGTTAGAGTACATAATTTTTTAATTTGATTTAACAAGTTAAAATCATTATATACTAAGATTAAATTAATAACTAATACATTCCTATTTCCTACTTTATTGTGAATATAAGCTCCTCAAAGTTTCGAGCATTTGGTCTTTTCTGATTTTTTTTCACTAACCATTAAATTTCTAGAGAAAAGGGACATTATAATTGAAGTTGGAATGAAAGGTTGTAAAATTGTTAGAGTTAAAAATGATTGTTTTGCTCTCTGGTTTGTCAAACATGAACATTATTAAGTAAAGAACATGATATGCAAAGAGAAACAAACTTGCTGCCTAGTCTATGAGTCCCTACTGCCAGTTGTAGAATGCCAATTCCATGGTAAGCAAAGTCACAGTTCATGAATGTTGACAACCACTTTTGCAAAAAGAACTGCAGTTGCTCTGCAGCCAGAGACGTAAGCAAAAATTGGTCGAACGTCGAAGGTGTTTATTCTTTTGAGTAAGGTTGATGTTCTAAGTCCACACTTATTTGTCTGGAGTTGGCTTTAGGTTTTCAAACTTGTTAACGATGCACTCATTTCAATATTTCTGGTGCATACGCATTACACATTACAATTTTTCTGTGCACTTTCTATAGATGAAAACTGATTTGTCTCATTGAAATCATGTTTTTGCAGCTATCTAGCTCTTGAGTATGCATTATGCAATGACCGGCCATCTTCATAGTTGGAAAAAAAATATTGTTTTTATATTCTTAACTTATGACATGTATATAAAATGTTTATGAAATGGAGTCACCGGTAAGCACTATGCATACCTGCCCATCATCATGACAGTAGCTTGAGGATTGATTCCTGGTGACTTCGTAAATGCCGAGCCATCTACGACACTAAGTCTATTAACACCAAGAACCTTATGATCCGAGTCGATCACCTTCCCTACATGCCAGAAGTCAGAACTCTCCGCGGGAAAGATTTATTCGGGAAGAATGCTCGTGAACTCTGTTTGGTTCCCAACGTTGTGATACCACCAAAATTCAAGCTCCCTGACTTTGAAAAATACAAGGGGAACACATGCCCACGAAGCCATTTGGTGATGTACGCGAGAAAGATGTCTACGCACACTGACAATCATAAGCTCCTCATTCATTTCTTCCAAGACAGTTTGACTGGGCCCACCTTGAAGTGGTACATGAATTTGGAAAGCGCTAATATCCGAACTTTCAATGACTTAGGGGAAGCCTTCATTCGCCAGTATAAGTATAACCTGGACATGGCCCCAGATAGGGACCAGCTTCGTGCCATGACCCAGAGAGACAAGGAAACATTTAAGGAGTATGCCTAGCACTAGAGAGAAGTAGCTGCTCAAATCATCCTGCCTTTAGAGGAGAAAGAGATGACTAAAATTTTCTTGAAGACTCTCGGCCAGTTCTATTATGAGAAAATGGTTGCCAGTGCGCCGATGGATTTTACTGAGATGGTAAATATGGGAGTGCGTCTGGAGGAAGGAGTCTGAGAAGGACGTTTGGTTATGGAAAGTGCTTTTGCTGATAGTAGTAGAAAGAAGTTTGGGAATGGCTTCTCCGGAAAGAAAGAGCAAGAAGTAAGTATGGTGGGTCATGGGCAGCCTCAGCAACGATATCCAGGGTATCAATATGTCGCCGCTGTCACACCTATCGTTAGTGTTATCCAGAATCCAGGTTATCAGCCTCAGCTCCAACAAACGCCTCAACAACAGTATCAACAACAGCCTCGACAACAGGCACCCCAACAGTTCACCCAACAGAATTGGGTTCAGTGGATATCGTAGTTTAATCCAATCCTGATGGCGTATGCAGAATTGCTTCCCGCTTTGCTTGAGAAAAATCTTGTTCAGACTAGGGCGCCTCCTCGGGTACCTGAAAGGTTGCCAAGTTGGTATATACATGATCTCTCTTGTGCTTTCCATCAAGGGGCACCCGATCACGACCTTGAGCACTGTTACACCCTGAAAGCTGAAGTCCAAAAGTTGATCCAGGCTAATATTCTGTCCTTCAAAGATTTGAACCCCAATGTGCAAGCTAATCCACTACCGGATCATGGGACCTCATCTGTTAATATGATGCAAGATTGTTCAGAGGCTTACCCTGTTGAAGACAATCTTGAAGAAGGTGGCAGCTAGTTTTGTGACACATGGCAGAGTTTGCCACAATTGGATCGTTGTTGAAGTTCCTTCCGCTTTTCATTTTTCCAAATAACATTTTGTTGTTTTCGCTTTTTGTTTTCTTTAAAAAAAATCCTTTCATTCCGCCCGAGACGAAAGTGAACTTTTGTAGGGCTTTTTGCTTTATGCATTCCCATCATCAAATAAAAAGTCGTTTTATCCCCGACTATGTCTTTTTATTCTTTACTTTTTTCTGGAAAATGGTAACACAAAAAACCAAAAAAAAAACTTATTTTTCTTTAATCAATTTCCAAATATCTGCATTTATGTTTACTAAAACTAATCATGAATCATACAAAAAAGTTTAAACACCAATAAACCTGTTGAACACTGTAATCCTATGCTCTTTCCCAACTTTGAGTTCCCTGTCTTCAAAGCGGAAGAGGAGGAGGATGAAGGGATTCCCGAAAAGATCTCTCGGTTACTAGAGTATGAAAGGAAGGTCATTCAGCCTCATGAAGAAGCACTGGAAGTGATTAACTTGGGTTCCGAGGAACTGCACTACAGTATTCCTGATAAAATCATCACAGCCAATGGGACGAATTTGAACAACAAAATGGTGAAAGAGTTGTGTGATAGTTTCAAAATTGAAAATCATAACTGATATCCTTACCTCAGATGAATGGTGAGCGTTGAAGCTGCAAAAAAACAAAAAAAAAACAAAAAAAAAAGGCAAAAAACAAAAACAAAAAAGAAATATATCAAGAAGATTGTTCAAAAGATGGTAGTCACCTACAAAGACTAGCATGAGATACTCCCATTCGCTTTGCATGAGTATCGTACTTCAGTACGCACATCACCAGGGGCAACCCCCTTCTCTTACATTTATATCAAAAGGGATGAAGCAGACTTTTGACAAGAAAGTTCGTCCCCGTGTGTTCCAAGAAGGAGATCTCGTGCTCAAGAAAGTCTTGTCTTTTCAACCCGATTCCAGGGGCAAATGGACGCCTAACTATGAAGGTCCATACGTCGTCAAAAGGGTTTTCTCTGGTGGTACAATGACTCTTACGACTATGGATGGTGATGAGCTTCCCATTCATGTGAACGCTGATGCAGTCAAGAAATACTTTGTCTAACAAATAAAAGAACAGCTCGGTAAGTCGAAAACCCGAAAGGGCGGCTTAGGCAAAAATGAGCGTCTTGGTGGATTGAAAACCCGAAAGGGTGGTCCAGGCAAAAATTAGAGACATAAAACAGAAAAATAATCATCCTGATAGGTCGAAAACCCAGAAGGGCGATCTATGCAAAAATTAAGGATCAAAAGACAAAGTGACTGCATCAGGTTGGCCATGACTCACTTGGGGCACAGCTGTCAAAGAGACTCAGAATCTGAAGCATCCAAACAGTAGAATTCAAAGTTGTTAGGGAGAATAGTGGTTATTGTGTTCAATGTATCTTCCCCTTATATTTACCATTTTCCAAACTTTGTGAGATCCGTGGAGCCACGCCATTGGCGGGCCACCACCCTATTAAATAAATTTGAGCTTGTGTCTTTTATTTGGAATTCTCATTTATTCTGTTTATGAAATTTCTTCTGTTTTTGATGGTAATACTTGAAGCAAAATATTTTTCAAAATCATAAATCTTTTTTCATATCTTTTGGAAAGCATAAACAACAAACACATTCTCTCTGAACTCATGAAAAAGTGAAGTGTGCGTCAACATCCATCCCAAGAACGGGTAAACTCTGCAGGTTAAACATGGTCAATTGCTTGAAAAAAAATAAAAAAAAAGAAGAAAAAGAGAAAAAGAAAAGAGCTCGGTAAGTCGAAAACCCGAAGGGCCGACTTAGGCAAAAGAACATATTCCTGGTGGATCGAAAACCCGAAAGGGCTGTCCAGACAAAAATTAGGGACATACAAAAGAACATATTCACAGTGGACTGAAAACTCGAAAGGGCGGTCCAGGCAAAAGTTAGGGATTCAAAAAGAAAAAACAAAAGATAAGCATGACCACAGAAGCACCAGTTCTTCTACCAGATTTTTGGATTAGCACGTCTTCCTCAGGAAGTGTTTACTCCCCATCAGTTGTTGCGTATATCGGGCTTTACCCCATCAATGTTTTGGTATGTTCCCAATGGCATCATTCCCAATGAAGATTACCGAGTGTTTGTAATACGATGTTGGTCCACTTTCCATCTTACCCGTCCAATCTTGTCTCATCAAGTTCATCAGTTATACAATCATACAAGTTGATCCTTCATGCAGTCATACAAGTCGTACTATCATACATACATTCATACATTAATGCATATACACGTTCATGCATATACAACATACAGACAACATCACTCATACATGGTTGCATTAACCACCCTGAGTCTTTATTTAACTATCTTTTTGTAATATCCCGCTCATAAGTATCAGTTATTAGTGTTAGAAACTTGAGAAGCAAGCATGGCAAATAAGTAATTAGGTTGAGATGGCAATTTTGTAAATAATGGAGAAGGGGAGATTATTTAAAAATGGAACATGATATTTCTATTGCCATTTTTCTTCTTCTCATCCTTACCAACAAAATCAGCTCTCCTTCCTCCTTCCCTCAATCTCTCACGCCCCCATCTCACCATACCAACATCCATTAAACTTCATCCCAACTCTTGAGAAGAAATACTTGCAAGAAAGCTTGGGTTGGAAGCTAGAACAAGAGAAAGAAAAGAAGAACAAGGAAGAACCAAGGGAAGAGTTAGACTTGGAGTGACATAGGGTTATTGGATTCAAGCTTAAACAGCACCAATAGTGGATTAAGGTGAGCTCCACAGGGTTTTAGAACCCGTTTGAGTAAGTTTGAAGTTTATAGCTTTATGACCTAGTTTAGGGTTTTAGTGTTTAATTTACCTCTCTATGTGAATCCTTGATTATTCCTGATGTAATCTAGCTATATGCCTTAGGAATTGATCCATTAAGATGTTATGATGTCTGGGTATGTTGGATAAGCTGAAATGGTGAAAAATCATGTTTTAAACTTGCATAATGCTGTCCAACTGCAGGTAAAATCGTGTCACGATTTTCCAATCGTGTCACGATTTCCAAATCGTGACACGATGGGACAGTGGACAGAACATGTTGTTTTTTCATCACTTCTCGCACCATTCCGGCTATCCAATGCTACCTCGGACTCAATAACGATATGTAGTGACTAAGTGTCGCTAATAAGCATAGAAAGACCCAACCTTTAGAGAATGTATGGATGAATTATAGATGAGGAAAGGTACCATGATAAGAGAGGATTATCTTAATCCATAAGTAATCATAGTGATGTTAGGAAACCAGTTTAGGGTTTAACCCTTATGAAGCAATGTTATGAACTCAATTCAGTTTACCCGAAATCAAGAATGATACAATGATTAAGCTTAGAACCTTTTTATAGGTTAAGCACTTATGAATGATTACATTAAGAATAAGGATAAGATAAGAATACGTTATACGATTATGATCACGTGTTCATCAGACTCCGGGTTACGCCGGATGGGATTTCTCCGAAAGGGCTATCCACACGTAAGTTAAAAGATTTAGGCATGTCCATCAGGCTCCGGATTATGCCGGATGGGACTTCACCGAGAGGGTTGTCCACATGTACAGTTAAGATGTGTCCAGCAGGCTCCGGATTATGCCGGATGGGGCTTCACCGAGAGGGTTGCCTACACAAAGATAAGAGGAGTCCGGTGTTAGCCTGATATGATAGGAATTTCACCGGTATGATGGGAGATGTACTTCGGGGTTACTCCACCCGGATGCACTCCGTAAAACGAACCAAGATAATGTTATGTTTGTTCAACGCTAACTTCTAACTCTTTTATATGAAAGATGAATATGTATATTTTATATGTAATACGAGATATGATGTTTAGTTCTTAGTGAACGAGATGTGATCATAGGATGTTCCCAAGATCACTACGTATAAGTCTAAGATTGAGAATGGAACATGATATGTATGAGATAAGATAATGAAGCGATCCTAGGTTCTCCCCTTGATCGCGATAAATGTAAAGAATGATGGCGATCGTAGGAATCCCCAAGATTGCCAAAAGTAGGCACGGCGACCCTAGGTTACCCCCGTGGTTGCCAACAGTTGGTAGGGTAGGAGCTCACTGAGACGTTATGTCTCATCCCTTTCCTTCTGGTGCAGGTTCTTCGCTGGTAGCACGACAAAAAGGTAAAGAGAAAACTACGGATTGATCGTGCTGCTTATGTTTTCTTGGATGTTGTATATGATATTGTATCGTGATGTATATATATATATATATGAAGAATGTTTTGTATCGGATATTGAGTTGTATCACAAACTTATGTATTGTATATTCATTAAGCAATTTTCTGTATTGTATTTAATGTATCCGGTACGAAATTTTAATACTCGTAAGAGATCCTAGGCAATCTCTATATGGGTGTTACAATTTGGTATCAGAGCAGGTCGATTCAGACCGTGCCCTTGGTCATTAAAGTACAATCCAAGTTTGTGGACCTCTTGGATCCAGGACATTATTCTAGATGTTATATTCAGTTGAAACTGATCACTTTGACTTGCATATGACAGCTAGGATAAGATGTCTGGGAGAAGAAGAGGACCCGGTAGACCTCGTGCCAATCAAGCTAGTGATGAAAGTGGAGGACCCAGTATGAACTCATGGGAACAGATGATACAGCAACAGCAAGCCTGGCAGCAACAGTATCAAGAGCAGCAAGCTCAAAATGCGTTACAGTATCAACAAATGATGATGATGATGCAGCAGCAATCTCAGCAACAAGCCCAAGCTCAACAGCAATGGATGGAAATGATGCAGCAAGGGCAGGGTTTCCATCCACAGCCACCACCTCCTCCAGCAATTGGTAATCCCGTGTTCCGGGAATATAATAGGCATCACCCTCCGGAGTTCAATGGAGAAGGTGAGCCTCAAGAAGCTAGGAAGTGGATTAAGCAGATGGAGAAGATTTTTAGAATGGCTGAGTGTTCAGAAGAGGACAAAGTGGTCTATGCCACAAACCAACTCAGAGGCGCAGCAGAAGATTGGTGGGAATCTGCTCAGCGCAGGATGGAAGCCAATGGGGTAGAAGTGAATTGGGTAAACTTTAAAGGAGTGATGTTGGAGAAATATTTACCTTTGTCCTATAAGGTAAAGAAGGAGCAAGAGTTCTTAGAATTGAAACAGGGTAGTATGTCAGTGGCTGAATTCACCAAGAAGTTTGAGGAGCTGTCCTACTATTCTACACACAACGAGTATGCTGAGAATGAAGTGTGGAAAATGAATCAGTACAAACGAGGCTTAAGAGGCGAGATCGACACTGCAGTAAGTCTCCAAAGAACTGCAAGTTACGATGAATTGGTGCATGATAGCTTAGTGGTCGAAGCAGGACTTGCGAAGACCTCGAAAGAAAGATCAGTGGCTTTTGAAAGAAGGAAGAGTAGAATGCAGGATAAGTATTATGACAAGTTGAAACCGAAGGGGTCACCTCTAAGGGGTAAACAGACGTATTCACCGAAGGCTGGTGCTATTTGCAACAATTGTGGGAAATCACATTACGGCGAATGCATGAAGGGTACAGGTATTTGTTATGGATGTAAGAAGCCGGTGCACATTATAGCAAATTATCCAGAACGGAGGAATAGAAGTGGAACTGAAGGAACTACCACTAGCAAAGGAAGGGTGTACTCCCTTGATGGTGCAAAGGCCTTGGAAAATGAAGATTTGATTGCCGGTATGTGTTATCTTGGCTCATACCCAGTAAAAGTTATCTTTGATTGTGGCGCTACTTGCTCTTTTATTTCTTATAAATGTGTTGAGACTCTGCAATTACCTATGTCTCCGTTGAATCCTCCAATGTTAGTATCTACCGCTACTGAGGGCGGAATTGAGGCAAAGTATGTATGTGAAAACTGTCCTATCACTGTGTCTAGCAAGACCTATTATGTTGATTTAGTAGGTCTCCCGATGGAGCAACTCGATGTGATCTTAGGCATGGATTGGCTCTCCGCTAACCATGTGTACATAGGATGTTCAGAGAAAAGTATTTATATGCCGACCAGTGATACGGCGGAAGGTGTGGCTCTATCTGAATTGATTAACCGCACCCATCAGTTAATCCAATTTATTTGTGCACAAGATAAAGGATTTTATGTCATGCTCACTGTGGCTTCAGAATCAGAGTTAAGTCCCAGTGATATTCCCATTGTGAATGAGTATTTAGATGTTTTCCCTTCGGAAGTAACTAGTTTGCCTCCAGAGCGTTAGGTAGAGTTTTCAATTGATTTAATTCCAGGAGCGGAGCCGGTATCTGTGGCACCGTATAGAATGTCGCCTACGGAGCTTAAAGAGCTGAAATCTCAGCTAGAAGAATTGATCCAGAAGCATTTTATCAGACCTAGTGTGTCACCTTGGGGTGCTCCTGTTCTGTTGGTTAAGAAGAAAGATGGAAGCATGAGACTGTGTATAGACTACCGCCAACTTAATAAAGTGACTATCAAGAACAAATATCCTCTTCCAAGGATTGATGATCTCCTAGATCAGCTCAAGGGAGCAACGGTGTTTTCAAAAATTGATCTCCGGTCAGGTTACCATCAAATCCGCATTAAATCTTCAGATGTGTCTAAGACGGCGTTTCGAACGCGTTACGGGCACTATGAATTTCTGGTTATGCCTTTTGGTGTAACTAATGCTCCAGCAGTATTTATGGATTATATGAACAGAATATTTCAGCCTTACCTTGATCAATTTGTGGTGATTTTCATAGATGACATTTTGATCTACTCCAAAGATCCTCAGGAACATGCTCAACACTTGAGAATTGTTTTGGATGTCCTCAGAGACAAGCAGTTATATGCTAAATTCAGCAAGTGTGAGTTCTGGCTATCTGAGATTAAGTTTTTGGGTCACGTTATTTCTCAAGGAGGAGTATCCGTTGATCCGTCCAAAGTTGAAGCTGTACTCAGTTGGGAAAGACCTAAGAATGTAGCAGAAGTCAGGAGCTTTTTAGGCTTGGCAGGTTATTATCGAAGGTTTATCATGAAATTTTCTCAGATTGCCTTACCTTTGTCACGCCTTACCAGAAAGGATGTACCCTTTATTTGGGACGAAGAGTGTGAAGAGAGCTTCAGAATTTTAAAAAGGAAATTGACTAAAGCACCAGTATTGGCGATACCAGATCCTGAAAGGAGATACACCGTTTTCTGCGATGCATCTTCCAAGGGACTGGGAAGTGTTCTTATGCAAGGGGAGAATGTGATAGCTTATGCGTCCAGACAGCTCAAGACTCATGAAGAGAATTACCCCACCCATGATCTTGAGTTAGCAGCAATAGTTTTTGCATTGAAGATATGGAGACATCATTTGTATGGTGCACAGTTCGATTTGTTTAGTGACCATAAGAGTTTGAAATACTTGTTTGATCAACGAGACCTTAACATGAGGCAAAGACGATGGATGGAATACTTGAAGGACTTTGATTTTGATCTGAAATATCATCCAGGAAAAGCAAATGTGGTAGCTGATGCCTTGAGTCGAAAAGCTTTAGTTAAAGCTGAAGTAATGATGCATACATGTGGATTATATGAGAAATTCAGAGACCTTAATCTACATGTTACAGAGTTAGAAGGTGGCATCTTGCTGAATAAGTTAGATATTTTGTGCGACCTACGATTTAGGATTGCACAAGCTCAATCTGTGGATATGGACCTTCAGAGGAAAGTTGGTCAAGCAGAGTTCTCATGGGCACCAGATGGTGTATTACTGTTTGAAGGAAGGATTTATGTTCCGAATGATATGGAATTGAAAAGGTTGATTTTAGAAGAGGCGCACAAGAGCAGTTTCAGCATTCATCCCGGTACCACCAAGATGTATCAAGATTTGAAAAGAGATTATTGGTGGCCTAGCATGAAAAGAGATGTTGCGGAATTTGTGTCGCGATGCATTGTATGTCAGCAGGTGAAGATTGAACATCAAAGGCCTGCAGGAATGTTAGTACCTTTGGAGATTCCACTATGGAAATGGGAAGATATAACCATGGATTTTGTGAGTGGATTACCTCGAACACAACGAGGACATGACTCCATTTGGGTAATAGTGGACCGGTTAACCAAGTCAGCTCATTTCTTGCTGGTTAAGACTACTTACCGAGCTTCTCAGTATGCCGAGTTGTTTATTTCGGAGGTTGTGAAACTCCATGGTGTGCCAGCTAGCATTGTGTCTGATAGAGATCCCATCTTCACATCCCACTTTTGGAAAGTTTTTCAGAAGGCTTTGGGGACAAGATTAAAGATGAGCACGTCCCATCATCCTCAAACAGACGGACAATCCGAGTGGACTATTCAGACGTTAGAGGATATGCTACGTGCATGTATCCTAGAAGATGGAGGAAGTTGGAACGACCACCTACCATTGATTGAATTTTCTTACAACAACAGTTACCATTCTAGCATTGGAATGGCACCATATGAAGCTTTGTATGGTAGGAAATGTAGAACCCCACTTTGCTGGGCTGAGGTTGGAGATAAGAGTATTCTGGGACCTGAGATAATTCAGGAGACGACCTTAAAGATTAAATCCATTCAGGATAAGATGAGAACAACCCAAAGTCGTCAGAAAAGTTATGCGGATAAGCGGCGAAGACCCTTAGAGTTTGAAGAAGGAGACCATGTATTCCTTAAAGTTACGCCCGAGTTGGGATTAAGAGGAGCATTCAGAACTAAGAAACTTTGCCCAAAGGTATGTTGGACCGTTTCAGATACTTCGACGTGTCGGTCCAGCAGCTTATCAGTTAGCGCTGCCACCGGCCATGTCAGGTTTACACGATGTATTTCATGTCTCACAACTAATGAAATTCATTCCCGACCCTTTCCAACCGGTGGAGCTGGGCAGTATTGATTTGAGATCGGACTTGACTTTTCAACCTGAACCAGATCAAATAATTGATCGTGATGTTAAGTCCTTGCGGAACAAAGAAATTCCTATTGTTAAAGTTGTTTGGAAAGGTTCTCCCGACGGCGAAGCGACGTAGGAGCTAGAATCGGAGATGCAAGAGAACTATCCCCATTTATTTTCAGGTAAATTCTAAATTTCGAGGACGAAATTTCTTTAAGGGGGGTAGATTGTAATATCCCGCTCATAAGTATCAGTTATTAGTGTTAGAAACTTGAGAAGCAAGCATGGCAAATAAGTAATTAGGTTGAGATGGCAATTTTGTAAATAATGGAGAAGGGGGGATTATTTAAAAATGGAACATGATATTTCTATTGCCATTTTTCTTCTTCTCATCCTTACCAACAAAATCAGCTCTCCTTCCTCCTTCCCTCAATCTCTCACGCCCCCATCTCACCATACCAACATCCATTAAACTTCATCCCAACTCTTGAGAAGAAATACTTGCAAGAAAGCTTGGGTTGGAAGCTAGAACAAGAGAAAGAAAAGAAGAACAGGGAAGAACCAAGGGAAGATTTAGACTTGGAGTGACATAGGGTTATTGGATTCAAGCTTAAACAGCACCAATAGTGGATTAAGGTGAGCTCCACAGGGTTTTAGAACTCGTTTGAGTAAGTTTGAAGTTTATAGCTTTATGACCTAGTTTAGGGTTTTAGTGTTTAATTTACCTCTCTATGTGAATCCTTGATTATTCCTGATGTAATCTAGCTATATGCCTTAGGAATTGATCCATTAAGTTGTTATGATGTCTGGGTATGTTGGATAAGCTGAAATGGTGAAAAATCACGTTTTAAACTTGCCTAATGATGTCCAACTGCAGGTAAAATCGTGTCACGATTTTCCAATCGTGTCACGATTTCACAGGCAGAACCAAACACATTTTCTGGGTAGAAAATCGTGTCACGATTTCCAAATCGTGACACGATGGGACAGTGGACAGAACATGTTGTTTTTTCATCACTTCTCGCACCATTCCGGCTATCCAATGCTACCTCGGACTCAATAACGATATGTAGTGACTAAGTGTCGCTAATAAGCATAGAAAGACCCAACCTTTAGAGAATGTATGGATGAATTATAGATGAGGAAAGGTACCATGATAAGAGAGGATTATCTTAATCCATAAGTAATCATAGTGATGTTAGGAAACCAGTTTAGGGTTTAACCCTTATGAAGCAATGTTATGAACTCAATTCAGTTTACCCGAAATCAAGAATGATACAATGATTAAGCTTAGAACCTTTTTATAGGTTAAGCACTTATGAATGATTACATTAAGAATAAGGATAAGATAAGAATACGTTATACGATTATGATCACGTGTTCATCAGACTCCGGGTTACGCCGGATGGGATTTCTCCGAAAGGGCTATCCACACGTAAGTTAAAAGATTTAGGCATGTCCATCAGGCTCCGGATTATGCCGGATGGGACTTCACCGAGAGGGTTGTCCACATGTACAATTAAGATGTGTCCAGCAGGCTCCGGATTATGCCGGATGGGGCTTCACCGAGAGGGTTGCCTACACAAAGATAAGAGGAGTCCGGTGTTAGCCTGATATGATAGGAATTTCACCGGTATGATGGGAGATGTACTTCGGGGTTACTCCACCCGGATGCACTCCGTAAAACGAACCAAGATAATGTTATGTTTGTTCAACGCTAACTTCTAACTCTTTTATATGAAAGATGAATATGTATATTTTATATGTAATACGAGATATGATGTTTAGTTCTTAGTGAACGAGATGTGATCATAGGATGTTCCCAAGATCACTACGTATAAGTCTAAGATTGAGAATGGAACATGATATGTATGAGATAAGATAATGAAGCGATCCTAGGTTCTCCCCTTGATCGCGATAAATGTAAAGAATGATGGCGATCGTAGGAATCCCCAAGATTGCCAAAAGTAGGCACGGCGACCCTAGGTTACCCCCGTGGTTGCCAACAGTTGGTAGGGTAGGAGCTCACTGAGACGTTATGTCTCATCCCTTTCCTTCTGGTGCAGGTTCTTCGCTGGTAGCACGACGAAAAGGTAAAGAGAAAGCTACGGATTGATCGTGCTGCTTATGTTTTCTTGGATGTTGTATATGATATTGTATCGTGATGTATATATATATATATATATGAAGAATGTTTTGTATCGGATATTGAGTTGTATCACAAACTTATGTATTGTATATTCATTAAGCAATTTTCTGTATTGTATTTAATGTATCCGGTACGAAATTTTAATACTCGTAAGAGATCCTAGGCAATCTCTATATGGGTGTTACACTTTTCATACCGGTCAATCATGAGCAACTTGTAACCCTTTTTCCCCCAAATGTCACCCCCAGTGTGTCTGGTCCAAAGATGTCACCCTCTTGTCGCCAAGTGGCAGTTCTTTAACGAACAGCTTGTGCATCTTTTATCTTGCCTTTATGCCAAGTGACAGTTCTTTAACGAACAGCATGTGCATCCTTTATCTTGTCTTTATGCCAAGTGGCAGTTCTTTAACGAACAACTTGTGCATCTTTTATCTTGTCTTTTCGCCAAGTGGCAGTTCTTAAATGAACAGCTTGCGCATACCTTTTACCTTCATTTTGTTGTCAGTGGCTAGTTCGGTTACATCCCGAACAGCTGGCATTTACCTTTTACCTTCATTTTGTTGTTAGTGGCTAGTTCAGTTACATCTCGAACAGCTGCATTTACCTTTTACCTTCATTTTGTTGTCAGTGGCTAGTTCGGTTACATCCCGAACAGCTGGCATTTATCTTTTTATCATCCATCTTGTCGTCAGTGGCTAGTTCGGTTACATCCCGAACAGCTGACATTTACCTTTTTATCCTTCATCTTATCGTCCAGTGGCAAGTTCTACAAGAGAACAGCTGGCAAGTTACATTTATTTCTGTCTTTACCTCAAGCGGCAAGCTCTACAAACGGGCAGCTTGTGGTCGTTGTCTCTTTCCCATACCATATTACCTTCTCAGCTATCAGTACGATAGTTGATCTTTTCTCCAGTCAGACCATGTTATCCCCAGTGAAGTCGGATCTCGTTCTTTGACGAGCTCGGTATCCTTTTGTTTTGTTTTATCCCCAGTCGAGTCATCTTCGTCGTCTTGCATTCATACTTGCATCGCGGGCATTCATAGCATTGCATTCATAGTATTGCATTCATAGCACTTGCATGTCGAAATTGGTCAAAAATGGTGTATTCTGTATTTAAGTCTCTTCAACCCGTCGAATTAAAAACTCCATTTTTAAATCTTCGTAACGAAGAAACTTAAATAGGGGCATCTGTCATACCCCATTTTTGACCCGGTTTCGATTCATTTTCGCTCATCTTTTTAAGCCGGAAATTTTTGTCGTTTCTGACGAAATTTTGGCAGAGGTATTTTAAAATACCTCATTTTTGTTCCGAAGACAACCGTTTTTTATTTTATTATTAATTTTTTTATATTATTATTTATTTCTTTTTTTTAGAATTATTTTTTTATTAGTATTTTCTTTTATTTTAATTATTTTTTTATTTTCGTTTTTATTTTTACTGTTTTTTATTTTTCAGTTGTTTTTAGTCACTTTTGGTCCAATACTGTCCAGGGGCATTTTTGTCCAAAAATTTCAAAACCCTTTTTTTGTACTATAAATAGTACACTAAATGTACTATTCAGGCAGTCCAAGATAGGTCAGAATCAGTCAGAGGCAACAGTACAACCACCACCAGAAAACCCCAATTTTCCTTTTTTTTACAAAAATCAATATAAACAACACAGAACCAAGAAAATCTCATCACAAAAAATCAAAATCACAACCAAAATTAATCTCACAAACCCAAAAAACGATTCGGCCGAAACCAAATCCAAACCACCAGTTTTGAATCCAAAACTGAATCCAAGGCAAGGCTTCACAAAAACCCTCAAATCGAACCACAATCAGTCCGAAACCAATTAAACAAAGCCATATAAACCAGAAACCGAACCGAGAAGAGAAGAGGTAGTTTATTTTTCGAAACCTTTTTTTCAAACTTAGATCTAGTCTGTTTAAGGAAGAAGTTTGAAAATCTAAGTTCAGATTCGGCCCAGGGAAGAAAAATGAATTTTAAACAGTAAAAAAGTTTTTAAAAAAGGGAGTTTACTTGCTCGGGCGCGGCGGCGCCGCCCCTTGGGCCAGCCGGCCACCGCGCCGGAGGAGTTTTCCGGCCAATCTTTGAGAAGGGGAGAGGAGAGGAAGAGAGAAGAAGGGAGTAAGAGAGAGAAGAGAAGAGAGGGAATGGAAAAAATCTGAAAAAAGAAGCCAATTTATACTCTCCAAAATAGAGCCCAACACTCGGCCTATTCTTCCTCTTTTTTCTGATTTTCTTCTTCCTGCTTCTCACACCCCCATTTACTACTCCTGCACCTCCCTTCTTCTTATTTCTTTTTTAATTTATTTCATTTCTTGCATTTTCTTTTGCCTTTATTTATTTTCATCCATTTTATTTTATTGGCTTTAATTTTCAGCACATCATGCATTTTTATTTTACTTTTTTATTTATTTTTTATGCAACATATTTATTTATTGCATATCATGCATTTTTATTCTCTTTATTTATTTATGCAACATATTTATTTATTGTCTTGCATTTCATGCATTTTTATTTTTTTTATTTATTTTTATGCAACATATTTATTTATTGTCTTGCATTTCATGCATTTTTATTTTTTTATTTATTTTTATGCAACATATTTATTTATTGTCTTGCATTTCATGCATTTTTATTTTTTTTATTTATTTTTATGCAACATATTTATTTATTGTCTTGCATTTCATGCATTTTTATTTTTTTTATTTATTTTATGCAACATATTTAATTATTGTCTTGCATTTCATGCATTTTTATTTTTTTATTTATTTTTATGCAACATATTTATTTATTGTCTTGCATTTCATGCATTTTTATTTTTTTATTTATTTTTATGCAACATATTTATTTATTGTCTTGCATTTCATACATTTTTATTTCTTTATTTATTTTTATGCAACATATTTATTTATTGTCTTGCATTTCATGCATTTTTATTTTTTTTATTTATTTTATGCAACATATTTATTTATTGTCTTGCATTTCATGCATTTTTATTTTTTTATTTATTTTTATGCAACATATTTATTTATTGTCTTGCATTTCATGCATTTTTATTTCTTTATTTATTTTTATGCAACATATTTATTTATTGTTTTGCATTTCATGTATTTTTATTGGTAATACCAACTGTTTCTATCGGTGACTGCTTAACTGTTTCTTAAGAGGGACAAAATTGTGTTCATTGCATTATCAACCATACCCTTCCCAACAAATATGTTGTCAAAGTACCACAGGAATTTTCAAATTCTGCTTTTTGGCCAATTCCAGTGAGCAATAGCATTTGAGGTGTCCCAATTGCACCACTTGACACAATCCCTTCACTCTACCTATCAATTTGTAAAATTGCCTTATGTTTTATAGCCTTTTGGTCTTTTTTATGCAACATATAGAGCATTACCCTTTTCAGTCTTCATGTGATTGTCTCCCACTTTTAATGCTTGAACTAGTAAACTTTCAATTAAGTGAAATGTATCTTTGCATGCTACATTATTATCAATAAATGTAGCACTAATGGTCATTTTACAATCGACTCTGAAAGGATTTGATGTTCGTCCTTTAAAGTTATAACGTCTTACTCTTACCATTGAGCTAACATCTTATGTGCAGATAACAATGTTATATGAAGAGAGATGAAACAAAAAGATCTTGCATATATAGTGTCATATATTTCCATTATGCATGCCTCAGTTATATATTTTTGTCTATACATGGTCTTATTCTTATCAAGATGAGAGTCTACTGAAAATGCACTTTTCAATCTAGGACATTTGTCACCTTACAATACGCTTTTGTAGAATTGAGTTAAAGCCCTCGAGTCACGCTCCAAATGTTCAATCTAGGACGTCTAGGGACCAATTTTGTAAAGTTTATTCTCAAACCAAACTCAAAGATATGGTGTGAAAATTCACATAAAAGAATAAGCCCTCATCTCATCAAGTATTTTTGCCTTATAAAACATCTTAGACATGTGAACCTGTTGTATAAAAAACAATCTTTTGGACAATGGCATAGATCAAAACAATGAGTTTGTGAGGATTTCCAGAAGCAAGCAATTCAGCAGCAGTGTGGCGGCAACCAAATCTGTCAAAAATGGTTCCACCAACTTTGGTTCCATACTTGTGCTCATAGGTGAAATCCTTTAAAAGGAGACACACCAACATCTAGAAGACCATCCCTCAAAGCTCCCTGCCAGTGTGAAAATGTTGGACGATGAACAATCTGCTTCTCAACCCAAGGATATGACTTATTTACTAGCTTTGCATCCCACCCCGTCTTCTGTATAAATCTGCATCTTTATTGTATAGAAATGTTAAGGAAAAAAACATATAACATGACAATACTGCACAACGGTGGATTTGAGTGAAAAAAATCTACAGAGTATTTGGGGTAACTAAATTAAAATGTTCGTATTCTAGGCGATCAAATTAAAAGCGTCCTACAAACTTGAAGACTATTTTAGTTATCGTCATTACACATAAAAACATGTCGTCATCACCGACAACGGTTGGTAACATATATTCACAAAAAGACAAATTTGAGTAATGTTTTAGAAACTCAATGACCTAACTGAAAAATTCATACCAACATAGACTACATTAGAGCATCCTACAAAATTAAGATATTACAATGGTCTACTCAATAAAATTTACATCAATGTTTAATTATATATTTAGGTTGATTGTCGCATAGTGAACACGTTTTAAGAAATAATATTAGTATGTAAGTTATAAATTAAACAAATGGGTTGAAGATGGAAGCCTATTTATAGCCTTAAATCAGTCCTAGACCATAACTACAGTCAAAAGAAACGGTTTTCATCGTCCAACCGACCAAAAATGCATTAAACACACCACAAACCGTTCAAACCTTTGTTGAAACGCCATAGTCCACCTAGTCCGAGAGTTTTTGGACTATACAATCTGAACTTGTCTAAATAGTTTCAGATTGTATAATTCGAATAGCACCATATTGTGTTTAAGTTTCATTTTTGGTAGGTTTTCATTGTCAATGACATAGGAAAAAAATTTAAAAAAGATACAAAAATAATTAAACAGTTTAAAACAACACAATAACATAAGTGATGGATCTTCTGGGAAGGTGTTTGAAGATGTGCTTTTGTACTTGATCCAGTTGGCCTGCCAACTGACACATTTCGATCAGGATGTCAACTTGATCAAGTTCATAAGAACCTCTTCGGGATCAGATCTGCAACTTAATGATGAAAGGCAAGGTGTTTCAAGAGGATTGTTTTGAGTTAGATCATGATGCCTTGCTATCGGACATAGGTATATTGCCAAGGCAGCAAGATCTAGCTCATAGCAACCTCTTGGTGTTCATATCTTTCGGAAGATTTTTCAGAGTTTTTTGTTGTGTTTTATAGCAACGGAACCAAGCACACTTATTTATAGATGTTTCTGTGCGTCGTGGACCACAGAAACTGTCGGTGCAATATAGACCACAAAAAAACTTGTGCTGAACTGGTTCGGATTATATAGTCTGAACCTGACTTGCACCCTATATATCCTGGTATATTTGACAACATGATGAGGATTTATATATTATATCTATATATTTTTTTAAATGAACATCTTTAGTGTAAAGTTCATCGGAGAGATTTTTGATTTTATATTGATTTTATATTGATGAGGATTTATATATTATATCTATATATTGATTTTAACAACATAATTCAACAACATAAAACATGTAATAAAATAAAACATAATAGATCACAGATCAGCTAAACTAATGTATTCGTCTGGTCCTTCTAGCTAAGCCCTGATCTCTTCGTAGTTCCTGGGACGGATCAAACTTTTTTGAATTTGTTCAACAGATCTGACCAACGAAGCGTCCAACTCGATCGGTCACATAGTATTGTACTGACCAAAGATCGAGAACATGGTTCTCACGTCGTCGTCGTTCATGAGCTTCATCCAGTTGAACCGTAGAATTCCAGCTGATTCGGTCGATGGACGTCGATACTCAACACCGTCCACTCTCCTTGTGTCTCTGTGTTTAAGTTAACAATTGATTTGATCCAGCTGATCCTTCAACCCGGAGAGATTGACATCAGTTCGAATCCTGAACAGATGGGGTGGTTTTCCCTCGTTGTAGTAAACTGCAGCTAGCTTGGTGTTTGAATCAATGACATAGAATTTCCATGATTTTTTTGTGTGGTTTATTGCTAATGAAAATAGGCACACTTATTTATAGAGATTTTTGGGCGTCGTGGACCATAGAAACTGTCGGTGCAATGTGGACCACACATAAAAATCTTATACATAATATTTTTGGATTGTACAATCCGAAACATCCCTCACCCTACAAAGTACGAAGTTTCTCTCATTTTTCACCCATTATTGAAGCATTTCAGATTATATAATCCGAAACAAGTCAGAGCTTTGGATGGCAAGAGTAACTCATAGAACACTTTTTTCAAAGGGTTTTACCAGTTTTAATGGCTGGTAAAACCCTTTGAACACGATTTTTTACCCTTAATTAAGAGTCGTTACACTCTATGCAACACAATCTTCACAAATTTCCCCTATAAATACCCGTCAAACCTTCACCATTTCTCACACCATCATCTCACACTCTCTCCTCCTCTTCCTACTACAACAATGTTCCATCGTTGGCCTTTCATAAAAAGAGGCTACTTTGGAAATTCAGGGATTGTATAAACGGTCAATGGGGATGGTGACACGCTGCAAAGAAGCACGGTTTGTCTGGGTGTCATGTTGGTTTGTTTGGGTGCAAGGTTGACCATCAAGGTCTCTTTCGCCCTAGAGAGGAAACAAACCTTACCACAACCACCTCCCCCCACCATCTCTTTCTCCCCCCCCCCAAAATCAGCTTACACTACAGGTTTAGCTTTAGGTTTTTAATAGTTTAGTATTAGGTTTGAATATTTTATGTAATAAGCTTTAAGCTTAAGCTTTATTTTATTGTAAATGTATTGATATATTAATAAAATGAGATTTTATTTGTATCATTTTGTCCTTTTAATTTTGTTTATATTTGCATTTATTTTATATTTTTATCATTTATATTTATGTCATTGAAATAATATAAACCACAATCTTTAAAAAATCTGGGCAAAGCTAATTTCAGATTATATAATCCAAAAATTCTAACAATTTGTTTCGGATTATATAATCCGAACCAAGGGTATGTTTAGAAAAAAAAATAAGGCACGTGAAAAACTGATAAAGTGGAAAAAGTAATAGCCTACGAGTAATTCCTCCCTTTGACAAATGTGTTTAGTTTTCCATGGTCCAATTTACTAATAATGCAAGATTCAAGAAAACTTAACCAATGTTACTTCAAAAGCATAAATGAATGGAGAGAATGTCCTCGTAAGACTACATCTCTTTCAATTCTCCCAACAACATCACAATTTCTAGCTAGTGTTGCCACTAAAGTATTCACTATAGGGCAAAAAAATAGACTATGTTAATCAATTGATCGAGGAATTTTACATCAATTGGGACATTTATAAAATAGATATAAATTTTACCTTGATAAAATTACTACCGTAGTTTGAAACCTTACTCTCTATTTTGCTTGTGATTGTTGCCATCCTATGTTCAAGCTTTACAAAACGAGTCACAATCCTTTTTGCTCATTAATAACATTTGGTTGTCAAAGAGATCTCACTTGACCATTGCTTTCATAAATTATCAGACAAAATGTAGATTTATCATATTCTTTATGATGCTTCAACCTTTTTTGATATTTGTGTTGTGTTAGTAGCTAGGAAATTAGACCCTCAATGTGGAGAAGAAGCCAGGAAAACAACACAAGGGGAAGGGTAACTATATACTAGTATAATGCAAGATTAAATGGTATTACCATGTCTGGTTGATTTTTGATAAGAAACGTATAAGTTATAAGATTAAGTTATTTTATTCATGTATACAAATGAGTTACAATTTATTATAATATTATAATAAATAAGGAATAAATGCATAATAATGAAATAAAATGAGAGGAGTGGCTAGTAAAAAGTGATCCTATGTTGAGATAAGAAAGAAAAAATGTAGAGAAGTGGTTGAGCATGTTTTAGAAGTGCCAACTTAGATTGTATTTGATGTGAAAATGATGAGATGTCAATCATATAACTTGAGGGTCTAATTTAATAATAGATAAATAGTTAGATGCAATCATAAATAACGTAAAAGGTAAGATATTGATATAAAATTTGATAGGGTACCTGACGACAACTACTTCACCTCAAAGTACGTTTGAATGTGTGTCTTTCACAAATAAAAATTTGACCTTAAAACTTCCCCTTAAAAAAGAAAATGTGAGATTAAAACTTTTTTTGAGAGCGTGACCTTAAAACTTGTTTCGTGGCTCTGAGCTCATTATGTATTTTATAAAATTATTTTTATAATATTAATCTCAACATAAAAAATCATATAAATTTCTTGCATTAGAGATAATGATATTTGAGACACCATTAAACATTAAATATAAACATATCTTTCAATTCAAATTAAAATATTGGTTTGTCGTATTGTAGTAGTGTAATTTTTGCTAGACTCAACCCTTGTAGGTAGTCTCATGTTTTACTATCTTACTTTTTATACGCTTTCGACCAATCTTAACAAGAGTGAGAAAAAAGAAACTTATCTTTCTCAAGTGTAAAATAAATAGAATTTTGCAATTTGAACATAGCAATTTTAATGTAATATTTAACTAAGATTAATAAGAGTTTTTTATCTCATAAAGGTTAGGTGAGTTGAGTTTCATGGTTCACCATGGTCAGGGTAAACCTCAAAACTCAAGAAGTGTTTACAGAGATACTTAGAGATCACTCATCAAAGATGTCATCACGTTAGCAACGAGATTTAAACGCACGACCTTACGGATGAGTCAATTCCTTACCAACTTAAGATCCACCGTAAAATTAAAATACTCTGATTTTAATCCAACTTAAGATCCAACCTAAAGATTAAAATTTGATGAAAATATGAAATCAATTATTAATGTTTTATCTTTGTTATCAATTAGTAATGTTTTATCTTAGTTATAATTTTGATCTCTTATTTTCATTCATCGAGATAGTATAGGGAGATGAATAACACATTTGATTGAGTTAATGAATTAAATGAGTTAAAAAGTTAAAAAAAAAAGTTAAAAATTCAAGTTAATCCTAATAATGAAAAAAATATTAACATAACAATTAACATATTGATGTTTCTCATACAAAAAATAAACTGACCGAGTTGTCCCACTTTAAAATTATGTGTTTAGTCTCTCACTTAAATTCTTTTAGTATAGAACTTATATTATATATTATAAATTTACCTTGATGATTTCACCTTTGCAGGTTTTATGTCGGGTGGTAAAAAAATTGTCACATCATCACTCTTAGGTTTAAAAATTGAGTAAAGAACCAAAAATGAATTTTAAAAAGGGAAACTCAAGCTACAATCAAACTTTTTTTTTTCTGTAAATTTATTGATGCAATTAGAGAAAATTTCATATGTTTCCTTTCTAAATTTTTTGGCACTAATTCAATTTTTATAATAGTCAAGAATAATGTATATACCTTGAGCTTGCTCTAGCGTAGAAGCCAGCATTGATGGAGCTATAGTAAGAGTATCATCTAGCAAATTGTAACAAGAAGAAAACTTGATTAAAATGACAGCTATTTTGAACAGGATGAAATGATTAAAAAAAAAAAGCTATAGGAAGAGTATCATCTTACAGAATCGCTAGTTATGAGATATTATGCCCAAAATTAGCATCTAGATGTCCTATGAAGTTGTTATATCTCAAATCCAAAATCTCTAATTATTTTAAGCCAATTATTTTTTTTCAGTATGATCTCATAGAAAGAGTTGTTGCTTAAAATACTGTATAACATATTTTTATTATTGTTGTTAGAAAGAAAGGGGAAAAAATAGAAGAATTTTTTTAAGGAAAGAACCTCTTAAAACAATGTAACTAAACAACAATGAAAATTTTCACATTACATGGATCTTAAGCGAACAAGGTTCACAAATTCTGGTGTCAAAATTCCCTTGAGGCAAAGGTCTCTTAAGTTCTTGAACAAAGAAATAATTTCTCTTAATAAGAAATGAAACTCTCAAGTTCAATAACATGAATGAATATTGGTAATTTCATTTAATATAAGAGGATGACAATAAAAAAATTGAAATGAAAATTGCCACTTTCTATGTAGTTGGTACTATAAACACTTGAAGTGCAAAGAATAGCAGCACAAACTCAAGTTAAGAAACAAGAAGCACATTGTTACAAGCAACAAAGCTCCAGAAAGATTCATGTTCTTGATCAAGAAACATCTCTCTCAAATCTCAATTAAGTCATTGATTCTCCAATTTCTCCTTCCTTCTCCGATTGCTTGTTTTAGGGTATTTAACAAAAGGGGTTTTTTTGTTAATTAAATACAAGTAAAGGGTTTTTGTCAATTAAAGGATCGGAACCTTGAGAAAATTAGTTTATAACTGTTCAATTTTAGTTTTTTAGATTTTAGATTTTTCACTAAATCTGTTTGTTTTCTGATGAGAAAATCAGTTTATAATATTCTATTATTCTGTTTAAGTTGTAGAATTAGTTATAACTGTTCATTGATTTTTTAGAGGAAGTAGATTTTAGAATTAGAATTAGAACTGTTCAATATTATAAACTGTAGAATTGTATAACTGTTCATTGATTTTTTAGATTTTAGATTTATCACTTATTCTGTTTTTTTCCCGATAATGGATGATGATTATTGCCGATTCTTGTTATTCCTTCAATCGTTATTCCTTGTTGTTAAATTCAATCTGTTAGGAGCTCTGAAGCCCCGATACTCCAAAAATGGTGAAGAATCGTGTCCGACACGTATCCGATACCGAAACGTCCCGATACGCGTATCGGAGAAGTATCGGCCAATTAATATTTATTTTTTTGAAAAAAAATGACCGATACGTGTCGGATACGGCTAACTTATACTCCGACACCGATACTTCTCTTACATATTTCATTTTAAAAAAATAAAAGAATAAGAAACAAAAATACATTAAACCGACAACGCTATCAAAAACATTTGTCTCTTCTGACCCCAAAAAATAGGGTTTCTCGTCAACCACTAAACGATAGTTATTATCTTCTCTCTAATGCTATGTTTCTTCTGTTCTTCTCCCTATAATATCTTCTTCTCTTCTTTTGTTCTTCTCTCTAATTGGGGAAAAATGTTGTTTTTAAATTATTTGTTTTCAATCTCAAATAGTGTTAGCTATTAAGTAGTCAACATCATACAATGATGTTCTTTTTTTATAGTACTAATGATGTTCTTCATAAATTGGATAGTACTAATGATGTTTAGCTATATTTAAATTTATGCAGAAAAAATATGTAATTGTCACTAGTTTTGATCATTTTTATTGATGTTGATGTTTGTTTATTATCATTTTTAGTTATGTTTATACATTCTGCACTTATACTATTAGTTTTAAATTTAATTTTTTAATAACGTATCGAGGCCGTATCGTATCGGGAGTTTTGAAAAATTTCTCGTATCGCCGTATCGGTATCGTATCGTATCCGTATCGTGTCAGGTATCGGGGCTTCATAGGTTAGGAGGAACCTTGATTTTTGTTTGTTATGCTCACAATTTTGATGGAAGGAATAATCTTAATTGGCCATTGAATTGTTTGTATGTTATGCTCACAAACCCATTGTTATGTTTTATAGGATGAAGAAATTTTTTTTCCCGTGCTTTCTAGAGACAAAGCTAGTTCTTCGGCTAATCAAGAATCATCGAATACTCGACATCCAAGTGAGCCACAACATGAAGTTATACCCAACTCGACCAACGAGGGTATTAAAGTTGTTGATTACGAATTGTTGGAAACTAAACCAGGATTTAGGCCTCCAATTTCAAGTTATCATCCTAACATCCAAGAATGAGGTATGTAAAGCTTACCTAAAAATAGGTCCTCGTCAACCTTCTAGCAATTTCGTTTACCCTTGGTCTGATAATGGTAAACAAAGACGTCGATTTTGTAAGAATTGGTTTAATTTGTATGATTGGATTGAGTATAGTGAATCTAAGGACCTAGCATTTTGTTTGCCATGTTTTTTGTTCAAAAATATGTCTAAAAGTGGTGGGGATCACTTTGTGGGGGATGGTTTTCGTGAATGGAAGAATGCTCGAAGATTGGCTAATCATGCGACTTCTTCTTCTCATGTAGATTGTGTGCATATGGGTTTTTCTCTCATGAACCCAAACCAAAGTATTAAGGCTGCATTGTTTAATCAAACTAATCAAATGAATGTTGAATATCGTGTTCGTGTGATGAGGGCTGCATTGTTTAGCCCCACATGAACCAAAAGTCTAGATCCGCCCCTATAAGAGATAGAAACTTTGTGTTACCAATTTAATCAAGGAAATCACACTCAAAAACATGTCTCCTGATGCATGTTCACTACCTGTGATTTGTTTTTATGATGGAAGAAATTGGACTTCTCATTGGCAATCATATTGGTAAATATGATTGCTGAACTTTTTCAAATTTTTTCTTCCTCTCTAGGATTTAGTTATACAAAAGACAATTTTTTTGGACAAATACAAAGGTTCTAGGCCCCATACACCGTTTTTCTTCCTCGTTAGGATTTAGTTTCAAATTTTTTCTTCCTATCTAGGATTTAGTAATTATACCTCAAAATTCACTTTTTTCAATTCAAAATCGATATTTTTGTGTTCTTTAATATGTGCTCATATGACACAAGTTCGGAAGACGCTATTTCTTTTAGAGTTCCACAAGACCTTTTTTTTTTCCTTTTGTTAATCCACAAGACCCTTTTATATCCTTACAAAAATAAAATGTTACATTTTCTCATAATTAGATAATGCAAGTTGAGGATTGGAGCTATGGATGCTAACTGCTGGCAGGCTACTTTCACGATCACTTGTTGGTTCCTATAGATATGGCTTAATAAAGTTATATTTGAAGATAATTTTCAAAGGCCAAATAATCCAATTTTGACCATCCATAATTTCACAAGAGGAATCAGTAATTGTTACACTCAATCGCTTTATCATAATATTCAACCCAATGTCATCCTCTGATAACTGATAAAGCTTAACAGTGGTTGTACTTATAAGGGAGATGGAGAGATCGCGTGATGTGGTGGCTTGTTACGAAACTCTGAACAGAGATGAATCAAAGGTTACATTAGGAAATTTGGATCTTGTGACACCCTTCATGTCGAAATGTGGGACATGTGCCTTGGTTTTGATATGGCTTGAATGGAGAGCAATTCTCATCTCGTTGGAGAAAGTAACTCTAAAATTCTCTTATACATGGTTACAAGCAATTACAAGTTTAGTGGGGTAATTCTTATTTTAGTGCGACCCATTCAAAACATTTTGGTTTTGGATTGACATGTCCAGTTTCGTCATACTTGAAGGAAAGAAACTGATGTGTTGATTGACTAACAAACTTCAGTCTTTCTTAAACTCTTTTAATTGCACAAATGTGATGATATCTCTAAAACTAACATGTTTAAGAATGTTTCTTTATGTTAGTAGTTTCTTCTCTAGACTCAGCCATCTTTTGTAAAAAACAAATAATGCAATTATATAATGTATTCTTTATTTAATTTTTGTTTTTTTATTGAAAAAGTGATATTTTTTTTTTATTTTGAATATGAGTGATCAATATTGTTTTTTTTTTTATTTGTAGAACTCATGAAAAAGGTTCATATTATAATCTATTTTAGGCCTCAAAATATGTTAAGACATCGGTTGATAATTACACCCAAAGTAGTGTCACCAATTAGACATTAAGTAGCAATCATCACCAAATATAAATATTTAGAAAAATATTGTTGGTCTTCCACTATGCTTTCAGTCACTTTCAATTTGAATGAGATTAATTTATTTTCCTCTTTTTTCAATTCCTCTATCAAAGGGTGCTTCAGAACGTGGGCACTCAAAGAGAAATCCAACGTCGATATCCATTATTGTGGTCAATACGTGGGAGTTCAATAGAGCTAGGTACGTACTATATGTATCATATTCATATAGAAAAGAAAAAAAAATAGAGCTATTAAACTATGCAAAGGATCCACAGGTTCCTGCGACATAACGAAAGCTATAACAAAACCGAGACAAAATTAATCCTTTATTTTTTTAGGAAATGCAATCCTATTTATTTATTTTTTTAGCAACTGTGATCCTATTGTTGTTTCTTTGAGGTGCTATTGCTATAAATTTGGAAAAGTTATATGTTGCCTATTTTCTACTTACAGATCGTCTATATACAAGTCAAACTCATAAAAATTATATGAGGTCTATATATTAAAAATTGTATAATTATAATTTTTTATATGTGTTTGACTTGTATTTAAAAAAAAGAATTTGTGTGTTTTTTAATAATGCATTTAAGATATTTGTTAACAAGAAACTTGAAATATTCATTTTCAAAGGTTGCTTCCTTTGGATCCGAGGGACAAGTAGGGGTGTTCATGGTTCATGAACTGCACTGAACTGAACCATATAAATGGTTTGGTTCAGTTCATAAAATCCATTTTAATAAAAACTGGTTAATTCTTAAAAACAGTTTCAATCCAGTTTAGAACCGGTTCAGAACCGGTTTATAGTTTTAAACCGGTTTACTTATTTTTAACCGGTTTTGAACCGGTTTTCGTACTGAACCGGATTTCTGCAGACTTGAACCACTTTTAAACCGGTTTTCTGCAGACTTGTTTTTTTTTTACGGACACAGTTTTGAGATCAAACTAAGATAGAAATTTGTCAAAAAAAATTTAAAAACTAGATGCAGAAACAAAAGAACTGTCGTTGATAAATTAATATGGTAATAATAATAAAAGAATCGAGAGACCTCTATCATACTGTGAGCAGTAAAATAATAAAACAAGCAAGAAAGATTAGAGAAAATTAAACAAGCTTTGTGGAATTTATCCCAAATTGACTCAACGCAATCAGAATTTATCCCAAATTGATTCAACACATCACAGAAGCTTTATGGAATTGTCAATGAACAAAAACAAAAAAAAAAACAAAAAATTAGAGAAACATGAACAACACAAGCGAACGATGACTTGATCTGAAAAGGAGATCAGAAATCGAAAATGACAGAGGCCTCACAGTGTGATGATAGAGGCCTTAATATGGTATTAACAGAGAGAGGGAGAGGGAGAAAGAGAGAGCAATCAATCCTTATCGAAAAAGCTGAATTCTCTCCTAGATCTGATAATCTGTGATTGATCTACCATTACTTTTCCTCTTCTTTAGAGAGAGAAAATAAATCTCTCTCTTTTGTTTGTTGAGCTTCTTCTATGATGATGATGGAGAAAATAAAATCTCTCTCCATGGAGAGGCAGTTGTGCATTCGCTTGAAGATACATGGGAGAGGCACTTTTAATGGTGGCAGTAACAACAGTGAATAATTGGGTGAAGATGATTGAGATTTGTGAAAAAATCAATTCATATATATAAACTGGTTTTGAACTGGTTTTAAACTGAATTTAAATTGGTTTGTAAAAAGTGGTTCAGTTCAAAACTGTATGAAGTGGTTCAGTTAAAATATGGTTCAGTGCAGTTCAGTTAGTAGTTTGGTTCCTGCTGAGAGTTGAACCCCAGACCAAGTTCTGGTAGATCACAACCATTACCACTAGATCACTAAAGTTTTTTGTGACTTATAGTTGCTTTCATTTTATTTATCTAGCATGCCGATAACTCGCTTTCTCTCACCGATTCACACCATCTTTCATCGAATTGACACAAAATTATGACCAATGTTGATATTGATTGTCTGAATTTTGTTAATTTCGAATCCTTGACATTAGGGTTTGAAAATTATTGATTTTGTTATGTGATTGTGTGAATTTTAGATTTTTCTTCATTATTCTTTTTTTCATACTAAATGTTAAGTAGTGTTGCTCTAACCCTAATGATTAGCCCTACTTTTTAGTTATAAAAATTTATGAAAAAAACTTCGGATGGGGATCGAACCAGGTACCACATGCTTTCAATTCACACCTCTTACCACCAAGGTACTGATGTTTTTTATGACATGTGATTGTTTCAATGTTGTGTATTCAACACAAATCTCGGGTCCTCTTTCTTTCAATCTCACAATTCCTAAATCATTTCTCACTCACTTTCATCTCTCTCACCATCTTGCAATTGAACCTAATAACCATAACACCACCCTTTTTGACGGACCTAATTAATTTTTATGAAAAAAAAAATATGCAAGGAATTGAATCAGATAACACATGAAAATGTCATTTTTTTAAAAGTCACTAACGCCATTGCAATTCCTTTTTTGATAGTAGTTCCTTTTCATTATTAGCGGTTCCTTTTTATTATTATTATTTTTTATTTCAATTACCACGTAACGTTTTTTTCTTTCGGTTACTAAATAACAATTCCTTTTCCTTATTTTTTTCTTTCGATTAACAACTTTTGCGGTTAGGATCAATTTCTTGGTGCTAGCTTTTGTATATATTTTTTCTTTTGATTTGTCATTTTTATTGCAGTCCATCTTTTATTTTTGTTACTTTTTGAGATAGTTTGATAACATAATACTGAATATAACTATAAAAGTAATAATATAGTTATTTGATAGTTATATATGAAGCTATACAGGATGCACGGGTTAGAGTCTAGTGAATGATTGGGTTTGAGAAGTGAGAGAAAAAGTTTATATCATTATCAAATAAAAAAAGAGAAAGAATAGAAAAGTCAATTATTTTGTTAGGGATTATGTCATTATTCATGACCATTTAAGTTGGTCTTTTGTCCATACAAAGAAGCAATCTAAGATTGATAATTGGGGGAAAATTTCCTTTTCCAACATTACAAGTAACATCATTCAATTAAAAACATTTATAAAAAAAAGTAACATTATTGAATTTGCATTTATGCACCCCATTTAATATATTTACCCACTAAACCATAAATCACCCACTAATACTATTGACAATAAATCAAACCCTTTTCACGAATTATAACTGACACTGAATTTTCACTAATATTGATATTTATTTGAAAGTTAAGCTATATGCTTTGAGCTTCATCCATACAATATAAAGTACATATATTTTATTTTATAAAAAAAAAGTACATTCTTTAATTAATAATTTGATGGCATGTTTGGTGTGACCTCACTAACGGGCAATTCATTTGAAATTCAAATGCTGTCTGGGGTCAGAGACAAAAAAAGAAGATAAAAAAAGGTTAAAAAAGAAAATAAAAAGGAACCAAAGGACAACAATAATCATAAAGGGAACAAAGGAAAGAGAGAAAAAAGTGATTAATGATTCTACATACCAGCAGAGTGAGTAGTGTGGTGAGATCTAGTGACTGATCACCAGGAAGAGAAAGTAGTGGGTGAGTACTCAGTTTCATAAAATTGAGAAACAACATTATGATCAAAGGTGGGGGGTCTCTATGTGCTATTGATTTCATTAATCCTTCTTTCAAAAGTAGGTTATGGTACTAGTAAAAAAGTTTAATTTACTCTTAAGATTCACATGTGGTCCTACTCATAATGGAATGTTTTGTTTATTAATCTTTGTTAACTTTATATGTATATAACATCTAAACTCGTTGATAAGAATTTCATTTTGTTCTTTCAAAACAAATTCATTTTATAATTTCAAAGAACAAAGTTCAAATTTCATAAACGATAATCATAAAAAGATCATCGAATTTTTTTTCAAAAAAAGATCATCGGTTTTACTTTAATTAACATTGGAGATATAATTTTGATTTGTTGGTGAGATTAAAAAGTTAAAGGGTGAAAAAATAAGGAGTAGATAGTTTGACCCCGGCTTCCATCATACTACTAACAATATTAATATTAATCGTTTCAAAACAAATAGTAATAATATATTCTTCTTCCACAGTTTAAAAAGAAAATAATCTATTTCCCCATGTTTTATTATCATATACGTTAGCTGAGATCATATCCATGCAAAACTAGTATTTTGACCACCAATCTAATTTGTTTTTTTGTACCACAGCCTCCAGTAGCCACATTTGCTTATGAAAGCATACTTTGTCCCATATTTGATGGTTAAGTAATTTAAAATCCTTATCCTTTTTATAAAGTATCCATTCTTTGAGCATAATTTAATAGACAAATTCTTTGAATCCGTGTATGCTCAACAAACTATTCCTTAAGAGTTTTAAAATGGCAATTTTAGGGCTTGAATTCAAACTTAAGACCAGTGATTAAAAAGAAATCCATAGAATCTATTCAAACACTTTTGCATATTTAAAATCATTTGAATTTCAACTGTTTTGCTATCAAACAAGAGAAACGAATAAAATTATACCACAGAATATTCCAAGCATAAATTTAGTTAATATAATAAAATATTATATTCTCTTTTATATAGATTTAGTTTGCATGCACTTACGGTGTAAAATTTTTTATACATACGTCTAATTAAATCTTATCACGTAAATATTTGTGGAAATATTTTATAAACTAATTCACAAAAATGTCATAATAATGTAATTTGATTGAAGACATATATAAAAAAATTACACCATCAATACATAGAAATTATTCTCTTTTCAATTGATAGACCAAAACAATAAGATAGGAGTATCAAAATTATTTTAAATAGATATTTCAATGAAGGATATTCATTTAATGTTTTCACGAAGAATGAAAGAACTCCCCAACTGAAAATAAAAGTAAAAGTTATCATAGGACCCCAAAAATCATGTTCTACTAGAAATGAAAAGAAAGCAAAATAAGATGGTCCCGGTCCCATACACATGTTGACTTCTCACCATAAATAAAGGGAGAAAAACAGAACATGACGTGGATATCATATCGTAATTACACGTGTCAAATCCTTCAATTTATATTGTCTCTTACCCCACCAAAAACAGCAACCTCTCATAAACACAATCACGTATACCCCTCTCTCCCTCTAGGCTTATTGTACAATTGATTGATGATCAATTTGATAGATGGATATTTTTAAATCATTAGAAATTTTAATGACAAAATATATAATTGTTTGAAGTAAAAGTTCGTGATATTTCTCTTCTTCACAACTAAGATAGTACCTTAATCGATGCTACATTTCACAAAACTAGTAAAAGAAAATAAATCTGTCTCTCAAAATTAAGTACATATGTATTTTTTTTAATTGTTTTTATCAAATTGACATTAGAGCATTGTTTTAGCTACAAAACAAAAAAGACCATAAACTTCCGGACCCAAATTTACTTCAGTCAATAAACTCTTTTAATCTGTATTGATAGTGGTTTGATCAAAATCAAAAAATCATCATTCAATCTGAATTAAATATTTTAGATATACAAGACGATCACCAAATGTTGACTGCATTGAATTCAATTTCATAAACTTCTACTTCCAAAAATCTTCACCAAATGTTTGAAATAATTCTTTAACGCAAAATTTGACATCAACGCGATATTTTTTTTTTAGGAAATGAACATCAACGTGATATGTTTATTCAATTTTTGAGTTTTATATGTTCTTTTACTTGCATCGGTTAAACACCACCCTCATCCGAATTATATTTTATACACATTTAACTTCTGCATACAATTATAGAGATTAATTTTTCAAGCTAATTTTTTTTGTGTATAACACACTATCCTCTCTCTTCCTACTTTTCAAAAGTTGGTAAGACATAGACACCATTTGATTCGCTTATGTTTTACACAGAAAACACGATCACAGAGAGAAAAAAACACACATAGAATCTCTCTCTCTCTCTCTCTCTCAATTCCTCTACCTCTCTCTTCCCACCCTTATTATTATCCCTCTCTCTTCCCACCACCAAACCATGCAAATCACACACCATGAACCTTATTACCCTTTTAGCCCTCCAACACTTCTTAATTCACAACAAAAACATAAACACCTTCATCTTCTATAACTTGTTCTTCTTCTCGTGTTCATGGCTTTTTCAAACAGCGTAGAAACTGTTTTAGAATTTCTAAGAAAAAATGGATTATCAGAAGCAGAATCTGCTCTTAGACAAGACATCATTGACAAGAACAACAATGATCTTGCTTCCTTTGACTACGAGAAATTCTTTTTTCCGATGGTTCCTCCACCACCTCCGGTCAAACTCCGGTCATTTTCACGGCTGTCGGAGTTGAACTCCGGCGACGGTCAATTCTCCAAATCAAACTCTGTTTCTTCTGAAGAACAGTTTGTTAGCATCGGTTCTTCTACTTCTCCTTCTCGTTCTCGTGTTTCTTCTTCAGGTTCTCTTTTCATAATCGATTATTCATTGATTATGCTTAATTACTTCTTAATGATCAATTATCACTATGTGTTTCTAGTAATAGTGATTATGCTCTGTTTTCAACTCTGTTTTGCTTTTTGGTGAAAAACGAAGAAAGAATAGAGAATTAGTAAGTATGATCGTTGATTAAGATTTTCTTGATTAATTAATGTTTAGTTAGATTTTTTAAGTGTTCTAATATTAGTTTCTGTAATTTCTACATTTGGATCGCATAATTGATTGACCGAATTTGAATTTGTGTATTTGATTTAATTTCAATTGCATGTTGTGTTTTTTAATTTAAAATTATTCATAGGTCGTGTTTATATCTTATATATGATCTGCATTTTTTTTCTTTAGTTGAATTTATTTATGTTTCCAATAAGCTTAGTTATTACTAAGAGTATTTTAGATTATTTTTTTAATAAATTCAATCAATGTTGAAAATTTGTAATGCATAAAAATAGGGAATTACAAATCTAGATTTTTTTTTTGTTGCAGAATTTATCAATCCATATGGAATTAATTCCTCATCTCAGACTCAGAATGATTCTGAATCTTCATCTGATAGATTATCCCAATTCGGCACAGCACGCGATTATCACGAATTCGATATGCAACATGAACCGTATTGGTATAATGAAAACGATGACGATGATGATTTCATGACTCCTGATTTTGATGGACCAGATTTCTTTGGATGTCAAAGTGAAGATAAGTTTATCTTGAATTCAGAAACAGAAAATCAACAAGATGATTCTCGTGATCTTCGATACAACTTTGAAGAAATTCAGTTAGAGGGAAATGATGGTTACATAGACAAGTCAATGGAGCAATGCCTTTGTAATCATTCATCTGGAGGTGATGAAAATGTGAATTATTCAAAAGATTATTGTCACGGGGCAGAGAAAGAAGCCATTGCGCATAATTGTGAAGTTCCCTTTTGCAAAAGCAGTCCAGGTTCAGGAGGTTCTTGTAGTGGGGATCCTATAAACTTTAGCTACCTTAATTTGAAGGAAATTAAGCTGAATCTGAATGATTTTCATATGAAGGATATTAATTCTTTTGATTCGGTTCCTGTGCTTACCATGAAGCATAGTTCAGATTGCTACAAGGATCCCTATGACTTAACCATCGAAGTTGTTGAAACAGATCTAGCGAATGGGATCGAAAGCTATGGAGTAAGAGATGACCGAGATTTGAGTGAAGAACTCCATGTTCCGGAGGTTGCCGCAGATGGAGAGGATAATAATACTGATGATGACCTCTTAAAATACATTCAAGATGATGAATATGAAGTATTTGAGCTAAGAATTGTACATAGAAAGAACAGGTTTGCTTGATAATGATCTTGTGTCATGAACTTTCATTTCTACTTAATATTCTCGATAATGCTGGTGGATAAATTGATTTTGAATGTGTAGGAGACTAGTTGTTGATAAAATTTGAAATCAAATGCTTTTACTTTTCTTATTTTTAGCACTTCAACTTTTCGTTTTTTGGCATTAATTTAGTTCACCGTGATTTTGACCTAACATTATTCACCTTTTTCGTAGTATTCTGACCATAATTTGCTACCATCTATTGTTGAATCTATAGGACTGGATTTGAAGAAAACAAGGAAGTGCCAATTGTGCTAAACACAGTCATGGCTGGCAGATACTATGTTACAGAATATCTCAGTTCAGCTGCATTCAGTAGGGTTGTTCAAGCCCATGATCTTCAGATGGGAATCGATGTTTGTTTGAAGATTATTAAAAATGACAAGGATTTCTTTGATCAAAGCCTAGATGAAATCAAGCTTCTTAAACTCGTCAATAAGCATGACCCAGGAGATAAACACCATATACTGCGTCTTTATGACTATTTCTACCATCAGGAACATTTATTCATTGTGACCGAACTTCTGCGTGCAAACTTATATGAATTTCAGAAATTCAACCAAGAATCTGGTGGTGAAGCATATTTTACATTAAAGAGATTGCAGGTTTGTTCAACTAGACTAATTAACTATTGCACCTATCCCACATCATTGCTTATCGATTTGATAGATTTTTTTTTGTCAGAAATAGAGAAATTGTGAAGGCATGATGATGAGAGTTGTTGTTGTTATCCTTCTTTGCAGCTCATTACTCGTCAGTGTTTGGAGGCACTGCAATATTTACATAACTTGGGAATTGTTCACTGCGACCTGAAGCCTGAAAACGTTCTAATCAAAAGTTACAAAAAATGTGAAATAAAGATTATTGATCTTGGAAGCAGTTGCTTTAAAACAGACAATCTGTGTCTATATGTACAATCCCGATCTTATAGAGCTCCTGAAGTGATGTTAGGCCTTCAATATGATGAAAAGATTGATATATGGTCGCTCGGCTGTATTTTGGCTGAGCTATGCTCCGGTGAAGTAGGTTCTAATTTGCCTTTCTTATGATATTAATGAAAATACATTTTTCTATGGCTCTTACAAAAACATGGAATTTTGATTTTCTTTCAAAGATTTCTTTCATTCATTTGTTGATTCTGAGTTCTTTTTCGGCTCCAGGTGCTTTTTCCAAATGATGCTGTCGTGATGATTCTTGCACGCATGATTGGAATGTTTGGTCCTTTTGATATGGAGATGTTGGTGAAAGGGCAGGAAACACACAAGTACTTCACCAAAGAATATGATATTTACTTCATAAATGAGGTTTGTTTCCCTTTAGCTGTTCCTTTTTTAACATATTGCATTTGTTTTTATTCATCAGTCCTAGGTTGAAATACTTTTTTCATGTTGCTGCCACCCGATCCGAGTTGGATTATGCCTGAAAAAATTTTTTACTAGTTAAACAATGTCTCAAATTCGAGTCTCTTGAATGAAAAAGGTAGGCCACTCAACTTAACTCGGAATAAACTGAGGGTCTAGACCAAAAAAGAAGAGTATACATTAGTGTTGGTTATTCACAATAAAGAAAAAAAAATTGCCTTAGATTTATCACAAAAATCAAGTCATCCATTCAAATTCCATTTTTTCGCCAACCAATCTTTAATAATGTACACAGGAGACAGATCAACTAGAGTACATAATTCCAGAAGAGACATCATTGGAGCATCACCTACAGATCACTGATACTATGTTTATCGACTTCGTCAGTTACCTGCTTAATGTCAACCCCAAAAGAAGGCCTACTGCAAGACAGGCACTAAAACATCCATGGCTTTCCTATGTATACAAGTCCATGTAACATTCTCTGGTGTGAAGGTTCAGTAACTCTGTTTGAGTTGTCTATATCGGTGTCTCTTGAGCTTGTTTTCACCATATTGCAAATCGTGCAATCACAATTTTGGTTTGTTCATAAGCAACATCAAGTAAATTCACTGTCTCATGCTGTAATTTTTTGTTGTTTCACAGTTGTTAACAGTTTGTTCTTTGTACAGAATTCTTCGCATTATTTTAGCCTTTCATGACTTGGAAGGATTGAACATTACCATAATAACATTTTGATGTCACCTTTTACATTCTAACACAAGTCACATAATACATTATTTCCTTGATTTCATTGCATTTCAAGGAACCTTAATTTGGCTTCATTGTTATATGCTTCGAACTTAAGGGTGATAGGTAATGTCAATTCAGATACACTCGCCCCATATTGATATTTCTTCGTGTAAGTTTGGTTATGCGGCGACAAAAATTGATTTTGAATGAATTGATTTTGTAAAATTGCTCTCATCTAAAAGTGAGTTGAATGTAAAGTGGTTTGTGTTTGGATATATCTAAAAGTGAAATCAAACATACACTTTATATGTTGAAAACAATCTAAGAGACACCGATTTTGGGATGTCTGTGTATCTTTCAATCACACCCTTTATTCAAACCTTTCTAATTACAATTTTATCTTTTGTATAATATTCTTTAAATCTTTAACTAATCCCGTTATAATATAAACAATTTCACTACAACAGGAACAATATAACTCAAATTTTTATTTGATTCTAAAAAAATTATAATCAAATACGATAAAGTAAGCATACAATTAAGCGCAATAGCAATAGAAAAAGACAAACGCTAGTATATATAAAATGGATATATAATTGTTTTGGGTGGTTTTTTCTTCAATTTTCTTTTTACATATTAAGGTCATATTAATTACTTTTCTTTTTGTCAATTATTTTCGTATCCTCTTCAATTAATCGAAACATTTAAGCGCAATAGAAAAAAGACAACCGTTGGTATATATAAAATGGATATATAATTTTTGGGTGGTTTTTTCTTCAATTTTTTTTACATATTAAGGTCGTATTAATTACCTTTTTTGTCAATTATTTTTGTATCCTCTTCAATTAATCGAAACATACATCAATGAATCAGTCAGATATACATTAACGAAAGATAGACACGAACGAAAGAATGACACAAACAAAAGAAGATAATTGACAAAAAGAAAAGTAGTTTCGATTTCAAATATTAAGGTTGTATTAATTACTTTTCTTTTTGTCAATTAATTTCGTACCCTCTTCAATTAATCTAAGACAGATACTACTCACCACAAAAAATCCAAGTTACACCCAATAATTACTAATATACTCTTTAATTTTGTTCAGGCATTCACACACATTAGTTATATATATGTAAACTCGGTTTACTTAGTTTATGTAAACTGAGTTTACGTAAGTTAAGTAAACTAAGTTTATGTGTACATGTATAAATTGAATTCACGCGTTCACGCACATTAGTTATATATACGTAAACTTAGTTTACTTGGTTTATGTAAACTGAGTTTATATAAGTTAAGTAAACTAAGTTTGCATGTACATGTATATATTGAGTTCACGTGTTCACGCATAGATTATAACATAACAGAAAAACGACATCGAACAAACAATAAATAGAAACTCTTCATTGAAGAAATTCATGAAATTCATATACTTGTATGAATAGAGAACGGATCAATAAAAAAGATGTTGATTCAATCTTGAATCTTGGTAGGTATTTATTGCACATCCATGGTGGTTTGTGGTTGAAAAGAGGTGAAGGTTCAAAGTGATAATGAAAAAAGGTTTTAAGAAATTTACATGAAGATGCCAATTTCAAAATTATTGTAAAATTCTAAATAAATTTAGGTGTAATCAGAAATTATACAAAGGAAGACTAGAAAAAGTCTTAATCTAACATACATCGATGAATCGGTCAAAAATAGAAAACGCGCATCAATCAATCTGTATGGATCAGCAAAACTACTTTTCGAATTTGCAGAAAATAAGATAATATTAAAAGATACTTTCATAACAACCTTGGGGAAGTAAATCTAAAGTGTGAAAAAGAAATAAAAGGAAAATCTTTCTTCAAAAACTAAAAATAAAAGGAAAATCTAAATTGAAGAGTGTTATGAGTTCTAGTCAGAGAAAGAGAAAGACTTCATACTCAACATTATTAAGAGACTCGGTAACACATGTACCACATGATGTTTTAATAGTATTATTATTCACTTCTTGAACATTAAAATCAGTATTAACCTCAATACTCTCCTCATCATAGTTCTCCTCCTTGACTGATTTAACTCTTTGCTTGCTATGATTAAATTTCCTAGTCTTTTTGAAGGGATGTAAATTGTTTGGCTTCGAATACCCAAATCCACAAGACAAAACTTTCTTAAGATCTTCTTTTGAACGTAAAGAAAATTCATTCTTCTGGCCAATTATCTAAACAAAAAACAGAAGGAGAAAAAAAATAACCTTAAGCCAAGTTTTCATTAACTTTATAATAAGCACATACTAATAAGACTTTGTTAGTGATATATATATATGATAAAATTAAGGCTAAAATATGCTTTTAGTCCCTGTAAATATGGCTTGTTTTGCTTTTGGTCCTCGGTAAAAAAATTTTTTTAAAAACACCCTTGCAAAATTTTCTGTCTTTTAAAAAAGTCCTTGGGCCCACTTCAGTGATGATTTGGCATGGTTTTTGCCACGTGGCAGTTGCTGACTGTGCAACTTTTGCCACGTGGCGATGACGTGGCATGCCACATAATTAAAAATTAAAAAAATCATTTTAAAAATAAAAAACAATTTAAAAATTCTTTTCGAAATTAAAAATTAGAAATAAAAAATCAGAAAAATATATTTAAAAATTTTAAAAACTGAAAATAAATTTCCAAAAAATTTCAGATTATTTAATTTTCAAAAATTAAAATTATATAATTTGATAATTTTGGAAAAAACCCTAAACAGTAAAAAAAAACAATTAAAAATCCTTAAAATAATTTTTTGAAATTAAAAATCTGAAAATAAATTTAAAAATATAAAAATCTGGAATTTAAAAATCTAAAAATCTGGAATTATATAATGTGAATTTTCGAAAAAAAATTGAAAAAAAAAATTGAAAAAAAAATCTGAATAAATTATCTAAAATTAAAATTAAAAATTTTGAAAAAAAATCTGAAAATTATATATTCCAAAATTTCCGAAAATTATTGATTTTCAGATTATATAATTTTTTTAAAAATTAATTTTCATATTTTAATTTTCAAATATTTATATTCAGATTTTAAAAAATTATATAATTTTCGATTTTTTTTCATATTTCAAAAATTTAGTTTTTTTTAAAGTAATATATAATCAGAAAAAATTTTTAACTTTTTTTCTGATTTTTTTATTTTTTTTTAATTTTATTTTCATATTTTTTAATTTTTAAAATTAATTTTCAGAATTTTAATTTTTTAAAAAAATTAATATTATGTGGCATGCCACGTCATCGCCACGTGGCAAAAGTTGCACAGTCAGCAACTGCCACGTGGCAAAAACCATGCCAAATCATCACTGAAGTGGGCCCAGGGACTTTTTTAAAAGACAGAAAATTTTGCAAGGGTGTTTTTAAAATTTTTTTTTTACCGAGGACCAAAAGCAAAACGAGCCCTATTTGCAGGGACTAAAAGCATATTTTAGCCTAAAATTAATGTATAGACAAGATCCCAAAACAACCTTAATAGAACAACGCAACAGGCACACAAAGGATAGGCAAAAAGTTATGGTCCAAAACACTGAAAATTGCTCTTTAGGCATCTAGGGTTTGCTTTCAAGCACCGTGAATTGACGAAAATGCCCCTTGTGATCAGTGGTAATTAGTTACCATTTGGAGACTTTTAAATCAGATTTGACTCCTCTAAAGCGAGTAACTCAACAACAACAACAATCAAGCCTTATCTCACTAAGTGTAGTCGGCTACATGGGTCAAATTACGTCATGGTGTTCTATCATAAATCATATTTGGATTCAACTCATTGACCTCTAAATATTTTCTAATAGTTTCTCTTATAGTTCTCCTAGGTCTTCCTCTACCTTTTTTGACCCGACTCTCCTCCATTTGATCTACTCTTCTTACGACGACATCTACATGTCTTCTCTCTCCAATGCCCAAACCATCCAAGCCTATTTTCTACCAACTTTTCTACTATAGGTGCTACTCCCTTTCTCTCTAATGGTGTCATTCATAATCCTATCACGTCTAGTCTTACCACTCATCCAGCGCAACATCCTCATCTCCGCTACACTTACTTGATTTTCGTGTTAGCTCTTAACCACCTAACACTCTGTACCATACAACATCGTCGGTCTGACTATTGTCCGATAGAACTTTCTTTTCAATTTAAGTGGTACTTTCTTACCACACAAAACACATGAGGCTCTTCTTGATTTCAACCACCTGCCAAGGCCGGTCCCAAGCCCGGGTAAAAGGAGAGGGTTGTGTTAGGCCTCGACAGCCAACGTAAAACTTTGTCGAATCTTTGTGACATGGACCAAATACGAAGTAAAGCGAGTAACTCACTTTAATTATAAACTGAATAATATCAACGGTTAATTAATAAATTAAAAGTATATATTGTAGGTACATCATAACAAAACATGAGTTTGTTTAAATAATAACTCTTATTTTTCTCACTTTACACTCTACGCACTTTAGAGGATATAAATCCGTTTAAATCGGTTAAACCGATCTAAAAAGTGTCGAACAACACTTGGCGAACGGCACTTAACTGTCATTCAGCCAAGGGTAGTTGGATTTTGAGCAATTAGAGGGTGTCCAAAGAGCAACACACAAGTGTCAAATATGGCTTTAGGTGAAACTTGTAATTTTAATCCAAAATCTTAGAGCTTTTTTTTTTTTTGGTAGCATCTTAGAGCCTGTTTTAATCCAAAATTTTATATGTTTAGTTGATAAACCACACACATACACACACACAAATATATATATATATATATATATATATATATATATATATATATATATATATATTATCTACCATCACCAAACCCCATAGCTCTCGACGTGAAAGCGTGTATTTCAATCATGAATACATTACATACATGGGTATACAGAATAAAAAAATAGGTATTACGAACAAGGTATACGAAGAATAAAAAAATAATAGGAATCACGAACAATAAAAAATTACCTCATTAGAAAAATATGATCCACGATGAAAGTAAAGATACTCCTTTTCTTTGGTGGAATTAGTTTCATTCTCACAAGTTTTGGGATTCCAACTCCAAGGTGTGAGAAACGAGTGATCTTTCTCAAGAAAAGATGTGAGTCTTGCATGAGGCACTAATGGTTTCATAGTAGCAACCATCGAATCAATGAGTTCACTTTTCTTCATGTGTGTGTGACTTTTTCTTCTTTCAATTATAATATGTAGCAAATTCGACCATAAGAATGCTATTTTGTTGACATCATTAAAAAAGATAAAAATTTGTTATATTTTTTAAAAGATATTATATTTGTTATATTATTGGTATCATTAAAAAAAATAAGTATAGTTTGTTACAATATGAAAGTGCAAAATATTTATTATATACTAGCGGAAAGACGGGCACGGCTGTCCGCTTTTTTTACCACGCTAACGTGTGGTTATATTTTATTATGTTTGTTTGTATAATTTTGATTACAATTTTTAAATTATTAAATATTAATGAAAATTATTCATACATCGATTTATCTACAAATTATTGTCAAAACATATAACGAAATTATTTATCAACTCGACGTACTTTGGTTTGCCTGTATGTAAAATAAAAATAAAATAATGATCATTTTCTTATTGATTATATTTATATTGACATATATTTGATCTAGTTTGTTACACTTTTTTAATAAAGGAAAAAAACCAGACATATACTCGTATCGTGTTTGTTACACGATATGTTTAGTGTGCATAACAAAAAAAAATTGTGTTTGTTACGATTTTTTTAATATTTGAATTCATTCTCATCCATTATCATTTTTAAATGATAAGTAAAAAAATCGGACATATACAATTTGTTATATTTTGTTTTAATATTTGAATTTACTCTTATCTATTTGTTATATGTGTTACTTGTATTGAAAGTTAAGGGTAATTTTGAAAGGAGAAAAAGTCAGCCCAAAATAGCCAAAAGAGGTTATTTTCTTTATATATAGTATAAATATCTATAATTTTAATTAAAATCAAAATTTGATAAAAAGTAAAAAACTATTGTTCGTAATTTAGACGGATTAGCGCAATAAAAAGATTTGACAAGCGGGCACCGTGCCCGTCTAAACACTAGTATATATAAACAAAGTAGAATGTTTTGGACTATTTTTTCCTCTTTCTAATTATGCACTTAAGCAAATTTGATCATATGAATGTTATTTTGTTAGTATCATTTGCTATATTTTGTTGAAAGATATTATGTTTGTTGTATTGTTGGTTTCATTGAAAAAGATAATTATAGTTTGTTACACTATAAAAATGTAAAATATTTATTATTTATACCTATAATTTTAATCAAAATTTATAAAAACTAATGTTTGTAATTTACACCTATTAACTCAATCTAAATGCTAGTAGAATCAATGTTACATTTTTAGTCCTTTAACTTAGTTTTAGGTAACAGTTTGGTCCTTTATCTTTTTTTCATTTCATTTTTGTCATTTTGATCCATTTGCATATGAATTTTCAAGCTTCAAATTTATGGTTTATTTTCTTATGATCTTTCAATCTTCAAATCTATGGTCTCCATCTATGTTTGCATAAGAATATTAGATTTGAAGCTTGAAAATTCATATGAAAATGGAGCAAACGGACACAATTGAAATGAAAAAAAGATAAAGGATCAAATTGTTACCTGAAATTAAGTTAAGAACTAAAAATGTAATTTTGCCTAAAAATGGATAAATTTAGCTAAACATTTTAAAGATTATAAATTATTAATTTGATTCAATTGAAAGAATAAGTCTACAATTTTTATTTTATTTTACAAATCAAACACTACACAAGTCTACAATTTAATTAATATTCAATGTTAATGTAAAAGTTAAATAAAAAGATAAAAATAAATGGGTCGGGCGGGGGGGTTGGCCCATGGCCCCCACAGATTAGATTAGGCTCTAAAATATGTGGCCCAATTATAATGGTCATGCCTAATATTTGTGACAAGAATCATAAATCGTGACATAACTGTCACTTTGTGATTTCAACAACCAAACAATAAATCTCACGAGTCTTAAATGGCAACCTTAGTCAGCTGGTGGCACCCTTCAACTATATCAATGATGACCGATGGATGTGCCATGAGAATATTGCACCAGTAATCTACGACAAATGTTAGTCAGTTTTTCTTCTTTAAAAAAATGTGTAAAAATCAAATTATTGAACAAAGTAAATATAAATATATTTAAGGGTCTAATTAGTACACTCTATTGGCATATACATAATTAAACGCATGTATAAAATAACCGTACATTGTATAATCGATACTCCTTTTTGTGTTAACATTTTGAGATTAAAACTTCACATTTAAGTTTCAAATAATATAGACAATTTTCTTTTCTAAGCACAAACGTAATTCAACTCAATAACATTAAGTGTCTGCTTTGTCTTACTTTTGCGGATGTCAAAATTAATTTTGGAGGCGTATAATTGATTTTAATATTTTTTAATGTTTTCGACTAAAATTGATTTTTCGAGAGTTATATTTATAACTTTTGACTCCAAATATCATTTTTACAATCAAATTAATTGTTCATCTCACTCAAATATATATCCAAACATAAATTACTTTACATTCAATTTATTTTTTTTAAACTAATTTTACAAAATTAATTTATTCAAAATTGAATTTTGTCACATTAGAACCAAAATACACCGAAGTGACTTTAAAGTTTATTTCTTTAATTAAAACAACTTACATCTCACATAAGTGAACACATAGACACACACTTGTCTTCTTTTTTTGGCGCAAACTAGACATCTGATGTGCGCAACTGCGGAGACTAATTTCGTGAGCCCTGTGAGACCCAAATGTACGAAAAACTCTCCATAAATATTTTAATATTTTTGCATGTCTAATACTGTATTTAAACTCAGGACTTTGATTAAACTATAAGAAACTTACACCATCTCATTTAAGCGCTCATAGATGACACACACTAATCTTTGAAAAAGCAAAAAAAAATACTTGTTGACCATATTTCCGAATTTAGCTTCTCATTCATTATTAGTAACCAGCTACTTCATAAGTTGATTGCACCGCGTCCTAATTGTGGAACTTGCCATTTTTAAGATACAAAACACAAGCCAACAATTTCATTAAAGTTATAGACTTTATATATTCCATAAAATGTTATGAAGTCTCAATTCATTAGTAATGATAGTTGTACTTCAATTTTTTTTATTACCATATGAACCATCTCCGTTTATTAATGACTAATCTTCATCGAAGAATCCATGAGAAACACAGGGTGGACTCTTCCATTCTAATCGGTTTTTTGCATACGCATGAGTAGAAAACGAATCTACCACATATTTAAGGAACTCAAATCCCTTGCCACTTGAACCAATTTATTGTTTGTAGTTGTACTTCAAATTTTGTTGAAAAAATAAATAAATATGTGCTTCAAATTTGAAACTTTGACTTGAGACACATCAATATATTTTCATTGTGTTGTTTTATAATAATAATAGTAATAATTAGGCTTAGAGAATACTAAAATTTGTAAATGGACTTGTCTCAACCCCACAAAACCGTTTTTTGTAAGGTAAGGGCTTTGACTTGAGACGAGGTTATTTTCATTGTTTGTTGTACAACAACAACAATAATAATAAATAATACTCCCTCCATTTATTTTTCTTTTGATATTTTAGAACTTCAACTATATTCTAAAATATTTGATATTTTAGTATATTTAATATTTTTTCCCAAATTTACCCTTGTTGGAGAACTCACCATAAAACTATTAGGGAAATGTTAACAAGTGTCTTTGGAGCACCTGTTAAGGAATTATAAAGGGAAATATTATCTTGGAAATTGTGTATTCTAATTTTTTGAAAGATAAAAAAGTGTTCTTTTCAATGTTAAATTTGATTTTTCTTTCTATTTTTAATTCCTTAACTAGTGTCCCGAGGGCACCGGTTGACAAGACTCAAACTATTAAAGGAGTTGTGACATTTTAGTCCAAAACAAGGATATTTTAGTCCAAAACATACAAATATTTCTATGCTTTAATTACTCTTTAAGACTTGTGTCAAGAGCTAAAACATCAAAAGATAAAAAATGGAGGGAATAGTAATAACCAGGCTTGGAGAATAATTTGTGGATGACTTAACTCAACATCACAAAATTGTCTTGTAAGGTGAGACTTGTGTCAAGAGCTAAAACATCAAAAGATAAAAAATGGAGGGCGTAGTAATAACCAGGCTTGGTGAATAATTTGTGGATGACTTAACTCAACATCACACATATTTCTATGCTTTAATTACTCTTTAAGACATGTGTCAAGAGCTAAAACATCAAAAGATAAAAAATGGAGGGAGTAATAATAACCAGGCTTGGAGAATAATTTGTGGATGACTTAACTCAACATCACAAAATTGTCTTGTAAGGTGAGAACTCCTCATACTTTATAAACACTACACATGTCCTGAGGGTGAGACTAAATTCACCCCTTTCAAATTCAACACAATAAAGGGGTTGAAAACTGCAATGAAGACAACTCAAATTCCTCAATTAAGCGGTTAGGGACGAATCACAATCAAGGTGTAATATCCAACCGAGAATCACATGCACATGTGTAAAATAAATCAAAATAGCTCAATTTTTTAAATAATCATATTTTCATTGCACCAAATAATAATAATAATATTTTCATGGATCAAACTAATACCTCATTACTCAATATATGACTATATGCATTCTTCTCAATTGCAACCTAATACCTTGATAATATAGTACATACATTGCATCAAACCAATACGTCAAAAGTGTGTACTATCAACTAGTTTAACAAAAAAATAACTAATAAAAGACCATAAAACTAGTTTAGCCCTATAGTAGGATACTATTACTATATTTATAAAATACTTCATCTGTTTCTTTTTAAGTGTCATTTTGGAATAGTAACACCAAATTAAAAAAGTGTATTTTTGCACATTTTCTTCGTATTATACCCTCGTGTTAATCCACCAATAGTAACACATATTTTTTAATAATTGTAAAGCAAAATAAAAATTGTCTCAACTTCACATTAATCAAAGGATAAGAAAAATTTAACTTTTCTCCAATACTGGATTCACACTGTGTGACATAAATTTGAATGTTGAAGATAATAAAAAATAAACTTTGTTTGATAAAAAAAATTTGTTTACAAACTTTAGTTTTTCAAATAGATAGCATTAATTAGTTTTATTGAAAAAAATACGAGTAATTGAGAAAGGGTATAAGTTACTAATCGTACCTTTAAAATTCCGAAATGACAGTTAAATAAAAACATTAAATCTATAGTCAAACGATACTTAAAAAAGAACGGAAAGAGTACAATTTTAAAAGCATCGATCAATTGAAAGTAAAAACTAGAAGTTTGTATTGAAAATAACGATTTTTAAATTTCTAAAAAATCGAACATAGTACCACTTTTTAACACGATATTGTTTTTATTTGTCTACTATCCGAAGGATACTCATCAACATTTTTTTTTTTTACAAATTGAACATAGTACCACTTTTTAACACAATTTTTTTTTTATTTGTCTACTATCCGAAGGATACTCATCAACATTTTTTTTTACTAACCACTGTTAGAAAATCAGAACACATAAGTCAGTCTTCATACTACACATTATGCACCAATCATATACACGTGAATCTTGGCTTTGAGTCTAATCCATTTTATTTTTTGAAAGAGAGTCTATCTTTTTTTATAAAAGAAGGCCAAAGCCCGTTCATTTCTAGTTCTATTAATATGATAAAAAAGTTATTTTGATCCCAAATATGTAAGGTGATATCAAGTTACAAACAAAAGACGTGCTTGAGATGTATTTGCAATTTTGTTACATTTTAAATACTATATAATGATATTTCCTTAAAAAAAATTATTGTATAATGTTAACGTTTTACACGTTCAAGAATTAAAATGAATATTTTAAAGTTCAGTACAATGATAACTATTAATTTCTTTTATTAGTAAATTAAGTATTATTTTTTAATAACTATTTAAATATCTGAAATGTTAACTTGTGTCGTAAAGACACAAAATAAGGATCTAAAAATAAAATAAAAAATAATATTGCATTAAAAAAAATTAAATTTTTCATATTATGAATGCACAATTTTTTTTTAAAAAAATTCCATTTAGTTTATTATCTTGTGTCTTTAAGGTACAAATTAGTAAAATTCTTCGAAGACTCGAAGATTGTCTTTTGTTATTGGCTTATTCTGCGTCCCCGTAGCTTCCTATCCTTTATTATTCGCAATAATTATAATCATAAATAAATAATCACTTCCCTATTCACGCTCCCCCCAAAGCGCGTTCCCACCATTTCCCCGATTAACACTCATGACTCATCCTCCCCATAAAAAAATGACTTTTGTTTGTAGTTATTATTATTGAAAAAAGTATTTTAATACTCCTTCTCTTTTTATGATATTTGATCAAAGAAAATGCGAACAAATTAACTAAGGACATTGTTTAAGAATTTAAAAGAAACAATTTTTATATAAAAATGATGTAATTATGATTTTGACATGTATTTGACTTATATTTTCAAGACAAAATTCACTTTTAAGTATTCCTTAAACAATATCTTTAAGGCATTTATTAACGTGACTCTTCGATCAAATACCTCTCTCGGTTTTTAAGTTAGATGTCCTGTAATCTTAGCTCAGTTGGTATGGATATTGCATAATATATGCAGGAGTTGCGGTTCAAACCACATACTCCCCACTTATCCACATTTATAATGTTTGAGTTGTAGTCACTAGGCTACTTGACAAAAAAAAAGTTAGATATTAAAACAAGTTAATCCTTTAATTCTATTTTTTTTACATGTTTTTTGTTTATAAATTGGTTCCTTAAGGTGTACATTGTAACTTATTGTTTTTAGTCAAATTCGATAAAAAGCATTTACAAACCATCTAACATTTAAGGTGATAAGTCAGAAAGTACTTTTGACATCAAATATGATTTTATAAATAAATATTTTATGTCAAAATTACATAATTTGTCCCTTAACTTAATTTTAGGTAACAATTTCGCCCTTTATCCTTTTTTCCCCAATTTAGTCCTTTATGTTATAAAATGACAATATCTTATCACTTTTAATGAGATTTTTTCAATGAAATATGAGTTCTTGGTTTGTATGATGAAAATTGGGATTTGTTTGTGAGTTTGATAAATTTTTTTTTTTGAGTTTTTGATTTTTTTTATAAAAAATGATAACTTTGTTGACATTTTACAACATAAAGGACTAAATTGGGACACAAAAGATAAATGACGAAAATGTTACCTAAAATTAAGTTAAGAGACGAATTTTGTAATTTTGCCATATTTTATCAACAATTTTGTTTCAAATCAAGATTAAATAATATACAAATGAACCTTTGTTCTGGGACGGTGAATTTGAACATATCAACTTAACATTGAACGTCCAAAAAAACACCTTTTCACTAAGTTTGATATAAATAGGACCATGATGCAGATATTTTCTAACTTAAAAGACCGATTTGTAACAAAAAAACAAAAAGAACCAAATTGTTAACAACATCTAATTTAAAATCATGCAGATGATATTTGGCCAAAACTTTTTATTCTTCATAAGTTTTTTTTTTGAAAGAGTATTCTTCATAAGTTAAAAACAATAGTATTTGTCAACGAATGTTTATTCAGTCAGTAAGGACCCTTACAATAATGTAAGTTGAACTCTCGCTGTCAATATGAAGATCTCTTTATATGTGATCAACAAATACCTTTGTAAACACTCTTTGAGCCTTAAGGTCTACCCAAGACCCTGATGAGCCTTCGAAGCCCAAATACCATAAACATTTGTTTAAAAAAAAGAATAGTATTTTGTTTGTAAAATAGAATCTAACTTAGTTGATGATGTCGATACTATTAGGTTGTACACTTTTTACATCTATTTGAGTTCAACCCCTAGATCTTTCACTTATGTGTGAGTTTTCATGCGATTTTTTTTGCCTCGTCTCCGGACTACAAGCAAAAAGTAGTAATATTTATGCTGCATAATGACAAACATTGAGTTTGAGTGAATTAATTTTGTAAAATCAATTATGGTGAAAATTAAGTTGAAAATAAAAAGATTTATGTTTGGATACGTTTATGTAAAAATGAATAAAACAACAACGTTAAGTCCTCATAGATCCGTCGACTCAAGCCATCAAATCTAATATAAGTGACTAGTCATAATAAACGAGGGTTGTACGAAAGCTCTCAACATTAAATCATTATTCCCAACCCACTTAGTTATTCCCCTTGGGGAACCATGAGGTCTAGCCTCACCCGCATGCTCAACCATAATATTTCATTATCAAGTTCTTACTATTGTATTCCTTTTAACACTGGCTTACCAAACCCTTACACATTCACTAATGACTTGCAAATTTATGCTAGCTATAGAGCCTATCACTTGATTTCCTCCATTTTTTTTATCATAAGTCAATCCTTAATTGAGGACTATAGTATGACATGGATTAGACATATGTATAAATAGAGGTGTTCATGGTGCAGTTTAGTTCGATTTGGGACGGAAAATCAACGAACTGCGAGATAAAAAACATGATGTTAGTTTGGCTTTGTTGACTTTTAAAATAATCGTACCAAACCAAACCAATGCGATTTCATTTGATTTGATTTTTTGCGAGACAATATAATTTTTTGTTATCAACAATGTTTCCAATCTCATTTAATCCAACAATATTTACAGCAATACGAACCAAACTAATAACAAATTAAAAAGTTAAAAATAACTTATTTTCAAGAATTTATTCAAAAAAAACTTATTTTCAACAGTGTTTTCAATTTCATCTAATAATGTTTTCAAGAACATGGACCAAATTGAAAAACAAATTAAAAAGCATTAAGATGGGTGAGTTGACATTGGTTTAGTTTGTGTTTGTCTTATGTTGCGGTTCCATTTGGTTTAGTTTAGTTGGTAAAATAAAAACCACAAACTAAACTTGACAATGTAATTGAATCAAAATATGACGCAAATATACCCGAACCAAATACAATTTTTTTTTTACGATTTTTGATCTGAATGTTTGGTTTACAGTTTTCTATTAGATCTACTCCCTCCGTCCCTATACATAAGCTCTCATTGTCTTTTTCACATTTCTTAAGAAAAGTTGTTAGTGCAATTAATGTGTCTATTTTGTGTGTTAATATTATCAAATTGTCTTTTGTTTGTATATGTATTAAATTTGACTTTTCAAATTTCAAAGATAAGTTAATAGTACTATATCTGTTTCAAAATATATGTCGCAGTCAACCACTTCACACATGTCAATCCACAACTTTGATCGTTAATATATTTAATTATTTAAAGTAAAAAATTATAACAATTTAATATTTTGTAAATATTTATCGAAACAAATCGAACAACATCTTACACGCTAACATTTGTATTTATATGTTAGTTAAAAAGTATGGTCAAAGTAAGTCATGTGAATAACACACATTGCAAAAATGCGACATGTATTTTGAAATAGATGGAGTATTAATTAGGGGTATGTTAAGGAAAAAAATAATAAATGCATGTAGTAATTTGAGAAGATGTTTATATTTAGGAACAAATTTTTAGTCAAATGAGTGCTTATATATAGGGACGAGGGAAGTATTAAATTAGTAGTTCGGTTTTGAACGACACATCTTTTAACATAATTAGAGCATCCACAATGCAGACCCTCAATTTTGAGTACTTAAACAGGTCTCACGTGTACACATCACTCGTTTATAATTTTTTAATAACAATACCTAATAAGCATTCAGTCATTTCAATGCAGCACATGTGACAAAAGTTTTAAATAAGTCTCACTAATAACTCATCATCATTTACATTCCAACAGTAACATATTAATTTAATGAAAAGTATTGTTTGGTCCACTTAAGAATGAGATGTTTAAGTGAGATCATGAGTCCTAGAAGATCCCAAAAAATTTCTCCCCAATAAGGATACATATTAGGTACATGATCTTAAATGGTTAAAACATCATCATTGAGACGGTCTTATAATCCACATCACAATTCATATAATCTTCTAAGTTATAAATAAATCCAACGGCTCTCTATTAACTACACATGTGTAGCCGCCCTACACCATAGACTACAAATAGAAATTCCATTCTTCATCACCACGTTTGAACACACGCGCCACCATAGCGCGCGAGCCTACATTACAACCTCGTTCTCCCTCTCTTTCTTTTTCATATATCTCTCTCTACACCTCGTCGAACTACCACCACCACCATAACCACATCTCTCTCAATTTCATAATCACTTCTCCACCGCGATTTCTAAACGCGATTATCGTTATTTCTCTATTTAGGCGATTAATTAACGTTAAAACGATTAATCTATCAAATTATCTTGGAATCGATTATTGTTATGGGCGAGTTGACTCAAACGGAGGTGTACTCGCCACCACGAACTCAACAAGTTTGGAAATCACTTTTAAGTTGGTTCGCTTTTTTCTTTCAGATCTTCTCTCAGATTATTCGAACCCTTGGTCACTATCCTTTACTCTCTTCTTCATCATCATCTTCTTCTTCATCTTCTTCAACTTCTTCTTCCTTCAAACCTCTTCCTTCCGTTGAACTTCAGGATTTCGATTCCTCGTCTTCCGCCCTTGAAATCACCGCCGATTTTCCAGCCGCCGATCAACGCCCTTTCCAAAAACTTACGGTATTAAATATGATTTTAGTCTCTGCAATTATATCGTGGTTTTTAGTTTTTTATTTTTATTTTAGTTTCTGTAAGTTTTTTGTTTGACTCAGTTCGTGCAAATTTGAAAACTGTTGCTTTTATTATTGGGACACGTATTTTTTTTAGTGTTATTTATTTATGTTTGCGAGAATTTGAGATTTTTTTTAATATGATTGTTTTCTAGAGTTTGTTAGTTCTTTTATATGTCGAAGTTGCTTAGGTAAATTGTTTTGGGTTTGTTATGAGTATGGATTCATAGAGAAAATTGAAACACATGATACAGATGAGTATGTGTTATGATATAATACATGAGAATTTTTCGTGAGTTTGGGTTATATTTGGAGTTTGCAACCATGAATCATCGACACTTCAGATTGAATGTGTGTTTGGTGTCCATCACATGTCAGTGTCGTGTTTGACATGTATCTGACATGTGTAAGTGTATTGAATGTTTGTTTGGTGTCCAACATGTGTTGGTGTCGTGTCTGACATGTGTAAGTGTTACTGTTGTGTCTGGTGTCTGTGTCGGGGGATTCATAGGTGAAATATGCTTTTCTTTTTTGCATGTATATAGTCAATAATGAAGAACTAAAACCTTGTTGTATTTCAAACTTTTTATGTGCTGCAAAGATTTGTTGCTTCTTGTCTTCCTTATTTGCTTTGTTGTGTATTTGGTTTTCCTTTAAATGCGAGTAAATAAGTGAATTTTCTGAGTGTGTGTGTGTTTGTGTTAAGTTATTAGGTTTGGTGTGGTGTGTTGTTGACTGGTGGAATTTGGTAATGGTTGACTTCTATGATCTTAAAGGTTTTTGGAATCATGTGAGATGAATGAAAATGTATTGTAGTGTTTGGTGACATTTAAAACATGATTATTGAAGCTAGTCTTCTGGGGTTGGCTGTGTTGTTTAATGATTTATGTTGCTTACCTACTCCATTGAGTTGAGTGGTTCGTGATAATTTTTTTTACTTTCTTGAAGCTAAAAGTCCATCATGCTTTGGCTTCTTATGATGCATACAAATTGCAATTATGATGTCTTGATTTTGTTTTTACATTGTTGTATCCTGAACTGGTTCTTTAATTTGTTAGCAACAAATGATTAAATGTTTGTGCAACTTTCCCCATTGAGCTGTAGTGTTGTTTTAATTTCCGTGTCTGTCCATTTTAAAACATTGGCACAAACTCGCAAAAACTCATCTGGCTTACCTATATGCTATTTCGTATTTTAGGGCTCACTTTGTTGTTGAAATCAAAGTGTGCCTTGTCAAAATATGAGGTGCCCAATGTTTTTACTTTTATTATTGAATGAATAAATCTAAGGTGTATCTGTGAATAGAAGGGAAATATGCCAGCTGAAAATACTGTTAGTCAGAAAGTGAGAAAGAAAATTTTGATAACGAGTATTATTAATATGTGAGCTGTTATAAGATTGCAAATAATGTCATAGTTATAATGTTGCTAATGTATTTTTTGATCTTATGTATGCACTTGTAGGTAGTACTCGACTTGGATGAAACACTTGTATGTGCATACGAGACATCAAGTTTGCCAGCTGCACTACGTTCTCAAGCAGTTGAAGCTGGTTTGAATTGGTTTGAGCTGGAATGCGTATCTTCTGACAAGGTATGTTACTTATGCCTAATTGCTTTTCCAGAACTAGAATTTTGTGTTCTCATTTGAGCGTGTTGGATTTTCAAGGAAGGAGAAGGAAGACCAAAAATTAATTATGTTACAGTCTTTGAACGGCCTGGGTTGAAGGAATTCTTAACGAAGCTTAGTGAATTTGCTGACCTGGTGCTGTTTACTGCGGGTCTTGAAGGTTTCGCCTAAAAACTAAGCTTCACTGTTACATATTTGTTTTTTGGCAATTCTTTAAATATTTCTGAATGGTTTTTGTGTCATATTCTTACAGGCTATGCTAGACCGCTAGTTGACATAATAGACAAGGAAAATCGATTCAGTTCACGACTTTACCGGCCTTCAACAATTAGCACGTAGGTGCTTCTGCCTTGTTTCCATTCCATTGTTATATATTTGTGTAATTTATCTCTCTTTCTGGTTATTCGTTGCTGATAGCTGGGAAATATATCGGAATTATGTTTTGCTGATAGATGTTTGTATATTCTTCATGTTCTATCCTCGTCTTCTCTGTAAGTTGGAGTCAAGACCATTGAATCTTGGCAGCACTGATAGAACACCCAAAGACACTAATATTTGGTGCACATACATTGCATTCATATAATATCACCTGACTCTTTCTGATAGAATGAACCTTAATATTTAACTGTTGCGTTGTTCAAAAAAATATTTAACTGTTGCGCTTTGCATAGTTGAGTGGATGATAATCTCGTGGTGCTATAGAGGAACTATGCCGCAATAAGTCTCCTTAGTTAATTATTATAAATGTCTTATTTAACTTACTTTTTCTGATAGAATGAACCTTAATATTTAACTGTTGCGCTTTGCATAGTTGAGTGGATGATAATCTCGTGGTGCAATAGAGGAACTATGCCGCAATAAGTCTCCTTAGTTAATTATAAATGTCTTATTTAATTTTTCTTTTCAGATTCACTTATACATATATAGCTATATTATACTTAGACATTTTTAGTTGTGATATTTATATGTTTTGATGTTACGTTATTAATGATAGTGCTTACAACTTGAGTACAAGTCTTGAAGGATGATACAGTTTATGTTAATTTCTTGTTCACTCAACACTCGGTTTCCTCAACCTCTTTTGTTCGTTGAAAATTTGGTTTACTCAACCTTTTTATCAACACAACTGTTTGGAGGCTTTTGTAATGACTTCAAAGTCCTAAGGGTTTATGTACTTTTGATTTTCTGGTAAAATGTTTTGACCTTTGTTGGTTTTACCCGAAGCGTTTAGAGGTGAATCTGGATTAGACGGACAAAACTGTCCAGCTGGTTCGTCTATGTTTTCATTTTTTTTAGTAGATTTGTTACCAAAACTTGAACTTCTTTCAAAATCCCCACTCATCCCAATTTCTTGAGTTATAGTCAGGTAATAGGTAACTAGGACTTCATTCCAATCTCTAAACTTAGATGAAATAAATTATATTCCTCCACTCTTGAGTTCTCCTCAAGTACTCTCATTAAGTTCGAGTTGTTAAAGCATGGATTCACATTCTTATCTTCTGGGATTAGTATAAATTCAACTGCTGAGATCATACTATCAAATTAGAACAACTGGCTATAGATCAATAACACGGGACTGTTGTTATTCAGACAAAATTAATAGATTTCTAGCCTCTATTATATTCAAATCCATATGTATGTCTGTATTTAAAATATAATGGTTTCTTTTTCACGTTATTATCAGAAAGCATGTAGTTTCCTTGTAGAGTTTTTTTTTTTACATTGTGTTATTATTAATATGAAACCTTTCTCGAATTTTACAATTATTTTATGTTTATGAGCTTGAAGTTTAGAGTGGAGTCTGTTGGACGAATTCCATGCATTCTTATAAATGTTGTATGCTTGCAGGGAACATAGAGAACATGTCAAGGATCTTACCTGCATATCAAAGGATCTTGACCGCATTGTAATTGTAGACAACAATCCTTTCAGCTTTGTATTGCAACCAGTAAATGGAATTCCATGTATTCCATTTTCTGCTGGGCATCCACATGACACCCAGGTGCACAAATCTATTGAAAATTATAACCACATTTTCCCCATATAAAAATAAAATCACCCATCTAATATTCTTATGATTTACTCACCATCTCCTGTATTTATATGTTTATCAGCTTCTAGATGTCATTCTTCCACTTCTCAAGCAACTCTCTGTGCAGAATGATGTACGACCTTTGCTCTATGAAAAATTCCACATGACTGATTGGTTCCAGAAGCAAGGGATTCCAGCTTCCAGTTGGACATTGTAGGATTAAAATTGTTTGCCACAAGGCTCTTTTGTTTCATTTGGGTGAAATTCTTAGTTATATTGCTGGAAAGTGCAGATGCTGATGGGATGATATAGATTTTTGTATAGCACCAATTTATTTCTTGAGCATCTGAAGGCTTCAAATGCCGCATCTTGAAGTCAAATTAGTTTACCATTTATGTATGTAGATTGCCAGAATTCTAATTCTTGTTTATAGGCTTGCAATCTGTTGGGAAATGTATCTTGTTAGTGTATTATAAAGTTATTATTTATCAATAATTATTAGCAGTTCAAACATTCATTGCATTCCTAAGTTTGTTGTAACGAGTGTGTTAGATAAGCATGGATAGAAATAGCATATTAAACTGATGTTTGGTGGTTTTTGTTTGGAATTAACTCTCTAGTTCCCGGAGAAAGGAGACTCTAGTAAACCCGAGTTTGACGGAACATAACTCTAGTCTAGTCAGTAGTCAATGATAGTTTCAGTCAGGATTCGAACTCCATTCTCTTGAATGCCTCGGCATTGATTGAAGCTCATGAACCGCTTGAGTTCAACTATAATGTCTTGGTCATTTGCATATCGTAGTACTACTACAATAATGGGAAGCTTTTTCTCTTGGCTTTATTAGAACAATTTTAATTTTTGTGTTAGGTACTTGGGCCACTCGAGAAAGGTTATAAATTATAATCTTAAATTCGTCTTTCTTATTTTGTGCTTTCTTTTGAACACTATTGAATTCCACCTTTCGACTTGTCTGTTTGTATGAAGTTGCCTTCTAATGTGTTGTGCAATGGATGATGCACTGGGACCTACTTTTCTTAATTCAATATATGGGACCTACTTTGAATAGACTTAAACACAATAAGTACATTTCGGTACTAGAACATTGAATATCTTCAACTTAAGTGTTTGTGTTCAAATATGAATAGGTTATGTTGCCAAGTCGTTTTTGGAAAGCTTGTGCTTAGTTGTAAAAATGATGTCATTTCAACCAACACCACCAAGGAACATAAAAGCCACAAAGTCAATTAAAAATGGTAGTTGTTTTGGGTTTCATAACCTTAGTCACTGATCATATTTTAGCACGTGGGTGAGGGGTGGGTGAAATAGTATCATTGTCTCTACTTTTCTCTTCCTAAACATTGATAGATCACAAGATATGATGATCGTGTGAAATTTTATGTGAGAAGACCCTCTTCCTCCCACATTCTGCATACAAGCAAGTGGAAGTAAGATCACGGTCCAAGTCTTTCCTTGAGAATGTTATTGGAAAATACTGACAAGTGCCCTAATGCACTAGTTAGAAAAACAAATATAATAAAAATATTTTGAAACTTATGTAGTCAAACTTGTAAAAGTGTAAAATATGCTTTTATTTCAACGCAAGATTTTCTTTTTTTTGTTTTCTTAACTAGTGTCATGTGGACACTCGTTAGTCGTTAGTATGACATTTATTTAACGAGTTTTGTTTGGTAAACAAAAATATACGTGAATAACTAATTGATATGCATTTAAAGGATTCATATCTCACAATATGTATTTTTCTATATACACTAATCAAGGATTGATGCATGATTAAAAGACTCAAGTAGTATCATTTATTCATTTATGGTACAATGACTAATTTCAAGTTTTATCCTTTCATTGATCACGTTAGATGGGTTAAACCTTAAACATATATATATATATAAATTGAAAAGATAAAACTTTTGTTCACATAACATGTAAAATCCAAATCATCATACTGTCTTCTCTTTTTTTGTTGGTAAACTAAAGTATCTCTAGCATGCAATCGTGGAGATTGATCTTTTGAGATAATTGAGGTCTATTTTAGGGATTGACATCTCTCAACATACAATTTTTCAAACACATCAGTTTGAGACCAAGTTGTGGGGCTGATGAAGATATGGGTCTGAAAGAGAGAGCTCTCGAGCAATAGAGCTAGAAGCTCAATATACTAGTAGTATATTTTTTTCGATATTGAGAGAAGAATTCAAGAATTTATTGTCTCTAAAATCCAAATTAGGAGCAAAACCATGAGTAAAATGTTGGTATAAAATATCCATTATAAGTATTTTATTCAATTGTACAATTGGTAAACTAAGAATCCCATGATTTTGGATGAGACTTCAAATTTTTCATAGTTCAAATTAGCTTAATTTATTCCCTATTTAAGACGCGTTTTTGTATTTACACTCAACTACTCAAATAAAAGAGAGAATCTTGGTACCATTTCCTTAAATAATATATTCAACTATTAAAAATAAATAATGGTACCAAAATCCTCAATTTTTTTTCTAGATACCGTAGAAAATATCCTTTTATATCCAATTCCAACACTTGTTAGCTGATATCTATTTGTCCTAAAGTCTCCCTCCAGCAAGATAGATAGGAACTTGCAAGGCAACCCAAGTGACTTAAAGCATGGGGTCATATGCCTTATGATATTAAAGAAATAATAATACATTAACAATTAGTTTTTTTTTTACGGTAATACATTAATAATTAGTTAGAAGCCCAACCTCATGTTAGGTATATATTATTTTTTGGTATAATCTATTTTATTTTTTAGGGTACAAAACATGTTAGGTACTATATAGGTTGTCATGAGAGATGAAATTAAATTAAAACAAGTCTTTCCAGCAATTAAATTAAAACAAGTCTTTCCAGCTTGACATGTCGTTAAAGCTCTATCCAGTATTCCGTAATAACTTGACAAAAAGAAGCTGGAACAAGAATCACTTTTCACATTCTTCTCATGGTTATACACTTTTTTCTTCTTCTTTCTCTTATTTTCTATTTGTCTACTTTTTCCATCCTTTAATGACTTCATAGATACGTTGCGTTGTCAAAATGTCTTCTTTTGACTTCAAAATTATGAAGTTTTTATGTTGGATTTAACTTATCATTGTATGAAGTATTTATATTTGATCTAACTTATATTTAACAAATCGGTTTGAAAATTAAGTGGTGTCTCTCCTTGTAGACTCTTATCGAATGATATCAGCGTCTCCTCTAAAATCTATTAAGTCACCTTCTATCAGATTTTCTTTATCGGGTTACCCATCATTTATATGCAGACACCAAGTTCAATAGTATTGGACGTGAGAGTGTGTGTTAAAAAGACTTCCACTTTGATTGATAGCTGACATGAACAGCTGTTTATAAATGGATGCAATTTTCAACACATGCCGATTTTAGTGTGTTAAAAAGACTTCCGCTTTGAATGATAGTTGATATGAACAACTGTTTATAAGTGGATGTAATTTTCAACTCACATACCGATTTTGTAGAGTTGCGTTAGACTAAACCACAAATTCTAAGAAGAAGCACATTTTCATGTTAATTATTACAATAAATTTTTTTGGGTCTTTAATTATTACTATCATACTTTTGGGGTTGGTATACATTTTTTTGGTGTACATTTCCAATTTTTCAAAAACGATACTACACTTTTCCACTTTAAATGTAATTATACTAATTATTTGATGCATGGTATTCCAGCGTGATATACAATCCGGTTAGCAGAATGAGTCAATGTCCGACACGACAATACTCAATTTTATGAATCATATGTTAAATTATGAGTAAATTTTCAATTTCACCCTTAAATTATCACTCTATCTTTTTTAAACAAATTTCTTTAAAAAAGGTGAACACAGTTATACAATTGTATCTTTAAAAAAGGTGAAGTAATCTACTGAGTTGTTTGCAAAGTGCTTAAAAATATGGTTTGTAAGAGCAAAGAAACTCTTTTGCACTCAAGGTTTAGCGAACATTAAGATAAGTACTTACAGATCAACCACTAAAGAGTTAAAGAGGTCTTCACGCAACCTATCAAATCCTTCTTTTTAATGGTGAATAAAGTATATGGTCTATATTTAATTTGCATTACCATTGCACCAAGCTTTTGCAGCTGCATGATTATTGATTATACATACAACACATAATGTCGTGTATTCGTAGTTCTGTTTTTTCACCAATTTCCTGACCATATGTTGACCAATTCCAATAAATCATTATCATTAAAAATGAAATTAATCAATTGAATTAGATTAGTTTATAGGGTTTCCAACAAACCTTTCTTGAAGAATTTTTCAACATTTATCTTATTTCGTACTATTAAAATGAAAAAGAATACCTGCCATTGTTTCTTAATGTCATGCCATGTCTCTTTTCACATTACATTATAGTGATAATTAATGATTATGATGATGTACTTGCGATAACAAAATAGCTTAATCATCTATTGATGAAAGTATTCAAGCATTCTATTTAAAATCATTGGATTCATACAGCCATTCATCATTTATCATTTTGTCTATACGCACACATACGATTACGTGGAACATTTAGTCACATACTATATGTTCGTAAAGTTTTGTTAACTTTTAATGAACCGATTATAGTTAAGAGTTTTTTTTAAGAACCTAAACTAGTCTACCAAAATTAATATCGAAGAAAATCAACTTGAGACATTGATGAAGACTAAGGAGTACTCTCCAAAGACACAAGTAAACACTACCAGACCAACCCTAAAGTAGATTATGTAGAGCTATACTTTGTAAAATTTTAATCTGATCTGATAAAAAAAAATTGAGACCTAAATATTTCTATACCCTATTGTAAGCTTATTTTTAAGCATGAACATCTCAGCCTACCAGTAATAAACTATTGAACATATTTAAATAAATAATTTGACTTATGTTTAAATAGATTAACGTACTAATATATTAATAATATTAAGCTCCACTTTGATATTTAAGATGTCATTTTATTGAATCTAATTATATATGATATTATTTACAATTCTAGTTTATAGGAATTTAAAGGTCAAATACATCTTTTGGTTCGTTAAGTTTGACAAAAATACCAGGTTAGTCCTTTAAATTTTTTAAGTTTCAAATAAGTCCTTTAAATTTTTTTAAGTTATAAATTAGTCGTTTAAGTTGTTAATTTAATTCACCTATTTAATTTTTTTTTATGTTTTTAAGTTTTAAATAGGTCCTTAAAAGGGTAACTCTGTACAAAATTAACAACTTAAATGACCTACAACTTAAAAAACTTCAAGGACTAACTTGATACTTTTGTCAAACTTAAATGACAAAAAGATGTATTTGGCCTAATTTAAATATGAAAAAAATTAATATAGTGAGTTCTATATAATTTGTTTTTGCAAATTTAAATTTATTAAAAATACTATATATTTGAAATAAATAAGGTAAAAAAGCACTTGTCTGTCTCTGTCACCACCTTTGGAGTCCCAAAATCAAAAAACCAAAGTTTGGAAGCTCCCATTAACGACCAAACCACAAAAGTACCACATATTTCATTTTTTCAGTCCTTTTCTCACTTTTCACTCTTTTGCAAAAAATGTGTTGTGTTATTTAATTTGAATGTGGACATCTTAGATTTGAATTTTAATGATCACAGCAAAATTGTAACATAGTCTTTTAAAGAGACTTATGGTTATTAAATACGTTACTTAATTAAGGGATATGGGATAACATAACAGTACTACTGTAACAAACTTGTACTATATTCAAAAAATCTGTAACAGTTTAAAACGGAAAGCTGTTGCAACTTGCAACACAAATTGAAAATCTAATCTAACTGACTCAGATTTATAGCTCTTAAACTTTAATTAATTAATTGATTATGTGTCACAAAAATGTTACCAAATTATAATTATCTTCTAAATAATTGTTTGGCTATCATCCAATTTGATCCTTTGTTTAAGGCATAGCGCCAATTATAGTTTCGTGCCACTCTCTAATTTGCAAACAACATGATTTTTCTTTTTATCAAAACCATAGCTTTGCTAAAAAAGAAACCATAGACATAGTGTACCAAAAAAACCATAGGCGTTATAAGAATGTATTCAATATTCTTTTTTTTTTTTTTGAGAGAAAGAATAGCAACTGTTAACTACAAATTCCTGAATAATTCTTGAATCTTAATCTATTATTTCTTAATGAGAAAAAAAGAAATTGATAGATAACCAAACCAATCAATATTCTTATTATTATTTTGTTTTTAAATCCTTCTCTATTTCAATTATAACGACAAAACAAAAAAGAATGTATTCAATATTCAACTGAAATTATTCAATAAAGCATGAAATAATTCTAAAATTTTATGAAAAATTGTGAAGTTGAGATACTTATCAAGTCATTAATCTTTTAATTTTACGATTAAACCGTTTTTTAAAGAATTTTACGATTAAACCGTTGAAATTCAATGTATATAACAATTTAGTAAATAAAGGGAAATAAAATAAGGGTAATGCTAACTACTAGTATTCTAGAGCCCTGGTTAGGGAAGTTAAAAATAGTAGTTTTACATGGAAAACAACAATTTTTAATTTTTTATAAAGTTTTTTTTGAGCAAATTTTTATAAAGTTGAATTCATCATTTTCTAACACATTATTTCTATTTCTTCATTAACCAATGTCCTAGGGGCATTATTTATCATTTTCCATAAAATAACCATGTCAAAAATTATTCTTGAAGTACATTGATCTCAATATAATTTTCTATATAATTTTTTAACCTAACAATTAGGTTCAAGTGATTAATGAGTTTTACAAATGACGAATTGTTCGGGAGAACCTGAGTTCAATTCTTGAGTGAAACAATTCTTATATGTATAATTTATGAAGAATTACGACATACATTTGCTTTCTTTGCATTTAGTTTTAATTTTGACTAGTAAGTAGCAAAACAATATAAATATGTTATATGGTATTTTTTTAAAATTGAAGTTTAATTAACCTTTCCCCTTTAATGGTGACTTGACTTTCATCTTTTAGTAATTTTTGAACAAATTTATTTCAGTATTAAAACTGAGGTAAAGATTTGTTGACTGTGAAGTTTTTTAGTAAAAAATTCATCCATAAATTGGGGTAATTTACCCATATTAAAGAAAAATCATATTTTCTTCATTTTTTTAACAATCAGTTATCATTTTCATCTTAAAAATATCAAACTTCTTTATCTCCTTCATTTAAGATGTGATTTACATCTTTTTCGATCCAAAATCAAATTGTATTTGTCATGAGGGGTAAATTACCTCCAATTCATCAAGTAAAAATGTAGACTCACCAATATGATTTTTTCTTACTATCAATTGCCATTTTTATCTCAATAACAACAAGCTTCTTCATCTCTTTCATTCAACATGTGATCCCCATTTACTCCGTTTCAAAATTAAATCTTATTTATCATTAAGGATAAATTACTCTTAATTCATCAAGAGGTAACGTAGACCTCGCCATTTATTTTGCATGATTCTTGTCTTGGATTAGCCTCAGCTATTTGGGCCAGTAAGTCGAGTGTTTCCTTTTTAAGGGTGTAGTTTTTTTTTTCTCACTCTCATATAACCAAACAAATACATTATGTTGGTAATTGCTTAATTTTCTAAGGTTTAAACCTTGTAAAATTAAGCAATTAAACAAAATAGTACTCCCTCCATCTCATATTAAACGACGCAATTGACTCTGTTACACGTTCTAATATACAATCTTGATATTTTATATCTTTAATTATTATGAATTAACATAAGTTATAAAAATTTAATATTTTAAAAATATTTATTGAGATAAATTCAACAACATTTTATATGCTACCCCTTACAGTCTCGGGCTATTTCGCCCTTAGCTCGGCGTTCATCTTTCCGGTCTAGCTCAACGATGAGCTCTTTAGATGTTCAGTCTGTTCGGACGGATATGACGTTGCATGTCATCATCATGGGAACCTCATCATCGCAGGTATCCTCGGGTCCCGACAGATATCCGTCTGCAGGCTTAGAGCTTTGCCACCAATGAATTCATTATCATACTATAATTATAATAGCTTAATTGGTTTTGCTTTGGACTCTGCTCTCACTAACGTCGTAGAAAGCCATTCTTCAAGCGACCAAGCAATCTGTTTCAATGTACTCTATCCGTACCCCGATACCTATTGAGGAGCAAATCCCTGCACTCTCGTAGTAAATTATCCTTTCCTCCTCTTCCTGCTGAACCAATGAGCTCCAATCGGGCGCCTTTACTTTCTCTAAATATAACGACCATCTCACCGGAAAGTAACTCGCTACCTTAACTAAAGGCATGCCTTTACTCCAGGGGGAAAGGAACCGTTAGGCCACTCGATGAAAGGAAGAATAGCAGCTGCCAAAGCAAAAGACCAGGCATTGGACTAGTTGAATGAAACCTTATCCATTTGATTTTTTTACATCAATAGAAAAATATGGTCAAAAGTCCCATAAGTTCTAGCTTAATTGTTAGGCCAGACGTCATTACGAACCTCATACCTCCACTTTGTATGTGTGAGTTTATGATGATTTTGTCATCTCGTCTATCTACAAAAAAAAATAGATCAAAATATATTGCATGAACAGTGCACATAATTATATTAAGTATGTTGTGTTAATTGCTTTTTATTATTTGTTGAACTTTGATATCTACCCTGACTCAGTTTGTTGACCATCATAGTCAACTTTTGTATTAAACAAAAAAAGAAAATTTTAATTGAAGAAACCAAACACATCCTTAAAAATAGGAAGAAAAATAAAAATAAAATATAAATCAAACTCAAATCAACTTGAAAAGATTCAAACTCAAAATTCTTGTATCTAACGTAGCTACGCTACACACAAAAGACATAGCAGAAACCGAAACCCCTTCATCGTACCCCTCAAACTCTCTCTCTCTCTCTCTCTCTCTCTCTCTCTCTCTCTACCAATGAAGCATACATGAAGAAAATTTCACTCTCTTCCGTCGTCTTTTCCACTTTCACCATCGTCTTTCTCATCTCATCACTCCCCTTAACCAATGCTCTCGGCTCCGGCACCACCCTCGCCGTCGTCGACTCCACCGCCACCGTCTGCGGCATCATATCATCACAAGAAACTCATAACATCATTTGCTACCGCCACGGCCGTCTCATCACCGCCGTGCCGGAAGTTTCCTTCTCTTCAATCTCAGGTGGAAGAAACTACTTCTGTGGTATTAGGTCCGGTAACTACAGTATCCTCTGTTGGGACACTGTTTCATCAAACACAACGTTTGAAACAAGAAGACTTTACAACAACAACAACAATGGTACTGTTCTATACGAGAATCTTGCTGTTGGCGATTCACATGTTTGTGCTACAATGGTTAATGTTGGAAATGTTTCTTGTTGGAGAATGAATAAAGGTTTTGTTTTGCCATCTGGGTTTGATCAATTTTCATCAATAACTTCTGGGTTTGGTTTCTCTTGTGGAATTTTGAAGAAAAATGATTCTGGGTCGGTTCGCTGTTTTGGTAATGTGCATGTGAATGTGAATGTGAATGATTCTATTGCTGAGAAGATAGAGAGAGAGTTTGTGAATGTTTCTATGGTGAGTCTTGTAGCTGGTGAGTCACATGTTTGTGGATTGAATTCAAAAGGGTTTTTAGTTTGTAAGGGAAGTAATAATTTTGGTCAAATTAATGTTCCTAATCAAGTTGAGCCTTTGGAATATTCTGATTTAGCTTTAGGAGCTGAACATAGTTGTGCTATTAGAAGATCTAATGGTTCTGTTGTTTGTTGGGGTGGTAATGGATTGTTTGATGTTAATGTTACAAAAAATGTTTCTTTTGAGGTTATTATTTCTGCTTCCAATTTTACTTGTGGATTGACAACAAACAATTTTTCTGTTGTTTGTTGGGGTCCTGGTTGGAATGGTTCAACTTTTCAGCTTCCTCTGCCACCTATTCTACCAGGGATTTGTGTTCAATCTTCTTGTAATGAATGTGGTATGTATCCTCAGTCTCAGTATTTATGTTCTGGATTTGGTAACATTTGTAAGCCAAAACCTTGTTGGCCTCAAATGGATGTTCCGGTGCCGTCGCAGATAGCAACACCGCCGCAGCCGGGGCTGCCGGTTTCTAGGTCAAAGACATTGACAAAGGGGTTATTGGTGTTTGCTATTGTTGGATTAATTGGAGCTGTTGCTGGTTTGTGTACTGTAGTTTATTGTTTGTGGAGTGGTGTGTGTTTTGGTAAGAAGAAAGTTCACAATTCCGTTCAACCAACAATCACTAGAGGTGGAAGTCTTAATTGTGGTGCATTTTCGAATTATAGTCCAACTTCGAGATCATCCACGATTAGGCGACAAGGTTCGAGGATAATGAGGCGTCAGAGAAGTGGAACATCGTCAACAAAACATCCAGATAGGTCAGAAGAATTCACTCTTGCTGAGCTTGTTGCAGCCACAAACAATTTCTCACTTGAGAATAAGATTGGTGCTGGAAGCTATGGTGTTGTTTACAAAGGTAAACTCGCAGATGGCCGCGAGGTAGCAATCAAAAGGAGCGAAACTAGTACTATGATGAAAGTTTTTCAAGAGAAAGAGAGCGCATTTGAGTCCGAATTAGCCTTTTTGTCGCGCCTACATCACAAGCATTTGGTTAGACTAGTCGGTTTTTGCGACGAGAAAGATGAAAGGCTTTTGGTTTATGAGTTCATGAAGAATGGTGCATTGTATGATCATTTGCACGACAAAAACAACGTTGACAAGAATAGTAGTTTATTGAATTCTTGGAAAATGAGGATCAAAATCGCTTTGGATGCTTCACGTGGAATTGAGTATCTACATAATTACGCAGTTCCATCAATAATTCATCGAGACATAAAGTCATCAAACATTCTCATTGACGCGGATTGGACGGCTAGAGTGTCTGATTTCGGATTGTCAATGTTGAGTCCGGATTCGGATCATGATTACAGACCAACAAAAGCGGCAGGAACGGTTGGATACATCGATCCCGAATATTATGGTCTAAATGTATTAACAGCAAAGAGTGATGTTTATGGTCTAGGAGTAGTTTTACTTGAGCTATTAACAGGAAAAAGAGCTATATTCAAGAATGATGAAAATGGAGGAACACCAATTAGTATAGTAGATTTTGCAGTGCCTATAATTATGAAAGGAGAATTGATGAAAATTTTGGATCAAAGGGTTGAACCACCAGAGATGAATGAAACAGAAGCAGTGGAGCTTGTGGCATATACTGCAATGCATTGTGTACATTTGGAAGGAAAAGATAGACCAACAATAAGTGATATTGTGGCTAATTTGGAACGTGCTTTCACTCTTTGTGATAGTAGTAGTCATGGTAGCATTTCTAGTGCTACAATCTCTATGGGATCTGACTGATATTGAAAATTTTACATGATTCTTATTGATTCTTTTTGATGAATTTTAATTTGGGTATACTCTTGGGGTGCATGTAAAGATTTAGGAATGTGATCTAACAAAAGGCTGTAGTGTAGAATTTTGTGAAACCCTAATAGCCAGTAATTGCAATTTCATTTTTCACAGGAGAATTTACTGCAGTTTTAATCATTGTGTTACTGTTTTTCGGAAAATGTTAATATTAGAGATTCTGTTGGTTTTCAGTGCCCTTAGTCTCCTGCTTAAAATTCTTTTGGTGTTTTTAGCTTGCCAACCAAGCCATGTACGTGAGACTTGTATGCTACAGCTAAAATTTCATGTATGCTTAAGTGCATGTTTGAATTCACACGGAGTTTGACAACATTATAATGTGTCACTAACTCGCCGTTGTTTTGGCAAATGCTATACTCTAAAGCTTCAACAAAATCACAGTGTCACCGTAATTTCATCAAAATCACCTTGATTTCAACATGCACTAAAACACAGGTAGATTTTATTTGCAACTTCTCTTTTTATCCTTTGGTTTGCAACTTCTCTTTTTATCCATTGGTTTGGAATACACACCAAATCATTGTACTTAATATTACTTTTAGATTAGATCACTAAAAAGTTCAATCATGAAGATCTCAACTGTTGAGCATTATTTTGTTTACATTTAGCTACATCGAGTTTACCAAGTCAAGTTGAAATTTGGGAGGTGTGTGAAAGAAGAGGTTGTTAAGAGTGTGAACAAAGATTGACTTTTAGAGCATGAGAACACCATGCAAGTGTGCCTTCATTCTATGTTGTTATTATTTGAGTTGTTGAGCTTGAGCCCACACAATTACAAACACCATAATTAACACTTTTACTTCTTTGTCACCTTTCTATACCCCCCATCATTAAAAAATAGACATGTTTAGGTGCACCCTTCTATGGTAGGTGCCAGCTTGACTGGAGGGATGGAATCAATACAAGAAACGGATTGGTTAATGCCAATTAGCCTTCCTATTCACACATCATTTTAGATATGGAGTCATGAGTAATACTAATGACCATCATAGGCTTTGAGCACACATCTTGTGTATTTTTTTATTTGTTTTTATTTTAATTTTCTAGTTCTTTACTAAAAGAGATTATAAGAATTCAAAGTTAAACTCAGAGGTAAGTAAAGTATAGTAAAATCTTTAGATCTTTATTTTGTGTAAGTTAAGGTATTTTGTAGAGACTAATCCCTTAAATTAACTAAAATTTATTTAAGTGAGCCAACCCCTACTCAAATGGTTAAAGATCTCAAACATCTATCACTTATATTATACAATGTTGGTAAATTTTTTAAATGTGTAATTATTACTTTAAGATGTGGGAAATGCCAAGACAATTATACTCTTTTTGGAAAAGAAATAATGTAAATGTTAACAAGTGTCTTGAGACATTGTTTAAACAACAAAAAATAGCAGAGAGACTTGTGTAATTATTATTTTTACATGTGTTTGACTTATATTTTTAATAAAAAATTTCTATAATAAATTTCTTATCCAATATTTTTAGAACACTTGTTAACATAACAAAAAAAAATAGAATCAAAATTAACAAGACAATGATATTTCTGAACATGTTGAAATATCACGCGTCTTGTTAATTTTGAGTCACTGTCCATGAGTCATAGGCCTGGTGGGTCCTTATGATTATGAGGAAGAGTGTGTCTTATTATGTAATTAATGGCTGGTTGTTTAGAGGTTGAAAAACTAGCCAACCCATGGTTGTGTAGGGGTTTTCTTTGTAATTACAAGTCTCCCTTTATAGATATGCATCTCATAAGTGAACCCCAACTCAGTGAGGCTATATATTCCAATTCATATGGAATGTTCACGATCAATAGTTTTTTTTATTATTCTTTGAAAAATTCAATTTTCGTGTAAGGCTTTTAATTGAAAAATCGGAAGATATGATAAATTTTGTTTAATTTTAAAATAGAAAGACTTAAATAATTTTGTTTAATTTTAAAATCACATATAACTTAAATTAGAGACAGATTATATTACAATTCGCGTTGGTTTATTCTTTCAGTCAACTTAAAGATTAAACATCTCTTTTGAAATTTGAAAACCTCTTTTATAAAAAATGCAAAGATAGAGTGGTTATTGATTTATTATTACGCTTAAACTTTTTTTTTTATTTTAAATTTTAAAACCTCTTTGGCCATCAACAAAGGATCGGAAAGTGTGGTTTTTGTGATTTCCTCCCATAGATGTGCAGCTTATATGAATTTGATGTCATAGTTTTTTATAAAGTAAATTGTCACGTTGGTCCCTGAATCTGTACTTCGTTGTCACAAATGTCCCTGACTCAGAATTAAATACAAAGTAGTCCCTAAATGTGCACTTTCGTTATCAGTTTAGTCTCTGACGTTAAAAACTTCTGCTAACTGATGAGGTGACGTGCATGAGTTGTCACGGAGACTAAAGTGTAAGTAGAAAATGTCACTTTGGTCCTTGAACCCAAAATCAATATCCCCAAATTGAATCTTAAATCCCTAAATCCCGAATTTAATTCTCAAATCCATATATCTCAAATCCTTAAATCTCATATAGTTCTCTCTTTTGTTCAAAATCAATTTCTTTTTTTGTTGTTAATTTTCTAGATTGTACTGAATTCTACTGTTTATAAGAAATCACTATATTTTACTCATCAATTCCAAAAATTATAATCTTTCCCTCATTCTATAGTGTAAGTGCAATGAAGCTAATTAGTATGTTTCTACATGCATGTTTGATAAATGTGTTTTAGTAGAAAGTAAGTTATGATTGAAGCTATTTTCGATCATGTTTTAGTTAAGCCAAAGTTTGAAGGCATTTGACACGAGACATACTATTAATTATAATAGTCCACACCATATAAACTAAATTCCTTTGATTGGCATCACAAAAGATTTGGAGTTTACTATGTTTTTTTCTTACCACAAATCTCCACTAATTAACAACAACAAAAAAATAAATTAATTTCGAACAAAGAGGGAATTAGATGAGATTTAGCGATTTAAGGATTTGGGGATTAAATTTAGGATTTAGGGATTTGAGATTCAATATGGGATATTGATTTTCGGTTCAGGGACCAAAGTGATCATTTTCTACTTTCACTTTAGTCCTTGTGACACCTCATGCACACCACCTCATCAGTTAACAGAAGTTTCTAATGTCAAGGACTAAACTGATAACAAAAGTGCACATTCAGGGAATACTTTGTATTTAATCCAGAGTCAGGGACCTTTGTGATAGCGAGGTGCAGAGTCATGGACTAAAATGACCATTTACTTGTTTTTTTATATAATTGTTTAGTTATCGAGAGCTTGTCAAGAGGGTTGCCACTAAAGTACGGGTTTAAGTCCTCAAATATTTTAGATATCAAATTAGGCCTGAATCTTTTTCGTTCTAATAATATTTCCAAAGTCAAATGCTTTAAACATTTTTGTGCCTAACTCAGTTACTAATTAATTAAAGAGTTTTAGATTTTTAGTTCATGTTGCAAGTTTGATGGCAAATGTAGCTACTTTATTGGTTATACGTATCTTAAATTCTTTGTTCTTCAAATTTCTATGAATATGATGTTATTTGTTGGAAATATATTAATGATGTGTTATTTTACTCATGCGTCTAATGATGTGTTATCACGCCATTTAATGCATTTGGAAACAAATGAGTTGTCATACTCATTAAAGCACGTGGCAATACATCATTTGACGCAAGTTGTAAAATAACATTACACTCACGGTGTATAGAAATAAAACTCATTTCAATTCATTTGGGAGTGTGCAAGATTAATAGTTTTTTGTCTTCAAAAAAATAAAGATAAATGAATAGATATCTAGAGTGAATCAACACCAAACAAAATTATAGAGATCATATATGAAGGATTGAAACTCCATGCTTCATGGAACTTTTGTGATACAATTCCACAAAATTTTACACATCCTTCCTGATACCTTTGAGAACTTTCCCAATTCTAAAGAAATGCCTAAGAAAATGCTTCACCTACTGATCCCTAAAGCTTTGAGCTCATAGCAACACAAAAAACAAAGATCATGAAACTAACACAACAACACCATCTTCAGTTACAAGAAAGCATAATACTAAAATCCAAAACTTTCATGTATATGAATTATTGTCACTCAAAACACACTTCAATATGTGATATAAATGTATATTGACAAGCCTGAAGCCTTACAGCACAAACACCTTATTTCTTAAAGAATTATTCATGATACCATCCTCCATCTACAGCATACAAACTCTTACTCTTACTCTTACCAACACATCTTAATGACTGTACATAATCTATAAATAATGTAAAACAGAATTTTGAGAACATAATCAATGAAATTCAAAGCGCATAAGAAGCTTTACAGAGTTGTATTTATCTCCCTTCTGGCTATGCAGGGAAACTGCTCGAACGCCGCTCCTTATCTCCGAAACAGGTAGGCATGTTTGGCCACCAAAATCATCTTTCTCGGACATGTCATACTCGTGAACTTCTATACGAAGAAGGGCTAGTTCCGGAACAGTAAGCGGGAACTCAAATACCTCGTTCCATGTAGGCAGCCAATTATCCTCTATTGCCCTTGTTTTTTTCATTATACAATCACTAGGGACTCCAGCAATCCCAACCTGTATTTATATTATCAAATTAAGTCAAATTGTTTTCATATAAGCTATAAACTATTTCCATAAACTATTCTGGAGAGCTTATGGAAATAAGCTGAAAACAGGATTAATAGATAATTTTAACTTACTCTTGCATAGAAATCTGGAGGTGAATATTGATCAAAGTGTGTATGTTTGAAATCATAATACCATCCTTCTCCCATATATACAGTCACCTAAGAACAAGCAAAGTATGATCTTACTCTTTTAGTTAATATTGAATATTAAATTAGATACACATGGATGAGGTGGCTGATTGATGAAAAACCCTTACCTTCAAAGTAGTCTTCACAGGTAACATAGCTTTAGGATCAAAGACCTCGTTATCCGGACCAGTCGTTAAGAGAAAATCTGGTTTTTTAACATAGCCACACCCTCCATTGGCTCTAAACATTCCATGCATCAGCCAAAGTGATCTCCCATACCCCTACAATGGAACCAAGCACAATGAAAACTAACTTAGAACAGCCAACATCATAATCAATAATATATTTTATGATATTAGATGTGTGTATTGTGTAATAGCAACCTCTACAAGTGTTAACTTAATCTCACATCGTAACTTGTGTGAAAAGTGTAGACAATAATAAACATAAACTAAGATATTCAATAAATTATAAATCCTGCTCAAAAAGGACTGGCTCATATTTCAACTATCGCATTGCTATATGTCGAAAGTTGATTGTTCCTATGTACCCCTGACACTTCAGATCAAAGTTATGTCCAGTGTTGAACAGTGACATATATGACTGCATTCAATTACTTCTATTTTCTCAAAATATTACTGGTGTCTGTGTTTGTATTTGTGCCGTTTCTGGTGCCTAAGCCAGTGCTTCATAAGAGTACTATCAAAAGCTAATATATTTTGTTAGCACTTAGTAGCTTGAAGGCTATCGATTTATTTTTTCTCCTGCCCTCATAGAGAAGAAGAGGAAAAAATGAAAAAACACTTAAGAGGGAGAAATAGAAACCTGCATGTTGAATGCAACCATTTGAGCTCCATGAATCCACCCAATTAATGGATTATAATTTGACGAGTCAATGCGAGTACCTTTTGGAAACACCCTCAGAATATTCTGCTGAGTAAACCTATAGCAGGTCAACAATCAGGTAAATAAAAATTTATTCACACACATATAGACACATTCACGCACACATAGACATAGACATATTCAACAGCAACAACCAAAACCTTTTCCTATTAGATAGGTTAAGTAGATGGAGAGACATAAATTAATTCAAACCACAATAAATGTGATACAATACAACAGGAAAATGGCCAACAAAAGTAGTAGAATTTCAATCAAGGAAATAGAATACAAAAGGTCCGAATTTGTTTCATAGAATGAATTGAGCATTGGAAATGATGCTTAATCATACTAATGTTAATGTGTTAAGAATAATTGAATATAACCACAAACTCTGTGGTTAGGATAACAACCTGCATTAGTAAATATTAAAAAAAATACTATCTACATTCCTTTTTAATTGTCATTTTTCGTAAGTGTTTTTTTTATCGAAGTCTAAAGTAGTATTAACTATTATTTCGTCAAAATTATCCCTGACTATTTATTGCAGAGAGAAATATGTGAAATGTGATATCAAATAGGTATTATAGGAAAAAGAAATAACTTAATCAAAAGTAACAAAATTTATTGATTTTTTTGGTACTTGTAAATAACCTTAAAATGCCAATTAACGGAGGTAGTAAGACATATATGTTGAGCAACATCAGGAGATAAAGAGTCAGAGATAGCAACAGTTCATTCATTTCAACCATAAAAAGGACTCACTAGAAACATTTAACAATATACCTGACAATTTCTTTCCCATGAGTTATAGCAGCCTTTTCAAGCTGTTGCTCACTTAAACTTATACGCCTCGCTTTCTCCGGATCTACTTTGAGCCATGCGTCTATTCCTCCTTTCGACTTCCCAGCATGAATGGCAATTAAACCTTTATATTCTGGAGCTACGTGGTGGTGATGTGACTTGTCTGATTCGGAAAGATCTTCCTCGTCATGAAAATCTTCTTTATCCAAACTGTTTCCCTAAAGATGGAAATTTATATGCAATTAACAAATCTCCCTAAAATAATTAATTGAAGTGCAAATAAAATTGGTTTAGTCTCATACCTTGTAATCGGATAACAAACCTAACTTGAAGCTTGGGATCTCTGTCCCCCATGCTTCATCGTCGCCCGAAGCCTTTCCTTGCAGTGAATCATCCTCTTTTTCCTTTACTTCTTTTGTCTCAAGGTACTCCTTAGGTGGTTTGGTTGATATAATAATCCTCTTTTTAAGTGATTCAGGAGAAGGAAATTCCTTCAAGCTTTCTGAGCCAGGTGAAAATAGTATGTCTCCAAATGTTGAAGTAACCATCTAAAAATTTAGACATGATTGTCAACTATATTAATGTAAGAGCCTGTCAAGATTGACTTATTTGAGAGTATACTTGCATAAGCACTTAGATACTGTTTGGAAGAGCTTAAGGAAATATCTTATGATATGTCCGTCCATAAGCCGTTTTTAGATTATCTCCATTAGTTCTTCAGGATAGGTTATAAAAACAGCTTAGTTTATATGAAAACAATTTTGACTTTATTTTTTGTTAGCTTATACATAAGCACTTATATAATAAGCGCTTAACTAAGTTACTTATACATAAATAGCTTATCCACACATAAAAATATTTTGAATCCCAATACAACTTCAGTTAACTAACCTCAGCCACTTTGGCTTGAAGATCTGGAGTAAGATGGTCTTCTAGGGTTATTATAACCGGAAATTCTGACGCGACGAAGGCATGTTCCTTAATAGACCTCAAGCATCTAATTAGCTCCACGGGAGTAGTCAATGTCCTATAGATTAAAAGCATGTAAACAGTTATATTTCAAATTTTCAAGAAAATAATTTCTGGATACAATTGGCAATGTAAAAATGATATGCTGATATGGTATGAGGTATCATTTATATATAACCTGTTCAACAATCATGATTTTCTATTAATTTTTCATAATTGACAATGATTTCGAACTTTTGCTTGCATACCATCTATTATATTTTGCCAGATTGCATAGAAAGTACTACAATTTGTCGCATTTTTGCTTCAATTCATCCAAGTCACATCATTATTAAAAAAAAAAAAGAATGCGGTTAAGGAATATAAGTGGACATTTTTCAACTCGTAAGCTTACCTTCCATGAAGAACATCAACATTATCCTTGGATGCATTAGGCCATAAGTCCAACTCAATTACCCTTACACCTCTCTTCAATGCTTTCACGATTGGAATGTCGCTGCAGTCGCTGCTCAGCTGATTCCCGGTTAGATAGGAATTGTGACCAGTATATATGAAATAATGAGACAAGGGCAATGTCATATCATGGTGCACCTGGAATACAACAAAAAACACAGATCAGAACAAGTACAAGTTACAACTATAGAAGACATACTATCTTATATACCTAAGTAATGATGATTTACGAGCGGTTTGTTAATAAAAGTTATGGCCTTAAACCCTCCTTAAAGTAATACCTTGGGGGTTGAATTGTACAGAATTAAGGCTCTCGAAAATAAGATCCTGAACTAAATAACCAAAAGTGTGTAAAGTGTGAACACAATCAAAAGCAATATAGAAACGAAAATGAAAGCCAATGTGATGCCATATGGTATATCCCATAGTTCTAAATTATGGTTGCAATTACACTGCAAACTTTGATATTATGGTACAATGCCAGCAAATGCAGCTGATACAGCCGCAATTGTGATTGTGATTTTGTTGTGAGATACATCTAAATGCTTCTTATTGTGGCCACAATTGTGGCTGTGGACCACAATTTAGAACTAGGTATATCCTGTAATAAAAGGGTATTGTCCTATAATGAAAAAGGAAGAAAAACACTTCACATACCATGCAATGCCCTATACTTTACAAAAGAAGAAATTTATAAGATAAATGTTCATCAACTCCATAAAATAAAAAACTAAAAAACTAAGATTTCATTTCTTAAAGAAAGTGACTACAAGTACATATTGATTTAATAATAAAGAAATGCAAACTTTATTATTGTGTTTTTTTATTATTAAATCAGTGGTTATTTTTTATTTCACCTTGATGGACCAACACATACAGTTCACCATGTAAACCTTCACCCCTAAACAAGTTCATTGAATGACTACAAGTACATGTTGATTTTTAAGGGAGTAAGAGTCCAAAGTATATACTTAGCATATAATCGGTTGCAAAATATAAGCAAAAACGAGTCAAGCAAGATTGATTTATTTGGTTCAATATTTGGTCCAAATACATTAACTTTCTTTGACCCACTTTTGTTGATATTTTATTAGCATATTCCGTTGCAAAATATAAACAAAAGTGAGTCAAATAAAATTGATGTATTTATCACACGGAGAGAGTAGCATCGATAAGAATCTGAATTACTATCAAAATTCAGATGCAATTGACCTGAATTACTATGTAATACAAGTTAATGCAGAGAGAGTCTTGTCATGTTTGCCTAAATTGACAATAGAAGACAAAAATGTTAATAAAACAAAAACTGTGAGAAAATGAAAGGCATTAAACAAGGTACTACTGAATCTAGTAAGAAAATCCACTTAGAACAACCCAATTGAAAATTAACCAAATACAGATTCAGTTGACCAAAAAACATGACAAGGGTCAGAAACTAAAACAAGAAAAAAAAAATTAAAAATATGATTTTTACTTTTTTTTACTTACCCCAATTGAAGGTAAAAGAGCAAGATTACTATCACTAAAGAGAAACTTGAAAAAAGTTTCAAGATTAAGTCCAGCACCCCTTCTATGAAAATGCTTGAAACTATCAATGATAGTTTGTGCTTCTTCTTCAGTAGCTTGTTCTTGTTTTTGTACTTCAATTAAGAATCTTTTGAGGTTTGAAGGTGTCATGAGATCATTTTCTGAGTATTGTTCAAAGAGGGTCTTGATCTCTTGTGGTGCTTCTGATAAAGCTAGTTTGAATCTTCTACGCCAGCATAAACAAACACTATATGTTTGTTTTGACATGATGAAGATGATGATTGTGTTGTTGTGTTTGGATTTGGTTATGTTTGTGGCTTATAAACAAATAAACACTATTGTGTGTGTGTGTGTGTTGTGTTGGATTTGTTTGAGTTTAATGTTGTTGTTGAGGTCGTTGCTGGCAGTGATGATGGATAGTGGGAACTAGTGAGTTGATTTTTATATTTGTGTTTAGTCTCTCTTTTTAGAGTGTGAAAGGTTGAGGTGGGTCCTATAACATAAATCCTTGGTAGATTTTACGGTTATGAAAATGAAGATATTGAATGCCCCGAACACTCTTTAAATATTTTTAATGAAGAAATTATTCTTTAAAAAAATTAAAAACTTCAATTTTTAATGTAATAAATGTACAAAATTTTATAAAACCTTATCACTTTTGGTGTTTAAAGAGTGCCAATTTCCTGAGGCACTCGTTAATATTTCTCATATGGAAAATGGAAACTATGGAAACATTAATTTTCCACTTTAACTTATATGAAATAAGTATAAGACTAAACATAGGTTTGAATTCAATTTTGAAGGGTCAAAAGTGACTTTTAGAGATGGTAGAACTGATTTTATCATGCGTAAGGTTTAAATAAGAATTGATTTTGTTCCTAAAAAAATAATTGATTTTATTTGTAGAATTTATTTTAAAAAGAATTGGTTTTACTTAAAGATGAAGTAATTTGTATACTTTGGCTAATTGGCTTCTACAATTAACTTTCGTTTTAAATTTATTGTTAAATTCATTTTTACATAAATATACCAAAACATAAATTACTTTATATTCAACTCTATTTTTATCCATAATCAATTCACTCAAGATCGATTTTTATCATGCATAACCAAATGTATACGATTTATTTTTAGCCTCTCACAAATTTCACATATACCAATTTAGTTCGTAAACATAAATAATACCAAATTATTTCCTCGGATATTTATACCAAGACAAATTAGTACACCAATTCAACCAACAAAGGGACTGATTTATCTTTGTGTGAAAACGTGAGAGAGTATTTTGGTATTATTATTTACCAAAGATCTAAATTAGTCTATTAGAAAATTGTGATAGACTAAAAAAATCTTTATTTTAAATATAAAGTGTATGTTTAAATTTACTTTTGAAAAACTAAAAGTGATTAAAGTTTTAGTATGTGTTTGGAACCATTTGGGTTTCCTTCAAACTTAGTTTCACAAGTTTTGCAGTGGTAATACATTGGAAAGTGTGGCAAATGGGAGTATAGGGATTGTAAATGGGAAACCAAAAAGTTGCTTAATCAATAAAAAAAGGTATTTCCTCCGGTTCTTAATATAGAAAAGTTTCAAAAAAAAAATTGGTATTATTTATAAGAAAATGTTACAACTTTGATATGTAGTTATTGTTTAAAAGACATTTTTACCTTTCATTTAATGGTTTTTTTAATATTAGTCAATATATTTAATGTTTCACAACTTTCTATAAGGGTAGATTCATAAAAATATTTAAAAAGTTACAATAATTTATGATTGTATTGGTTTTGATGTTTTTTTTTTGTTTTTCTTCTTATAATAAGGACCGGAGGGAGTAATTAAATTGAATTTGGTATGCTTTGAAGTATGAGGTTCCTAATTATAAGTAATTTTAACTTTAGGGTATGTTTGGTTCAGCGAAAGAGAGATGCAGGTTTTTAATGGATGGGATGGAAAGGAAAACGGGGACATTTTAGTTAAATATATGTTTGATTCAAAAGAAAGAAAGAAAGAAAGAAAGGGATGACAAATGAGACATTTTAATCAAAAACATGTTTGGTTTACAGGAGAGGAAGGGAGGGATTTTAAAATTAATATATTTTTTTGACCTTAAAATTCAAATAAGAATAACTTTGAGTTAAGATAAAATTAAGGGTAGTTTTGTCAATGTGATAAAGACTTGAATTTGGGGGGAAACATTAAATGAGTCTATAAGGGGTTTTGCTCCCCCCTTCCCTCTCCTCTCATTCTAAAAATTTAACCAAACATATCAAATTAAAAATATTTCCTCCCCTCCTCTCCAAAAACATCCAACCAAACGGAACCTTAGCATCGATTTTAACATTTTAAAGTTTAAGGTTTTTAATTAGAAATAATTTAGACTTCAAAGTTGATTTTAACTTTAAGTAGTATATTTAATAGTAATTTTTATAGTAAAATTTATATATCTTTGAACGATCTTTACTAAAAAAAATTTTTTAAGAAACTAAACTTTACTTTTATAAATATAGAAAATACTCAATGGAGTAAACATCAATTTTTCACTTTCAGTTATATGAAATAAATATAAAGTTTATATTTGAATTCACTTTCGAGAGACTCTCTTTTTAAGAGTCTCAAAGATTAGGGGTCCTAATGATATAAATTTTTGCTAAATTTTACTGTTATAAATATGGAAAATGTAATTTTCCTCTTTCGACTATATGGAATAAATTTAGAGGGATCATATATGTACAACCCATAAGGCTGTGGGTATGCATACTATGTGTATTGCATATGAAATTATGCCTCACGCGAAATTTAAAGTGGATAAAAAGATTATTTAAAAAAAAAAAGACTAGATAAAAGGTATAAATATAAGGTGTCCAACAACTCTAAGTTGTTCGAATAATATCTCTCATAAATTTAAGAGTCACTCTTACAAAGACATCTAGATTAAATTATTGGGTACACACAATAATAAAAGAAATTAAAGATAAATAAATTAGTCACATTATTTGACATCATTTAACATTTTCTTGTTAAAAAAAAACATTTGTATGAGTATGTCCAATTTTTTTTTGTTTAACTTTAGTTTTTCCTTAAACAAGTATTTCTCTAAATTTAAAGCAAATGTCAAATACTTAGGATATTTGTTAAAGAAACTAAAATTGAAATTGTCCTGCGAACTTGTAAAAAACTGCACATTCAACTTTTTTTAATGCATGTTTAAAGTCATGTTTTGTATGTGAATTGAGTATCCTCCGCGGACTAATCCTTTAAATGTGTGTTATTTGAACAACAATTTATGTGACAACTTTTGAAAAACCATAAATTTAAAAAGAAAAGTAGTTTTTTTTTCAAGACAAAGAAAATTAGTTATTGACACGAAAACCAAAGTAATAGAGAGAAAGTAAAAACTTAATATGAGTACGACAAAAAAAATTGTCATAAAATGGTTGTATAAATATCATTTATCAATCCCTCGAGCTTGAGTGGTACAACCCTTATTAAAATGAGCTAACAAGATTGTTGCTTTTTCATTTTTGTGTTTGAATTCACTTTCGAGAGAGCTAGACATGATTAAATTTTTGGTCAATAAAAAAATAATTAAACCCCCTTAAAAAAGTGATTAAATTGAATTTGGTTGGGATATCAAATATATATGTTATCAATTTAAGTTATGTTTTTTTTTGAAAAAATTGAAGTTATGTTATTAGTTTTTGTTTTTTTTTTTTTTTTGGTAAAAATTAGTTTTTGTTTTCAAACGTGATTTTCCTAAAGTTATTTTGTGCATGTTTGGAATGATCTATTTTCACTGAATACCCACGTTCAACCAAAAGCTATTTTCACGGTGAATCGGGTAATCCAGTGTATAGCAAATTTTCCAATCCCGTGTGTTAGTTTTGGGTGTCCACATGCTCACAAATTAGCAATCATTGACCAACCTGAGTAATTCATTTAATCATCTCCATCCCCATAAAAAAATAAATAAATAAATAAATTACACTTTTGGTCCCTTAAATATTTTTCAGGTTTCATATTGGTCCTCTAATTAATAAAAGTAACATTTTGGTCCCTTAAATCCTTTTATGTTAGTCACTTTTGTCTCTTCCATTAGTTTGTGTTAAAAAAACGTTTACTTTTGGTCCCTTAAATATTTTTCAGGTTTCATATTGGTCCTCTATTAGGGGACCAATATGAAACCTGAAAAATATTTAAGGGACCAAAAGTGAAACCTGAAAAATATTTAAGGGACCAAAAGTGAACGTTTTTTAACACAAACAAACGGAAGGGACCAAAGTGACTAACAGAGAAGGATTTAAGGGACCAAAACGTTACTTTTATTAATTAGGGGACCAATATGAAACCTAAAAAATATTTAAGGGACCAAAAAGTGTAATTTACCAAAAAAAAAAAAAAAAAAGTCCAACCATTCTAAGTATCAACGTCTATGACTATGACAGTATGATAAATCTAGTTTGATTTGAATCTTCTACGCCAGCATAATACACTGTTTTTGTGTGTGTGGTGTTGTGTTGGATTTGGTTGAGAGTTTAATGTTGTTGTTGCGGTTGTTGCTGGAAATGAAGATCGATAGTGTGAACTAGAGAGTTGATTTTTGTGTGTTAGTACTTACTCCCTCCGTCCCAAATTGTATGACGTTTTGGACATTTCACACGTATTAAGAAATACAATTAATTTTGTGTGGGAAAGAGATATTATGAGTTGTTTTATAAAATTGTCTTTAATAAATGGTATGGGAAAGATAAATTAAAGAATTGAAAAAATATAGAGTAATAAATAGTTAAGGATATAATAGGAAAAATAACATTAATGTTTCATTGGTATTGTAAAGCGACATATAATTTGAGACAATTTTTTTTCTCTAAAGCGACATACAATTTGGGACGGAGGGAGTAGTACTCTTTTTTAGATTTTGAAAGGTTGAGGTGGGTCCTATAATATGTCATAGATTAATTTTTCACTTAAACTTATATGAAAAAAATATAAGAGTAACAATAGTTTTACAATTATTTTTTATAACATGACAATCTTTTTTTTTTCTTTTCTTTTAGAACAAATACAATAAAGAGAGAGAACGGGTACAAGTATAATGAAAATATGAAAGAGACAAAGTTGTTTTAAGAGTTATTCAAAAATAATTGTACAAATATTATTTTTTTTAAAATATAAAGTGTGTGTTTGAATTCATTTAAAGAGAGTCAGAAGTGATTAGAGTTTTTAACAATTATGATTTGATCAAAGTGGTAAGAATTTGAATTATCTTGAACAAATCATCAAGAGTTTCTTCTTTGGTTCATGCATATGAAAAAAATCGATTGAAATAATAAAGTCTACCTTTTGTGCTTCACAAATTTATTGACGGAGATTAATCTCCACTAAACGATGGTTGAAACTTCATATCTATTAGTATATTATATGGTAGCCAAGAAAAGGGATTAAACTAAATTTGTTATGCTTTAAAGTTTGAGGTTCTTAGTTAGAAATAATTTTAACTTTAACTTAGGATATTTAATAGTTTCTGTTTTTAAATATGACTTTATACTCAAATTTATTTGTCTTTAGACTCTCTTTTCAAGAGTTTCAAAGATTGTGGTGGGTCCTATGACATAAATCTTTACTAAATTTTATTGTTATAAATATGGAAATTATGGTACATTAACATCTCTCTTTTAAATGTAAGACTTTTTGTATAACTGATCTGGCGAGATAGTCAAATGAGGTCAGAGGAACAACATGGTAAAAATGTGGGTTGGTGGCGGTTTAATAGATGAATGTTTTTGTTCGTTGCTTTCATGAGAATATATAAAGTAAGATGAAAAAGGAATTTCAACATGAGAGAAAAGATAAAGAAAAAAACTAAGGAGTGTATGTTTTATTCGTGATGGTATAGAAAATAGGGTGAGTTGCAGGTAATTTCTTAGATTTGTTAATGAATTGCTACCAAAGTATTAGACTTATTAAAAAAATACCACATCAATTTAAAATGTCTAATAAACATGTATTTTGTAAACTCAGCAGAACACATCTATATTTTTCCCATTGTCAGATCCCACCAAAGACCAAAAGTGAAGGAATTAGAAATAACAGAGGTTGAATAAAAGAATGGCATGAAAGTGAATGGCATCAAAAAACTAAAATTCAAGCTAAAAAAATTCAATGACACCAAAAACTAACAAAATAAATCATCATAATATTGAGACTTATGTGGGAGTCTACAATGGATTGTATCATCACATTGGGCTTAAGACCAACTACACAAGTGAAATTAATATCACATCTTCATATGAAGTCTTAAGAAATTAGATATATGGGTCACCTCACTTATGTGTTTCTCAACATAAACTATTTGATACAATGTAAAAAATTTACTCACACTTGATAGAGTATCTTTGTTCCACCACCAAGAACTTCTCCCTCACAATGTTGAGCCGAGATATCACATCATCGTTGGACCTTCTGGAGGAGCCAACACTGATGTCGATCGACACATTGGAGAAGGAACATCCACACAAGTGAGACTAAGAATGATACTACATCTTCATTCAAAAATTTGATGCTTAAGTATTAATATTTTTTTCACTTATTAGTAAATCAACCTCCACTGTTTTATCCAACGTTTGGCTTTAATTGACATTCGATATATCATAGTATTGTCACTAGTACAGAAAACACTTTTTAAGTCGGGTGAAAATAACTTTTTAAGTCGGTTCTGTACCCGACTTATAGGTGGCCGACTTAATAACCATTTTGTTTTTAAGTAATTTTTTTGACCCGACTTAAAAGATCTTTTTAAATCGGGTAACCCGATTTAAAAGAACATATTTAAGTTTGTTCACCCGACTTAAAATCTATTTATTTTTTTTAAAAAAAAAAAAATTGACCCGACTTAAAAGATCTTTTTAAATCGGGTAACCCAATTTAAAAGAACATTGTCGCATCGAATTTCGGATATCAAGCTATTGAGAAGCGTTGAATCACTAATTTTAAATCACGACTGAACTTTTAATTTTTCGGGGAAAAAAGGAAAAAAGTTCGAAATTACCTTAAAGTTAGAGATTTTGGGTCCGGGAGTCGATTATGCAAGGGGAAGGTATTAGCACCCCTCACATCCGTTGTACTCAACGGGAACCTCCTAGTTAGCTAAGGCTAGAATGTTTTTAACGTTTTGCTTGCGTGTTTGAATATGTAAAAGGGAAAGAGAAAAAATGATGAAAGGGAAAAAGAAAATATGATGAAGGGGAAAAAGAAAGTTTTTTATTAATGGGCTTGACAAGATATGAATCCTGCTCCTACGTATCTCCCGGTGCGATGGAGAATTCAAAGCTTACGTAGTTCTTTGGTAGAAAAAGTTTGTATGTTGGTTGATTTTAATTAAAAAAGATTTGATCGCGCTCGGGCGATAAAGTTTGATAAAAAAAAGTGCGGTCTACTATCGTTGTTTGGATAGCTTAATGAAGACCGATAAAAAGCCTTTTACCTACTACCGTTGTGTGGGTAGCTTAATGAGGGTAAAAAGGGTTTGATAAAAAAAGAGACGGACTCGCACTCGGGCGATGGTATCCGTTTGAAAACGCGCAAAGGCGTGGAAAGGTTTGAATTGAAAAAGGACGGACTCGCGCTAAGGCGATGATATCCGTTGGAAAACGCGCAAAGGCGTGAAAAGGTTTAAATGAAAAAAAGACGGACTCGCACTAAGGCGATGGTATCCGTTGGAAAACGCGTAAAGGCGTAAAAAGGTTTAAATTGACCACGAGGGCCAAGAAAAGTTTAAAATGGTCACGGGGGACCAAAGAAAGGTTGGATTGGTCACGAAGGACCAATAAAAAGGGGTAAGTGCGTCGGACGCGTTGAAAATGGAATGACGATTGCCCAAACAACGAGACATACGTCAAGCATTCGTGCAACCGGGGAACGGAGAGACATACATCAAACCATTCCTTTTTCATTCCAGTTTTTGAAACTCAAAGAAATCTCAAAAAGGAAACAAAACACTTGGTGGAAAACCTAAGGAAAATTTGTTGCTCAAATTAGTTGTTGCAACCTTGAGCCAAGGTTGTCCAAATTTTGAAAGGATGAACAAGCTTGTTTCAAGCCTAAGATGCAAACATTGAACAAGCTTTGTTCAAGTGCGTTGGAACTTTTAAGAACAAAGTTCTTGAAAAATCATGAAAAAATTTGTTGTCCAAGTTTGTTAAAAGTAATGAACATAGCTTGTTGCTTAAGTTATCGGAACTCAAGAACAAGTGCTATTCAAGTTTGCAAAATGAACAAATTTATGAAAATATGCACAAGTTTGGAAAATGCACAAGTTCGGCTCAAATTTGAGTTTGATTTTGGAAAAGTGAGCAAGTTCGGCTCAAGTTCAATTTTGATTGAAATCATGAACAAGGTTGTTGTTCAAGTTTAGTTTTGAAAATAATGAACTTAGCTTATTGCTCAAGTTGGATTTTGAAAGTTTAATGCACGTAACTTGTTTCGCAAGTTATCCAAAATTTATTGCTCAAACTTGTGAAATTTCCAAGAATATGCAAAAACTTGTCATGGTTTAAACAAAAATGAGTTTTAATCCTCTTAGGTTCTGAGCTTTTAAGTTAGAACCTCAAAAATTGGCTTTTTAGGAGCCTGAACTCAGGTTCTGAGTTCTGTAATTTTCGCAGAGCAACCTGAACTTGGCTCTGCGAACCAAAGTTCTGTCATGGTCGCAGAGCGACCATGACTTTGCTCTGCGAACTCTGCGAAAAATTGAACTCAGAAGCTGCTTCTAAACTTCTGTTCAGAGGCTGCTTCTGAGCAAGCTTCAGAACACTAAGGGGATTGAAAAGCTTTGGAATTTAGCAAGAAAAGGGGTACAACAACTCAGTTTTAGTGTTTTGCAAATTGAGATTTCTTTGAAGTTTCAAAAGTGGTTTTTTAGAACAAAATGATTTAAACAAATGTTAATGATGCAAACAGCAATTCAAAATGAAAGATAAAGATTTTAGAATACTTACATAACTCCTAGCAAAGCTTGTATGGCAAGAAAATGGAGGAAGCTTGGATGCTTGTGATTGTGCAAGGTTGGAATGTTGGAGGTTTATGGATGATAATAACACTAGTGTTTGGCTACTATCTCTCACTCTTTGTATGATGCTTTGAAGGTTTGAATGCTGTGTATGAACTGTTTTTCTGCTCTCAAAATGCTGTAATTGTTGTGTATTCAATGGTTTTTCAAGTGTGTTGAATCCTTATGCAAGACATTGCTTTTATAGGCAAAACCAAATCAATTGTCATGATGAAAATCTCCTAGAACCAGCTGCTTTGTGGGCTAAAACCAAGCTATTTTGCTTTGCATTTAATGCAAAAGTGAAGACGTGACATTGCCTTGCAACCTTGGTCAAGACTTTGGCCAAAACCAGCCATTAATGAAGCTGATTTATGACAGAAAATGATGAAAAGTGGAAAAACAAGGTTGGCTTGCAATTGGGCTGTCCCTTGGGATTGGTCCTTGTAATCTTGAGGGGTCAAGCAAGAAAAATGTGCACTGTGATGTGCAGAGGTTGGGGGAAGCAAAAGGAACATGTGGGCTGGTGTGAGGAGGAAGGATAGGCTGCTGAAACAGGGCAGCACTCATGGTGTTTGGGCAAGCAAAACCAGTTGTGTTTGAATGGTTTTGGGGGAGAAAGAAGGAAAGAAAACAAGCAAGCTGCTGGCTGGCAAGCTCAGGGTCAGTAGCAGGTCAATTGGGAGGGATGAGAGCTGCCCAAGGGCAAGCCAACTTGCTTGGCACATGCTTGGTTGGAAGAAAATCCTTCTCACCTTGGCTTTAATGGCACATGCTTCAATTCTTGCTTTGCTGAATCCAAACAGCCACAATTGACAATAATAGCAATAATAATAATGATAGGTGATAATAATAATAACTATAATGAAAACAAAAGAAAGATAAATCAAAGGAATTAAAATCTGCAAAAAAATCGCAGAGTTCGCAGAGCGATGACAACTTTGCTCTGCGAACTCCCCTTTTTTTCTTTTTTATTTTCTTTTAAAATAAAACAATTAACAAATAATAATAATGAAAATAATAATGATGGTAATGATAATAATAACAAAGGTGATACCAATAATAATGATGAAAAAGATAATAATGTTAATAATTAAAAATAATGATAATAATAATAATAATAATAAAACATTGATAAAAAAGATGATAATAATATTAATGAAAAAGACGATAACAATAGTATTAATAATGATAATGATAATATTAATAATAATGATAGTGATGCTAATGGTGATAAATAAAAATCCAACAATAAAGATGAAATAATAAAAAGTAATAAAAGGTAAAAATAATGATGAAATAATAAAAGATAAAAACAAAGAAAAATATGAGTCAAAAAATGGGCTATGACAGATCCCCCTATTTAAGTTTCTTCGCCACGGAGATTAAAAGTGAAATTTTGAAATTGACGGGTCGAAGAGACTTAAATATAAAGTACACCATTTTTGACTAAATTTTTCTTGAATTGAAAATGCTATGGATGTATGCATGCAATGCTGTGAATGCTCGTAATGCAAGTATGAATGCAAAGACGGCAAAGATGACCCGACTGGGGATAAAATGAAACAAAGAGATAAACGGTTTCGTTAAAGAAACGGGATCCGACTCTACTGGGGATAGTGTGGTTCCACTGGGGAAAAGGGTTGTCTACTACCAGGATGATAGCTTAATAAAGACAACAGACCAAATTTACTTTGGTGGTTTCACCGGGGATTCCATTTTACCTACTACCGTTGTGATGGTAGCCTAATGAAGGTAAAATGTAAAAGAGCAGACAAAGTCTACTATTCACTGGGGAAAATATTTTACCTACTACCGTTGTGATGGTAGCCTAAAGAAGGTAAAATGTAAATGTCAGCTGTTCGAGATGTTGCCGAACTGCCACTGACGACAAGACATAAAGGTAGATGTCAACTGTTCGGGTTATTGCCGAACTGCCATTGACGACAAGAAATAAAGGTAGATGTCAACTGTTCGGGTTGTTGCCGAACTGCCATTGACGACAAGAAATAAAGGTGACTGTCAACTGTTCGGGTTGTTGCCGAACTGCCATTGACGACAAGAAATAAAGGTGATTGTCAACTGTTCGGGTTGTTGCCGAACTGCCATTGACGACAAGAAATAAAGGTGACTGTCAACTGTTCGGGTTGTTGCCGAACTGCCATTGACGACAAGAAATAAAGGTGACTGTCAACTGTTCGGGTTGTTGCCGAACTGCCATTGACGACAAGAAATAAAGGTGACTGTCAACTGTTCGGGTTGTTGCCGAACTGCCATTGACGACAAGAAATAAAGGTGACTGTCAACTGTTCGGGTTGTTGCCGAACTGCCATTGAAGACAAGAAATAAAGGTGAATGTCAACTGTTCGGGTTGTTGCCGAACTGCCATTGACGACACTGGGGATGCTGCTGACAAGCCGTTCATTACAGAACTGCCACTTCAATTGGGGAGAAAAGATGCGCAAGCTGTTCGTTAAAGAACTTGCCACTTGGTGATAACACTGGGGAGTATGCACAAGCTGTTCGTTTGAACTGCCACTTGGCATAAAGACATGATAAAAGATGCGCAAGCTGTTCGTTTGAACTGCCACTTGGCATAAAAAGGTGACATCTCTGGACCAGACACACTGGGGATGACACTTGGGGAAAGGAAGATTACAAATTGTTTATGATTGATTGGTGAGACTCATGGTGGTTAATGCAGCCATGTATGAATGATATTGTTGTATGTTATGTGCATGAATGTGTATATGCATGAATGTATACTTGTATGAATTGTATGATTTGTACGACTTGTACTGGGAATGTTGTATGAAGGATTGACTTGCACTGGGGATACACAAACTGTTCGTTAAAGAACTGCCCCTTGGTACAAGGATATGATGAAAGATGCACAAGCTGTTCGTTAAAGAACTGCCACTTGGCATAAAGGAGGTGACATCACTGGACCAGACACACTGGGGATGACACTTGGAGATTGTTTGCTGGGGGCATGATAAATTGTGGGGGAGAGCATGACATGAATATGAGATATATGTCAATGAATGAGCTTGATATGATGCATATATTATGTTGACATGTGGGATGACAGACGTCATGTTGGACGCTGGGGGTTATGATTGGATGCCGAGCAAGGTCGGGCTTTGGTTGTGGTTGTGCCAATGATGATTGGGCTTTGTTTGAAATTGTATTTGTGAATGCCAATGAAAATTGGGCTTCGGGTGTGAGTAGGTTACCAAGCATGGTTGGGTTTTGGTTGTGAATTGGATGCCGAGCGAGGTCGGGCTTTGGTTATGTTTGGATGCCGAGCGAGGTCGGGCTTTGGTTATGAATGGATGCCGAGCAAGGTCGGGCTTTGGTTATGGTTGTGCCAATGATGATTGGGCTTTGTTTTAAATTGTATTTGTGAATGCCAATGAAAATTAGGCTTCGGGTGTGAGTAGGTTACCAAGCATGGTTGGGTTTTGGATGTGGGAATGCCAATGAACATTGGGCTTTGACTGATTGGACGCCGAGCAAGGTCGGACTTTGGATGGAAATTGTATTTGTGTGTGCCAATGAAAATTGGGCTTTGATTGATTGGATGCCGAGCAAGGTCGGGCTTTTTTGTGAATTGTGAGGGAGTGCCAAGCATGGTTGGGCTTTGGTTAACTGGGGAAAAAGATTGACTTGATCAATTGTATGACCGATAATCTTGATGAGACAAGATTAGACCGGTAAGATGAAAAGTGGACCGATATCGCATTATAAACACTCGGTAATCTTCATTGGGGATGATGTCACAGGGGATACATCCAAATATTGGCGGGGTAAAGCCGCAACCACTGGTGAGGAATACATACCTCATGGGGAGATTGTTAATCCACTGGGGAAATCGTGCTAATCCGCTGGGGAGAAGAACTGGTGATTCCGCCGGGGATGCTTATGTTTTGGTTGGCTAACCTTTGCTTGAAATTTCCTTTCGGGATCTCGATTCACTGGGGATATTCCCTTTTGATTCACTGATGACCTTGTTGGGGAAATCCTTTTAGCAATTGACCATGCTCGGCCTGCGAAGTTTATCCGTTCTCAGGACAGATATTGGCGCACACTTCAATTATTCACGAGTTCAGAGAGAATGTGTTTGTTGTTTATGTTTTAAAAGTATAAAAGATTCACAACAATTTTTTTTTGAAAAAGTTTTGTTTTAAGTACTATCATCAAAAATAGAAGAAATGAAAGAATAGAATAAATGGGAATGATTGATAAAAGGCAAAAGAATGCAAACAAAGGATGCAACTTCAATCTTTGTTTGTCCTTAAACAAAGGACGCAACCAAAGGATACAAGCTTAAAACAACGAGTAAGACACAAAACAGCAAAAGTGGAGGTTTAAACAAAATTTCAGATCGCATGATTCATATGAGGTTTGCACAGGTAATTTTGATGCTCCCATTAATCCAAGACTGCACTAAACACAAAATTTATATCATACAGCTCAAGTTAAAAACATGTTTATCAATGAACCAACCTAACACACATTTTTGTTAAGTAAATGAATAAATTGAATATCAATTGTGGGGGTATTGAACGCTCATCCGGCAAGTTTGCTAACATTCCGATCAAGTTATGTGTCCATCTAATCATCGTTTCTAAAAGCACAAAAGCACTGATCACAGGGTCTTTGAGGGTTGTAATTTGGCTGGGTTACAAAAGAAATGTCATATGTGGGGAAATTGAATTCAAAAGGCCAAGCAAGAGGAACATTCTTTCTAAATTACACACTTCCTCTTTATTCAATCACAACTTTTGGTGATTTACAATTGTTTTTCTTTGATCTTGACAACTTTTTGATTTGTTGATTTTTCTTTTTCTCTTTTCTTTTTCTTGGTTTGCTTTCTTTCTTTCTTTCTTTTTCTTTTTCTTTCTCTTTTTCTTGTTTGTCAAGATCAATTACAAAATTCACCATTACTTGACATCCACAACCTCCTTTTTTTCTCCCCAATTTATTTCAAGATGATACCCTAATTGAATGTTCCTTTTTCTTTTGGCAAGGGACAATAATCATGATGGTTAAGGGTTCAAAATGAAAGAAAAATATCATAATTCAATAATGATTTAACTATGAACTAGATTTTTTACAAACTCCGGCAATTTCATTAAGCAATTGAGCTTATGAAAGTTGGCAGTTCATAGTTAATGATTCTGATTCATTAGGCTCAAAGGGGTTAACAAATACTCACTTCTCACAGGGTAGGCTATTTGTGGTCAAGTGTTTCTACTCATTTCAAAAAAAAATGCCTTGATCATGTCAGTGCTTTCGTACAATTTAAAACAAATTTCAGATTTAACATAAAAAGATCGAGTTAAACAAAAAATGTCGGTCTCCTGCATATGTGTATGATGATTTTGAGGATCCCTCACATTTTGGCTTGTTCTAAATGGTTCACCGAATAAACATATTATCAACGCAAATTGTATGGTATAACTTTTGTACTGAGTACGTATCTCTCATTCCAAGTTTAAACCTAGGAAAACAGGAAACATGCACCTTAGCTTTGCGCAAATTAATCAAATTTTATCATTACCATGCCCCTGTGGTTGAATCATTCAGCTTTGGATCAATCCATATTTGAGAAGATTTGTCATTCATTTTTTTTTTTACTAATGATCCATAGTGACAGCAAATTTTTTTTTGACATTTTAAAGCATATTCAAAAATTAAACAGGCACTAATAATGATGATTCGAAAGCCAAATAATAAAAGAGTATTTAACATAAATGATAATAAAACAGAGTACAAATATGAATACAAAACATTAAACACGAGAAGTTTTGAAGAGTTCATCAAAAACATAAGAAAATAAAAAAGCAAAATGAACAACAAAAACATCAAAAAGAAGCCACTCAAGGAGTGCGACCCTCGTCATCCTCGGTGTCCTCATCATCATCATCATCACCTCCAGCAGCTGCACCGCTACCACCCCCCTCTGAATAATCAGGCCTATCCCCAGGCCAAGCTGCATGAGATGCAAACATCTCCGATGTCGGTATCTGGAATGCAGGATCTGCTGGCCTGCCCATCTGCAACTGGAGCCGGTACATAGAGTCATGCATCATAGTCATGGCCCTATGGTTTGAAGCATTCTGCTCCCATGAGAAAGTGCAGGTATGGTGGCCCTGTGATGCGGGTGGGGCTCTGGGTCGTGGCTGCTGTGCTCTCGCTGCTCTCCTCCCCGTGCAATGTCTCCCAATATAATCATCCGTAATAGGATTCTTAATAGTTTCAGAAACGTGTGGGGGAATCACTACACGTGCATCCCGGCAGAGACCCATGATCAGGCCCGTGAATGCAAGGGGGCACATCTTCTTGGCTGGAGGTTTGATGCCACTCTCTACCACAATTTTGAGCTCTTGAGCGATCACCCTAGCTACATCCACTTGCTTGTGAGCAAGGATGTAGTAGATCAGCGGGGTGACATCTAAGGTCGTGGAGGATGTGTGGCTTTTGGGTTTGATGTTGTGGACAATGAGGTGAAAGATAACCTGAGCGGGTGTGGTGAGGTTATTCTTAATGGCTTTGGTAGGTTGTCCAGACGAATTAAGCTCATAACCCTTCCCGGATTGAAAAATGGTTTGGGCAAAAAGGTCATTGTTCCAATTCCCTCGGTTTTGGTGCCTATGAAAGGCACATAACTCCTCATGGTCAAGCTGAAGGGGGTTATGGAGGTAAGCGTTTATGGCCTCGCGGTCGAATCTAATGACGCGACCACGAACCATAGTCTGATAAGCAAACTCCCCTTCGGGATCCGCGGGAATAGCATTCGCATAGAACTCCCTAATGATGTCGTAGTTTAAGTTCAAGGGAGGGTTTACTAAAACTCCCCAGTTGCGGGAATTTATCAAACGTGCTATTTCCCGGTAAGTGCCATGCTCATTTATTATGAATTGCCTTTCGGCCCAAAATGTTCTTCTGAGCAACTCCTCATATCGCTCCTGGTTGCGGAGGCTAAGGAATCTAGAAGCGTCAAAAGCCCCTTGTGGTCTCGACCCGGATGATTCGGCTCTTGGTCGCTTCCTGGTTGTTTGTTTTGGTGCCATCTATGAGAAAAGAAAATAAAATCAGTAAACAGCAGAATAAACATAGGCAAGATGAGATAAAACCAATTGAATTGAAAGAGGAGCATGAAAAAAATAAGGTTCTGTTCTGTCAAGGTCGCTCTGCGACCTTGGGTTCGCAGAGCAAAGTTGAACACTGAGTTCTGGGTTGCCCAGAACAATGGTCGCACTGTGAAGTTGAACTTTGCTCTGCGACCATGACAGAAAAATGCAGTTTTCCACAGAACTCTACCCTAAACCCCTGGTTATGTTTCATATAATGTGTGTTTAGATAGATGATTCAGAATCATCAATGGGTACAAAAACACTTAACACAACAAACTAAATTTACTTCAATTTCTACAAAATGGGTAAAATAAATTTGTGCAAAATCATTTGAAAATTGAAAGGAACGGGTATGTTTCATCTACCCATAGTGCATGTTTAAGCTGAATTGCAACTTAACACAGTAAACTGGAAATGAAATGAAACTTTAACACAAACTTAGCCCTAAATGGAAATTTCAAAAAATCAAAAACCCTAAGTCACATGTTATCCTACCACGAATCAGAAATAAGAGAAGAGAAGGATGAGGAATTCGTACCTTGCTTGCTTGTACTGAAGAGAAAGAATGAAAACACGAATTTAATGGAGATTGGAAAGATTTGTGAAAAAATGGGTAAGTTAAAATTAGGGTTATTTTGACAAGTTTATGAAAAAAGATGAAGGTTTTCAGTTTTTAGGGTTAATGAGAAAGTGGGTAACGGTTGGATAAGGGAGAGGGAGTGGAATGGGTGGTTGAGAGAAGTAATGGAGGGTTAGTGGCTTTGAAAACTGAGCTGACAGTATTCACAGACTTCGCACTGCGAAGTACTTTTGCTCTGCGAACTTCAGAGTTAGCTTCGCAGTGCAATGTAAACCTTTGCTCTGCGAAGTCCTCAGATTTTGAAATGTTCGCAGTGCGAAGATACTTTGCTCTGCGAAGTCATCAGACTCTGAATTTTTTTTTTTTTAAAATTGCTACTTTTCAACAAATTGTCATTTTTATCTTCAACTATGATTATTAAAAAGCAGTAATAAAACAGAAATTATTGATTGCCCCTTCTATAAAGTAAAATGGTATGTAAAATTATTTTTATGAATGCGAATGTATGGTATGCATACGAATGTTCAAAACTTCCCCCCATCCTCACATGTAGGCTCTAGAGATGAGATTTTCTAAAAGGTCCCTAGAGTCACGGATCCCACAGGGAAAATAAGGTCGTCAATTGCAAATTACTCGCAAGACTTCAATAAATTCCAAGTGAAATCTCCTCTAGGCGGGGTTTTCGCATCTTCCTCACGGACATACGTCAACGCGGGCCTCCGCTACGCAACCACCATCCTATCTTAATTTCTCTCAAAGCTCGGGTAGAGAGCCTCACACGTCCGGCATTAACCCGAACAATGTGGCGTAACATCGCTCATGTAACCCCACAGTTGATATATATAAACATAAAGCAATATGAAATATATAAATATAAAAGCAAGGGAAGAAAAGCATATAAGGACAATAAAATAAAAGCATGCAAGCAAAACGAGAAAAACTTAGCCTAGAAGCTAACTAGGATAGGCTTGACTCGCTATACATAAAAACAAAAATAAATGCCACTTCCCCAGTGAAGTCGCCATTTTTGTCGCGTCGAATTTCGGATATCAAGCTATTGAGAAGCGTTGAATCACTAATTTTAAATCACGACTGAACTTTTAATTTTTCGGGGAAAAAAGGAAAAAAGTTCGAAATTACCTTAAAGTTAGAGATTTTGGGTTCGGGAGTCGATTATGCAAGGGGAAGGTATTAGCACCCCTCACATCCGTTGTACTCAACGGGAACCTCCTAGTTAGCTAAGGCTAGAATGTTTTTAACGTTTTGCTTGCGTGTTTGAATATGTAAAAGGGAAAAAGAAAAAAATGATGAAAGGGAAAAAGAAAATATGATGAAGGGGAAAAATAAAGTTTTTTATTAATGGGCTTGACAAGATATGAATCCTGCTCCTACGTATCTCTCGGTGCTATGGAGAATTCAAAGCTTACGTAGTTCTTTGGTAGAAAAAGTTTGTATGTTGGTTGATTTTAATTAAAAAAGATTTGATCGTGCTCGGGCGAAAAAGTTTGATAAAAAAAAAAGCGTGGTCTACTATCGTTGTTTGGATAGCTTAATGAAGACCGATAAAAAGCCTTTTACCTACTACCGTTGTGTGGGTAGCTTAATGAAGGTAAAAAGGGTTTGATAAAAAAAGAGACGGGCTCGCACTCGGGCGATGGTATCCGTTTGAAAATGCGCAAAGGCGTGGAAAGGTTTGAATTGAAAAAGGACGGACTCGCGCTAAGGCGATGGTATCCGTTGGAAAACGCGCAAAGGCGTGAAAAGGTTTAAATGAAAAAAAAGACGGACTCGCACTAAGGCGATGGTATCCGTTGGAAAAAGCGTAAAGGCGTGAAAAGGTTTAAATTGACCACGAGGGCCAAGAAAAGTTTAAAATGGTCACGGGGGACCAAAGAAAGGTTGGGTTGGTCACGAAGGACCAATAAAAAGGGGTAAGTGCGTCGGACGCGTTGAAAATGGAATGACGATTGCCCGAACAACGAGACATACGTCAAGCATTCGTGCAACCGGGGAACGGAGAGACATACGTCAAACCATTCCTTTTTCATTCAAGTTTTTGAAACTCAAAGAAATCTCAAAAAGGAAACAAAACACTTGGTTGAAAACCTAAGGAAAATTTGTTGCTCAAATTAGTTGTTGCAACCTTGAGCCAAGGTTGTCCAAATTTTGAAAGGATGAACAAGCTTGTTTCAAGCCTAAGATGCAAACAATGAACAAGCTTTGTTCAAGTGCGTTGGAACTTTTAAGAACAAAGTTGTTGAAAAATCATGAACAAATTTGTTGTTCAAGTTTGTTAAAAGTAATGAACATAGCTTGTTGCTTAAGTTATCGGAACTCAAGAACAAGGGCTATTCAAGTTTGCAAAATGAACAAATTTATGAAAATATGCACAAGTTTGGAAAATGCACAAGTTCGGCTCAAATTTGAGTTTGATTTTGGAAAAGTGAGCAAGGTCGGCTCAAGTTCAATTTTGATTGAAATCATGAACAAGGTTGTTGTTCAAGTTTAGTTTTGAAAATAATGAACTTAGCTTATTGCTCAAGTTGGATTTTGAAAGTTTAATGCACGTAACTTGTTTCGCAAGTTATCCAAAATTTATTGCTCAAACTTGTGAAATTTCCAAGAATATGCAAAAACTTGTCATGTTTTAAACAAAAATGAGTTTTAATCCTATTAGGTTCTGAGCTTTTAAGTTAGAACCTCAAAAATTGGCTTTTTAGGAGCCTGAACTCAGGTTCTGAGTTCTGTAATTTTCGCAGAGCAACTTGAACTTGGCTCTGCGAACCAAAGTTCTGTCATGGTCGCAGAGCGACCATGACTTTGCTCTGCGAACTCTGCGAAAAATTGAACTCAGAAGCTGCTTCTAAACTTCTGTTCAGAGGCTGCTTCTAAGCAAGCTTCAGAACACTAAGGGGATTGAAAAGCTTTGGAATTTAGCAAGAAAAGGGGTACAACAACTCAGTTTTAGTGTTTTGCAAATTGAGATTTCTTTGAAGTTTCAAAAGTGGTTTTTTAGAACAAAATGATTTAAACAAATGTTAATGATGCAAACAGCAATTCAAAATGAAATATAAAGATTTTAGAATACTTACAGAACTCCTAGCAAAGCTTGTATGGCAAGAAAATGGAGGAAGCTTGGATGCTTATGATTGTGCAAGGTTGGAATGTTGGAGGTTTATGGATGATAATAACACTAGTGTTTGGCTACTATCTCTCACTCTTTGTATGATGCTTTGAAGGTTTGAATGTTGTGTATGAACTGTTTTTCTGCTCTCAAAATGATGTAATTATTGTGTATTCAATGGTTTTTCAAGTGTGTTGAATCCTTATGCAAGGCATTGCTTTTATAGGCAAAACCAAATCAATTGTCATGATGAAAATCTCCTAGAACCAGCTGCTTTGCGGGCTAAAACCAGACTATTTTGCTTTGCATTTAATGCAAAAGTGAAGAGGTGACATTACCTTGCAACCTTGGTCAAGACTTTGGCCAAAACCAGCCATTAATGAAGCTGATTTATGACAGAAAAATGATGAAAAGTGGAAAAACAGGGCTGGCTTGCAATTGGGCTGTCCCTTGGGGTTGGTCCTTGTAATCGTGAGGGGTCAAGCAAGAAAAACGTGCACTGTGAAGTGCAGAGGTTGGGGGAAGCAAAAGGAACATGTGGGCTGGTGTGAGGAGGAAGGAAAGGCTGCTGAAACAGGGCAGCACTCATGGTGTTTGGGCAAGCAAAACCAGCTGTGTTTGACTGGTTTTGGGGGAGAAAGAAGGAAGGAAAACAAGCAAGCTGCTGGCTGGCAAGCTCAGGGTCAGTAGCAGGTCAATTGGGAGGGATGAGAGCTGCCCAAGGGCAAGCCAACTTGCTTGGCACATGCTTGGTTGGAAGAAAATCTTTCTCACCTTGGCTTTAATGGCACATGCTTCAATTCTTGCTTTGCTGAATCCAAACAGCCACAATTGACAATAATAGCAATAATAATAATGATAGGTGATAATAATAATAATAACTATAATGAAAACAAAAGAAAGATAAATCAAAGGAATTAAAATCTGCAAAAAAATCGCAGAGTTCGCAGAGCGATGGCAACTTTGCTCTGCGAACTCCCCTTTTTTTCTTTTTTATTTTCTTTTAAAATAAAACAATTAACAAATAATAATAATGAAAATAATAATGATGGTAATGATAATAATAATAATAAAGGTGATAACAATAATAATGATGAAAATGATAATAATGTTAATAATTAAAAATAATGATGATAATAATAATAATAATAATAATAATAATAATAATAATAATAATAATAAAACATTGATAAAAAAGATAATAATATTATTAATGAAAAAGACAATAACAATAGTATTAATAATAATAATGATAATGATAATATTAATAATAATGATAGTGATGCTAATGGTGATAAATAAAAATCCAACAATAAAGATGAAATAATAAAAGGTAATAAAAGGTAAAAATAATGATGAAATAATAAAAGATAAAAACAAAGAAAAATATGAGTCAAAAAATGGGGTATGACAAACATATTTAAGTTTTTTCACCCGACTTAAAATCTATTTATTTTTTAAAAAAAAAACTTTTTTATCTTACAACTCAGCAACTGATAAAACATACCAACTTGGGTAGAACCAAATTAAAACTGAAAAGTCACTGCATTACAACCTCTTGAAATATCTAATCCAACTTCAAGAATACACTCATAATGGCAAAAAAACAGGAATTGAAATTACTAAACTAAAAGAAAGCTCGAAATTTAAAAGTCGGACGAATGAACTACAGAGTTGTATAGCACTAAAGAAGAGAAGAAATTTCTCACCGTATCATAACCAGAGCACAAAGACATTAGCGGAGACTGGGTCCACTTCACACAACATCAGTTCCACAATGCTATTCACAATCTGAAAATCAAAAACAGAAATTCCTAAAACATCCACTCCAGCTTCCAGACTTCAATAAGTTTGGTCAAGCCAAAATCAGCAACTTGAATTTAAAACCAATCATAGTTCAGTTGATCTCAAAGAATAAATGACAAATTATAATTTATAATGCAGAACATTATGATTGGTCAAAATGTAACCTTTCCACGCAAGTTTTTGTCTATCAATATATTTGCTGATTTTACGTCGTGATGGATATAAACAGGCACAGTGTGTTCATGAATGTATTCAAGGCCTCTTGCTGAATCCAGAGCAATTTGCACTCTACTAGACCATGGTAATGGTTCTGTACCTGAAATCATGTAACCATCATTAATAACAGTTTGACAATATTGTAAAATCACATAAAAATATGAGCATATTTATGTTGATCTTACCTATGCCATGTAGATATTGACCCAAGTTTCCATTGTCAATATGTTCATATACAAGGAAAAGTGATCCCTCAACTCAATATCCAATCAACCTCACCTACGTTGTTCATAAAATGTAGGCAAATTCAGAGTAATATCTAGAACAAATACAAAACTGATTATACAAAAAGTATACAAACATGTACAAAATCAAGAAGTACATACAAAAAATGTTGTGCAGTGTGTTTCAAATTATTCGTTAACTGTCTAGGACAGATAATTGTAAATAGCTACTGCAGATTATGTTTTGCTTGATAGTTATAGAGTTGTTATGTAGTTTCGTACCTCGCCTCTAAGTTCTGCATAGTAGACAGCTCCAAACCCACCTCGCCTCGTAAGCTGAAGTTAATTGTTGACTTTGCCACCATAATACCTGTAAGGCCAGCAGCACTACCAGTAGCATGCCCACTGGATCCTGAAGTTTCATATTCTGCACTACCTGAAGCTTCACCAATAACATAAACAAAAATCAGCAAGTATAAACTATTTAATGAAATAAATAAACAGTTTACAAACATGTTATAAGCTATTTTCGCAAGCTCTCTCAAATACTGAAACAAATACTTATATCATCAGATGGGTTAAAAGAAATATTTTTAATAAGAACTTAGAATATGAATGTGTAAAAATATACCATTACCATCTTGAGTTGAAAATGCCATAGAAGTTTGTGGAAGTTTAGTTTTCTCTTCTTCCTTCTTTTGGTGTTAATTGTAAGTCAGCCTTTGATAAGTGCTTAAAAGTAGTTATCTTTTGATATATTTTAAGGCACTTATGTTACTTGTTTTACAAGTTATCTTAGGATAAGCTCACATTTGTGGTTAAAATGCTAAATTTGTGATCATATGTCTTACCCCATTTAATTATGCAGGAATTTCATGACTTGACCTGAATTGAGCAAAGAAATTGAAGTTTTGTTAAAGCCATCGCTACAAGCGCAAGCCTCATCGCTACAAGCGAGCCTAGGCAGGGAATTTCAGAGCTTCATCGCTACAAGCGCAGGATTGGTCGCTACAAGCGAGCCTAGGCAGGGAAAATTGGAGAGTTCATCGCTACAAGCGATGAACCGGTCGCTTCAAGCGACCAAGGGCGGTTTAATGCTGGATGCTGACGTGGAGCTCCCCTATTGGCCAAGAAAACTTCATCGCTACAGCGACAGGCTGGTCGCTTGTAGCGAGCGAACAAAAACTCAGTTTTATAAAAGCTTTTTAGCTCATTTGTTCTGGGAATGAGATATATAACTTTGAGAGTTTTTACTTCCATTTTAGGATTGCTTTTTAATTCAGTTTAGTAATAGTTTAGGACTTAGTTTTTAGGGCTAGAAGCTATGATCTTCAAGGAGCAAAAGTGATTGGATTGTGGAATCAACCAAAGGCTTTGGGAAATCAAGACTTAGGCTATGATCTTCATCTTTTCTCTACTCTTTTGTATAGTTGTCATGAAAATGAACAACTAACTTCCCTTTGTTGGGATTGGAGGTATTCTTTCTAGCTTAGATGTAATCCATGATTATGTAAATATATGATTTTAGCAATTTATGTGTTTTTTGAAGTTATTCTTGATTTTCATTCTCATGCTTGATTCAATTGTTATTGACAAATACTTTTGAATCTATGTTTAGAATAATCTTCTATCAAAATAAGAAAATCTAGAAATGGATTTGGGTTTTGATAATCGCACAAAGTTTCGGATCGTAATGCTTTCGAATCGTTTGATTGATTGGGAAATCGTCGATTAAACGATACAATCGATTTCACGATGTCATTTGGGAAATCAATGACGTTGTCGAGCGATACATGATATTTTCGCTAAAACGCTAAAATTCATATGCATGATTTTTAGATTATATTCGATGCAAGATTGATGAACTCCTATTCCAACGCTTTTGTTCCCTATTATTTGTCGTGTTATTTCTGCTTTTACATTACTTTAGTTTATATGCAACCAAGTAAAGAAACCCTAACTCAAAACAATATCGATTGTTGAATGGTTCGAGATAGCGCACCTAATCCCTGAGGAGACGATAATTGAAAAATACTTACTTTTGTTACTCAACTAACAAAATGGCGCCGTTGCCGGGGATTAGTGTTAAGATATTTTGAGCATCGCAATAATTGGGATTGTTTTGAGCTTTTGTATATATCATGTTAATATTTTTTTCATTTCTTTTGTACATTATAATTTGTTTGTGCATTAACCCTCTTTGTTATGCAAAGAAAATTTTCTTGTTAGTTACACTTGTTTCAGATTCTCAACATTGAAACAAATCATGGCTGATCATCATGATTATTTCAACTCCTATAATCCATACGAGTATGAATCCTATCAACAATTTCAACAATACCCGTCTGAAGATGAACAAACGGCAAGAACAGAAAATACTTTGAATATGTTCATGCAACAATCCATGATCAACATGCAAAATACCAACCGAAGATTGAGAGCTTTATCATGCCAATTGGAAATTTTGCAAGTTCAATTAAATTTTCTACCAAGAATCATGGATGTTCAGACCAACAATCAATCCACTTTGGAATTTGGAGAGATTGTTGAAGACGATGTTGATGAAAGTGAGGAAGAGTCAATGTTTGAAGGATGTGGTATAAGGAAAATAGTAGAAGAAATTAAGATATCACACCAATTCGAACTTCCTCAAGAAAGGTCAGATGCTGAAGAGGCCAGAGTTGTTGATAGTGAAGAAGAGATGGATATTGAGAAGACGAAGCAGTTTCTTAACAAGGAAGAAACTTGTAAAAAGGATGGGATGCAAGTGAGCAAGGCGGAACTTGAGCTTGTACAAGATTGTATTTGTTCCTTGCTCAACTTACTCTGGATAGGGAGGTTATGGACTCCACATCAGCTATACTGCAAGTTCATGGAATTCCTCCCAAAACAAAGGAATACTAAGGCTGATGTGCTTTCCGTCTCATTTTGGCCACCCTAACGAATCAGGCGTCGAGCTAATGACGTTAACCAAGCGCTTGTTGGGAGGCAACCCAACTGTGTAGGTATGTTGTTTTTAATTTGTATTTTAGTACTGAATATCCATTAGTGCATGTAGGGATAGTGGCAATAGCTGAAAATTTTATTTTTTCTGTTTACTGTCATGGTCGCTACAGCGATGGATCTCATCGCTATAGCGATGAGCTTCAGAATCTGTCGCTGTAGCGACGTATTGGTCGCTTGTAGCGATGATGTTCAAATCCTGTCGCTGTAGCGACGCATCGTTCGCTTGTAGCGATGGCTTCAGAAGCACCATCGCTGTAGCGACGCTGGTCGCTTGTAGCGACAGAAGGAAAAACTGACATTTCCGTTTCCAATGCCACTATAGACCCTTCATTTCCCTCCCAACCACCCATTCATTATCCTTATCAGTTTTTCTTCCAATTTTCGCATGCCATAGCACTAAAACACTAACCATTCCATCTCTGCAACATTTGTTACATTTTTTCTGCATTTTTTTCATTTTGCTGCTATAATTCTTGCAATTACTCTCTATTCCTTCTGTTATCTTGCAAATCTCTCATCCAGGTATGATTTTCGTAACCCTCTGTTATAGTTTCTTAAGCTTTAAACTTGAATGAATGTGTTTACATGTTTTTAGAAAGTGACAGATTAGGGTTTTTAAATTTTTAGATTAGGGTTGTGCCTTTTTGAAAAACCCATGATAATCTTTAGTTTAGGCTGTTAAAAATGAACTAAAATCATCACACAAACTAGCCTATCATCATCTTTTGTAAGAAATTCGTATTTTGAAAAACCTATTTTGTAAAAATTCAAAATAAACTTAGGTTTTTGATGATTAGGAAGTTTTAATGATTGTGATTCATTTGTTTTAGCTTTACCATTGATTTCGCATGCCACAAGTTGTTTAGATGTAAGAAAAATCAAATTTTTGAAAAAGGGTCATTCATGGCTACATGGCGCTTGAAGCGCAGAAAACCAAAATTTTCTGGGCTTGCTCGTTACAAGCGACCATCCTGTCGCTGTAGCGACGAGCTCCAGAATCAGTTTTATTTTTCTTTTTGTCTAATGCTGACTTGGATCCTATGTGTTTTGTCTGTTTAATATTATTTTGTAGGAATGGCACCCAAAACATCTTCAAAAAGGCAACGTAACGTTGAGGGATCTTCTTCAAGACCAAAACCTAACCCTCAACCCCACGATCCAAACCGGTTTCTTAGCCTACGTAACCAGGAGCGTTACGCCGAGCTTAAAACCAGAAGAATTTGGTCGGAGAAGGAGTTCAAGATAGCTGAGGAAGGAAGCTATGCCGGCATTGCTCATATGCTGAACGAGAGGAAGTGGGGAATCCTATGCAACCCCCCCAAGAAGATAAATTATGACATAGTGCGAGAGTTCTACGCCAACGCCATACCAGCAGACCCCTCTGACCCTTTCACTTGGACTACATTTGTGCGAGGGCGCACCATAGCCTTTGATAGACAATCCATCAACTCCTATTTGGGTGAGCCACTGGTTCTTTGTGAGTCAGATGACCCATTAGAGTCAGAGGAGCTGTGTGCCTTCCACCAACACCAGGCAAGGGGAAACTGGAACCACGACTTGATCGCACAGGAGATATTCCAAGAGGGGAAAACCTACGATGTAAGCAAGGCCTCGGGTAAGCCTTTTAGAGCCTTAAGGGATGATATGACTACCCCAGCTCAGGTAATCCTCACCCTTATATTGTATAACATTAGGCCCAAATCCCACACTTCTTCCACTACTCTGGACGTCACACCCTTACTTCACTATATCCTCAGCAACCGTCAGGTTGATGTTGCGAGGATAATAGCTAATGAAATAAGGATAGTGGCAGAAAGTGGTATCCTGCCACCGGGTAAACCTAAGTGCCCATTGCCTTTTCCTGGCCTGATTATGGGACTATGTAGAAAAGCCAGGATCCACTTGCCCAGTCAAGTCGATGAGGAAATCAAAAACCTATTGATGCAATAGGTACTGCTCTTACAAGACCACCCCCTCATCTGCTGGACCTTCTTCTTCTGCTGGACCATCTTCGGTACCACCCACTGCACCCCAGGACCCAAGCCAACCTCAACCCCCAACCTATCCACCTTTAGACTTTTCTAGTTGGGACCCCTACCACATGACTGCATATTCTCACATTATGGCTCAGAATGAGTCAAACCATCGAGCCCTGACGACTATGCAGAGTCATATGCACGAGGCAGGCTACTCCACTTGGACTCCAGCTTATTTCCAGGAGCACATTGCTTGGCCTGGGGACAGGCCATTTTATTCTGGAGGGGCGGGTGCAGATGCAGCTGTTGATGATGCTGCTGGAGGTGATGATGATGACCATGGTGATGACTCCTCTGAGGCCACACGGAGCATTGACCACGAGGCTGCAGATTTGATGGATTCAGACATGGATTCAGATTGAGACCACTTTGCAAGCTGCAGCAGCTTCTTCTTTCTTTCGTTTTATTTATTCCTGAACAATTTTATTATGCTTTGTACTTTTTAATTATGTTTATGTTTATGTACTTTGGATAATTTACTTTGTTTAATTTAGTATATTATGTTTAATTTAAAAATTTTTGTTATTTATTTTTGAAATTTACCCAACAAATGGAAAGAAAGATGATCAAAGATTCAAAAGCTAAGTGCTTGTTTGAAAGCAAAGCATTGAGCTATGAATCAGGTGAGTGGTAATGATAGAATGAGTGATAAAAGCGCGCAGCTAAGGTACTCGTTTCTTGTTTTTCTAGGTATATTCTTGAATGTGAATGAGTCCTTTACACACAAATTTAATTTATTCAGTTTTACGCAAGCACATGTTTAGTTTTGAACCAATTAGAACTAGCCGAAATGTGAGGAATCCTCAACCATTGTATATATATGCAGGAGACCGGCATTTCATGTTTAACTCGATTAATTTATGTTAAATCTATTGTTGTTTTAAATTGCATGAAAGCATTGAAATGATCAAGGCAAAATTTTTTTTGAATATGAGTGAAACACTTGACCATATAGCCTACCCTGTGAGAAGTGAGAATCTGTTAACCCCTTTGAGCCTATTGAATCAGAATTGTTAGCTATGAACTGCCAATTTTCATAAGCTAAATTGCTTATTGAAATTGCCGGAGTTTGTAAAAAATCCAGTTCATAGTTAACTCATTATTGAATTCTGATAATTACTTTCTTTTGAACCCTTATCCATCGTGATTATTGACCTTTGCCAAAATGATAAAGGAACATTCGATTAGGGTATCATTGAACCAAGTTGGGGAGAAAAGGGAGGTTGTGTTTATGTCAAGTAGTAGTGAATTGTGATAATTGATCTTGACAACAAGAAAAAGAGAAAGAAAAAGAAAAAGAAAAGAAAAAAAGAAAGAAAAGCAAACCAAGAAAAAGAAAAGAGAACAATAGAAAGAGTTTGCAATAAATCAAAAGAAAAAGTTGTCAAGATCAATCAAAGAAAAGAAAAATTTGTAGTTCACCAAGAGTTGTATTTGAATAAGGAGGAAGTATGTAAATAGAATGAATGTTCCTCTTGCTTGGCCATTTGAATTCAATATCCCACATATGACAATTCTTTTGTAACCAAGCCAAATTACAACCCTTAAAGACCTTGTGATCATTTGCTTTTATGCTTTTAGAAATGATAATTAGATGGACACATAATTTGATTGGAATGTTATCATGTTTGCTGGATGAGTGTTCATACCCTCACAATAGATTTCAATGTGTTCATATACTTAATATAGAAGTGTGTTAGGTGTTGATTGCAGTATTTCAAACAACAAAAGTAAGTATTTTCAATTATCGTCTCTTCAGGGATTAGGTGCGTTTTTTCGAACCGTTCAACAATTGGTATTGTTTTGAGTTAAGGGTTTGTACGATTGGTTGCATAAAACTAATGGAATTAAATTGCGGGAATAAAACGACAAGTAATAGGGTATCAAAGCGTTGGAATTAGAGTTCATCAATCTTGCAAAGAATATAATCTATAAATCATGCATATGAATTTAGTGTTTTAGCGAAAATATCACGTATCGCTCGACAACGTCATTGATTTCCCAAATGACATCGTGAGATCGATCGTATCGTTTAATTGACGATTTCCCAATCAATCAAACGATCCGAAAGCATTACGATCCGAAACTTTGTGCAATTATCAAAACCCAAATCCATTTCTAGATTTTCTTATTTTGATAGAAGATTATTCTTAAACATAGATTCAAAAGTATTTGTCAATATCAATTGAATCAATCATAAGAGTGAAAAGCAAGAATAACTTCATAAACACATAAATTGCTAAAATCATATATTCACATAATCATGTATTACATCAAAGCTAGAAAGAATACCTCCAATCCCAACAAAGGGAAGTTAGTTGTTCATTTTCATGACAACTATACAAAAGTTAAGAGAAAAGGTGAAGATCATAACCCAAGTCTTAATTTCCCAAAGCCTTTGGTTGATTCCACAATTCAATCCTTTTGCTCCTTGAAGATCATAGCTTCTAGCCCTAAAACTAAGTCCTAAACTATTACTAAACTGAATTAAAAAGCAATCCCTAAAATGGAAATAGTCAATGATCCAGTTCTTCTAAAAATAGAGCTAAAAATGCTTTTATAAAACTGAAATTTTGCACGCTCGCTACAAGCGATGAGCTGGTCGCTTGTAGCGATGAAGTTTTCTGGCCAATGGGAATGCTCCACGTCAGCATGGAACCTTAAACCGCCCTTGGTCGCTTGAAGCGACCGGTCCATCGCTTGTAGCGATGGACTCTCCAATTTCCCTGCCTAAGCTCGCTTGAAGCGTGGCATCTGGCGCTTGAAGCGATGAAGTCTCCAAATTCCCTGCCTATCCTCGCTTGTAGCGAGGAAGCGTGCGCTTCTAGCGATGGCTTTAATCAAAACTTCATAATCCTTTGCTCAGCATGTTCAAGCTTAAATTTCCTGCATAATAACATGGGGTAAGACTTAGGATCACAAATATAGCATTTTAACCATAAATATGAGCTTATCCTAAGGTAACTTGTAAAATAAGTAACATAAGTGCCTTAATTAAATGTGCTTTTTATCCACTTTCTGGCACTTAACATTAGGTTTGGTTCAAATTTAAACATGTTGTTTGTTAAGAATTGTGTGATTTGATGCTTTGTGTTTAGAACTAGTTCACATTCATAGTATGTATCTCGTTTACTGAGAAACTTAACTTTAGATTGCGCAGTCACGTTTGAATCATTCATCTGATACTTGTTTCTTCAAACTTTTGATTCTTTTGCTAATTGCTCAAAACTTTGGTTTAAAGCTGTGAAAATTTCCTTTTGATTCTTTGGTTTGAGGACAAACCAAAATGCTAAGTTGGGGAGAGTTTGATAAGTGCTTAAAAGTAGTTATCTTTTGATATATTTTAAGGCACTTATGTTACTTGTTTTACAAGTTATCTTAGGATAAGCTCACATTTGTGGTTAAAATGCTAAATTTGTGATCCTATGTCTTACCCCATTTAATTATGCAGGAATTTCATGACTTGACCTGAATTGAGCAAAGAAATTGAAGTTTTGTTAAAGTCATCGCTACAAGCGCAAGCCTCATCGCTACAAGCGAGCCTAGGCAGGGAATTTCAGAGCTTCATCGCTACAAGCGCAGGATTGGTCGCTACAAGCGAGCCTAGGCAGGGAAAATTGGAGAGTTCATCGCTACAAGCGATGAACCGGTCGCTTCAAGCGACCAAGGGCGGTTTAATGCTGGATGCTGACGTGGAGCTCCCCTATTGGCCAAGAAAACTTCATCGCTACAGCGACAGGCTGGTCGCTTGTAGCGAGCGAACAAAAACTCAGTTTTATAAAAGCTTTTTAGCTCATTTGTTCTGGGAATGAGATATATAACTTTGAGAGTTTTTACTTCCATTTTAGGATTGCTTTTTAATTCAGTTTAGTAATAGTTTAGGACTTAGTTTTTAGGGCTAGAAGCTATGATCTTCAAGGAGCAAAAGTGATTGGATTGTGGAATCAACCAAAGGCTTTGGGAAATCAAGACTTAGGCTATGATCTTCATCTTTTCTCTACTCTTTTGTATAGTTGTCATGAAAATGAACAACTAACTTCCCTTTGTTGGGATTGGAGGTATTCTTTCTAGCTTAGATGTAATCCATGATTATGTAAATATATGATTTTAGCAATTTATGTGTTTTTTGAAGTTATTCTTGATTTTCATTCTCATGCTTGATTCAATTGTTATTGACAAATACTTTTGAATCTATGTTTAGAATAATCTTCTATCAAAATAAGAAAATCTAGAAATGGATTTGGGTTTTGATAATCGCACAAAGTTTCAGATCGTAATGCTTTCGAATCGTTTGATTGATTGGGAAATCGTCGATTAAACGATACAATCGATTTCACGATGTCATTTGGGAAATCAATGACGTTGTCGAGCGATACATGATATTTTCACTAAAACGCTAAAATTCATATGCATGATTTTTAGATTATATTCGATGCAAGATTGATGAACTCCTATTCCAACGCGTTTATTCCCTATTATTTGTCGTGTTATTTTTGCTTTTACATTACTTTAGTTTATATGCAACCAAGTAAAGAAACCCTAACTCAAAACAATATCGATTGTTGAATGGTTCGAGATAGCGCACCTAATCCCTGAGGAGACGATAATTGAAAAATACTTACTTTTGTTACTCAACTAACAGCCTTCAAACCACAATATCCTGCATAAACGATAGAAAAGGTGTTAATTGTTATCATCTAAGGTTTCTAAAAAGTTTAAATTTAGTATATTGAATAATTGCCCATGGGGGATTCAATCGTAAGTCTCAACTTCACAAAATACATAAATTTTCAAGTTGGGATTCTAATCGAACACACACTAACAAACTACAAAGCTGTCAAGAAAAAAAACAAAACAAAAATTCTTATGAATGAGCAGCAAAAAGGAGTTAGACCTAATTTTACACGTATTGATTGCTAATAATTGTCCAAGAAAGATAATATAAAATTAACTAATTTTTGCAAACCAAATGATAGAAACAGGACAATAAACATAGTTATTTAATCACTTTTCCACATTTGGTTTATTTAATCACTTCTCCACATTTTCACAAGACCTAGTTTATCACGTAGAAAGTGGACAATGAACATGTGTGATAGTACTTCTCTTTTCGATACAGAACTGGAGAAAATTGGTTGGATTCCGTTACCTTAAGATCTTCCACTTGATTCCAACAGCAACAAAAACCAAATGCTTGTTATGAGTAAGAAACTGCCTCAATTTCAACACAACATCCTTCACTACAACAACAACAACAACAATTCCCATCAATAAAACAATAACGATTAGAACATCCTTTCACTGCATAAATACACACAGAAGTATCATACATCCCAATTTTCTATTTGAGTTCAGCTCTTAAGAGGCGTACATATTCTCTAAGGTAGGCATCAAATTTTTAATCAACAAATTTTATTGATACCAAACTCTAGCAAGACGCTTAGAGGCAATGATAAAAGAACAAAGATGCCACATATAGACGTAACATCCGCAAAATCCACCACAGAACAACAGTAAACATAATACGGTATAACCCTCCTCCAACATGAAAACACAGCTAACCAACAAACCCCTAAACTGCGTAAGCTATGACACTGAATTCTAATGTAATACTACCAGATTTCAGTCCCATAGCTATGCCTAATCAGCCCAAAACCTTACAAAAATGAGCACACCTAAAAAACTCCTTTCTACGACCAGTAACAAAAACGCAGGACAGCAGCCGCTGCAACCTGCATAACACTGCAGTAGTGTGCACAGAAGACAGCAGCAGATGCGCATAACTAACTCTCACCTACAATGTATAGCTCCCACATAACCACACACTGTTGAAAATCGATAAACGCACATTAACTGACTCTCAAACTACAATTTATAGCTCCTACATAACCACATGCCATAGAAAATCAGTCAACACACGTTAACTCTCAGCCTACAATTCATAGCTCTCACCTAACCACGACGGCGACACCCGAAGGCGAATCAAAATAACAGAGTTGATCTCAACCAATTTAAAATTGGTTAGACAACACTAACAGAGTTGAATCAACATTTAAAAGTAGAAAATTTTAAAAAAAAATCTTAAATAAGCAAAAGGAGAAAAGAAATTATAACCAATAAAGCATACTCACTAGATAACCATGATAATCAAATTATAACCAATAAAGCGTACTCACCCAACTGTTGAAAAAGGAGTAATTAGATAACATAGATAGAAGTAGAAGCAGAATCATAATCGATAAGCAAAAAGAAACTTTCAAACGTAAAATTAAATTTTAAATCGGAAGAAAAAAATGAAGGAAGACGGTGCATACTCAATGGAACTAAACCGAGCAAATGGCAGAAAGCTTCGATTGGAATAGAAAGCTTCGATTGGAATAGAAAGCTTCGATTGATAAATGGCAGAAAACTTTGATTGGAATAGAAAGATTCGATTGGAACTGAGAAGCTTCGATTGAGACAAAAAGCTTCGATATGAGATTGAGGGTGAGGAACAGAAAGCTTCGATTGCGGAACCAGGGTTAGTGATGGTGAGATTGAGCCATGGGTTGGAGATTGAGATTCACGTTTGAATGGGGGAGAGTGAGGAACAGGATGCTTTGGTGGGGGAGAGTGAGATTGTGGGTTTCAATTTGGGGGAAAATGGATTGTGGGTGAGAAGGGACGACAGTAGTATAAGGGTTTACTTGTGTTTAGCTTAATTTTTATAAATACTTTTTAAATGGGGTAAATGATGTTTAGTCAAAAGCAAGTATATTTTTATATTGATTCCACAGGGATTATTGCGATATCATAAACCGTTCAACGTCGATTATCATTTTAAGTTAAGGGTTTACTCTTTTGTTTACTAAAAACTACACGACTTTAAAAACATTAAAAATAAAACGGAGAGTAATAGGGCATAAAAAGTATTAGGATTAAAGTACGTCAATCAAACGTCGATTGTATTCGAATGATCATAAATATGGATTCTAGCTTTTCTTATATACGACATTATCACGTATCACTCGACAACGTCAATCGTGTCCAAATGACGTCGTGAGATCGATCGTATCGTTTAATCGACGGTTTCTCAATCTATTAAACGATTCGAAAGCTTTACGTTCTGACACTTTGTGTGATTATCAAAACCAAATCCCATGTCTAGAATTTCTTATTTTGATAGAATATTATTCTAAACCTAGATTCAAAAGTATTTTTCAATATCATTTAAATCAAACATAAGAATGGAAAGCAAGAATAAATTCAATGATATATAAAAGGCTAGAATCATATATTTAAAATATCAAAAGTTTACAACTAAGAATGATTGATTACCTAATAATCCCAACAAAGGAGATTAGTTGGTCATTCTCATGACAACAGTACAAAAGTAGAAAGGAAGATGGAGATCAAATGCTAAGACTTGATTTCTCAAAGTTGCTTAGTTTAATCTTCACTTAGATCACTTTTGCTCAATGAAGTATGCTCTTTTTAGCCCTATTCTCTTTCTGGAAATTAAAACTCTTAAGCTCTAAAAGTTATGAAAGTTTAATACAGAAAAAATGAGCTAAAAGGCTTTTATACAACTGATTTTTAAAACGCTCGCTACATCGATGAGCTGGTCGCTGTAGCGACGGAAGATTTCTTGCCCAGTGATTTTGCTCCACGTCAGCAAATAGCATTAAACCGCCCTTGGTCGCTATAGCGACTAGATCTGTCGCTATAGTGATGAAACCTTCAATTTTCCCTGCCTAAGCTCGCTTGAAGCGACCGATCCATCGCTGTAGCGATGAATTCTCCATTTTTCCCTGCCTAGGCTCGCTTGTAGCGACCCATCCTGCGCTTGTAGCGATGAAGCTTTTTCAAATCTTCATGTTTCTTTGCTCATTTCCAGGTCCCAGCATGAAATTCCTGCATAATTAGATGGGGTAAGACATAGGATCACAAATTTGACATTTAATCATAAATATGAGCTTATCCTAAGATAACTTGCAAAACAAGTAACATAAGTGCCTAAAAATATATCAAAAGATAACTACTTTTGAGCACTTATCAAACTCTCCCCAACTTAGCTTTTTGGTTTGTCCTCAAACCAAAGAATCAAAAGGAAATTTTCACAGCTTAAGATAAAGTTTTGAGCAATAAGCAAAAGAATCTAAAGTTTGAAGAAAACAATTATCAGATGAATGATTCAACTGTGACTGCGCAAGCTAAAGTTAAGTTTCTCATTAAACGAGATACATACTATGAATGTGACATAGTCCTAAACACAAAGCTCAAATCACACAATTCTTAGCAAACAACATGTTTAAATTTGAACCACACCTAACACACTTCTTTAGAAGTAAATGAATCAAATTGAACTCATCTTGCGAGGGTTATGAACACTCATCCGGCAAGTTTGCTAACATTCCGATTAAGTTATGCGTCCATCCAATTATAATTTCTAAAAGCACAAAAGCATAGATCACAAGGTCTTTGAGGGTTGTAATTTGGCTTGGTTACAAAAGAATTGTCATATGTGGGGAATATTGAATTCAAATGGCCAAGCGAGAGGAACATTCTTACTAATTACACAACTTCCTCCTTATTCAAACACAACTCTTGGTGATTTACAAAATAATTCTTTGATCTTGACAACTTTTTGATTTATTGACTTTTTTCTTTTTCTCTTTTCTTTTTCTTGGTTTGAATTTCTTTCTTTTTTCTTTTCTTTTTCTTTTTCTTTTTCTTTTTCTTTTTCTTTTTCTTGTTGTCAAGATCAATTACAAAATTTCACCATTTACTTGATACACACAACCTCCCTTTTCTCCCCAACTTAGTTCAAGATGATACCCTAATTGAATGTTCCTTTATCATTTTGGCAAAGGACAATAATCATGATGGTTAAGGGTTCAAAATGAATGTAAAATATCAAAATTCAATAATGATTTAACTATGAACTGGATTTTTTTACAAACTCCAGCAATTTCATTAAGCAATTGAGCTTATGAAAATTGGCAGTTCATAGTTAACGATTTTGATTCATTAGGCTCAATGGAGTTATCAAATACTCACTTCTCACAGGGTAGGCTATTTGTGGTCAAGTGTTTCTACTCATATTAAAAAAAAAATGCCTTGATCATGTCAGTGCTTTCATACAATTTAAAACAACATTCAGATTTAACATAAAAGAATCGAGTTAAACAAAAAATTGCCGGTCTCCTGCATATATACATATACTTTGAGGATTCCTCACATTTTGGCTAGTTCTAAATGGTTCAAACATAAATATGTTCTTGCGTAAAACTGAATAAAATAAATTTGTGTGCAAATGACTCATTTCACATTCAAATATATACCTAGAAAAACAAGAAACGAGTACCTTAGCTGCGCGCTTTATCACTACTTTGTATCATTATCACTCACCTGATTCATAGCTTAATGCTTTTGCTTTCAATCAAGCACTTAGCTTTTGAATCTTTGATTATCTTACTTTCCAATTGTTGGGTAAAATAAAAAAAATATATCAAAATTTGAAAATAAACATAATATAATAGAAATTATCCAAAATACAGCAATAAAAACAAAGTTAAATAGTACAAAGCAAATTAAAATTGTTCAGATAAAAATAAAATGAAAGAAAGAAGAAAATTGCTGCCAGCTTGCAAAGATCTCAATCTGACTCCATCTGATCCGCAGCCTCATGATCAATGCTCTGTGTGCCCTCAGAGGAGTCATCATCATCGTCACCACCAGCTGCATCATCATCACCAGGTGCAGCTGCACTCGCCCCTCCGGAATAAAAAGGCCTGTCCCCAGGCCATGCAATGTGCTCCTGAAAGTAGTCCGGAGTCCATGTAGAATAGCCCGCCTCATGCATATGGCTCTGAATGGTCGTCAAGGCTCTATGATTTGACTCATTCTGAGCCCAGGTATAAGAGTATGCAGCCATATGGTGAGGGTCCCAACTCGAGAAATTTAGCGGAGGAAAGCTCGGGGGTTGAGGATGGCTTGGGGCTTGGGGGACTGGAGGTGGTACAGAAGAGGGTCCAGCAGAAGAGGTTCCAGCAGAAGGGGGGGTTTTATAAGAACAATACCTATTGATGTACCTATCATCAATAGGATTCTTAATTTTCTCATCAACTTAACTCGACATGTGGATTCGTGCCTTCATACAAAGTCCCATGATTAGGCCTGGAAAGGGTAATGGGCACTTTGGCTTAGCAGGTGGCAAGATACCACTTTCAGCCACAACCCTTATTTCATTTGCAATGATCCTCGCAACATCAACCTGCTGGTTGCTGAGGATATAATAAAGAAGGGGTGTGACAGCAAGAGTGGTGGAAGAGGTGTGACTCTTGGGCCGGATGTTATACAAGATAAGGGTAAGGATCACCTGAGCAGGGGTATTCATGTCGTCCCTAAAGGCTCTAAATGGTTTCCCTGAGGCCTTACTCACATCATATGTCTTCCCCTCTTGGAAAATAGCCTGTGCGATTGCATCATGGTCCCAATTCCCTCGTGCCTGATGCTTGTGGAAGGCACACAATCTTTTGTAATCTATCAGGTCATCTGGATGGGTAAGATCCAGTGGGTTACCTAGATAGGCACTAATGGCATTTCTATCAAACTTAATTGTGAGCCCTCAGACAAAGGTCGTAAAGGTGAATTCATCAGAAGGGTCTGCTGGGATTGCATTGGCGTAAAACTCGCGCACAATGTTGTAGTTGATCTTCTTGGGAGGGTTACAAAGAATGCCCCACTTTCTTTGGTTAATCATCTGAGCGATTCCTGCATACTTCCCCTCTTCAGCAATCTTGAACTCTTTCTCAGCCCATATTCTTCTGGTAGCAAGCTCGGCGTAACGCTCCTGGTTACGCAGGCTGAGAAAGCGGTTGGAATCGTGGGGTTGGGTAGATTGAGGTTTTGGCCTCGAAGATGAACCCTCCACGTTTCGTTGCCTCTTGGAAGAATGTTTTGGTGCCATTCCTACAAAATAGAAGTAAACATACCAAACATATAGGAATGCAAGTTAGAAATAGGAATGAAAAAAATTTCAGTTGGTTCTGGGTACCGTCGCTACAGCGATGAGATTGGTCGCTGTAGCGATGAAACCCAGAAATTGTTCTTGGTTTCTGGCTACAAGCGACGTGTAGTCATGAACAACCCATTTTGAAATTTCTGATTATTTGACATTCTAAACAGCTTATGGCACTATTAATCAAAGGTAAAGCTCATACAAATGAATCATAATCATCAAAACTTCCTAATCATCAAATACCCAATTTTATTTTGAATTTTTACAAAATGGGTTTTTCAAAAAACGATTTTTACAGGAAAAGAAGATGATAGGCAAGTTTGTTTGTGATTTTGGTTCATTTCTAACAGCCTAAACCAAAGATTAACATGGGTTAAGTTCAAATGATCAAAACCCTAATTTCTAAAGTTTAAAAACCCCAACTGTAAATTTCTTAAAACATGCATAGCACATTCATACAACTTGAAAACTTAAGAAATTAAAACAGAGGGTTACGAAATTCATATATGATTGTGATGATTTGCAAGTTGGAAAAGGAAATAAAAGCTTGGAAGAAAATGATTATGCAGAAAAATTAAAAGCTGTGCAGGGCAGAAATGTAATGTGAAATTTGCACTAGAAATGAAAATGGAACTGTTAAAGGTTTAGTTTTACTAGGGTTTGGTAGCTTAGGGGAAAGAAAACGGATAAGGAAGATGAGTGGGTGGTTGGGGGGAAGCTAAGGGGTTCAAAGTGGCATCGGGTTCTGTACTGACAGAATTCCTGTCATCGCTACAGCGATCAGGCGTCGCTATAGCGATGGAGAGTCTGAACTGTCATCGCTACAGCGACCAACCGTCGTTATAGCGATCGAGAGTCTGAAGGGTCTGAGGCTTCAGACTCAGAATTTTTGGCTCGTCGCTATAGCGATGAGATTTCTCGCTATAGCGACCATGACAGTAAACAGAAAAATTAAAATTTCAGCAATTGCCACTATCCCTTTATGCAAAAATGGATGTTCAGAACTAAAATGCAAATTAAAAAGCAACATACTTACAAAATTGGGGTGCCTCCCAACAAGCTCTTGTTTAACGTCATTAGATCGACGCCTTTTTCATGTTTGATTAAGAATCGATGAGTGAAATTGTTGTCGTGTGCCGAACAACTTCACCGCCAAAGTATGGCTTCAGTCTTTGTCCATTCACTATCCAAGTTGCTTTAGTGATAGGATCCTCTAGCTCCACTGCTCCATAAGGCTTGACTTCTTTGATCATGAACGGGCCGGACCACTTTGATTTCAATTTACCCGGAAATAGCTTCAATCTTGTATTGAAAAGCAAAACCATTTGACCGGGCCTGAATTGCCTCTTCATAATCTTCTTGTCATGATACCTCTTGACCTTTTCCTTATAGAGCTTGCTTGATTGATATGCTTGGTCACGCATTTCTTCCAATTCGTTCATTTGGAGCTTTCTCTTCTCCCCCGCTTGCTCTTGGTCAAAGTTTAAAAACTTTAGCGCCCAAAACGCTTTATGCTCCAACTCGACCGGCAAGTGGCATGCTTTCAAATACACCAACTGAAATGGTGTGAAACCCGTAGGAGTTTTGTATGTGGTCCTATAGGCTCACAATGCTTCGTCAAGTTTCATTGACCAATCCTTCCTCGATGATGACACGGTCTTCTCAAGTATCCTTTTGATTTCACGGTTGGATACCTCGGCTTGACCGTTGGTCTGTGGATGATATGGTGAAGCTACCTTGTTTTTAACTCCATAATGCTCAAGTGTTTTTGCCAATTGTGTGTTGCAGAAGTGAAAACCTCCATCACTTATAAGCACTCTAGGAGTTCCAAAACGGGAAAAGATGTTTCCTTTGAGAAATTTGACCACTGTTTTATTATCAGCTTTTGGGGATGCGATTGCTTCTACCCACTTAGACACATAGTCGACAGCTACCAAAATGCATTCATTGGACATGGAGGATGGAAATGGCCCAACAAAGTCAATACCCCAACAGTCAAAAACTTCAACTTCAAGGATACTTTGTAGAGGCATCTCATTCCTTTTTAAAATTCCTCCAGTTTTCTGGCAACTCTCACAACTCTTAACATGCTCATATGCGTCTTTGAATAGAGTGGGCCAATAGAAGCCTGCTTGAAGAACCTTTGCTGCAGTTCTTTCACCATTGTAATGACCACCATATGGCGAATTATGACAATGCCACATGATGTCTTTGGCTTCTTCTATAGCAACACATCTCCGTAAAAGGTGGTCAGCTCCAATCTTGAAGAGATATAGGTCATCCCATACATATTGAGTTGAGTCTCTCATCAACCTCCGTCAAGATCAATCATCATTCTTGTCGTTTGCATAAATGTTCTTCCAAGAATCAGTGGCACATCATCATCCTCAGGTATATCCATCACCACAAAGTCGATGGGAAACAGAAATTTGTCGACTTTCACCAAAACATCTTCAGCTATTCCCAATGGACGTGTGACAGATTTGTCGGCTAGTTGCAACGTCAAGTTTGTTCGTTTCACAACCAAATCACCAATCCTTTTGACAACGGAAAGTGGGATTAGGTTGATACTTGAACCAAGATCGATGAGTACCTTACCGACATTCACATTGCCTATAGATACCGGTAATGTAACTTTACCCGAATCTTTCTCCTTCCTTGGCAATGTTCTTTGAATGATTGCACTACAATTCGCATCAAGCTGAATTGTTTCTTCATCATTGTACCTCCTCTTCTTGGAAAGAATTTCTTTCATAAACTTGGCATATGTAGGCATTTGCTCCAATGCTTCCGAGAATGGAATATTGATTTGCAATCTTTTGAAAATGTCTAGGAACCTTGCAAATTGCCTTTCTTTGTCTTTTCTAGCTGGAGTAGTTGGATATGGTAGATGTGGAGCTGGTGCATTCTTTACAACTTCTTGATTCTTGCCCCTCTCCTTCACCACATCTTTCTTCTTCTCAATGTTTTCTTTTTCAACTACCTCCTTATTCTTTTCAACTACTTCCTCATTATTTTCTCCCTCCATTTCCTTCTCACTTCCTTCATCAATTTATTCCTCATTTTCTTCAACAACTCTCCTTTCCACCTCAAGATTATCTCCTATACCCCTACCAACCACCTTCCCACTTCTTGTTGCAATTGCCTTGCAATGATCTTTGTCTTTTGATGCAAGGTCAATTTCATCAAAATGAATTGATTGTCATTTTGATGAATGGTCTTTTAGATTGAGTTGAGTGTTGGCGGTAAAGGTTCCGCCTTGTTGTGTGGCTTGAGCTAGTTGTCGAGCCATTTGGCCTACTTGGGTTTCTAGGTTTTTAATGGAAGCATCGGTGTTTTTCTGGTTTGCCATGGACATTTGCATAAACTGGTTCAATGTTTCGTCGGTACTTTGTGAACGGTGGTGGGTATTGATTGAAATGATTGTAAGGTTGTCGCTTGGATGGTCCAGCATCTTGTCTCCATCCTTGGCCATAATTTGGGTTGTTCCCTCTTGGGAAGTTGTTGTTATGGCCTTGATATTGACCTTGAAACTGAGTCGGCCTTTGTTGGTTACCGACATAACTTACCTCTTCAGTTGGCGGTGGACAAAATCCAGTGGGATGATCGCCTGAACAAAGCTCGCAAGATGCGACTTGATGATGTCTTCTTTGTTCATTTTGTATCTCCTTCATTTGTTGTGGAAGATTTGCCATCTTTCTTGCTAATTCTTCCACTTGTTGTGTCAACAACTTGTTTTGAGCGAGAATAGCGTCATTTGTTCCCAAGTCCAAAATACCAGCTTTTCTTTGACCCAGATTTCTGTTATGGTGAGCCTGATGGTCATTGAGTGTCATTCTCTCAATAATTGATACAACATCTTCAACACTCTTGGCCATTAATGATCCACCCGCAGCTGCATCAAGCAAAAGCTTCGATTGTTGTTGCATACCATTGCGGAAAAGATGAATTTGAGTTAAATCATCAAAACCGTGGTTTGGACATCTTCTTAGCATTGACTTGAATCGCTCCCAAGCTTCACAAAGTGTCTCACTTGAGCCTTGAGAAAAGACGGCGATGGTTGTCTTGGCCTCCATAAAACGGTTTTGTGGAAAGAATCTCTCAAGGAATTTCTCCTCAAGAGTATTCCAGTTAGTCATCACTTGTGGCGGTTGATCCAAGTACCACTCCTTTGCCTTTCCAATCAACGAATGAGGAAACATTCTCATGAATATTGCTTCTTCCTCATTCTCCGTTGCTCCTAAAGTACCGACTATCTCATAGAACTTTGTAAGATGTTGAAATGGATCCTCATGGTCTAAACCCGAGAAAGGGTTAGCATATAGAATTTGGAGAATCCCCGTCTTCATCTCCGTTTGTTTTGTTGTCCTTGGCGACTTTCCCAATTGAGCTAGGCGTCGTGGGCTGTTATGACAAGGCATCCCACTACCACCAGAACTTCCTACACCTTCTCCTTCTCCGGCCATTGGTAATTCTTGTATTGTAACTAATGAAGGAATTGAAACAGATGGTCCTTCTTGCTGCCTCTTCTTTGCTTGCTGCCTTTTCTTTCGACTCTTGCTATTATTTCTTCTAGCAGTCCTTTCAATTTCAGAATCAAAAAACAGTTGATCTTCTGGTATCTGACCTCGCATAAACGGGTTTCAACAATCTGACCAAAAAGAATTAGCAACAAGATGGATAATAATATGATAATTATATACATAAAATAATTTTCTGCAAAATTGCTTAAGACAATAATTAACGCTGCAATGATTATGATATCTAAGCGTTAATCCCCGGCAACGGCGCCATTTTGATGTTTAGTCAAAAGCAAGTATATTTTTATATCGATTCCACAGGGATTATTGCGATATCATAAACCGTTCAACGTCGATTATCATTTTAAGTTAAGGGTTTACTCTTTTGTTTACTAAAAACTACACGACTTTAAAAACATTAAAAATAAAACGGAGAGTAATAGGGCATAAAAAGTATTAGGATTAAAGTACGTCAATCAAACGTCGATTGTATTCGAATGATCATAAATATGGATTCTAGCTTTTCTTATATACGACATTATCACGTATCACTCAACAACGTCATTCGTGTCCAAATGACGTCGTGAGATCGATCGTATCGTTTAATCGACGGTTTCTCAATCTATTAAACGATTCGAAAGCTTTACGTTCCGACACTTTGTGTGATTATCAAAACCAAATCCCATGTCTAGAATTTCTTATTTTGATAGAATATTATTCTAAACCTAGATTCAAAAGTATTTTTCAATATCATTTAAATCAAACATAAGAATGGAAAGCAAGAATAAATTCAATGATATATAAAAGGCTAGAATCATATATTTAAAATATCAAAAGTTTACAACTAAGAATGATTGATTACCTAATAATCCCAACAAAGGAGATTAGTTGTTCATTCTCATGACAACAGTACAAAAGTAGAAAGGAAGATGGAGATCAAATGCTAAGACTTGATTTCTCAAAGTTGCTTAGTTTAATCTTCACTTAGATCACTTTTGCTCAATGAAGTATGCCTCTTTTTAGCCCTATTCTCTTTCTGGAAATTAAAACTCTTAAGCTCTAAAAGTTATGAAAGTTTAATACAGAAAAAATGAGCTAAAAGGCTTTTATACAACTGATTTTTAAAACGCTCGCTACAGCGATGAGCTGGTCGCTGTAGCGACGGAAGATTTCTTGCCCAGTGATTTTGCTCCACGTCAGCAAATAGCATTAAACCGCCCTTGGTCGCTATAGCGACTAGATCTGTCGCTATAGTGATGAAACCTTCAATTTTCCCTGCCTAAGCTCGCTTGAAGCGACCGATCCATCGCTGTAGCGATGAATTCTCCATTTTTCCCTGCCTAGGCTCGCTTGTAGCGACCCATCCTGCGCTTGTAGCGATGAAGCTTTTTCAAATCTTCATGTTTCTTTGCTCATTTCCAGGTCCCAACATGAAATTCCTGCATAATTAGATGGGGTAAGACATAGGATCACAAATTTGACATTTAATCATAAATATGAGCTTATCCTAAGATAACTTAAAACAAGTAACATAAGTGCCTAAAAATATATCAAAAGATAACTACTTTTGAGCACTTATCAGTAAACCCACCTAAAAAACCCACTTAAAAAACTTCACCTCCGTGCCTATGTTTTTAAGTCAGGTGGATCACAACCCACTTAAAATCCTTGAGTTAATAAGTGTTTTTTGTACTAGTGTGTCTCCCTCAGCTATAACAAAATTCTAACCCGTGCTTGACACGGAAGTCCATACTAGTATGGAATATATAAAGTGTATGTTTGAATTCACTTTTGAAAAAACTAAATATGATTAAAGTTTTAGTCAATAAAAAAATTGATTAAACTGAATTGGGTATGCTTTAAAGTTTAAGGTTATAAGCAGAAATAATTTTTTTAACTTAAAATTAAGATAATTTATAATTTTTGTTTTTAAACATGATTTTTATACTTAAATTTATTATTCAATTTATTTTCGAATGATGACAACCAATCATAAATTATTTTGTATTAAATTTACTTTAAATCAAAATTACTTTTACAAAACTAATTAAATAAATAATTATATTTAATACCGTATCAAACCGAACACGTAATTTTAAGAATTTAATTTGTAAATATTATCAATATAGTTTTTCCTGCAGTTCCATCAATTATAATCGGAAAAATATTTATAGAGAGTGTATTTTTTGTGTAATTTGAATATCCAACCGTTAACATATATTAATCCTTTAAACTTTGTGGAACCTAAATCAGTTATTGTAGTTTTGTGTGTAAACCAAATAATGATTGATATACAATTCTTTAAACTAATTATTATTGATTTTTTTTATCAATAATAATTTTTAAAAGAATTGTATAGTAGTTGTTAAACTTTATCCGTTTGATGGTCAAGACATGATAAAGACAAGATAAGATATAAAGCTGAATAGAGATAAGATATGATATGGACATGACAATTGACAAACATTAATCCTATCATGTGTTTGATGCACACATGATAACAAATTGGATATCATACAATAAAAAAAACATATAGAATATCATTATTTTATTATAATTAAATGAGAAAATTACTTTCGTAATTAATAGATATTTTAAAAAAGGCATGTAATTAATTATAAATAAGTAATTGATGAATGACAACATTTTAAAAAGAGCACTGCTACAGTGCACGACAATTAGGCACCCACGAACACACGACACATCATGTGGCTTCACTTCCTTTTTCTAAATTTAGTTTTAATTAAAATAAATAAAATGAAGAGTATTCAAGCATAGTGGAATACAAAGGTCGTGCGGATCCCACGACAATATATGTCGTGCCATTAAGCATTTCTGTTTTAAAAATGACAGAATATCATGGTAATAAATAAGTAATAAATTTTTAATCTTTCAGGGTAGTTTCTAACTCAGTCTATACTCTCGGATATAAAATGTTTCTGAGAATAAAAAAAAATTCCCAAAGAAAAGAGTGAGAATAAAGTTCCCATGAAGTTTTTTTTTTTGAAGAAATTTCCATGAAGATGTGAATAAATTTATGTGTAAACTACATATTATAATCCTTATTTTTAAGGTTTCTGGGAATATTAAACTACATATTATAATTCTATTTTTAAGGTTTATGAGAATATTATAATGTTAACCAAACATTTTTTTTTCTAAATACCTTAGAATAAAAATCACATCTTTATATTCTAAGGAATGTTATTCCTATGAATAAATTTGGTAAACTTGAAACAAAAACATCGAAACACAAGTCAGGATATGATAGAAAAATGGTTTATTTTATTTTATCTTTTTGATACATCAAACATGATATTTACACATAATATGATAAATATATCATATTCCATCTCACTATCCTGATCATCAAACATCCCCAAAACATATTGCCGATTCTTGAATTATTTTTCTCGAGGTACTTGTAATAGGAAAAGTTAACTAAGATGATTACTTTCTATTTCCTCAAAAAAAAAATGATTACTTTGTATAAAAACAAACTATGATTATTAAAAATCAACGTGATAATTTCTTCAAAAGAAAAAAATCAACGTGATAATCGTGAGTTGACCCACATCAATTGATGCATGTCATATTTTCCTATGTTGTGTCAGTTTTTGGTGTCCACATGCTCACAAATTAGCGATCATATTGACCAACCTGAGCAATTCATTTAGTCATTTTCATCTTCCTTCAATTTTTCTTTAATCAAAGAAAATGGGTCCAACCATTCGAAGTATCAACATCCATGACCTTATCCAGATAAATCATACACAGTGTCTATTAATAAAATGATTAAATTGATTTTATAAAAAAAGATTAAATTAAAATGTCTTTGTTTTGAAATATAACTATATTTTAAAAAAATCAACGCTTATCACTTAAATATAGATTTTTTTGACAATATTACATTTAACAAATGTTTGACCACCTTTTTTGTCAAAAATAAAAGAAGTTTGACCACTTTTCTCACATTTAGTAATAGCATGATGACAAAGCAAAGCAACATCAAGCATGACACGCATTGCATTAATATGTCATGCATCGTGTGTATTAAAAAAAAGCACTAATCCACTATATGGTGGTTTGAATTTTAGGAAATGCTAACATGATGCCTTCATGGCATTTTTTTAGTGTACTAAATATAAAAAATATGTATCATTTTCTTAAGGGGTGTTTGTTTCGGAGATTACAATCTTATTTTAGGAAATCTACGATGGGAATAAAATACAACTATGTTTGTTAGAAGGGAATAAAAAATTATTTCCACAAAAAAAAATTATTAATGGGAACTTATTATTCCCACGTAGCCAGGAATTCCATTCTCCTTCGTGAGCATGAGAACAATGTATTCCTGTCAGTTGTTTGTGCCTAGTCGTTCCTCCACTACCATGTTTACTTTGATTTATGTGTGACACTACAAAAGGATTAATTATTTATGTTTATTTAAAATAAAAAATTCATGGGAGTTAAAAACACTAACCAAATTTGCAAATACATGAGAATAAAATTCATGCCATCATATTCGTGGCAATAACTTTTATGAGAAGGAATTTAGAATTCGGAAAATAAATGAATCCTTAAATATTATTGTTTTTAAGACATAGTTATTATTTGTATTTTTTTTAAGAAGCTAAATGCAAAATATATTAAAAACCAAACCAGTTAAGCACAAGATGTGCTAATGAAAATCAAAAGCGAAACCCAGTTTATGTGTCTTTGGCCACCACCAAGAATGAAGCTTAATACTACCGAGAAGTTGATCCTTAGGGGGTGTTTGTTTCATGGATTGTAAATTTATTCCTAGGAATGTGACATGGGAACCAAGGATTCCCATGTTTGTTTTAAGTTTTCATAAATTATACATAGGTACATTTTATTCCTAGGAATAAAATTTACACATGATTTTTTCACTTGTTACTCCCATGTTAAAGTATGAGAATCTTTTATTCTTATAGGAATAAGAGGTAACCACCCACAACTTCCCACTCTCACACTATTTTAACTCTTTTATTTTATTGTTTTAAATTATAAATTAAATTTATTTAAAAATATTCCTGAGACACTAAATTAATTATCAAACACTTTAATAGGATTAAGATTTCCAGGAATAATGTTCCAGGGAATGTTATTCTCAGGATTGTAAATTTAATCCTTGAAACAAACACACCTTTAGAAGACACGTTGTTGTTGAAAATTCTCGAGTTCCTCTCCTTCCAAATGACCCAAAGACATGCCAGCCACACCACCCGAAACAAGAGCGAATGTCCTTCCTGAAAGCATGCACGCCAAAAAGTTGTTGTGCGTGACAACCAATATATGATGGAACAACGGTGGTTATACCTAACCAGCGATGAACAAGATGTCAAATGCTACCAAAGAAGTCGCACTCCAAAAATAGATGATTGATCGTTTCCTCTTTCTCGCACCAGCCCGAACACAAAATCGAATATGACGGAATTACTCCTCTTCGAATTAAGTTGTCCTTCGAGGGAATTCTCTTATTAATTGTTCTCCATGCAAAGAGTGACACCTTGAGAGACACTGCTTTGCTCCAAATTAAGTCTGAATGGTTGTCAACAAGAAGCTTGAAGCGGCAGGGAAAATGCGCGGGCGAAAAACGCTCGCTAGACAGTAAAGTCGCCACCGAAGTTTTAT